>BSWB01000001.1:116642915-117842915 GCA_033239125.1 Fagopyrum homotropicum
AAACTGTCCTGTCAACATGACTGTGCTCGAATGAGACTACAAACTCCCTAGTAATCTCCTCATAAGCATCTTCCTTAATAGCGGAGAAGATGACTAAGCCGGCTCTATCCAAAAGCCATGTGAGATCCCCTATCACATGCAAGGGCTCTAGCTCCTCAAGCAGTAAGTATCTAGGTCCTATGACCGTCCTCTCCTCGATCCTCTCTAAGGCATCTAGATGATCCTCATGGATAGTAGGGATCCTAGGGGGAGGTGGTGAGGGTGATGAAGGGGGTGATGGAGGCTCAGCGGGTGGTGCTCTAGAAGAGGAAGAGGGGTTGACTTTCCTTTTCTTATTCTTATTTCTACCAGACACTCTCCTTACAAAATTCATTTTCTGTTGAAAACCACGGCCTATTCTTCAGATTTCACGGCCGTGGAATGTCCAAAGACCGTGATTCGTCTCGAAAATTCTCAAAACTCAGCAAAATCACACCAAACTCAGCAGCAAGCAGCCCTAGACTAATTTCAGTCCAATTCCAATCAGTTCTCCTAAAAATTCTAGCAAAAACGAAGCCGAATCGCGAGATAGAGAAAGAATGAAAAACCTAGGTTTTCGGATTTTGGATTCCGAATTCCGTCTTCTCCGGTGATTTGCCGCTCGAATTGTTGATTGGATCTTGTTGGTGATTGGATTTGCTTCAGTTTTGGCCAAAGAATCGTTAAAAACGATTAACGGACGAGAAATTGGGAGATGGGGAGTGTAATCGGCGAAATAGGCGTGGTTTTGGGATTGTGTTGTGTGTTTTGTGAAGAAACGTGGTTTTTATAGTGGCCGTAAAAATTTTTGAAAATCACGGTCTATCGGGGGGTTCCACGGCCGTAGAAATGTACGGAACCGTGGTTTTGGTGATTTTTCTCAGGCTTTTGAAAATTACAGTCACTGTAGCTGTCACGGCTGTGGTTTTGGCCGTGGAACTCTCTATAATGTCTCAAAGTCCAAGTTTCGTCAATTTTCTTCAAACTTTCCTTCCCCCTTTCTTTTCCACTGTTCCTACATCCAAAAACACAAACATACCGGAAGGCATCGAAGGCAAAACAAAGCAAAACGTCTATACTACTCTAATCTATGAATCAAAAACAAGAATGTGAATGAAATACCTTGGGTTGCCTCCCAAGAAGCGCTTTGTTTAAAGTCCGTAGCTAGACCATATTCGCACTTATTCGAGTGCGGTGGGCGCGAACTCTTCAGCTTGGAGTTCCGGTGTCTACTTCTTGAGTCGTTGACCGTTCACCTTAAAGCTTCCGCCCTTTTCACCTCATACTTCAACTGCACCATGGGGAAAAACACGTTTGATTAGAAAAGGTCCAGTCCAACGAGATTTAAGCTTACCTGGAAAGAGACGAAGCCTTGAATTGAAGAGGAGAACTTGATCTCCTTCTTTGAGGTCCTTTGGGATGATATGCTTATCATGCCAACGCTTTGCTCTTTCTTTATAGATCTTGGCATTTTCGTAAGCGTTCAAGCGAAGTTCTTCAAGTTTATTTAGGTCCAAGAGACGCTTCTCTCCCGCTTCCTTCATGCTGAAGTTCAACCACTTGATTGCCCAAAACGCCTTGTGCTCCAGCTCTACCGGTAAGTGGCAAGACTTCCCATACACAAGGTTGTATGGCGTAGTTCCGATGGGAGTCTTATATGCAGTCCGGTACGCCCACAATTCATCATCTAGCTTCAAAGACCAATCTTTCCTAGTCCTTGAAACCGTCTTCTCTAGGATTCCTTTGATCTCCCGGTTTGAGATCTCCACTAGTTTGTGGATGATAAAGGGTGGCGATTTTGTGAGTCACCCCATACTTAGCTAAAAGAGCTTCGAAACGGCGGGCAATGAAGTGAGAACCTCCATCACTAATGATAGTCCATGGTGTCCCAAATCGTGGGAAGATGGTCTTGTTAAAGAACTTAACCACTACCATGGCATCATTGATGGGAGAGGCAATTGCTTCAACCCATCTCGAAACATAATCAACCGCTAAAAGTATGTATTGGTTCCCACAAGATGATGGGAAAGGTCCCATGAAGTCTACTCCCCAAACGTCAAAGATCTCCACCTCTTGGATGTTGTTGAGAGGCATCTCATTCCTCCTAGATATATTTCCTGTTCTTTGACAAGCATCGCAGAAGGAAACAAAGGTTTGCACATCTTTAAATAAAGTAGGCCAAAAGAATCCATATTGCAATACCTTAGTGCTAGTTTTGTTCGAACTAGCGTGTCCTCCACAAGGTAGTGAATGACAATGACGGATGACACTTTGCATCTCATCTTCCGGCACACATCGCCGAATAATGCCGTCCGGACCTCTCTTAAAGAGGAGAGGTTCATTCCAAAAGTATTCCCGAACGTCCTAAAAGAACTTCTTTCTTTGTGCGTAGGATAATCCGGGCGGTAATTCCTGACAAACCAAATAGTTAACAAAATCAGCAAACCATGGTTCGTTACCTTTGGTGATCACGTCGATGCACTCCTCTATGATATGTAAATGCTCGTCCAGAAAGGAGTCATCTATAGGTAGGTGGTCGTCCTCTAGATGTGTTAGACGACTCAAATGATCCGCAACAGAATTTTCCGAACCCTTCTTGTCGCGGATCTCTAGATTGAATTCTTGTAGGAGAAGAATCCATCTAATTAGCCTTGGCTTCACATCCTTCTTTGCAAGGAGATACCGGATCGCAACATGATCCGTGTATACAATCACCTTTGCACCTACAAGATAAGAGCAAAATTTGTCAATTGCATATACAATAGCTAAGAATTCCTTTTCGGTAGTGGCGTAGTTGAGCTGCGCTTCATCTAACGTTTTGCTAGCGTAGTAGATAGCGTGGGTTCGTCCTTCCTTCTTTTGTCCAAGGACATCTCCTATAGCTACGTCACTTGCGTCACACATAACCTCAAAGGGAAGATTCCAATCCGGAGGTTGGATAATCGGGGCTGAGATTAGAGCTTCCCGAATCATATTAAACGCATCTAAGCATTCCTGCGAAAACTCAAAAACTGCATCCTTCATCAATAGATTAGTTAGCGGCTTTGATATCTTAGAGAAATCCTTTATGAAACGTCTATAAAATCCAGCATGTCCTAGAAAACTTCTTATCCCTTTCACCGAAGTTGGAGGAGGAAGCTTTTCTATTGTCTCTATCTTAGCTTTATCCACCTCAATCCCTCTACTAGAGATTAAGTGTCCTAATACAATGCCTTCTTTGATCATAAATTGACACTTTTCCCAGTTAAGAACTAGGTTAGTGTCTTCACATCTTTGTAATACAAGAGCAAGGTTAGAAAGACAATTGTCAAAAGAGGAACCATAAACGGAGAAGTCATCCATAAAAACCTCCATGATTTCCTCTATATATTCCGAGAATATGGCCATCATGCACCTTTAAAAGGTGGCTGGGGCATTGCAAAGCCCGAACGGCATCCTCCTATAGGCAAACGTACCCCACGGGCACGTGAACGTGGTCTTTTCTTGATCATCCAGGTGTATCGGAATCTGAAAGAAACCACTATAACCGTCAAGATAGCAAAAGTGTGAATGTTGCGCTAACCTTTCAAGCATTTGATCGATGAAGGGTAGTGGGAAGTGATTCTTCCTCGTCGCGTTGTTTAGCTTGCGGTAGTCTATACACATCCGCCATCCTGTTACGGTTCGTGTAGGAATGAGTTCATTGTTTTTGTTGGTGATGACCGTCATTCCTCCTTTCTTTGGAACCACTTGTACGGGACTCACCCACTTGCTATCGGAGATAGGATAGATGATACCTGCATCAAGTAGTTTAAGAATTTCCTTCTTAAAAACCTCCTTCATGGTCGGATTCAACCGCCTTTGAGGTTTTCGCGAAGTTCTAAAGTCCTCTTCCATTAAGATCTTATGCATGCATAGGGAAGGTTTGATTCCAACTAAATCCTCTATAGTATATCCTAAGGCTTTCCTGTGTTTCTTAAGGACAACCATAAGCTTACTATGTTCATCTATGCTTAAATCGTAACTAACAATTACCGGAAAGGTAGAATTAGGTCCAAGAAATGCGTACCTTAGATGAGTAGGAAGTGGTTTCAATTCCATCACTATCGGAGTTTCCAATGGCTCTTGAGGAGCATCCGATGCTTCCTTAGAAGTGTCTAAGGATGTAGAAGGTGCTAGAGAAGAGTCAAGAGAAGTTGTGGAAGAAACACAATTTCCCTCGAATTCACCCAAAATTACGGCACCCCTGCCTTCTCCACGGCCGTGATTTTGGGCGTGGAAAGTAAATACAGGACCTCTGTTTCCTCCAGGGCCGTGTAACTCTCTGGAGTGCTCCACACTTTTGTTGGTGAAATCCACGGCCGTGGAATAGGCCGTCTGACCGTGGATCCGTACGTTTTCTGCCTCATCGTGGAGTTTCTCGAACTCTTCTTCACACACTTCTTCTTGTGTCTCTAAGGCTTCAATTGCCTCATTGCACTCCTCTTCTTCCCCTATATCCATTATGCTCATAGGAATAACTTTTTGCAAGGGGTCTTTGAAGAGAATAGAACTTACCTCCTCTCTAGATAGCTCTTCGTCTTGGATATTGAATATATCCTCATCGAAGGCTGGTTCCTTCACCAATGTGGAAAGAACGAACTCTACCTTTTCTTCTCCTATGTCAAAGGCGAGTCTAGCATTCTTGCAATCGACTATACAGCCGGATGTTGCAAGAAACGGTTTTCCGAGAATGATCGGGACCGGACTATCTGCAGGAATGTCAAGCACAATAAAGTCTATAGGAACATAGAACTTACCAAGCTTGACCGGAACGTCTTCAACTATACCGACGGGACGAGTTATGGATCGATCCGCCATGTACAACGTCATCTTTACCGGTTTAGGATCGCCTAAACCGATCTTTCTGCATAAGGCAAGCGGAATGATGCTCACGCTTGCTCCTAAATCACATAATGCATCATATGTGACATCTCCCACTCCTATGGGAATACAAAATGACCTTGGATCCTTTAGCTTTGGGGGCATCTTCTCTTTCATGGTTTTGATGAGATCCGATGAAGCCGAACTCATCTTAACCTCTCCAAAATCCTCTAGCTTTCTCTTGTTAGAGAGGATCTCCTTTAGGAACTTTCCATAAGCCGACATACCTACAATTGCATCAATGAAAGGTATATTAATATGCAGTTTGCTCATGAGTTCAATAAACTTACCAAATTGCTTGTCTAGACGCGCTCTCGCTCTAGATTGCGGGAACGGTAGGGGAGGTTTGTAAGCTGGAGGAGGAACGTAGACATCTTCCTTCTCCTTCCCCTTTTCTTTGTCCTTATCAACGGGGACTTCTACAAACTTAGGTTGCGGGTCGATAGTTGTTACTCCGCTCCTAGTTGTGATTGTCATCACCCTTCCTTTTGGGTTGTCCTCCGTCTTTCCCGGAAGTTTCCCTTGATTCCTAGGAACTTCCTCCGCATGGCTAAACATTTGGTTTTCTAAAACCTTTTGGGCTTTATCAACCTTAGTTATGTGATCATCAACCTTGATGATGCGAGTCTCCAATCCTTGAAGCTTGCCCAAAATTGTCTCCAACATGGGATCGGGCTTCTCTTTCCCCGAAGTACTTCCACCATTAGATGTTTGCCCCTGGCTTTTCAAAGGAGTGGAAGAAGAGGAAGGTGGAGTTAGTGAATTTGAATTTCCTGAATTGGAATAAGAATTACCGGAATTTTGTTAATTGGGACGCCAATTGTTGTTGTTTGAACCCCTATTGTTGTTCTAATTGTTGTTCCGGTTGTTGTTGTTGTTGTTCCAATTGTTCCGGTTGTTGTTCCGGTTATTGCGGTTTGTATTCTCATTCCCGTTGTTGCCCAAATAACCTACATCTTGCTCCTTTTACTTCGGAAAGTTGGTTTTGATGGCTTCCTTCAACTCTTTAATCTCCGTATTGAGAGAAAAGATTTGAGTTTGAGCCGCTTGTGATAGCTTTGCTCCTTGATCCACATGATTCGCCTCTACTTTCCGATGAGAATACTTCTCAATGACTCGCGCTTGCTTCTCAATGAAGTCCCAAGCGTCATCTTCCCTCATGTCCATGAATGTACCACATGAAAGGGATTGGAGCTTGAATTGTGTCTCCACATCCAGCCCCTTATAGTATATCTCCAATAGCGCCAATTTGGATATGCCATGATGTGGACAATCCAATAGCAAATCCTGAAATCTTTCCCAAGATTGAAACAAACTTTCGTTAGATCTCATAGAAAATGCATTAATCTTACCTCTCAACTCCGCCGTTTTAGATGGCGGAAAGAACTTACTGAGGAATTCCGAAGAAAGATCCTCCCATGTTTCAAGTTTCCCACTTGGAAGAGCTACCAAGACAATGCTTTCCCTTTCAAGGAGAAAAAGAAAGGCTTGAGTTTATAGCTGTTGGTAGTTGCATTCTTTGGCTTCATTGTCTCCATCATGATCTCAAAATTTTGTAGATGTTGGTGTGGAGATTAAGCGCTTGTTCCCCCAAATTGATTTTGGCGGACAATGGTTATAACTAGAGGGTTGAAGCTAAACCCTTGTGCATCATCAACATCAAAGTTCACACCTAAACGGCGTGGTTGCTGCGTTGGATCCATCCTTTGGCCAAGAGTTCTTGGCTCCTCATCCACACGTTCGACTCTCGCACCTCTAGCTGGAACACGGCGATTTGCAGCTCGCCGTGGAAAGAACGGGTTCACATTGATCGTTGGATCAATTTCCTCTAGTGGTGGCATGGAAGAGTCGCTATCCTCATTGGATGAGTTGTTTCTAACCGATCTTCCCGGTCTCCTTCTTCTCTTTTTCTCCTTGAGGTTGTTTATTTCCAACCTCATTTGGAACATCATGTCCGATAGATCATCAACCTTCATTTGATGACGATCCATTTCTTCCCTGCGAGTCTTCTCACTCCATTGGAGTTGAGCTTCCTTTTCCGCTAACTCCGTTTGGTAATCACGTTCTCTTTCTTCAGCCATTTTTCTTTCCTTAAGCTTTCTCCTCAAAGTCCTCTCAAGCTCTTGATCAAGAGGTAAGAGGTCTTCGTTGTTCCTAGACCTGCGCATACACTCGAAGAGATATCAAATAACAAGGGAGAAGCTCCCAAGCTTGACAACCGATAACCGAATTCGGCCTAGACCAAATCTCCGGCAACGGCGCCAAAAACTTGTTCGCCACTTAGCGTGCGTGCAAATAAGCTTTAAATTTATAAAACTAGAATCAAGCAAGCGAACTCGCAGTGTACGGATCGATATAGTTAAGCAAGAATTCCAGAGTATCGAACACAGGGATTTGGGGGGTTAAATCCAATTATAGAATTGTCAAGCAAGTAAATGTAAGAGCTTTTGTAAATATTGGGAAAACAACAATCCTAAAGATCCAGGAATCCAGCTGTGGCAATCGATTCAAGATATACTAAAGATATAAGGACAGAGTTGAGGTTTGCAAAGGTATACTAATGCAAGGCAATGTACGGTGAAGTTCCAAAATCTTATATAACTTATCTAAAGACACTCTCTATAAAGGTTGTTGAGGCTTCAGTATAGAAAGGATCTAAAGACAAGAATTAGTATCAAATACCCAAACTTGTAATCCAAGGATCAAGACTAACTCAACCGATTAAGGTGGTGACACTCGAAATCGAAGTAGAGGTTATTGAGGCTTCACTACCACCTAGAAAAGGCAAGTCAAGACTAAGTTAAAGCAAATCTTTAACTTTGGATTAAAGTAAAAGCAAGGTTCGTAAACTAAGGGAAATTACGGGTGGATCTTGAGATTCCACGGCCGTGGAACTCAAGAACACACCGTGATTTTGGTTCGTCGGCGATTCTCTCTAACTCTCAAGGTCCAATCTGTTTACGATCGATCTATCATCATCTAAGCCACAACTATCAACCCTTCACCTTAGAATTGCTAAAGGGTTTTAGCCAACAACAGTCATTATGATATCAAATTCAAGATTTAAAAAAATGAAAAATGAAAACCTTCAAAAACCTTTAATAAATCTCAAATCAATCTCAATCCACAACAAGAATAATGATGTATAACAGATTCGGAATAACACAAACCAATCACAATCCTTGATAAGAACGAAGAACGGGATGTCAATCCGTCTTCTAATCAAACCTAAGGACAAAGTGTAACTTCCAAATCTCCAAGTCTTCGCAAATCTCCGTTGCGAAATAGCAATCTCCACACGTCCAACTTGAAACCCTAGGCACGTGCAATAAGCGTAAGCGAAGTCTAAGCGGAGGCGTAAGCGAAGGTGACGGAATCTCTCTCTTTCCGTCCTTTTATAGGGCAAGATAGAATAAGTGTCCAGCCCATTGTGTAAAAGATCGTGGCTTCAAATTGTACGTTAAAAGATCGCCTAAATCACGGTTCCATAGAATTCCACGCCCGTGGTTTAGAGCGTGGTTTAGAGCGTGGAAATTCATCACGGTGCTTCACAACTTCCATGGCCGTGTAACCCTCTGGAATGCTCCACGCTTGTGTTGCCAAAGTTCCACGGCCGTGGTTTAGAGCGTGGACTCCAATACGGCCGTATTTTAGAGCGTGGAACGTAGATTGCTCGTAATTCTCCTTTGTTTTGTGTCATTCTTCATCCTAGCATCTTCCTTAGCTCCCTTGTGGTGTCCTCAATCCTTGGACATGCTCAATCCATCTCCATTCTCCCTTGATTCGTCCGGTTTTAGCTCTTATTCGCCTACAATCAGCACAAAGCTTATGTAGACCTCTATATCGACAAAGTAGACAAACTAGCTCACAATTGCTTCAATGCTTTATCGATGAACACTAATATGGATGAAATACACTTAGAAAACGTGCCTAAGATATCACAATATTTCATGCTAACAGATACCCGCATCAAGTAGCTTAAGAATCTCCTTCTTGACAACCTCCTTCATGATCGGATTTAACCGTCGTTGAGGTTGTCGCAAAGGCTTAAAATCTTCTTCCATTAGGATCTTGTGCATGCATAATGAAGGTTTAATTCCTACAAGATCCTCTATAGTGTAACCTAAGGCTTTCCTATGTTTCCTTAGAACAAACATTAGTTTACTATGTTCATCTTCACTTAAATCGGAACTAACAATTACCGAAAAAGTAGAATTAGTTCCTAGAAATGCGTACCTAAGATGTGTGGTAAGTGGCTTCAATTTCATCACCATTGGAGTCTCTAATGGCTCTTGAGGAGTGTCCAATGCTTCTTTAGAGGCTCTAAGGGTGTAGGAGTTGTTGAAGAAGACTCAAGAGCATTGAAGGAAAGAACGTAATTGTTCTCAGAATTTCCCAAAATCACGGCACCACTGTTACTTCCACGGCCGTGGTTTAGGGCGTGGAAGTCAATTACGGCACCACTGGTAGTTCCACGGCCGTGGTTTTGGCCGTGTAACTTACTGGAGTCCTCTGAATAGCTGATTATGGTCATCATGGATGAATCCACGGCCGTGGAATAGCACAACTGATCGTGATTCCTCACATTTTCTGACCCATCGTAGAGTTTTTCAAACTCTTCTTCATGCATTTCCTTTAGCTCCTCCAAGGCTTTAATTTCCTCATTGCAATCCTCTTCCTCTCCTTTCTCCATGATGCTCATGGTTATAACCTTTTGCAATGGATCCTTGAATAGAATCGAGCTTACTTCCTCTCTAGATGCCTCCTCGTCATAGATATTGAATATATCTTCTCCAAGAGCTGGCTCTTTCACTAAAGTGGAAAGAACAAACTCTACCTTCTCTTCTCCTATGTCGAAGGCAAGTCTAGCATTCTTGCAATCCACCATACAACCGGATGTTGTAAGAAACGGTCTTCCGAGTATGATCTGGACCGGACTATCGGAATGTCAAGCACAACAAAATCTATTGGAACATAGAACTTACCAAGCTTGACTGGGACGTCTTCAATGATAACCGACGGGACGAGTTATGGATCGATTCGCCATGTATAACGTCATCTTCACCGGTTTAGGTTCACCTAAACCGATCTTCCTGCATAAGGCAAGCGGGATGATGTTAACGCTTGCTCCCAAGTCACATAATGCATCATAAGTGACTTCTCCCACTCCAATTGGAATACAAAATGACCCCGGATCCTTCAGCTTTGGGGGCATCTTTTCCTTCATCGTTTTGATGAGGTCCGATGATTCCGAATTCATCTTGACTTCTCCAAAGTCTTCCAGCTTCCTCTTGTTAGAGAGGATCTCCTTTAAGAACTTCCCGTAAGCGGGCATACCTACAATTGCATCAATGAAAGGTATGTTAATGTGCAGTTTGCTCATGAGTTCAATGAACTTACCGAACTGCTTGTCTAGATGCGCTCTTGCTCTAGATTGCGGGAATGGTAAGGGAGGTTTGTAAGCTGGAGGAGGAATGTAGATGTCTTCCTTCTCCTTCCCCTTTTACTTCTCCTTTTCGACGGGAACTTCAACAAACTTAGGCTGCGGGTCGGTAGTTGTTGCTCCGCTCCTAGTTATGATAGCCATCACCCTTCCCTTCGGGTTGTCCTCCCTCTTTCCGGGAAGCTTTCCTTGGTCTCTAGGAACTTCCTCGTCCTTGCTGGACATTTGATTTTCTAAAGCTCTTTGAGCTTTATCGACCTTAGTAACGTAGCTCTCCAGTCCTTGAAGCTTTCCCAAGATTGTTTCCAGTATGGGATCGGGCTTCTCCTTCCCCGAGTTGCTTCCGCTATTGGATGTTTGCCCCTGGATTTTCAAAGGAATGGAAGAAGAAGATGGAGATGTTAGTGAATTTCCTGAATTGGGATAAGAATTACCGGAAATTTTCTGTTGGTTGGAACGCCAATTGTTGTTTGAATTCCGTTTGTTGTTCCAATTATTGTTCCGGTTGTTGTTCCAATTGTTCCGGTTGTTGTTCCGGTTGGTGTTCTCATCCCCTTGATGGTTATTGTTGTTTCCTAAATATCCAACATCTTGCTCCTTAGGCTTTTGAAGGCTAGCTCTAATGACTTCCTTCAACTCTTTAATTTCGGTGTTGAGGGAAAAGATTTGAGTTTGTGCAGCTTGTGTTAGCTTCACTCCTTGCTCTACTTGGTTAGCTTCCGCCTTCCGGTGGGAATACTTCTCAATTACTTGGGCTTGCTTCTCAATAAAGTCTCAAGCGTCATCATCCCTCATGTCCATGAATGTGCCACATGAAAGGGATTGGAGCTTGAATTGTGTTTCCACATCTATCCCCTTGTAATATATCTCCAACAACTCTAACATGGAAATGCCATGGTGTGGGCAATCCAATAATAGATCCTGAAACCTTTCCCAAGATTGAAACAAACTTTCGTAAGATTTCATAGAAAAAGCATTGATTTTACCTCTCAACTCCGCTGTCTTGGATGGCGGAAAGAATTTGGTTAGGAACTCCGAAGATAGATCCTCCCATGTGTCGAGTCTTCCATTTGGAAGAGCTTGATACCAAGATAAAGCCTTCCCTTTCAAAGAGAAGAAGAATGGCTTGATCTTGTAGTTGTTGGTGGTTGCATTCTTTGGTTTCATTGTCTCCATTAGAATCTCAAAGTTCTGTAAATATTGGTGTGCAGATTCAGCACTCGTTCCTCCAAATTGGCTTTGGCAAACGATGGTAATAACTTGCGGGTTAAAGCTAAACCCTTGGATATCTTCAGCTTCGAAGTTCACGTCTAGACGGCGCGGTTGTTGAATTGGATCCATCCTTTATCCAAGAGTTCTTGGCTCCTCATCTACACGAGCGGCTCTCGCACCCCCAGCTGGGATACGAGGATTGGCGGCCGGTCTTGGATATGCCGGACTGGATTGATCGTTGGATCAATTTCCTCTAGCGGTGGCATATCATCATCATACTCCTCATCGGATGATTCCACTGTAATAGACTTAGTTGACATAACTTTCTTCTTTTTCTTGGAGTCATTCATCTCCAACTTCATGTCCATCGTCATAGCTTTGAGCTCATCAATTTGGAATTGATGACGCTTCGCTTCTTCCTTACGAGTTTTCTCACTCAACCTAAATTGAGCTTGAGACTCCTCTAACTCCGCCTGGAGATCTCTCTCTCTATTTTCAGCCATCTTTCTTTCCTTAAGTTTCTTTCTCAAAGTCTTCTCAAGTTCCGAATCAAGAGGTATGAGGTCCTTGTTGGATCTAGACCTGCACATATACCTAAGAGAACCTGCAAATAGCACTCAAAAGAGATATCAAATAACAAGAGCAAAGCTCCCAAGCTCGACAACCGAGAACCGAAGTTTGGTCTAGACCAAATCCCCGGCAACGGCGCCAAAAACTTGTTCGCCCGAAAACGTGCGTGCAAATAAGCTTTATATTTATAAAACTAGAATAAAAGCAAGCGAACCCGCAGTGTATGGATCGGCGTAGATTAGCAAGTATTCCAGAGTATCGAACACAGGGATTTGGTGAAACAAAATCCAATTTCAGATTGTCAAGCAAATAAGATGTAAAGCTTTGCAAATATTGGGGAAAACAGCAACCCTAAAGATCTAGATATCAAGTTGTGGCAATCGATTCAAGATATACTAAAGAACTAAGGACAGAGTCAAGAATTGCGAAGGTATACTAAAGCAAGGTTATGTACGGCGAAGTTCCAAACCCTATATGTCTAACCCAAAGGCTCTCTCTATAAAGGTTGTTGAGGCTGCAATATAGAAAGGATCTAAGGACAAGAATTAATCTCAAATACCCAAACTTGTAACCCAAGGATCAATATAAACTCAAACGGTTAAGGTTGTGACACTCGAAACCGAAATAGAGGATGTTGAGTCTCACTACTACCTAGGAAAGGCAAGCCAAGACTAGGTTAAAGCTAATCCTTAACTTTGGATTAGTGTAAAAGCAAAGTTCGTAAACTGAGGTAAATCACGGGTAGATCTTGAGAACCACGGCCGTGGAAACCTAAGAACAGGCCGTGATTTAGGGTGTCGATGATATTTCTCTAACTCTCAAAGTCCAATCAAATTACGATCGATCTATCATCATCTAAGCCACAATTATCAACCCTTCACCTTAGAATTGCTAAAGGGTTTTATCCAATAACCATTGTCATGATATCAATATTCAATTTAAGAAGAATGAAAGATGAAAACCCTCAAATACTCAATAAAACTTCAAAACCAATTCTCAAATCCGAAACACAAGAAGCAATGTTAATGGATTCAAAATATATAACACAAAACCTCACAATGATCTAAGGCAAGTACGAAGAACGGGATGTCAATCCGTCTTCAATATCAAAACCTAAGAAAAAGGATAAAACCTCCGCAGTAAGCAATCTCCAATCTACAACAATTCGGCGTTTCCGCAACTCTCGGCGACTTCCAATCAACCCTAAGCAAGAGTGCTGAAAACAAGGGTAAGTGGCCGTCCTCGAAATTCTCTTTTCCAGCCCTTTTTATAAGACGAGAAAGAATTACCGTCAAGGCCCAATACGTAAATGACGTGGCAAATAATGACACGTCAAAAGATCGCCTAAATCACGGTCTCATAGCTTTCCACTACCGTGGTTTAGAGCGTGGAAACAGATTACGGTGCTTTGTGACTTCCACGACCGTAATTTAGGCCGTGTAACTTACTGGAGTGCTCCAAACTCTCTCCCACGTTCATGATGCTAGGTCCACGGCCGTGGTTTAGAGCGTGGACTCCAAATCATCTTCTCCACGGCCGTAATTCAGGGCGTGGAAGTGTATATTGCTTGTTGTTGCCTTTGTTTCGTGACATTCTTTATCCTAGCTCCTTCCTTAGCTTCTTTGATGTATCTCCTAATCCTTGAACATGATCGATTACTCTCTTTTCTCTCTCAAATGCTCCGATTCCAGCTCCTATTCACCTATAATCAACACAAAGCTAGTGTAGACTTCCATATCGATAAAATAGATGAACAAGCTAACATTTGCTTCAAAACCTTATCCATGTACACAAAAATAAGGGAAAAACAACCAAAATAATTGCCTAGAATATCGCCATATTTCATGCTAACACCACGCCCGTGGAAAAGCACGATAGACCATGATTTTTGACGTTTTCGGAGCCATCGTAAAATTTTTTGAAATTTTCAACTTGCACCTCTTTTAGCTCTTCCATAGCATCAACCTCAGCATTGCACTCTTCTTCTCCTTTTTCCATGATGCTCATGGTTATGACCTTTTGCAACGGATCTTTGAATAAGATCGCACTTACTTCCTCCCTAGACATATCTTCATCATGGATGTTGAACATGTCTTCTTCAAGTGTTGGATCTTTTGTCAAAGTTGAGAGGACAAACTCAACCTTCTCTTCTCCAATATCGAAAGCCAATCTCGCATTCTTGCAATCGACCATACAACCGGAGGTTGCAAGAAAAGGTCTCCCGAGTATGATCGGGACCGGACAATCTGCAGGAATATCAAGCACAACAAAATCTATAGGAATATAGAATCTACCGAGCTTAACCGGGATGTCTTCAATGATTCCTACGGGTCGAGTAATGGATCGATCCGCCATATACAACGTCATCTTCACCGGTTTTGGTTCGCCTAAACCGACCTTCCTGCACAAGGCAAGTGGAATGATGCTCACACTTGTTCCCAAGTCACAAAGTGCATCATATGTGACCTCTCCAATTCCTATTGGTATGCAAAATGACTCCGGATCTCTCAGCTTTGGGGGTATCTTTTCCGTCGTCGTTTTGATGAGTTTCGAAGATACCGAACTCATCTTGACTTCTCCAAAGTCTTCTAGCTTCCTCTTGTTGGAGAGGATCTCTTTCAAGAACTTCCCGTAAGCGGGCATACCTAAAATTCCATCAATAAAAGGTATGTTAATATGCAGTTTTCTCATAAGGTCGATAAACTTACCGAACTGCTTGTATAGACGCGTTGTTGCTCTAGATTGCGGGAATGGTAAGGGAGGTTTATAAGCTGGAGGAGGAACGTAGACATCTTCCTTCTCCTTTCCCTTGTCTTTCTCCTTCTCTTTTTCTTTGGGAACTTCAACGAATTTGGGCTGTGGGTCGGTGGTTGTTGCCCCACTTCTCATTGTAATTGCCATCACCCTTCCTTTAGGATTATCTTCCGTCTTTCCAAGAAGTTTTCCTTGATCTCTTGGAACTTCTTCAGCCTTGCTGAATAGTTGGTTTTCTAAAGCTTTTTGTGCTTTATCAACCGAGGTAATGTAGTTCTCCAATCCTTGTATCTTTCCCAAGATCGTTTCCAGCATAGGATCAGGTTTGTCCTTCTCCAGTTTGCTTGAGCTATTGATATTTGCCCCTGACTTTTCAAAGGGGTAGAAGAAGAAGAAGGTGGTGTTAGTGAATTTCCAGCATGTGAATAGGGATTACCGGAATTTTGTTGGTTGGATCTCCAATTATTGTTGGCGTTCCTATTGTTGTTGTTGTTCCAATTATTGTTCCGATAATTGTTCCTATTTCCTTGAGTGTTGTTCTCCCTTCCTAAGTAGCCAACATCTTGCTCTTTTGTCTTTTGAAGGCTGGATTTCATGATTTCCTTCAGCTCCTTGATTTCATTGTTGAGGGAGAAAATTTGAGCTTGAGCTGTTGAATTTAATTTCGCTCCCGGCTCTCCGGAGTTTGGATTCCCATTATCAGCTTTCCTATGGGAATACTTCTCAATCACTTTAGCTTGCTTCTCAATGAAGTCCCAAGCATCATCCTCTCTCATATCCATGAAAGTTCCACATGAAAGGGATTGAAGATTGAACTGTGTTGTTGCATCTAGTCCCTTGTAGTAGATCTTTAATAATTCCAGCTTTGAGATGCCATGGTATGGGCAATCCAATAGGAGATCTTGAAACCTTTCCCAAGATTTAAACAAACTCTCATTAGGTTTCATAGAAAAAGCATTAATCTTACCTCTCAATTCCGCAGTTTTGGATAGCGGAAAGAACTTGGTGAGAAACTCCGAAGTTAAAGTCTCCTATGTGCTGAGCTTTCCAGGTGGAAGTGCTTGATACCAAGCTAACGCCTTGTCCTTCAAAGAAAAGAAGAACGGTTTCAGCTTGTAGCTATTGTTGATAGTCCTTAGTGGCTTCAAATTCTCCATAAGAATCTCAAAGTTTATCAAATGTTGATGCGGAGATTCAGCTTCCGTTCCACCAAACTGATTTTGACGGAGCATAGTGATGACTTGTGGGTGAAGTCCAAAGTCATGATCATCTTGCTCTCCAAGATTTACACCTAAACAGCGTGGTTGCTGAATTGGGTCCATTCTTTACCCAAGAGTTCGTGGTTCAGTCACGAAATTAGCGTCTCTCTCGTCCCTAGCATGAGCGCGAGGGTCAACATAAGCTCGATGATTAATTGGTGGTATGTCCTCTAGCTCCGGCATATCATCATCATCATCATCGGATGATTCAGCTTTAGATGCCTTAGATTTCTTTTTCTTGGTGTCATTTCTCTCCAATTTCATATCCAAAATCATCGCTGTAAGCTCATCTATTTGAAACTGATTTCGCTCTTTTTCTTCCATACGAGCTTTCTCACTTAATTTGAGTTGAGCATGAGTTTCTTCCAACTCCTCTTGGAAGTTCCTATCATTATTTTCAGCCCTCTTTTTCTCCCTTAACTTTCTCTTCAAAGTTTTCTCTAATTCGGGATCAAAAGGAACGAGGTCTTTCGTGGATCTAGACCTTCGCATATACCTATAAAAAAATCCTGCAAAAATCACTCAAGTAGATAGATTAAATCTCAAGAGCAAAAGCTCTCAAGCCTGACAACCGAAGACTGAATTTGGCCTAGACCAAATCCCCGACAACGGCGCCAAAAACTTGTTTGCTCGAAAGTGTGCGTGCAAATAAGCTTTAAATTTATAAAACTGAAATCAAAGCAAAGCGAACCCGCAGTGTACGGATCGGCGTAGTAAAGCAAGAATTCTAAAGTATCGAACTCGGGGATTTGGAGGGAACAAATTCAGTTTATAAAGATCGTCAAGCAAATAAAAGCTTTTGTAATGATGATAAGGAAAACAACGATTCTAAAGATTCAGGTATCTAATTGTGGTAATCGATTCAAGATATTCTAAGGATATAAGGACAGAGTCGGGATTGCAAAGGTAAATCTAATGTAAGGAATTGTACGGTGAAGTTCCAAACCCATATGTCTCACCCAAAGACTCTCTCTATAAAGGTTGTTGAGGCTGCAATATAGAAAGGATCAAAGGATAAGAATTACTCTCAAATACCCATGCCCAAACCCAAGGGAATCAAAGATAAGCCAAAACGGTTAAGATTATGACACTCGAAACCGAAATAGAGGATGTTGAGTCTCACTACTACCTAGAAAAGGTAAACCAAGGCTAGGTTAAAGAAAATCTTTAACTTTGGATCAAAGCAAAAGAAAAAGTACGTACAACAGAGGAAACCACGGCTGGATCTTGAGGAACCACGGCCGTGGAACTCAAGAACAGACCGTGGAAAAGGTTGACGATGAGGTTTCTCGCAACTCTCAGGGTCCAATCTGTTTAAGTTCAATCTATCATCTATGCCACTGCTAACAACCCTTCACCCTAGAATAGCTAAAGGATTTTAGCCAACAATCATCATTGTAAAATCAATAATCAAATAAGAAAGCAAATCTTTAAATTTGGATCAAAGCAAAAGATGGAACTTTGAAACCTTAATGAAAAACACCGAAACCAATCTCAATAAAACCAATAATCCGTCAATGTGTTCAATGAATAGAGAATAGAACAAGAATCTCTCATAAATCTCAAGAACAAAAGAAGAACGAGATGTCAATCCGCCTTCTATCGAAATCCTAAGATATTTCTCCAAGTACGCAATCTTCAAAATGCGTCCTTTTCGGAATCTTCCCTGTACGCTCCAAGATCTTCCTAAGCAATGCTTCCAAAATATGCTCGATGCGGGATGTATGTGAACTCCCTTTTTTTGTCCTTGCCTCTGCCTTCTTATAGGGAAAAATAGGGTTACAAAAGCCCAATGAACGCTGCTGATGTGGCAAATATGACACATGGCGACCGTTATAGAAACCACGGTCTAGTACAAACTTCCACGGTCGTGGAATTGGTCGTGGAACCTTTCTGTTGCTCTCGACCTTGTTTTCCACGCTCTCAATGCCTAAACCACGGTCATGGTTTCTCATGTTTGGCTGTGGAAGCTCCAATTTCCTTGCAAAAGCTTTTGTTTCGTAAAGCTCTCAAAACATGCTCCTTCCTTAGCTTCTTTAGTGCATCCTCTTGATGCCTAGTATGATAAAATACTCCTACTCTCCCATATATGCTTCAATCCAAGCCTTTATTCACCTAAAAACACAACAAACCTTGTGTAGATCTCTATATCGACAAAATAGATGAATATGCTCATAAATGCTTCAAACTTTTATCCATGTACACATTTAAAGGGAAAAAACACCCAAAACAAGTGCCTAAAATATGGTTATATTTCATGCTATCAAGATGGTAGTGCATATCCATCAAAGGGTGGTAACATCGAGTTTTTCCCATTAGTCATCATCAATATTAGGAGGTTTACGGACACACATGTCAACGTGACCAAACACTTGTACGTGTGCTTTAGCAATAACCTTAAACTAAGCGGGCCAAGACATATATATAGACGTGAATTCAAGATCAAGAAGACGATCCATACATTTTTTTTGTGGGGTTGTAACTTGTAAGGACGTTTGGAAAGAGGACTTTTTGTTGTTAGCATGCATGGCTTAGGAAGCACATGACGAAGAGACCAATACGAGAGGCAGGGTTAAAAAAAGTGACAAGTGCCAACGAGTCACCAACGTAGTCATACAACATGGGGGTGGCAGAGGGGAGGTGCATTAAAGTGTTGGATCCGGTTTGAGAAAAAAACAGCCTAATTTTATCATAATTATAAATTACAATTATATATATGTTGTGAAAACTTACATGATTCAACCTGATATATTTTGTTCTACATTTTAATCGTTTATTAATTATCATCATAATTTATAACTAATAAATAATATTTAAAATGCCCTATATTTCTTTTGTTGAAAGAATAGAAAAAAAAAATAAAAAAGTAATGTTATGTAAATTGGGAGATAATATTGAATGTGGTTAAGGTGTGGTATTGGTTGACATTAATTTGCATGTAGACGTGGAAAAGCATTTGTTTAGATGCAGGTCTCAATTGTAGTATGTGGTGGGGAGATAAAGATGATATTAATTATGCTAAAGTTGCATTATTGATTCTATTGGAGGGCCTCCCTCTCTATTACCTTTTTTTTAAAGCCAAAGTTCCATTTTCGAAATCAAAATAATTTAACAAGTCGCTCAGTTTCCACGACTGATTTTTTTCTTAGTGTAGAAGAATGTCCAACATCAAAATCCAATCAAGTGCAATAATTTCATCCACCTTTCCCACTTGTCTATTCATTAATAATTATAAAATTTTTAATTATTTGCTAATTAAGTGGATGCGGAGATATATATAACTAATTTGATGAGGTGTTCTCACCATAAATATTATCACTTAATTATACGTACTTACTATTTACTAATAATTATATGTTTAAAAGTAGATATATTATATTTTACTATAAAAATTAAATATTAAAATGAGGTGTTTCTACAAATAATTTTTGTCAAGATTTTAATAAAATTAAATATAATCATAGAAATATATTTTAAAATAATGATAAATGTACGCATTTTAAATTGATTTATTTATGATATTGTGGTCAAACAATCTAATATTTTCACTAGAAAATGATTATGGATGTATTAGTTTCATAATTTATTATGAATATCAAATTTGAAGTAATTTATGTTGGATGTCTTGTTAAAGTAATTTATGTCATGTGTCCATCTAACGGCGATCTAAGTTCACAATTAATGTCATAAAATTGTAAAAATAAGATTTGCATACCTAATGCTGAAATTTTAACTAAGACTAAAAATCGTTAAATCATTTCATGTTTTTTATATAAATATAATTTAAATCACAAATATATTTGATAATAACATGATCAAAAATTATAATATTAATTATTTTATTCCCAAAATTATAATACTAGTTACTTTATCATGAAAAATTAGAAAAGTATAATGAAACGGGTCCACTCATATGAGTACTATGTTGCTGACAAACGTTTAAAAAAGTCATAATAAATGTCAAAATTTTAGCTTTTGTTATTTTCATAGTCACCCCTCACCAAATGTCAAATAAAAGCAGGTTAAACAAATAGGTAGAACGATTAATGTCGTCACATCACTTTATCTATGTGACCTTTAGGGATGACAATTTTACCCGTACCCGACGCACACCGACCATCCGATTCAAAGAAAAAGGGAAAAAAAAAACCCGTAATAAAAGGTTGAACATTTCATCCACCCATCACCCGATCCATCGTCCACCCACTCATCCGATCCGTACTCACCCACTTAAATTATGTATATTTTATAATATTTATAGATTTTATATTATAAAATATTGACCTTTATTTCCTTGCTATATACTTTATATTGAAGGAAACCCTATATTGTCTTTCTCAGTTTATTTTCTTTTGATTTCTAATATATTTTTTGTTCTTAATGTTGATTCGTTATAATTTGTTTATTTTGGATCTTGCATTGTTATAGTGTTATGTTTGATGCAATATTATGTTTTTTCGGTTGGATTCTCTTGATTTTCTTAAAAAAATTAATTTTTTTTTACAAATTTATAAATAGTGTTGAACAACCGAAATCTCATCCGCTTCATCCAATGGATGCGGGTGAGACCCTTTGGATGTTGGGTCGGATAGGGTGGACAATTTAAGTTGATGGATCGGGTGGTGTCAAGGTCACCCATCCGTCACCGATCCATTAACAATGGTTTAAAATCAAATAGGTGAAGTTGATCCGAGGGAAAGTCTGTTTTTTTATATTAAAATGTGGGCTTGAATGAATCTGATTTTATATTGTCCGAACTGATTAATAGATCCGGTTATCTAAACTACATTGATAACCACATAACTTCAATTCAATGATAATATAGATAATAGTCTGGACGTGTTACATATGATCTTATATATTAATTAAGATCCAGCAAGTAATAATAATTTTATTTTCTATAAAATAAGAAAGCTGAATCAGAAAGAAAAAATGATGAGAGAAAGCAAGTGGGCAATATTTGATGCGGCTTTGTGTTCCCCTTGATCGGCCTTTATAAAGAAGACGCCCCTCGATGAAACCCTAAACTTGAAAGAAAATAAAAATATGCAGTTGCACAACAATTCTCACTATAGCTACCCTAAAATTTATGACAAAATGTCTATTCCATAACCACAGCAGCTACCTCGTACTCAATTCTCCACCCCAACCCTAGAAAAATAGACGAAAGGTACGATGCGTATCGAGCAGCGCCTCAAACACGACAAGTCGAGAGCGACCTCTCCGGTGAGGGGGCGGGGCATGACACGCGCCATTGAATGCTTCCTCTTCCTAGCTGTCATCTCATGGTTCACCCTCACGCTTCCTTACATGCTCCCTCGTGTCTCCGTTACCGTCGTTAGCACCCCCTTCATTTTCGTTATCGGAAACGCAATTGTCCTAACCCTACTCCTCAAATCCGGCGCCAAACTCACCCGCTCTACAGTTACTCCGCCGCCGAAGAAGACCACGTTTATTGTCAGTGTATGCTCCTCCACGCCCTCGAAAACCGCCAGCGTGGGACATTTATTGCCGGCGAAGGAGGTCGTTGGCAGTTATTACCGGAGGACAAATTCGGAGAGGATTGGCGGAGGCAGAGATGAGCAGGTTCTGAGGAGGACAAAGACGGAAAGGGTGGAGAGGCAGTTGAAGCCCGTTAGGAAGGGGGATTATCCGGCGGATCAAATGAGCAGGGACGAGTTCAGGCAGACGGTTGAGGATTTCATTGCTAGGCAGCAGAGGTTTCTGAAAGAAGAGGAGGATGACAGCGAGTGATGAGGGTGTATTTCCAATTTTACCCCTTGCGGGATGGGTTAGGGGCATGTATATCAGAACTCTTTTTGCCCAACTTGTTTTTGGTCTTTACAACCCGGTTGAAGCTTATAACAAAAGAAGGGTTCCTCTAGCTAAGCTTGCACACTTTGATAGTCGCTCAACGTAAGTGCAAGAGTAAATCCTCCAATTTTCTCATTAAGGAATTGGAACCATGCAAGAATCACATACTTGTGCAACCCTTTTGAAGTTAGGTCCATCAAGTTATCTTAGGCCAGAATGAACCACTATTGATCAAACTAAATTGGGTGAGTGATTAAGATCGAACCAAAACAGTTTATTTCGTTAAAGAACTGCACGTTATTTTTAAACGTTAAATTTTTTTGAAAATAAACCGTTAGTGCGTTAAAGTAAAAATGATATTCCGATTAAAATCTTATTTTTTAAGAACACTTTTTCTAGAAAAAGTTATAACTCTTATGGAAAATATGTACAAAACATTTGTATTTATACATATATTTATTTCACATGCATGTCTTCTAGTGTGAATTGGTCAAGAAGTGAAGTAAATTTTACAAGGTGGATTATTCACCTTTATTACATCCTAGTTTATTTTTATTAGAATATCTTTTAATTCTTGGCATATAAATGAGGTCATTCTCAATGTAACAAGATTACCAAAAGCAAGTAAGAAATCTACTCTTCTTGTTCATTCCTCTCTTCTAGCTTCATTCTAAGTGTTCTTAAACACATCTCACAAAAGTCTAAGTAATCGAGAGATCATAGTTAATTTATAGCACGTTATCAACATGAAGATTCTAAGTTTCCAACTGATCTTCTCTACTAAGTTATGTAGTTGCCCTTTACAAGATCTTCTACATCCAAAACTCAAATTTTTGTAAATTAACTTAAACCGAGGAGTATCCTCTGTAGTTGCCAAATTTAGGAGCATCTACATAAAAAACGCGTTATTTTAACGTAAGATCTAAAATAAATTTTAACAAAATAAAATCATGGTTTTAAGGTACGAACAAAATTGAGATTTGCTTACCTCTTTTGATAAAGTCCCACATTAAATTCTTTGATTTCACCACTTAGATTATGAACGAAGATTTCCCACCAAAATAATGAATATGATGATGATGATGTGACCGAAGGTATTTCAATGGTCGTCTATACCCAATCAAAAGTAAATCCCGACTTAGCACTAAGAACAAGTATAGTGATTAAGTAAGGGTCGAACCCAAGAGAGTTAAGGTGTTTTAGAGGCAACTATCGATTATAATGACAAGTGACACAGGGGGGTTGGTTGAATTGATGCACAAAAACTTATGAAAACGATTAATGCGACAAGTAAGACAATAATGGATGAATCTACACTAGGTTGATTCTAAGCATGCAATTGCTACTTTGGTGAGTTCCTTTTACACGTTTTCAAGTAATCTCCCGTCTCGATCATATATATGTGTTGAGCCAACCGGCATCAACACAACTTAACAGGTTAAAGTTCCGTAGACCTACAAGAACAAATAACAAGTTAGCTTTCAAATAAAGACAAAGGGATATAAAGAGAAAATTAAAACCGTTAAACTTATCTTTATATTTGTGTTCCTTTTCCTCAAGTAATCACAACCCGTTATTACTTAAAGTTGCTACTAGATTAAAGATCCGAACCCGGAACCTATTAATCCTAGTTGTTTACATGCACTTTAGAACCTAAGGTGATCAATCTCAAGCAATAGTAAACATGCAATTTAGACAATGGAGATCAAGGAAACACAAAGTATTACTGAATGAAAACTTAGATTAAAAAACACTTACATCCAAGGTAACAATGCAGCTTCAAACCAACCCATTGTAGCGAGGGAGTTAGCAACTCCTTACAAGGAAGCAAGACAATCTAAATGGATAATTTGTTGACTACCTAGATGATAAGATGGATGATTCTAGCAATCAACCAAGGACTATTTATACTACAAAAGAAACTAAATAGGAGTAAATGGCCGGCCCAAAACCGCCACCTTAAATGTCATAAAGGTGGTGTAAACAGCCGGAGTAAAGCTTCTGGCGTTAAACCGTAGGGGCGGCCTTCAGGAACCGCAGGGGCAGTTTAGGCAAAATCGGTTGATCTTCTTTAGAGCCGCTGGGGCGGTTAGACAATTCCGCTGGGGCGGATCTTCAATGCTCTTCAACGTCTGACCTTTCGCCTTTCCTGACGTTTATGATGCCAAGCCGTCGGGGCGTCCCTATGTCAACGCATGGGCGGTGACATAGCCTCTTCGCCTTCCAGCTCCCAGGTTGAGGCGCAAGCAGGGGCGCAATGAGAGATGCAGGGGAGCTGGTCTTTATTTCTTTAGGGCAGGTCACCGTAGGGGCGCCAAGAAGTGGCGCAGGGGCGGTGACACTCTTCATGGTTGGCGCTGGTGAAGGCGTAGGGAGTGCTCCAGTGGAAACGTCATCCGCAAGGGCGGCTACAAGGACCCGCTGGGGCGGTGAGGCAGCAGAAGCTTTGCTTCGTGATCGATCTTCACTCCTAAGTGCTTATAACTCCTTCTTTAGCTTCTTTTGATCTTCTTCTTCTGAACCAAGGAGTTAGTAGCATAAACCGACACTAATGCAATAAAAAGACTCTAAAAACTACCCTAAATGATAGTGATTCCATCACCTATCAAACTCCCCCATACTTAGACCTTTTACTCGTCCCGAGTAAAAACAAATGACATTAATTTGACTCAAAGGCCTTAGGAAGCATGAGCAAGCAGAAAGATAATGGAAAACAAGAGAAAAGCCAAGAAAGAAGGAAAGGAAAGAGAGGGAATGTGAGAAAAAGAATTACTACTATCCTTATCGCTCCAAGAGTGGCCTACCCGTTCCTCCTTATATCCCCTCTTCTTATGTCGCCAACGTCAAAAAGGGAACCTATCACTCGGATTTCGCTCATTTTGCCAAGGAGCCCTTTAGGGTTTTCACCTTGCCACTCTTCTTTTTTCAAAGATAATCTCACCACTTCTCACATCCCTCAAGTCCATTTTTGCACCAACCTAATGTTGGTCGGACTACCTTCTTTTTGCCTAAACTGCCCTTTCGGGTTTTCGGTTTATCCAAGGATTTTTCATGCCTTTTTTTCAATTTTGTTGGCTTTTTCTCTTTTTTCTTTTCTTTTTTTTTTGACTGAATATAAAACATTACAATTCAATAATCAAACATAACAAAGATAGATCCCTCCCCCATGCTTGAAGATCACTTTGCCCTCAAAGTGTGAAAAAGAAGGAAAAAACTAAAAAGGGAGAAGGATGAAGAACAAGCTTACTGATGAGATGGTGGACAATCGGGGTACTCTTGTCGGTACGGGAAGTATGAGAAGAAGAGCTCCTGCCACTAGTGGAGATCAGGTGGTGGCGTGGTGGATAAGTGGATGTGAGTGTGGAAGATAGGTTTTGAGTGGAGAAGAATGGTGAATGTAAGTGGTGAGGGAAAGAGGGGATGGTGGTCGGAGATTTGAGTGGAGGTGAAAATTTTTTTTTCTTTCTTTTTTTTCCTTTCTTTTTTTTTTACACACCTGTCGTCATGGCCACCGCAGACGCGATTCTTCTTTGCCGCGGGTGCGACCACTGTTGGTTTAGCCGCGGTCGCGGACGTTCCTAGCCGCGGGGGCGGATAGACGACAAAAGGAATTTTATTCCTCCTTCCACGGGTTGCCTCCCGAGCAGCACTTTTGTTTTACGTCGTTGGCTCGACGTAAGTCCTTGATCATGCTTGTATGACTCCTCCGGGATTAATTTGTTGATGTTGAGGTCTTATCCCGTTGATGCCATCCATGATCCAACCACTTGTTTTCTCACTCTCTTCTAGTGCAAAAGAGAGATTAGTAGCATGAGTTTGAACCATACAAATGGTTCAAACCAATAATTGACAATAAAAATAACAAAGTACTTAAAAACTCTAATCTCCCCGGCAACGGCGCCAAAATTTGACCGAAGGTATTTCTACAGTCGTCTATACCCAATCAAAAGTAAAATCCCGACTTAGCACTAAGAACAAGTATAGTGATTAAGTAAGGGTCGAACCCAAGAGAGTTAAGGTGTTTTAGAGGCAAATATCGATTATAATGACAAGTGACACAAGGGGGGGGGGTTGGTTGAATTGATGCACAAAAACTTATGAAAACGATTAATGCGACAAGTAAGAGGATAATGGATGAATCTACACTAGGTTGATTCTAAGCATGCAATTACTACTTTGGTGAGTTCTGTAATATCCGAAAATTTTTTATTCCGTTTAATTCCGTAGCAAACCGGATTTCGATCTTTTTATCCTTAACTATCTACGTAGTTGGACACAATATCTCAAAATTTTATTATTTTATGTAATATCTCTTCACATAAAATGATAAGATTTCTTTACTAGCAAACCCTAATCCCAAACCCTAGTTTATTACATGACTTGTCTTTGACAAAGTCATGACGTTCTAATGACAAGGTCAAGACGAGACCACGACGAGTTGAGACGAGACCAAGACAGACTCATGACAAAGCCATGCATGGCCATGACAAGCTGTGACAAGGACTTGACAAGGCTTTGACAACTTCCAGCCCAAACTCCTACCTTATTGTTTTTGGGCCAACTCTTCATGCCAACCTAGCTTCAGCCCATCTTGTGCTTTATTTCCTCAGCCCAATACGCCAACTCTTCTCTCCCAGTTGGGCCGCTCCGTTTTGCCTCACCTCTAGACCAGCTGCCTTAGAGTCCAGCAAGGAGAGATGTGCAGCCCAAGAAGCAACACCGAAGGAAGGGCCTTCTGTCCGTTACCTCTCAGCCCAAGGAGCAGCTGTTACGATCTCCTCATCACCTTCGTAACGACCCGGAGATCACGCAGGACATCACGCACGACGATCCTTTCCTTCCCAGCAAGATCTGGCCGGATTTTTCCATTCCTCGAAGACCCTCCCCTCTGCGCTCCTGATAGTACCAGCGTGAATCTGGCATCCAACCCTCGATGTTCCTAGCCTGCACACCCTCGGAAGACACGTCTCTTGGAAGCAACAGGCCACGGTGCCATCCTTCTTTCGTGTGCAACCGGAGTGACAACAAGGTGAGCCTCCTTCGATCTACCCCTTCTGTTACGTTGTTTTACAGCAGCATCGTCTCATCTTGTGTCAACAGCAGGACGAGAAGCCAACACTAGCACTAGATGTTGGAGTCGTGCGAGTGCAGCCTATCCAAACTGCCTTCCTTAGCATCAGCTCTTACACCCTCCCTTCCCCTCCTTACTGTCATGGTTACCATAACTCACCACCCTCCTTTTTTGTGTCGATCGAATCTCCAACCGCTGCAGTAGTGGAGCCGATCCTAGCCCTCGATCCCCTAGTTTTGTGGTGTTGAGCGACACCAGTAACTCCCGTGGATCCATCGGTGCAGCAGTCCGGTATGAGATCAAACCTCCCTTGTTTCCTGTATATTGAAAGATGAAGTTATGTATGTGTGTTAGTGATCTTCATTGGATTCGAACCTAGGACATGTGGACTAGGATTATGTAGATTTTAGTGCTCAGTGAGACTCGAACTGGGGACCTCTGGATAGACTAAATGGTGATTTATGTTGACAGGGAGAATCGAAGTTGAGACCTGCTGCATGCTTTGTTTTCCAGCCTTAACCTGCGGACTTTAGGAGCTAGTTTCGACACCTTAGAACGAACATCCACCGTTGAATTTTTGATATGTTGTAGGTAGATATATGTAGTTTATTGTGTTAAAATTTGGGATCGAGTTAACAGTCGGATTAGAATCTATAAGGTTCCAAAGTAGAGCAGTTGGGCTATTTTTACAGCAGAAGAAAATTTGACTAAGTATAGAAATTCTAGCTTTTATTCCAACTTTAGAAAACTATGTAGGAGTTATGGTTGAGTATTTTCGAGAGATCTTTGCCCTATGTTTAGTATGCATATCATAGAGGATCTAGAGATTTATTTCGGAATTTACTACTTTTATCCGAGCCTCATATCTTAAGCCAAAGTTGGACCTTAGCGACTTTATATGAAAGTCAAGAATGTGTTTAACTCTTCTAAAACTTTAACAAACTTCCTTTCTAGAGTGAGAGTGTGTTTTTAAGTTCTAAAGAATAGTTTGGAACCTTGTTATAGAATTTTATAAAGTTTCGGGACTAGGGGTAAAATGGTCATTTACCCGTATAAGGGTATTTTGGTAATTTCTTTATGATCGATTATATATCTTAGAAGTTGGAGACTTCTAAGAAAGTGGGATATATTATTGATCCACGTGCCTTGTGTGACAGGCGTTGGAGTTTCTACGGTTGCGGACCGAGTTGAGAAATTGAGAGTTGTGATTTGATTCAGGTAAGTCCTTGCGACTTACTTAGCTGGTTTCTGGATATTAGTTGAGTGATAATAGTGGTGTGTGTACCATGTGTGTTATAATAACAACTTGTTAGGACGACCGTCGTTATTATGTGTTAAGGCCCAAGTGTATGTATAACGGGCCATGACATCACTGCCCAGCTCTGCCAGGAGACTGGGAGGTTCTCTATTCCCAGACCATACAGGTACACGGTGAGATGCATCGGATCCACTCCTGATGGGTACACGGGGGCGGAGGCGAGGTTTGGGAATCCCTCGTGTCACAAAATAAGTATCATTAGTGTGAATGAATAACTTAACTTAAGATTATAAATGGACTTGTTTGAAAGCATGATGGGTGTTTATTCCTTTATGTGTGTGTGTGTGCTATTATTATTCTTCTAATATTTAGATAACTAGCTAATGGTTTCTTTTGTAGTGTTTTTAGATTTACCGCAGGTTAGACCAGCAGCTGAGTGATCCGGAAGTAGTGGTCAGCCGGGTCTCCGTACTCCTTAGAGTGGGGGTTGGGGTTGTTGTTGTCGCTTTTTCTTTTGTTAAGACGGTTGATCGTTTTTCCCTTGTTAAGTACTTTAGGCTGCTAGACCGTGTTGCATTCATTCCTTTAAAAATATTATTTCATAAATTTCGGTTTTTCTTATTTGTGTCTTGTTGCAAGATCCTAGTAATATTGTTGTTAAACTGAGGTCGGGACCCATTGTGAGGTCCTAACCAGTAACGTTCCGAGTTCTGAGAATTCGGGGTGTTACAAGTTCCTTTTACACGTTTTCAAGTAATCTCCCGTCTCGATCATATATATGTGTTGAGCCAACCGGCATCAACACAACTTAACAGGTTAAAGTTCCGTAGACCTACAAGAACAAATAACAAGTTAACTTTCAAATAAAGACAAAGGGATATAAAGAGAAGATTAAAACCGTTAAACTTATCTTTATATTTGTGTTCCTTTTCCTCAAGTAATCACAACCCGTTATTACTTAAAGTTTCTACTAGATTAAAGACCCGAACCCGGAACCTATTAATCCTAGTTGTTTACATGCACTTTAGAACCTAAGGTGATCAATCTCAAGCAATAGTAAACATGCAATTTAGACAATAGAGATCAAGGAAACACAAAGTATTACTGAATGAAAACTTAGATTAAAAAGAACTTACAACCAAGGTAACAATCCAGCTTCAAACCAACCCAATGTAGCGAGGGAGTTAGCAACTCATTACAAGGAAGAAAGACAATCTAAATGGATAATTTGTTGACTAACTAGATGATAAGATGGATGATTCTAGCAATCAACCAAGGACTATTTATACTACAAAAGACACTAAATAAGAGTAAATGGCCAGCCTAAAACGGCCACCTTAAATGCCATAAAGGTGGTGTAAACAGCCGGAGTAAAGCTTCTAGCGTTAAACCGCAGGGGCGGCCTTCAGGAACCGCAGGGGCGGTTTAGGCAGAATCGGTTGATATTCTTCAGAGCCGCTGGGGCAGCTAGACAATTCCGCTGGGGCGGATCTTCAATGCTCTTCAACGTCTGACCTTTCGCCTTTCCTAACGTTTCTGATGCCAAGCCGCCGGGGTGTCCCTATCTCAACGCATGGACGGTGACATAGCCTCTTCGCCTTCCAGCTCCCAGGTTGAGGCGCAAGCAGGGGCGCAATGAGAGATGCAGGGGAGCTGATCTTTATTTCTTCAGGGCAGGTCACCGCAGGGGCGCCAAGAAGTGGCGCAGGGGCGGTGACACTCTTCATGGTTGGCGCTGGTGAAGGCGCAGGGAGTGCTCCAATGGAAACGTCATCCGCAGGGGCAGCTACAAGGACCCGCTGGGGCGGTGAGGCAACAGAAGCTTTGCTTCGTGATCGATCTTCACTCCTAAGTGCTTATAATTCCTTCTTTAGCTTCTTTTGATCTTCTTCTTCTGAACTAAGGAGTTAGTAGCATAAACCGACACTAATGCAATAAAAAGACTCTAAAAACTACCCTAAATGATAGTGATTCCATAACCTATCATGATGATATAAATAAGAACAAGGCAAATAAAAAGCTTGATTAAAAATCGATTGTTAACGTTATTAGCAGCAAGCCGATGAGTAATATCATCACTGGCCATGGACATGAGAATTTTTTTTGATAGAATATGGAGAAGGAGTAAAGGAGGAAGAAGATAAGGATGGTGGAAGAATGTAAAATGGATGGATCAAGATTAAAGGGGTAAACATAACCAATTTTAGTTTTTTTGTTCTTGTGACGTTCATTTATCCGTATAATTTCTTACTTTTGTCACACGATATAATATTTGCCCATACTTTTTCAAATTATTGCTATGACATACGTCACCTATTAATACTTTACATCCATTCTTGATATGATTCATTCACATGACATCTACATCTATAAAATGACCTTAAATCTCACTTTATTAATTCATGACTAATAAAATCATGCATGCTTAATATTGACATAAATTATAACTTTTATGTATTAAGCGTTGGCAAGCATTGCAAAGCTAGAGTTTGGCATTCTTGACTTATCGGGCCAAAAGTACCTTGAATGAAAGGTAGATGCGCTAGCCCATCTTAAGGCAAATGGCCTTAAAAAAAATTATTGAGGATAACAATGATGCCACTCCACAAGAGAAGGCAAAAACAATTGTATTCCCTTGCCACCACATGCATGAAAGTCTCAAGACCGAGTACTCATTTTTGGAGGATCTTAAAGAGTTATGGGAAAACTTGAATAAAAGATATGAACATCAAAAGGAAGTCATTTTCCCACAAACTTTGCATTAATAGAACAATTTAAGGTTCTAGGACTTCAAGTCTATATATGATTATAACAGTGCTAACAACAAGAACACCCCCAATTGAGACTGGGTGGGTGGCCATATGATCACCCAATAAGAAATGTTAAAGAGAACATTCTCTACTATGCATGCCACAAATATATTGTTACAACAACAATACTGAGAAAGAGGTTTCAAGAGGTGCTCAGACCTTTTGAAAGTATTGTTGGTGGCTGAAAAGAACAATGAGCTCTTAAGGAGAAACCACAACCTTAGACCCGCCGGGTCTCTGGATGTCAATGCCACTGAAAAGGCATCCGATGACAAATGCAAGAATTACAAAGAACGTGGGCAACAATCAAAGCACTATAATAGCCGTAGTCGAGGTCATGGAGATCGTGGTAGTCCTGGTGGCCGTGGTGGCTACGGCCATGGCCCTTGGGAAGGCTATAATGATGGCCTCCGTGATAATCGAGGTAACTATGGTTATAATGGGAATGATAAGCCAAAGGTACAGACGGGTCAAAAGGGACCCTCTCATAAGTTAAGAAATGTTTGCTACAAATGTGGCATAACTATAGCCATTGGGAAAAAATTTGTTGAACAACTTCACATTTGGTGGATGCTTACCAAACTGAAAGAAACAAAGAAAAGTCTAATGAAACCAACTTTGTGGAAAACGAAGGTGTTGGTAGTTCACTTATGACCAGCCTATATGTCTCTCACTTTCTTAACTTTGAGAATGACGATGCATGTGCCTTGAACTAAAGCATTGGTTTAAGAACTTATGAGATCATCCTTATTGTATAATAATGTATAATATGATGTAATGTAATGTAATGTAATGTAATGTCTTCTTTTAAGATCTAGTAGGACTATGTAAAATATGGCTATCATGATGTAAAGAATGAAGCTTTTATTAAAAATGACTTTTTTTTATGTTTCCACCTTTATATAGAAACATGAATTCTTCTAAGGAAGGACTCGAAGAGAAGAAGCAATGTGTTGTAGATAGTGCCACCACCCATACCATCTTGAGAAATAAAAAGTATTTGACACAATTGAAACCCTTTAAGGGCAATGTGAATACCATATCTTGTGTGGCTAAAATCATCGAAGGCTCGGGAAGAGCTCTTGTTCTACTCCCTAAGGGAACAAAAATAGTAATAAATGACGCATTATATTCAAGTAAATCTCGAAGAAATTTATTGAGCTTTAAGAATGTGCGTCAGAATGGGTTTCATATGAAAACCATGAATGAAAATGGGAGAGAATATTTGTGCATCACAACACATGAATGTGATAAGGAATAAATCCTTGAAAAAATATCACGACAAATCTCTGGATTATATGAGACATATATTTATCCAATTGAGGTTAATTTGATATCTAACAAAAGGTCGGATAGCCGAGTTGAATTTACACTTTGGCATGACCGATTGGGTCACCTAGGATCAAAGATGATGCACAAAATTATAAAGGGGTCACTTGGATACCCACTAAAAAACGTGAAAGTTATGTCGCCAAGTCATATTAATTGTGCGGTTTGCTCACTTGGAAAGCTCATAGTTCAACCTTCTAAAAGCAAGATTACAAGTGAGACTCTTGCACTTTTGGAAAGGATACAAGGAGATATATATGGACCAGTTCTTCCATCGTGTGGTCCATTACGATACTTTATGATGTTAATTGACGCATCTACAAGATGGTCACATGTAAGTCTATTATCAACTAGAAATGCGGCATTTGCTAAACTCCTTGCTCAAATAATCTGATGGAGAGATCAATTTCTAGATTATACAATAAAGAAAATCCGTCTTGACAATGCAGGAGAATTTACATCTTCAAAGAATTTTGCTTGTCAATTGGAATTGATGTGGAACATCCAGTAGCTCATGTTCACACACAAAATGATTTTGATGGATCATTGATAAAAAGATTATAATTAAATGCTAGACTATTATTGATGAAACCTAAACTACCACCATCTACTTGGGGACATGCAATATTGCATGTTGCAGCCTTGGTCAGATTAAGACCAAGTGCAAACCATGAACAATCCCCAATACAATTAGTGTTTGGTAAGGAGCCTAATATATTACATCTAAATATATTTGGATGTGCACTTTATGTTCTTATTGCTCCACAACAACGTATATAGATGGGTCCACAAAGAAGATTGGGAATATATGTTGGTTTTGAACCCCCCCCCCCGATCATTAGATATCTTGAACCAACGACGGGTGATATGTTTACAATAAGATTTTTTGATTGTCATTTTGATGAAAATACATTCCCAATCTTATATGGAGAAAAGAAGAAAGTGGATCCAAGTATGAAAGAAATTACACGGAATAAAACACTATTATCACACCTTGATTCAAGCACAAAAATGTGTGAACAAGAAGTTCTACGAATCATTCACTTACAAAGTGTTATAAATCAATTACCAGATGCATTTACAGACACTAAGAAGGTGGTAAAGTCACATGTTCTTGTAGCAAATGCCCCTGCAAGAATTGATGTACCCATTGGACAACCAAATGTGTCCATTGCAAATGAGTCTATAACACGTCGAAAACATGGTAGACCATTCAGTTCAAAAGACTTGAAACCGAGAAAAAAAAAGAACCAAAAGGGTATAGTAGGAGATGCTATAGTGACTGAATCAAACGAGGAAAAAGACAAAGACAAAGAATTTTCTTGAAACATAGGAGATACGTACCATTCTTTGACCCACTAGTTTATATGCAGCATCATCCAAAGGTATGTTACCAGCCAAAATACCAAAAGCAGTTACAACAAATGGTCGTGTTTGTGTATTGATTTATGGTCCATTTGAAGATATGTCAGTATTAGAATTTTGTGGACCTTTGTACCATTCTAGAAACCCATGTAACATGAAACATGCTTCCTTGAGATGACCTTTCTCTTTACAATGGTCACACTTTCTGCCCCACTTATCTTTACGATAATCTTAGCTACTTCCTCCAGCCTGTCGACTAGGAACCTGTCTATTGATAGCCAAATCATCATGTGGAATGGTCATGTTGGTGGTGATTTCTCTTTGATTTTCAACTTAGAGTATCATATGAAACACCCTGCTCAAAGATGGCAAGGTTTTCCGAGACAAAATTGTGGATCGAATGTGATCGAATTGATCACTAAGACCCATTATGAACTGTATTAAACAAATCTTGCTTCTCTCTCAGTTAACTTCTTAAGTATCTCACATTTACAATGTGAAAGACCAGAACACTACTATAGCGCTCTATTATGGAAAGAATCATAAGTATGTAGCTCATCCCAAAGCTTATTGAGCTTTCCATAATAGACCTCTATAGTAGTGTTATCCTGTTTCAAAGATCCAAAATTCTTATGAATCTGATATATCAAAGGTGCATTAGATATCTCTTACCTCCCAAATCTCCTTAGTTGAATCCACAATAGGAAAGTTCTTTACAAGATCATGTTTCATGGAGTGTATGTCCAACAACGAATCATGCATCACACAGATTCCTACTCACCGTCTTCATTCTTGCTGCAAGATTAGTAATAAAACTTAGTGAAGAACCGTTAGGTGAATATAAAGGATAAAGATACTCTAGAAGGGGAGTTGAATAGAGTATGAGAACTTTTGCAAAAACCTATCTCAAGGCTTTGAAACTGATTTCAAAGGTCTTGATGTCGATCTGAGCTCTTTGTGACACACTTTGATTTCAAGGGCTTTGAACTTGATTTCAAGGGCCTTGACTTTGTAAACCTGCAAAACAAAGTTAGTCACAATAAAGCAAATAAGTGCGGAATGTAAAAGATCGACACGAGGATATGTATACGAAGTTCGGCTCAAAATAGCCTAGTCTACGTCCCAAGGTATATCCATAGGATCTAACTATCTATTATCAGCTTCAAAGAGTCCTAGATACAAACTAGAAGAAATCCCCTTCTTCTCTCACTATAGCCAATGCTACGATCTAGCTTCAACTCTTCACCTTGCTATAATAGCCTAGTTACTTCGCAGAGTAACACACACTCTAGTATAACACTCTTTAGATATTCCAATGGAGCTCTCGAGTTTTATCTCTCTCTAGGGGATAAAACTTTTGGTAAAAGAGAGAAAGAAAAACTTGTTTGATCGAATGAAGATGCTTTGGATCGCTTGAAGACTTTGAATATTTCCGTGTAAGATTGTGTTTTTTTTTATTCTTCAATCAACATCTTCATTTATAGTCTTTGATATGGAGAGGTCTTCTAGCCGTTGGGAAGATGACCATTGAAGATGGTTCTTCTTCTCCATGAAAGCCGCTTCTTGGTTGAGATGAAGTAGACGTTGTAGATCTTCTATCGTCTTCATCTCCTTAAAGCACGTTGATCTCCCTTGTCCGTAATCTTCTCAAACTTGTTGTGAAGATATTCGAAATCCGTTGAGAGAGGATCTTTGTGCTTTTGGTTGAGGATCTTTGCGAGATCCTGGTTTGAATCAAATCTACTTGGTCGGTTGAGATCTTCTTGTTGGGCATATCTCCTTGGAAGATCTTCTTTGATGCTTGGTAGATTTGGTTGTTAGAGTTTTGAAATCCTTCCAGCCACTTTGTTTCGACTTCAAGGCTTTGACTTCTGATCCCTTGAAATGCCTTTCAAGGCCTCCGTGTTGAATCCCTTCAACCTCTTCATCTGTCCCTTGTATCCGATTTCAAGGCCTCTATCTGTTCCTTGAAATACTTTCCAAGGCCTGCATAAATTCTAGACAAACACCAAAATACATCAAGCAACTAGAAATACAATCGACATTTTGTTAGTATAAAAACCACTTTATTTGTGTTAAGTCTTCCATCACCACCTATACAAATATATAATCAAGGTGAAGTTTTGAATCTCCCCCTTGATGGCAGACAACACAAATATCGTACCTGCATTATAGAGTTAGCGATGTATATATGAATATCAAAACAAACTTAAACTGCAGAATGTAGAAATATCGAAAATGTCGGATAATTTATTTCTCCCCCTTTGTCTTTCAATAAGGGAGAAAAATAGTTAAAGTCTCACCCAAAACAGTAGAAGTGAGAAAAATTGGGGTACCTTTTACAGATGATTCAAGGGCGATAATTTCTTTGTCCCGTTTTATGACGAGGTTGACATAGAACATTCTTGTGAGCCTTGGGAAAGCAAAATCTCCAGGGTTTAAGATTTTATAGATTGTAGAGCTCTTGAACATAGCAATGCAGGGGATTTGAAGGGTTTCCAAAAACGTAGTATCCACCAGATCACACATACAAAGAGGCTGATTGTGAAATCCATCAAGCCAAGATCTCGTAGCTTGAAAATTGATGAACCAAGATGTTGGAAGACCAGTTGTTTGAGAAATTTCCAAATCTTTAGAAGGCTTCTCTTCTTTTGTGGCAAAGGGGGTCTGAGTTGATTCCTTTTTGGAAGATGAAGCCGGATGAGGAGCAGATTTCTTGCTTCTAGGAGCCATAGATGATATTGGGAGAGAAAACAAGGGTTTTGAACAGAGTTTATATAAAGACGGGAAATGAAAAAGAGAAAAGTCTTTAGCTTTTTAAAAGGAAGAAAACAGTTTAAGGTTAAACAAAATCAAGCTCTTGAAAAGCCAAATTTGTTTCCAATAAAATCTCAACAACTCTTTTTCAGAACTTGGAACTCAAAAATGAGGATTTTGAAATCATTAAAAACAATTTAAGAATTAAAATATCTAAAATATATTAATCCCTAAATAGATCCGTAATATTCGATTTTGCCTTTGAATCTCGTTTCAAGGCCCTTGAATTGCATTTCAAGGCCCTTGAAAACAAAAATTGGGCTGCATACGAAGGAGAAAATAAAACGATTTACTCCCCCTACGTTAATGCTTCCTTTTTTAACATACCAAGCTATAAACGAATAAAATTGAATTGATCTTCAGGTAGATGCTTAGTAAAGATATATGCAAGCTGCAAGTTAGATGATATAAAAGAAATCAAAATATCACCTTTCTCAACATGATCACGTATGAAGTGATGCCTTACATCGATATGCTTAGTCCTTGAATGCTGCACATGATTTTTAGTAATCAAAATAACACTAGTATTATGACATTTTATCGGAATACCTTTCCAATCAAAGCCAAGATCACGAAGTTGTTGAGCTATCCATAGAATTTGTGCACAACAGGCTCCCACAACTATATATTCGGCTTCAGTTGTGGATAGGGCGACAGAGTTTTGCTTCTTGGAGTGCCAACTAATTAGAGATTCCCTTAAGAATTAGCAACATCCAGAAGTGCTCTTTCTATCGACCTTATAACTTGCAAAGTCTACATCTGAATAACCAACGCGATGAAACGAGCTTTGACGTGGGTACCATAATCCTAAATCCTTAGTGCCATTGAGATACCGAAATATCATTTTCACGGCTATCAAGTGTGAGTCTTTAGGATCAACTTGAAATCTTGCACACATGCACACGTTAAACATAATGTCAGGTCGACTAGCGGTTAGATATAACAAAGAACCCATCATACCTCGATACTCCTTTTGTACAACACTTTTTCCCTCTTTGTCATGGTCAAGCGAAAGTGTAGAACTCATAGGAGTCTTTGCGACCTTAGATTGATCCATCTTATACTTCTTAAGCAAGTCCTTGGTATACTTGCTTTGATTAAGAAATTTTTCTTTCTTTGCTTGTGTAACTTGAAGTCCAAGAAAGAAAGTTTTATCAATCAAACCTCTTTTCGAATTCCCTGCACATAATATCTGAAAGTTTCTTGCATATGGAATCATTAGTAGCACCGAATAATATATCATCTACATAGATTTGTACTACTAAAATATCGTTTCCTTTGGTTTTGATAAATAACGTTTTATCAATCAAACCTCTTTTGAAATTGTTTTCAAGGAGATACTTGGACAATCTTTCATACCAAGCTCGAGGAGCTTGCTTAAGACCACAAAGAGCCTTGTCTAATTTAAAAACATGATCAGGAAATTCATCATTTTCAAAACCAGGTGGTTGAGCAACGTCGACTTCTTCTTCTAAGAAGCCGTTTAGAAAAACACATTTTACATCCATTTGAAATAACTTTATGCTCATGAAAAATGCAAACGCAAGTAGCATATGTATGGCTTCTAACCTGGCAACCGGAGCAAAAGTCTCCTCATAATTAATACCTTCTTCTTGATTATAGCCTTGAGCTACAAGTCGTGCTTTATTTCGAATGACTTTACCGTTTTCATCCAACTTGTTTCGAAAAACCCATTTCGTACCAATGACGGATTGATGCTTTGGTCTTGTAGTAAGAGTCCAAACCTTGTTTCTCTCAAACTCAGTTAGTTCATTTTGCATGGCAATAATCCAGTCGGGTTCTTGAAGAGCTTGAACATAATTCTTTGGCTCAATAAGAGACACGAACGCAGAGAACGCACATAGGTTGTTTACTTTGGATTGAGTTTGAACTCCAGCGTTTGGATATGATATTACATTCTCTTGTTGATGGTATGGAGAGTGTTGAAACTTCCTTCATTTGTAAGATGGAACGAATCCTGACGATTGAGGCTCATATGCTTGACTGGATTCAAGTACTGTTGGAGTGTTGCCCATGGATCCTATCTCAAGGCCTTGAATTTGGGTTTCAAGGCCTTGAAACGGAGTTCTGACATCGTTGTTCATGTTTCAAGGTGTTCGCTCTCAGACGTGTGTGTATGGTGAACGATATAGCTTTAAAATTATAACCTAAAATATAAGCCTGAAACATTATATGAACCTATAGTGTACGGATCAATTGTAATAACAGCCATTACTCTAGGGTCGAACACAAGGACTATGGTGAAACAAATATCGGTAATTCAGGTTGTCAATCAAAACCAAGCAACAAAGCAAATGTATCAAAGATGATGTAATAATTAGGTAAAGAAAATGCAGGTTCTAGAGATTAAGACATCCAGTTGTGGTTCCGACTCAAGATCTCAAAGGATAACGTGGACAAAGCTGAGGTTTGCAAAGGGAAGGTGCTTCTAAGGTGGGAATAGATCACCGGGTAAGTCTCACTACTCACTATCCCAAACCAAAGATCCTCCCACAAGGTAAGTCTCAAGGTACTAAGGAAATGAACTATAATCTCAAACCAACACACCACCCAAGGGGATAGAATCAACTTTTACCGGGTAAGTCTCAGGATAACTTTCAAGGATGGGATGAAGGCATACTCAAACCCTAATAGAGGATAAACCTTTATTATCTAACACTCATGATCTTGGGTATCAAACAAAGGAACCACCGGGTAAGTTTCATCTTAGGCTTGCGTTGAACTAGGAAAGGTATAACAAGGAAGGATTTGATAAACTGAAACCTCAACTCAGATAAGGATCACAAAAGGTCTCTGTTCGCTCAAAAGGTGTGTGCGTCAAAGTCTTAAATTTATATCTAGAACTCAAAGCAAAGCAAACCCGCAGTGTACGGATCAGCTGTAGTGAGGTAAGAATTCCAGAGTCGAACTCAGGGATTTGGTGAGAGTAAATTCAATTTCAATTATCTAGCGAAAATGCAAAAAGCTTTTGTGATCAAATAAGGGTAAAATGATTCCAAAGATTCAAGTATCCGATTTCAGCTTTCGATTCAAGACACTTCTATATATATAAGGACAAAGTTTATATTGCCAAGATTATGTGTTCAAAGGTAGGTATCGTACGGTAAAGTTCCGAAACCTATATATCTAATGTAAAGGTTCTCTCTATAAGGGTTGTTGAGGCTGCAATATAGAAAGATCTAAAGACAAGAATTATGTTCAAACTAACTATCTAAAACTCCAGGATATGACTCTCCAAAGTAAGAATAGAAAGCACACTTAAAATCTTAATAAAGGATGTTGAGTCTCTTTATTACCCAAATCTTGTAATTTTAATCTATTAAATGTAGAATCAAGTTTGAAGTCTCTTCACACACTCAAATAGAGGTTAAAAAGGTTAAACAAGATTGGGATTTAGGCAAGGATTAGTTTTGGTTAAAGATTAATTCAATTAAAGTTCGTCAGAAGAATAAATCGTGCTGTTCATCATTAAATCGGCCGATTTACTCAAGAACACCCCGATTTTCCTATTATCGCAAAACTAAAATCTAAACTCTCAGGGTCCAAATGTTTGAATGAGTTCAGTCTATCATCATCTAAGCCTTAATCATCAACTATTCTCCCCAGAATCACAATGGTTTTAGCCAACCATTTTCAAAATCGAATCAAATTAAAGATTGAGTGAAATATCGCAAATAAACCCGAATCTTGAATAAAAACTCAATAACCTTCAAATCTGTAACCAATTCTCGAAACTGATCAATGTATCTCTTAAGTAACTCAAATTCGTGTTCAAAAATCACAAAGATTTCAATAGAACAAAGAAATCTCACAAATAATGATCAAGATTGACTTTCCGGCTAGAGTCCTTCAATCCTTCTCCAAGAATCCTCAATCTCTCTCAAACGTGTAAAGATTTCCCGCTGCGGCCTCCTCGATTTCGTTCCCAGGGTTCCCAACTATAATTTCTTGCTAGTGGGCCGTTTGGCAAAACCCTCCTCTAGCCCAAAAGAATTGGGCTTTGTATCGTCTTTATCATTTAGCCGAAAAACAAGGGAAATCGACCTAGTCGATTTATACACAAAACTGTTCGATTTCTAAAGAAGAAAATCATTCGATTTATATGTATAATGGCACGATTTTCTTCAACAGAAAGTGCTCTCCTTTTGGCTCGTTTTCTTTCTCTCTTTTATGTTTCTCCTTTGCAACTCCTTAGCTCTTTGTGATCCCTCTAAGACTTCTTTAGCTCCTCTAATGACCTTAGGTGCTCCTTGCTCCACTTTTGCTTTCAATTCCACTCCATTTACCTATAATTCATCAAAAACTCGTGTAGACCTCTATTTCCGACACTTTGTTGAATAGAACATAAAAGGTACACAAAATCTCTCTAAATGCAAGGTAAATTAAGGTAATCATCTACAATATGCATGAATATAATGGTATATAATTCATGTCATCAAAATACCCCATACTTGCCCCTTGCTTGTCCCTAAGCAAGACTCAAATTTAGAATACAAGATGTCATGGATTATATATGTATGAAAACTCAAAAACTTTTCTTTTGATAGTGCTTCTTCTTATTGGATCACCCTCAAAGTGATATTTCAAGGCATAGGAAGGCAAAGTATGTATCAATGATAACTATAAGATGAACTAACTCTCTTTTCTTTCTTGAAAACACAAATAAAGGACATGATAAAGATGTAGAGGTAATTAAAGTCAAACAAAACTAAGCCATGAAGCCTTAAACACATGCATAAAAGTCTCAAGGTCTTCTAATCAAAGGAAAGTTCCAAGAAACGTATTAGGGGAAGGAATTCTTTTAGGAAATTGTGGTGCTAATCCGGGAAAGAGGAACAACATAATACCTTCAAAAATTTACTTCACCGCACATGCTTTGCATGTAGAAAGCTTTGCTTTCTTTATACTTTACTTTTTGAGAGTATGGACAGTGGTGCACAAAAACCGAAGCCTAGGAGATTGGCGTTTCTCAATTTCGAGATGCCTCAAACCCTTGATGCACATACCATATCCCGTTAGGACTTGTCGTTCAATCGGACTTTGGCAAGACACAAACACCCGGCTATGTGAATGGTGCCGAGTTACTCATCCTCATGTTCAACATCCCCAAACTTAAGAATTGCTACACTTTCATTTAACACATTTTCTTTGGCCCTCCCACATCAAACATGCCTTTTTTCTATCACTTATCCTAATTCCCGGATGGTAAAAGGAGGGTCACATATTTCATTGAGGGGCTAGCATGATTGTTCACGTCTAGGAATAGTGTGCACGCAAAAAGCTTTAAATTTATACTCGTTATATTTCTCCTAACTCCTAGCGAACCCGCAGTGTACGGGACGTTTTGTAGTAGGGATAGTATTCCGAGGTCGAACACAAAGACTGAGGGGAGATTGATTCGATTAGTGATTAAGTTTAGTGAAGATCTAGGCCTAAGAAAAGAGAAAGAAATAAAGAAATGAAAATCTCAATGTTTTTGGTAGGTTTTTAGGTGATCAATCAAGGATCACAAATCATGCGAAATAAACAATCAACTAAGCTAACAAATCAACACAAACAAATAAGCTAAACACGAGGTACGAGATCAAAGAGAGAAAAGCGGATTCTAGGGGTTGGAAATTCCGGTTATGGCATAGGACTCAAGCTATCTAATCATTCCTTGGATTAACTATGATATGTTGGGAGTGAGTGTTTCTAGATTGGGATCAATCACCGGGTAGGTCTCATGGTCCACTAGTCCGTACCTAAGGTCTCATCACCGGGTAAGTCTCAAAGAGCCTAAGGAATGGAATTCTACACAAACCGGATTGTCACCTAGGAATCTAACCTATCCTCACCGGGTAAGTCTCGGACGGGTAAGTCCTAAACAACTATCCTAGCACACTTAGTCCAATGACGGCTTATGAGGCTCACCACTACCTAGAGTTTATCATCTTTGAAATCTAAGAGTAAGAATCACCGGGTAGGTCTCTTCTAACACTTAGTTGCTAACACTAGGTCACCCTAGGATAGATTTAACTCAACAAACACTAGGATTTCAACATTCTAACATTCTAGAACTTAGATCCATCAGACCAAACGAACCAAACAAACCACGGGCTGTTCTACCACTTCCACGGCCGTGGACTGGCAAGAACAAACCGTGGACTCCAACAGAGGCTTTGTTCTAGTAAATGAATCATCCAACGGAAAATGTAAGTCCATCCTATCATAGTCCAAGCCATAACCATCCTTTCCTTACCCTAGAATCGCATCTATTTAGCCTACAACATACATCATAGCAATCGAAATCATCAAACATAGAATCATGGCTTCTATTTGCAAGATAATGAAGAGAAAGAGATGAACAAGTGAAGCAAGTAAAACCAAGCTGAAAGTAAGATTAGAAGGACTCACAACCCTTCAAAAGAAGGTTTAATCGATTCTTACAACCCTAGAAAACGATTCCGATAATCTTCACTACAAAACTTATCAAAGACTAGCAATGGTGTGTTCTTCTCTTCTTCTCCAATGGAGCTTTTCTCCTCCTCCAATGGTAGCTCTCCTCCAAGCTTCCTATTGAGAGAATCTTCTTGTTGAGAGTATGGGAGAGAATGGTAGTGAAAGTGGATGATGGGAGAATGGAAGATCTCCCTCTTAGCCTTGCAGGACCACCTTTTATACTACAACTTTGCAAGAGTCGGCCATGAGATCGTGGCACAGCTGTCAGAACCGTCTGGCAAAAACCACGGTCCATTTCCACGGCCGTGGACGTGCCAGTGACCGTGGTTTTGGTGCCTCAGCTTGCTTTGGATCATTGAGTCACGATTTGGTGCATGGCTTGCACCAACAAGGTCCCATGGGTCTTCCTTAGCCTCTAGCTTGCATCCCAATGAGTCCGAGGGTGTGTCATCTTGATGAACGATCCTCAAACGTATCGATTGAGCTCCTAAATCTCCCAAAATACCTACAAAGCAATGCAAAAGTCCGTGTAGACTTCTATCTCGACAAAATACGTGAATTGAGTGCAAACGTCGTGAACTAGTGCTAATCCATGCATGAATGAGTGCAAAATCTATCTAAATGATTACCTAAACCTAAGTCATAAATCGTGTTATCAAAAATACCCCATACTTAAGGTTTGCTCGTCCCCGAGCAAGTCCCAACTATAGACTAAGAAATGACATGATTTATGTATGCAGAAAAATGGCAAAATCTTTTTGGAGTTGTGCTTCTTGATAGCATGAATTATAGTCTATATTTTGGGGTTTGTTTGGACGTTTTATCTTCAATAATCTGCATGTTTGTATGTATAATATGTGATTCTACTACCATTTCATCTACCTTTGCGAGAATCGAGGTCTACACCTAGTTTCGTTGTAATTGCAGGTAATATGGTACGTTTTGCATCAAAAAGGAGCAAAAGAAGTCATGAGTCATTTGGAGCTACATCCAGGAAGCATAGCCATGGATTGAAGATCCACTTTGGAGCAGATTCGAGAGATTTCACATCCAGTTGAGACTCACCTCGGTTGACCAGAGATTCATCTCGACCGAGGTGATCCAGGGACGCCGACTCGACCGAGGCGAATACCTAGGACGCGGCGAGAATATTTTATTCTTGGAAGAGATCTTTTAAATTTGGAAAGTGATCTTATAATTCTGGGCTTGGCTTCTGGAAGGAAGGAGATATGCAGAATATATATTTTACCTATATTTATGGGATAATATCTTCTTAAGATTTATTATCTTTGGAGGGTTATTTTCCTATAAAAAGGGTCGGATTTCCCACAATTCGGAGACCCCGCATACACGAACATCCGCCTACACCGAAAAAGACGCAGCAGCCGCACACCCCAATTTGGGAGAGAGTTGAAGAACCTTTTTGAAGGTTGAAGGAAGATTGAAGTCCATAGCTTTTATAGCTTTATTGAAGGGTTTTGTAAGATTGTCTTCAATTCCCTCAATTGTTGTCTTGTCTTTTTGGATTATTATCCAAGGAACGCTTTGTTGTGATATTTGATTAAGTTATTGAAGTCTTTTCATTAAATTCTTCTTTGTTCAAATATTCACCTTCTTCCCTTACATTTAATACTTTCATAATGATGATGAGTGGCTAATTTCCTTGTGTGATTCTAGGGTGATTGGCTGAAGGTTGTGGGAAAAACAATGATAGAATAATCTTAGATTTCAGTAGGATCCTGAAAGTTCGAGTCTTTAACCTTAACCCTAAGCATCTCGTTCGGTTGATGAACATCTCGGCCGGGGTGGAATTCTTCTGACCGAGGTGACTTATCCGACCTTAAACTGAGAGTTAAGTGTTAGAGTTTGCCAAATCCTATTCTTATTACACCTTTCCTAGTTCAATACAAGCTTAGGATGAGACTTACCCGGTAATTCCTTAGTTTGTATACCAACGATCATAAGTGTAGGTAATAAAGGTTTAGCCTTTATTGGGGTTTGAGTGTGCTTCCATCCCATCTTTGTGAGTTAGCCTGAGACTTACCCGGTAAAGGTTGATTCTATTCCCTTAGATGGTATGTTAGTTTGAGGTTATAGTTCTTTATCTTGATTCCTTGAGACTTACCCGGTAATAGGAGTTACGGTTTAGGATTAGTGTGTAGTGAGACTTACCCGGTGATCTACTCCACTTTAGAAACACCTTCCCCACGCAAAAATCTCAGCTTTGTCCGCTTATCTACAGATCTTGAGTTGGAACCACAACTAGATGCTTTAATCCCTAGAATTGCATGTTTGCTTTATTTGACATCTTATTCATCTTTGATTGTGTTAAATCGCTCTTGTGGTTAGTATTAACATTAGCACACCGTATTGACTCTGTTTCACCGAGTCCCTGTGATCGACCCCTGGAATTTTCTTGCTTTTACTACGATTGACCCGTACACTGCGGGTTCGCATCCTTGTTTTAAGCTTAAGTCTAGGGTTATAAATTTAAAGCTTGCACACACCGTTTGGAGCGAACAAGTTTTTGGCGCCGTTGCCGGGGACTTGGTCTAGACCGAGCCGGTACGGTTTGCTCTTGGGGCGCTTGCCCCGTTTCATCTAACCACTCTACTTGAGTGACGATCTTTGCAGGTTCTTTCTTAGGTACATGCGAAGAACCCGCACTGGGAAGGAAATCGTTCCTTACGATCCCGAACCAGAAAAGACATACAAGCGACGCTTAAGAGAAGCGAAGATGGCCCAACAAGACGATCACGATCTTGCGGCCCAATTGAGAGAGACGCAGGAGCTGCTACGTCTCAGTAAAGAAGAGCTAAGGCAAGAGAAAGAAGAGAATCATGCCAGGACTGCAGCAATCGAAGCTGAGATTGCAGCCATTCGGGACCAGATTCTACTTCGACCGAGGGAGGATCCAGTAGTTGATCCTCGACCGAGGCAGATTCCAGTACCTGACGCCCCGGCCGAGGTACTTCCACCTCGGATGCCAGTCCGAGATGTTCTTCTTGCAGGAATCCCACAAACCCTAGGTCAAAGGATGGACCCTAATCAACAGCTGAGGCGTCCAGGGGTGAACCTAGGAGATCCAGCGGATCATGACTACGAACTTCGACCGCAAGTTCTAGCCATGATTCGCCAATGCCAATTCGGAGGACTAGAGAAGGAGTCGCCGCATCAACATCTTCAAAACTACGAGATCTTGATGGAAACCTTGCGACCGTCCAGAATTGAGAACAACAACTACAAGCTAAGACCTTTTTACTTTTCTTTAAAAGATAGAGCTCTTACTTGGTATCAATCTCTTCCTCCAGGAAAAATTAGCACATGGGAGGAGATGACTACAGAATTCTTGACCAAATTCTTTCCCCCCTCAAAGACTGCTGAAATGAGAGGGAAGATCAATGCTTTCATCATGAAGGACAAGGAGAGCTTGTCCAAATCTTGGGAGCGGTTCAAGGATATCCTTTTGGATTGCCCACATCATGGGATTCCAAAGATTGAGTTGTTGGAGATCTACTTCAAAGGGTTGGACGGAAGCACCCAGTTCAATCTCCAACTACTCTCCGCCGGTACCTTCATGGACATGGCGGTTGACGAGGCTTGGGACTTCATTGAGAAGCAAGCCTTGCACATGGAGAAGTACACCCACCAAGGAGCTGAGGGTGGAGTTAAAAGAGTCAACTTTCAAGAGACTCAACCCAACAACAACCAGCTCACGTCCTTGAAGAACGACGTGAAGCAATTGAAGGAGCTCTTGATGGCTCAAACTAAGAAGGAAGAGCAAGGGCAAAGGAACAACAACAACAACAATAACGGGTACCGTAACAACAACAACGGACCCCGAAACAACAACTACAACAACAACAATAGAGGATAGCTGGCCGTCCAGTCATCGCACCACGATTTCTGGATGTGTCAGCTTTTGACTGCCTAGGGTTAGATGCTGACCTTAGGAGGATGATTGCTACAGTGGGGCTAGATCAGTTCACTGAGATCCGAGCCCCAGCCTACTTAGAGCCGACACTCGAGTTTGTTAGCTCCTTCTCCTACCTTCCCACAGAGCGGTCTGTGAAGTACCGGTTGATGAGCCGGAACTTCATAGTTCCTTTAGAGATTTGGAGAGAGATCTTTGGCTTTCCTGACCCCACTGCTGTAGATTTCCCGACCCGAGCTGTAGCTAGGGAGTTCTGGGGACAGATAGCCCATATTACTGGGCACGCAAACAGATGGCGCCCTGGAGATTCCAGGGAGAAGGTCATCTTTCACCCAGCCTTCAGACTTGCCCACAGGATCTTCAGTGAGACACTTCTGGCGCGTACTGAGACGCCCCAGAAGATCAGACAGGGTGAGCTCTTTTCGCTTTACTGCATGGTTACAAGAGGTTTCCCGGACTTTGGCTTGCTCTTGGCAGAGGATCTGCACAAGATCAAGGCCAAGGCGAAGGGAGACATATGCTGCGGAGGTCTAGTCACCCACATCGCTACCTACCACGGGATGGACCTCAACGTTTGCACATTGGCGGCGGCTCCGAAGCCGCTGGGATTGCAGGAGATGATCACACGGAGGATTCTAGTTCCCCGTGGGTTGACCACTCCATACGTCGCTATGCCATGGGAGCGGACTGTACCTCAGGGCATCAGATGGTCTGCACAGTTCTCTGTCTTCGATCCACATTTCTGGCAGACTGCTTGGGGTCCACTCATGGAGGATCATAGAGAGGCAGCAGCTGCCCCTGCTGAGGCTGAGGAGGAGGCTGAGGATGAGGATGATGACGATGATGAGACAGTGGATGAGAGAGGAGGCGGCGTCCCGATGGACACAGGGACAGATACAGCTGGGACGAGCGCGCCACCTATTATTGATTTAGATGATGAGGAGGACACTGAGCCGGCGCCAGCCGCGACGTCTCCAGTCAGACCTGCTGGACGCAAGAGGCGTGGAGTGAGGGACAGAGCTGCACACCGACGGATCGATGACCTGACGGATCAGGTTATCGACTCATATGCTGCACTTTCGCTGGATATCCGCGAGATGCAGGAGCGGCAGCATCATCAGCACATGATGGCTCAGCTACAGTTTGAGCGTATCATGGGCTATCCCTATGACCCGACTCAGTACCCCTACATACCACCACCACCGCCGGATCAGGACTACTGAGGAGCTGCAGGGTTTATTTATTATATTTTTTATGCAGTTCGGCTCTCATCCGGTGAGTCCTCTTTTATTTAGACTTTTATTATACCCACTGGGACAGTGTGTCTCAAGTATGGGGTGTTTGTTATTTGACTATGTGGCTACCTTTGATGTATTCGACATTTTTGATGTATTTTATTTATCGGATATTTTCATATTTATGCTTCATTTGCCTTTATATGATTATCTGGTATTACATGCATACTTACAGGTTATTTGATTGAGAAAAAACGTCGAAACTGAAAGAAAACTGGTTTAAAAAAAAAATTTTTGGACCTCGACCGGGACAGTTCTAGCCGAACGAGGTGATTCACCTCGGTTGACTTAAGAACACCTCGACCGAGGTAGGTTAACTGAGAGTTTTCGAAAACGATTTTTGTACTACTTATCTGGATATGACCTCAGTGAAGATTTTGTTTACCTACTGGTTTTAAATTCTTTATGTGTTTGAAAGGTTTTATAATATGTTTAAGTTGCTAAATGCTTTGTTTGAAATTATTGGCATGTTTAATACTTTGTTTCTATCCAAATTATGTTGGATTTGAAGGTTGACACCGCAGGATAAGTTCTCTCACTCTCTTCTTGGAAAGATCAAGGCAATTCACTCTTTTCTTCTTCTTCTTCTTCTTGATCATGCTTAAACCCCTCATATACATTTTGCCTCCCTTTACCTATCCGGGAATTAGGAAGCAAGCAAGTGGTGAAAGCAAGTTAAAGTTGAGAAGTGGGCTGGAAGTGAAAGTCTTAGAAAGCAATTATAGGTTTGGGGAAGTCAATCATGAAGATGAGTAACTCGGCACCATTCACATAGCCGGGTGTTTGTGTCTTGCCAAAGTCGGATTGAGCGATATTCCTAACGGGTCATGGTATGTGCATCAAGGGTTTGATGCATCTCAAGAAATTGATGATTGCGGATCTCCTAGGCTTCGGTTATTGTGCACCTCTGTCCATGCATCCCAAAAAGTAAAGTAAAAGAGAAAAAGTGTGAAATAAGCAAAGCTTATTGGTGGAAGGTGTTGCAAGTCAAAGTAAAAGTGAAGTTCATCCTTTTCCCGGATTCTAGCACCACATTACCTTACATACATCCCTACCCTACACGTTTCTTGACCTTTTCTTTTGGGAAGCCCTTGAGACCTTGAGCTTGTTGATTGACTTAGCGGTTTAAACTGGATTATACATGATTAATTTTGATAATTATGATTTATTATGCATTCTATGATTTTATGCAAAGATGAACAACTTTCCTATATTTATAAAATGTTTTGAGCATATTGAGTTTCTAAATTTCAGGAAGTATTCTCTTAGAGTGATCTATGATAGTTGCACACCATAAAATGTTTTTGAAAGACTTTTTCATTGATTTTATTGACTTATAATCCATTCTATCTTGTCTTCTATATGCGGAACTTGCTTGGGGACAAGCAAGGGCTAAGTATGGGGTATTTTGATAGCATGAATTATAGTCTATATTTTGGGGTTTGTTTGGACGTTTTATCTTCAATAATCTGCATGTTTGTATGTATAATATGTGATTCTACTACCATTTCATCTACCTTTGCGAGAATCGAGGTCTACACCTAGTTTCGTTGTAATTGCAGGTAATATGGTACGTTTTGCATCAAAAAGGAGCAAAAGAAGTCATGAGTCATTTGGAGCTACATCCAGGAAGCATAGCCATGGATTGAAGATCCACTTTGGAGCAGATTCGAGAGATTTCACATCCAGTTGAGACTCACCTCGGTTGACCAGAGATTCATCTCGACCGAGGTGATCCAGGGACGCCGACTCGACCGAGGCGAATACCTAGGACGCGGCGAGAATATTTTATTCTTGGAAGAGATCTTTTAAATTTGGAAAGTGATCTTATAATTCTGGGCTTGGCTTCTGGAAGGAAGGAGATATGCAGAATATATATTTTACCTATATTTATGGGATAATATCTTCTTAAGATTTATTATCTTTGGAGGGTTATTTTCCTATAAAAAGGGTCGGATTTCCCACAATTCGGAGACCCCGCATACACGAACATCCGCCTACACCGAAAAAGACGCAGCAGCCGCACACCCCAATTTGGGAGAGAGTTGAAGAACCTTTTTGAAGGTTGAAGGAAGATTGAAGTCCATAGCTTTTATAGCTTTATTGAAGGGTTTTGTAAGATTGTCTTCAATTCCCTCAATTGTTGTCTTGTCTTTTTGGATTATTATCCAAGGAACGCTTTGTTGTGATATTTGATTCAGTTATTGAAGTCTTTTCATTAAATTCTTCTTTGTTCAAATATTCACCTTCTTCCCTTACATTTAATACTTTCATAATGATGATGAGTGGCTAATTTCCTTGTGTGATTCTAGGGTGATTGGCTGAAGGTTGTGGGAAAAACAATGATAGAATAATCTTAGATTTCAGTAGGATCCTGAAAGTTCGAGTCTTTAACCTTAACCCTAAGCATCTCGTTCGGTTGATGAACATCTCGGCCGGGGTGGAATTCTTCTGACCGAGGTGACTTATCCGACCTTAAACTGAGAGTTAAGTGTTAGAGTTTGCCAAATCCTATTCTTATTACACCTTTCCTGGTTCAATGCAAGCTTAGGATGAGACTTACCCGGTAATTCCTTAGTTTGTATACCAACGATCATAAGTGTAGGTAATAAAGGTTTAGCCTTTATTGGGGTTTGAGTGTGCTTCCATCCCATCTTTGTGAGTTAGCCTGAGACTTACCCGGTAAAGGTTGATTCTATTCCCTTAGATGGTATGTTAGTTTGAGGTTATAGTTCTTTATCTTGATTCCTTGAGACTTACCCGGTAATAGGAGTTACGGTTTAGGATTAGTGTGTAGTGAGACTTACCCGGTGATCTACTCCACTTTAGAAACACCTTCCCCACGCAAAAATCTCAGCTTTGTCCGCTTATCTACAGATCTTGAGTTGGAACCACAACTAGATGCTTTAATCCCTAGAATTGCATGTTTGCTTTATTTGACATCTTATTCATCTTTGATTGTGTTAAATCGCTCTTGTGGTTAGTATTAACATTAGCACACCGTATTGACTCTGTTTCACCGAGTCCCTGTGATCGACCCCTGGAATTTTCTTGCTTTTACTACGATTGACCCGTACACTGCGGGTTCGCATCCTTGTTTTAAGCTTAAGTCTAGGGTTATAAATTTAAAGCTTGCACACACCGTTTGGAGCGAACACTTCTAATATTGGATCACCTTCAAGGTCTTGTTTCATGGCAATGGGCAAGCAATCATGCATCGAATAAATGAAGGCATGGAAAGACAATTATACTTAACTCGAAAGCATGCATGAAGTGCGAAAATGGAGAAGTCATGATGATCATGAGCATATTCAATCTAGATCACTAAGTCTTACACACATGCAAGTAGGTCACAAGGACTTGTGAAATAGAAGGCCAAGAAATGTTGTGATTAGGTGGGAATTTTTCTAGGCTATGTGATGCTAATCCGGGAATGGAACTGACTCCACAATTTTACATTTTTATCAACTTCCCCCAAGTGTATGTTTTCTCCATCTTTTCTTTGTTTTCTTTTCTTTTCTTTTTCACTTATTTTTGAGACAATGGCATTGGTGTACAAAAGCCGAAACCTTGGTGATTAGCCGTCCTCGGGCTTTTTCTATTTTTCGAGGTGCATCCACACCGGGCACACATACCAAAGCCCGTTAGGACTATTGGTTTATTTGACTTTGGCAAGGCACAAACACCCGATTATGTGAATGGTGCCGAGTTACTCGTCATTTAAACCAACGTCCCCAAACCTATATTTTTGTCTACACTTTTCACAACAAATTCAGCACTTCATTCATAACATTCTTTCATCAACAACTTCACCCCACACTTGCTTTTCACACACATCAACACACTAACATGCTCCTATTCCCGGATGGGTTCAAAGAGGTCAAATTTATATCAATTGAGGTACTCAAACAACATGATCAAGATGAGAAGTAGAGCAGGATGAATTGCCTTAATCACTCCTAGATGGTGTGCAAGAACTAGCATGTAATTTCGACTTTCAATACTCAATCCATTCTAGGCAAACATCATGATCACAAATCATTCATGGGATTCAAAATAAGTACTTCAAGTCCACATATGCAATTCATCAATTCAACACATAAGGCCATCCATAGCCAATCCACAAGACAAGATTCATCATTAGGGTCATATCCAAGCTTAGAAAGCACAAAAGTTTTCAAATTTTCTGATTTTTTTGGAATTTTCGTAATATTTATGTACAATGCAAGACATAATAGAACATGTGACTAAAAGAAACTACCCTAGATGCTAGTCATGTAAAAGATCATGCAAACCCCACCCCATACTTAGAAACACATTGTCCCCAATGTGGTAATGAAGTAAAGAAGAGTGAAAGAGGGTTCTCACAATGTAAAAATGGTTTGCTATGGTATTTGGGATTACTCAAGTGGATTGATGGTGGATGATCCTATCAACAATGGTAGAGAGCTATAAGTGTTCATCAAAGCATTGGGACCCGCGCTAGGCACCGCTAGCCGTCCAAGTCCCGCATCCGCTCCACCCATAATTGATGAGGGATTCATTCACATACCATGCAAGGCTTCCATGCTACCAAGACTCTAGCACACAACAAAGCACACCAAACACACAAAAACAGAAAAATCACAAACAAAAACAAAACGAAAAAGGGAAAACGTTACCAATGGATTGCCTCCCATCAAGCGCTTCTTTAAGGTCATTAGCTTGACCAAACTCGGGGGTGTCTCATTCTAGGTGAAGTGGGGCAATCATATCCACCGGAGCTCCCGGGATATACTTCTTCAAACGGTGCGCATTCACCTTAAAATCTCCACATTGCTCCCCTCCTATCTCAATTGCTCCATGGGGAAAGATCTTCTTCACCACATAAGGACCGGTCCACCTTGACTTTAGCTTTCTGGGGAAGAGCCGTAGCCTTGAGTTGAAGAGAAGGAAAAGGTCGCCTTCACTCAACTCCTTCGGGATGAGGCGCTTATCATGCCACCGTTTGGTCCTTTCCTTGTAGATCCGGGCGTTCTCATAGACATCCAACCGGATCTCATCAAGAGCGTTTATATCAAGCAACCTCTTCTCTCCGGCCTCCTTGAGGTCAAAATTTAGCCACTTAATGGCCCAATAAGCTCTATGCTCCATCTCTACCGGAAGGTGGCAAGACTTGCCATAGACTAACTTGTAAGGAGTGGTGTCAATCGGTGTCTTGAAGGCGGTTCTATATGCCCACAAGGCATCATCGAGCTTCATAGCCCAATCTTTTCTCGTCCTAGAGACCGTCTTCTCAAGAATTCCCTTTATCTCCCGGTTGGAGATCTCCACTTGGCCACTAGTCTGGGGGTGGTAAGGTGTTGCCACCTTATGAGTCACCCCATACTTAGCCAAAAGTGCCCCAAAGTTCCTATTGGTGAAGTGCTTCCCTTCATCACTTATGATCACCCTTGGTGTTCCAAACCTAGGGAAGATCACTCGGTTGAAGAACCGCACCACAACCTTGGCATCATTCGTAGGAGAAGCTATTGCCTCTACCCATCTTGAAACGTAATCCACCGCCAATAGGATATAGAGATTGCCACAAGAAGAGGGGAATGGTCCCTTGAAGTCCACACCCCACACATCAAATATTTCCACTTCTTGTATGTTGTTCAAAGGCATCTCATTCCTTCTTGAGATGTTGTCCGTCCTTTGGCAAGCATCACAAGCTACCACAAAGTTTTGCACATCCTTGAACAAACTTGGCCAAAAGAAGCCCGATTGCAACACCTTCGCACATGTCTTGTGTGAGCTAGCATGCCCTCCACATGGCAAGGAATGACAATGGCGGATCACACTCTCCACCTCATCCTCCGGTATGCATCTTCTAAAGACTCCATCCGGCCCTCTCTTGAACAAAAGTGGTTCACTCCAATAGTAGTGCCTCACATCTTTGAAGAACTTCTTCCTTTGGGCGTATGACAATCCGGGAGGCACTTCCTCACACACTAGATAGTTCACAATGTCGGCATACCATGGCTCACTTCCTCTAGACACTTGGAACAAGCACTCCTCCACTATTTACAATTGCTCATCCCAAAATGAGTCATCAATCGGGATGTCATCTCTCTCAAAGTCCAATGGTGGGAGTCTACTAAGGTGATCCACCATAGAATTTTCGGACCCCTTCTTGTCCCGGATTTCCAAATCAAACTCTTGAAGAAGAAGGATCCACCGAATCAACCTAGGCTTGGCATCCTTCTTTGTAAGGAGATAACGGATCGCAGCATGATCCGTATAAACAATGACCTTCGCTCCAACAAGATATGAGCGGAACTTCTCAAATGCATACACAACCGCTAGCAACTCCTTCTCGGTGGTAGCATAATTGAGTTGAGCATCATCTAGCGTCTTACTAGCATAATAAATGGCGTGTGTGCGCCCATCTTTCCTTTGCCCCAAAACAGCCCCAACGGCTACATCACTTGCAACACACATGATTTCAAACGGTAGACTCCAATCCGGAGGTTGCATGATAGGTGCGGAGATCAAAGCGTTTTTCAACCTACAAAAAGCCTCAAGGCAATCCTTGGAGAAAACAAACTCAACATCTTTCATTAGTAGGTTAGTAAGAGGCTTAGAAATCTTAGAGAAATCTTTAATAAACCTCCGGTAAAAACCGGCATGCCCTAGAAAACTCCTTACCCCCTTCACCGAGGTAGGTGGTGGCAACTTCTCTATCGTTTCAATCTTGGCCCTATCAACCTTAATGCCACGGTTGGACACCAAGTGTCCCAACACAATACATTCACTTACCATGAAGTGGCATTTTTCCCAATTTAAGACAAGGTTTGTCTCCTCACATCTCTTAAGCACTAGCGACAAGTTAGCTAAGCAATCATCAAAGGAAGAACCATAAACAGAAAAGTCACTCATAAACACTTCCATGATATTCTCAATGTACTCAGAAAATATAGCCATCATACACCTTTGGAAGGTGGCGGGTGCATTACACAACCCAAATGGCATTCTCCTATATGCAAAAGTTCCCCATGGACATGTAAATGTGGTTTTCTCTTGGTCATCGGGGTGGATAGGGATTTGGAAGAATCCACTATAGCCATCTAAATAACAAAAATGAGAATGTTGAGCTAACCTCTCTAGCATTTGGTCAATGAAAGGAAGAGGGAAGTGATCTTTCCTAGAGGCCATGTTCAATTTCCTATAGTCAATACACATCCTCCATCCCGTAACCGTTCTAGTTGGGATTAGTTCATTGTTCTTATTAGTCACTACGGTCATCCCACCCTTCTTAGGAACCACATGCACGGGACTAACCCACTTACTATCCGAAATAGGGTAGATAATTCCCGCATCTAGCAACTTAATGATCTCTTTCTTGACTACCTCTTTCATTATAGGATTCAATCTTCTTTGATGTTCAATAGAGGGTTTATGGTTATCTTCCATCAATATCTTATGCATGCACAAAGAAGGTTTTATGCCAACTAAATCATCAATAGTATAGCCAATGGCTTTCCTATGCAATCTTAGCTCATGCAACAACTTAGCAAGTTTATCATCATTCAAGCATGCATTCACAATCACCGGATATGTAGAATTATCACCAAGAAAGGCATACTTCAAATGAGAGGGGAGGGGTTTAAGTTCAAGTTTAGGAGGACCTTTATCAAGTGGAGACGATCCAAATAATGTTGGTTGAGATGAATCCAAAGCAAATGAAGGCTCTCCAAGGCTCCTTGAAGCTTGATCAACAATAAGGGCTGCTTCTGGGGAAACCACGGGCAACTCCACGGATCCTGGCACATCCACGGCCGTGGACCTTGCTAAGCTTGCTCTTCGGAGCACTCCAGAGAGTTCCATGGCCGTGGAACTGCCTCCACGACCGTGGTTCTTACAGGTACTTAGCATGCTCTCGTGAACTTCAAATTCAGCTCTTGTCTCCTTTTCTAATGCTTCCAAGGCCTTGATTTCTTCATTGCAAGCCTCCTCAACACCTTCATCCATCAAACTTAAGCTAAGAACCTTCTCCAAGGGGTCCTTGATCAAGATCGAGCTCACAACTTCTCTAGACTCCTCTTGCTCGACAATGTTGAATACATCTTCATCAAGGGTTGGCCCTTTCATCATTGTGGACAGCTTGAACTTGATATTCTCTTCTCCAATGTTAAAGGAGAGAATTCCATTTTTACAATCCACCAAGCATCCGGAAGTGGCTAGGAAAGGTCTCCCCAAGATGATGGGAACCGGATAGTCCGCCGGGATGTCCAAAACAACAAAGTCTATGGGCACATAGAACTTTCCGAGTTGCACCGGTATGTCCTCCAAGATTCCAACCGGATTAGTAATAGAGCGGTCCGCCATGTAAAGGGTCATCTTGACCAGTATAGGCTCTCCTAGCCCAACCTTGTTGCAAAGTGCAAGCGGTATGATGCTTACACTTGCTCCAAGATCACAAAGGGCTTCATATTTCACTTCTCCCACTCCGATTGGCACACAAAAGGATCCCGGATCTCTTAGCTTAGGAGGCATCTCCTCCTTCATCGTTTGGATCAATTCCGAGGACCTCTTTGTCATCCTCACTTCCCCATACTCTTCCAACTTCCTCTTGTTGGAGAGTATTTCCTTCAAGAACGTGCCATATGCCGGCATTCCTAGAATAGCATCCATGAACGGAATGTTAATATGCAATTTAGACATGAGTTCAAGGAATTTACCAAAGTGTTTGTCCAAGCGAGCCCTTGCTCGTGATTGTAAGAACGGTAGTGGTGGCTTGTATGGAGGCGGCGCCACATATGTTGGCTCATCATCCTTGCTCTTGCCTCCATCTTCTTGCAATGGTTCTTCCTCTACCACTACTTGCTTCCCCTTGTCAGTTCCCTTAGGTAAGGGATCCTTCATGCTCAACCCGCTCCTTGTTGTGATGGCCAACACTTGGCCTCTTGGGTTGTCTTTGGTTCTTCCGGGAAGCTTTCCCGGATCTCTATGAGCTTCACCCGCCTTTTGGAACACTTGTGCTTCCAACACCTTTTGAGCCTTAGAAATGGAAGTCACCGTGCTCTCAAGACCACTCAACCTTCCAAGCAATTGCTCAAACATCATCTCGGTTCTATCCTTTGGAGGTTGAGTAAATCCGGGTGGAGGTTCTTGTGAAGTCTTTGGTGGTGGAGCTGCGCTTGTGGAAGCGGGAGGGTTCAAGGCACCATCCGGGTTAGAATAGGAAAACCCGGGATGGTTGTGGTTAGGCCGGTAATTGTTGAATTGCCGGTTGTTGTTGAAGTTCCTTGGGCCTTGATAGTTGTTATAGTTTCCCCTTCCCATGTAGTTCACATCTTCCTCCTTGGAGGACAAGTTTGCTTGTACTTGCACTTGAGGGGTTGCTTGGTTCTTCAAAGTTGTAGCACACAACTCCCTCAAAGACTTTAGCTCGTTGTTGATGGCGTCAAGCTTGAAATTGCTCATGGTGACTTCACTCACCTCATATGCTCCCGCCTTTCTCCCATCACTCTTCCTATGGGAATATTTCTCAATCACCAAGGCTTGTTTCTCTACAAATTCCCAAGCTTCATCCACATGCTTTTCCATGAAAGTCCCACCGGAAAGTGATTGAAGCTTGAATTGGATATCTTCATCAAGTCCCTTAAAGTAGATCTCCAATAGCTCAATTTTTGGTATACCATGGTGTGGAGAATCTAGGAGAAGATCTTTGAACCTCTCCCAAGACTTAAACAAACTCTCTCTATCCTTCATCACGAAGGCATTAATCTTCCCTCTTAACTCGGTAGTCTTGGAAGGTGGGAAGAACATAGTCAAAAACTCGGTTGTCATTTCCTCCCAAGTACCAACTCGCCCTTGTGGAATAGATTGATACCAAGCCAAGGCTTTATCCTTAAGAGAAAAGGAAAAAGCCCTAAGCTTATGGTTATTGCTCTCCAATCTAGGCGGTCTAAGAGTCTCCATCAAGATTTCATAGTTCATCAAGTGTTGATGAGGAGACTCTCCTTCCATCCCTCCAAATTGATTATGCCGGATCATTTGTAGAACTTGAGGGCGGAGCTCGTAATCATGGGCTGCGGGATCTCCTAAGTTCACACCCGGACGGTGTGCTCTTTGTGCCGGATCCATACGTTGCCCTAACGTTTGTGGTTCTTCAATAGCAATGGGCACAACCCGAATATTAACCGCCGGCTACGGTTGTGGTGGAGGTGGAGGAGGTTGTTGACGGTTAAGCTCTCTTTGCACAAGAGCTTGCATAATCTCCTCAATCTCCCTCCTAGTTGCCTCTTGCCTCTCATTGGCAAGTCTCCTTTCATTCTCCAAAGCCTCATCCAACTCTTGGGTCTAGATCTCTTCCGGCCATCAAGTGTTGATGAGGAGACTCAATCTAGACCTAGTCCCCGGCAACGGTGCCAAAAACTTGTTCACGTCTAGGAATAGTGTGCACGCAAAAAGCTTTAAATTTATACTCGTTATATTTCTCCTAACTCCTAGTGAACCCACAGTGTACGGGACATTTTGTAGTACGGATAGTATTCCGAGGTCGAACACAAAGACTGAGGGGAGATTGATTCGATTAGTGATTAAGTTTAGTGAAGATCTAGGCCTAAGAAAAGAGAAAGAAATAAAGAAATGAAAATCTCAATATTTTTGGTAGGTTTTTAGGTGATCAATCAAGGATCACAAATCATGCGAAATAAACAATCAACTAAGCTAACAAATCAACACAAACAAACAAGCTAAACACGAGGTACGAGATCAAAGAGAGAAAAGCGGATTCTAGGGGTTGGAAATTCCGGTTATGGCATAGGACTCAAGCTATCTAATCATTCCTTGGATTAACTATGATATGTTGGGAGTGAGTGTTTCTAGATTGGGATCAATCACCGGGTAGGTCTCATGGTCCACTAGTCCGTACCTAAGGTCTTATCACCGGGTAAGTCTCAAAGAGCCTAAGGAATGGAATTCTACACAAACCGGATTGTCACCTAGGAATCTAACCTATCCTCACCGGGTAAGTCTCGGACGGGTAAGTCCTAAACAACTATCCTAGCACACTTAGTCCAATGGCGGCTTATGAGGCTCACCACTTCCTAGAGTTTATCATCTTTGAAATCTAAGAGTAAGAATCACCGGGTAGGTCTCTTCTAACACTTAGTTGCTAACACTAGGTCACCCTAGGATAGGTTTAACTCAACAAACACTAGGATTTCAACATTCTAACATTCTAGAACTTAGATCCATCAGACCAAACGAACTAGACAAACCACGGGCTGTTCTACCACTTCCACGGCCGTGGACTGGCAAGAACAAACCGTGGACTTCAACAGAGGCTTTGTTCTAGTAAATGAATCATCCAACGGCAAATCTAAGTCCATCCTATCATAGTCCAAGCCATAACCATCCTTTCCTTACCCTAGAATCGCATCTATTTAGCCTACAACATACATCATAGCAATCGAAATCATTAAACATAGAATCATGGCTTCCATTTGCAAGATAATGAAGAGAAAGAGATGAACAAGTGAAGCAAGTAAAACCAAGCTGAAAGTAAGATTATAAGGACTCACAACCCTTCAAAAGAAGGTTTAATCGATTCTTACAACCCTAGAAAACGATTCCGATAATCTTCACTACAAAACTTATCAAAGACTAGCAATGGTGTGTTCTTCTCTTCTTCTCCAATGGAGCTTTTCTCCTCCTCCAATGGTAGCTCTCCTCCAAGCTTCCTATTGAGAGAATCTTCTTGTTGAGAGTATGGGAGAGAATGGTAGTGAGAGTGGATGATGGGAGAATGGAAGATCTCCCTCTTAGCCTTGCAGGAGCACCTTTTATACTACAACTTTGCAAGAGTCGGCCATGAGATCGTGGAACAGTTGTCACAACCGTCTGGCAAAAACCACGGTCCATTTCCACGGCCATGGACGTGCCAGTGACCGTGGTTTTGGTGCCTCAGCTTGCTTTGGATCATTGAGTCACGATTTGGTGCATGGCTTGCACCAACAAGGTCCATGGGTCTTCCTTAGCCTCTAACTTGCATCCCAATGAGTCCGAGGGTGTGTCATCTTGATGAACGATCCTCAAACGTATCGATTGAGCTCCTAAATCTCCCAAAATACCTACAAAGCAATGCAAAAGTCCGTGTAGACGTCTATCTCGACAAAATACGTGAATTGAGTGCAAACGTCGTGAATTAGTGCTAATCCATGCATGAATGAGTGCAAAATCTATCTAAATGATTACCTAAACCTAAGTCATAAATCGTGTTATCAATGATCAAGATATGAAAAGAGAAAAGAAGTGAATTGCCTTAGTCATTCTTATATGATGTAAAAGAACTTGCAATATAGCTTCGACTGTTATTTCATTCTCTTATCAAAATATCTAAATCATATAACTTATTCATGTGTTCAAGTAACAAAAGTAAGCTTATTCATGCTATGATTAAAATCTCAACACAACCAAGTCATCTTTTTGCCTATTCACATCACAATTCTCATCATAGAGGTCATTTCCATCATAAGAAGCACAAAAATTTCAAAATTCATAGAATTTGAAGAAGATTATGCAAATGCAAATGTCATAGTGGAAAGCAAGTAACGTAAGAGTTATTACAGGCCAAATCATCAAGAGTAGTGTAAAGTGCATAGATTGCTAAGATGAAATAAAAGGTATTGTAAGTACCTTCACCCCATACTTAACATCCACATTGTCCCCAATGTGAAAATCAAGCATAAGATGGAGAAAAATACTTACAATATAAAAGAAGTGGAAGCTCAATCCTCGGTCGGTGGTGGATGTGGAGGATACATTGGTGCACTAGGATCGTAGAAGTGGCCGAACTGATGGTAGTATAAGTCTCTCATCTGACCGTCGTAAGAAGAGTGCCTAGCGTCCATCTCCTGCCTGTACTCCTTGAACTGGGTGTTCAAGGTGTCATAGTCGGTGTGGAGAGCGCGATAGTCGGTGCGGAGGCTCCAGAAGCTAGAGACTAAGTCTCTATAGTGGCGGGGAAGTAGACGTCCTCGTCCATGGCTCGGGGCATGTGCATAGGAGTGGCGAGGTGACTGGATGTCATCCTTTGTCTCCTCCTCACCTCTACTAGTCCTGCTAGGTCCCCCACCATGAGTGTCGGTGTCCATGGCATCCGTGGCGTGACCACTGTGAGTGTCACTCTCGAACTCGAGCATGGTCTCCTGGCCTCCATCCTCATCATCCTCCTCATCCTCAGTGTCACCTGCATCATCATCATAGTAAATAGGAGGAGATAACTCCTCAAGCATCAACTCGAATGTCTCCTTCCAGTTCCTCTTGCTCCGAATAGTGTACTCGGACTTCCAAATGATCTCGGATGGCTTCTTCTTTGGATCCTTGTGCCATGGCATGGGCACATGAAGGGTTCCTCTCCCTCGAGGAATCAAAACCTTTCGAACAACCAACCGTTGTGAACCTAAAGGTAGGGCACTCTCAGCTAGAGTGCATCCCGAGAAGTCTAACTCCAATGCCTTTGCCACATGAGTGACAAGGCCTCCAGCACAAATGTCACCCTTAGCTTTGTTGGCTATCTTTCCTAGGTAGTCAGCAAGCATGGAGGTGATGTCGGGGATGGTGGTGGATGTCATACAGTATAGGATAAAAAGCTCATCAGCCTTGAGCTTCTGTGGAGTCTCTGTCCGTGCGAATAGGCTCTCACTAAGGATCCTATGTACTACCTTAAAGGAGAGGTTGTACATGCTAGTCTCCTTAGAGTTCCCGGGTCTCCACTTATCTCCTCCATATTCGCCCACCAAAATAGACTCCCAAAAGGCACTAGCACTAATACCTCTCGCAAAAGTGCCTGCATCAGAATGTGAAAAGCCAAACAAATCTCCAAAAGTAGCACTAGACATAGCACGATCTTGGTTCATAAGGCGGAATGTGACCATCCTCTCTCTAGGGTCATGCTCAAATGTACTAAGGAACTCTAGGGTGATCTTGGTATATGCATCCTCCCTAATCATAGCAAACTGTCTCAGCCCAACTCTATTAAGCATCATATCTACATCCTCTCGAACAAATAAGGAATCTAGGTCATCTAGTACAATGTATCGAGGAGGGGTGAATGGGCGATCTAAGATACATTCGTATCTTTTCTTGTGTTTGGATAGAGGAGGGGGGAGCTTTGGAATGTTTTGAGAGGGTGGTGGAGGTGGGGGAGGGGCTCTGGAAGAAGATCCCTTCTTCTTCCCCGTATTTCTAGTTATTCTCTTCACAATATCCATTTCTGCAGCAAAAAATCGACCTGTTCTTCACATAAATCGGCCGATTTTTCTGGGTAAGGTCGATTTTTATCTCGATTTCAACGATTCTTACAATTCTGTAAAGTTTTGACTAAGCTATCACCACACACAGTTTCCTATAATGATTCCTAAGCAAACCCCTCAATCAATCTCAGCAAACAAACACTTTCTAAGCAAGATTCAATTTCGAATTAGAAACTTAGGTTTTGGAACGAAAAACCTGAATTCCGTATGGAAGAGTCGATTGCCGTGCTTGTTGTTGCTAGATCCTTGTTCCTTGTTGAAAATGCTTCAGTTTGGAGCCAAGAATCGTGCAAAACGATTAAGGAATGAGGATTGTAGGGTATGGGCGATTTTCGGAGTTCTTGAGAGAGAGAAATCGAGAGTGGAAGTGTTTGGAATGGGGGAATCGAGTGTTTAAGTCTTTATATAGGCTCGAGAAATTGTGAAGAAAATCGGGCGATTTTCTAGGTCGATTTAATCGTCGGGGCGATTTTCTTACATTTTCTCTGAACACATGAAAAATCGGACGATTTTTCTCTGTAGGTCGATCTGGTGGGTCGATTTATCTTTCTGTTGTCAAAAATCGACCTGGTCTGTTCCTGAATCGAACGATTAACTTAATGTAACTCAATTTCCTTCCTTGTCCTTCTTGGAAATTGAAGATTGAACTGATTTATGCTTCCTTTCTCCATGGATCTCTCAATTTAGACCTAATTTCCTACGATTAATGACACGACAAACCAAGAGTGCATCGAGGAACAAATAAAAAGTGAAAACAAAGAAACAAAACAACTAATCTATTCTAACTAAGTGATGAAAGGAGGGGAAAACTATACTATCATGGGTTGCCTCCCAAGAAGCGCTTGATTTATCGTCTTTAGCTGGACGGTGTATGGTTTGTGTTTACTGGAGGAGGATAAGAGCTATCTCCTCGACCGGAGCTTCCGGTGTGTATTTCTTCAACCGCTGGCCATTAACTTTGAAACTTTCGCTTTGTTCACCCTATACTTCAACTGCACCATGGGGGAAAATTCGTTTAATTACATAAGGTGTTGTCCAATGGGATTTAAGCTTACCTGGAAATAGACGAAGCCTCGAGTTGAATAGAAGGACTTGATCTCCCTCTTTTAGATCTTTTGGAATGATATGCTTATCATGCCAACGCTTTGTCCGTTCCTTGTAGATCTTTGCGTTTTCATACGCATTTAGTCGGATCTCATCCAGCTCATTGATGTTTAAGAGTCGCTTCTCTCTTGCTTCTTTCATGTCAAAGTTGAGCCACTTGATAGCCCAATATGCTTTATGCTCTAGCTCTACAGGAAGATGACAAGATTTACCATAGACAAGATTATATGGAGTCGTACCTATTAGTGTCTTGAAGGCTGTCCTGTACGCCCATAATGCATCGTCAAGCTTCATTGACCAATCCTTCCTCGTTTTAGAGACAGTTTTCTCTAAAATTCCCTTGATCTCTCTATTGGAGATCTCAACTTGTCCGCTAGTTTGCGGATGGTATGGTGTAGCTATCTTATGGGTCACCCCATACTTAGCCAATAGAGTCTCAAATCGACGGGCTGTGAAATGCGTTCCTCCGTCACTAATGATGGTTCGGGGAGTTCCGAACCTTGGGAAGATCGTTCTATTGAAGAACTTCACCACTACCATTGCATCATTAGTAGGAGAAGCGATTGCCTCTACCCATCTTGAGACATAGTCTACGGCAAGAAGTATATATTGGTTTCCGCATGAAGATGGGAAAGGTCCCATAAAATCTACGCCCCATACATCGAAGATCTCTACTTCTTGTATGTTGTTGAGAGGCATCTCATTCCTCCTTGATATATTACCTGTCCTTTGACAAGCATCACAAGCAACAATAAACTTTTGCACATCTTTGAATAGTGTAGGCCAAAAGAAGCCAGAATGAAGTACCTTAGCACAAGTCTTGTGGGAACTAGCATGTCCTCCACATGGAAGAGAATGGCAATGGCGGATGACACTATCCACCTCATCTTCTGGGATGCATCTTCTGTATATGCCATCGGGGCCTCTTTTGAATAGAAGAGGTTCGTTCCAATAGAAGTGCCGGGCGTCCTTAAAGAACTTCTTCCTTTGTGCATATGAAAGTCCGGGGGGAATCTCCTGACAAACAAGGTAATTCACAATGTCAGCAAACCATGGATCATTACCTTTTGAAATGTGTTGAAGACACTCTTCAATCTCATGTAGTTGCTCGTCAGGGAATGAGTCGTCTATAGGGAGTTCATCCGTCTCGTCGGTGAGGTGTGGAAGACGACTAAGATGGTCGGCCATGGAGTTTTCCGACCCTTTCTTATCACGAATTTCCAAATCAAACTCTTGTAAGAGTAAGATCCATCTTAGAAGCCTTGGCTTCGCATCCTTCTTCGTGAATAAGTAGCGTATTGCCGAATGATCTGTATAGACAATCACTTTTGCACCTACAAGATAGGAACGAAACTTTTCAAAAGCGTAAACTACAGCTAAGAGTTCCTTTTCCGTGGTGGCATAGTTGTATTGAGCCTCGTCTAGCGTTTTGCTAGCATAGTATATGGCATGAGTGCGACCATCTTTCTTCTGTCCAAGAACGGCTCCTATAGCGACATCGCTTGCATCGCACATAACCTCGAAAGGAAGGTTCCAATCGGGTAGTTGGATGATTGGCGCTGAAATCAAAGCTTCTTTGATCCTGCAAAAAGCATCTAAACAATCCTTCAAAAATTCAAAAGTTGCATCTTTCATCAAAAGATTAGTCAAAGGTTTTGAAATCTTAGAAAAATCCTTTATGAATCTCCTATAGAAGCCTTCATGTCCTAAGAAACTTCTTATTCCTTTTACCGAAGAGGGAGGAGGTAACTTTTCGATAGTTTCTATCTTAGCTCTATCAACCTCTATTCCTCTTTGTGATATTAGATAACCTAACACAATTCCTTCGGTGACCATGAAATGACACTTTTCCCAGTTTAAGACTAAGTTAGTGTCCTCACATCTCTTAAGAACTAGTGAAAGGTTAGAGAGACAATTATCAAAGGAAGAACCATATACCGAAAAGTCGTCCATGAAGACTTCCATGATATTCTCTACATATTCGGAGAAGATTGCCATCATACACCTTTGGAAGGTGGCTGAAACGTTGCATAGACCGAATGGCATTCTTCTATAAGCAAACGTACCCCAAGGGCACGTGAAAGTCGTCTTCTCTTGATCATCCGGGTGAATAGGAATCTGAAAGAAACCGCTATATCCATCTAGATAACAAAAGTAAGAATGTTGGGCTAACCTTTCTAGCATTTGATCAATAAAAGGAAGGGGAAAGTGGTCCTTCCTAGTAGCCACGTTCAGTTTACGGTAGTCGATGCACATTTGCCACCCTGTAACTGTCCGTGTGGGGATAAGTTCGTTGTTTTTGTTGGCAACAACGGTAATGCCTCCTTTCTTTGGTACTACCTGTACTGGACTCATCCATTTGCTATCGGAAATAGGAAAGATGATACCTGCATCAAGTAGCTTAAGGATTTCTTTCTTCACAACCTCTTTCATGACCGGATTTAACCGTCTTTGAGGTTGGCGTGAAGGCTTGTAATCCTCTTCCATTAGAATTTTGTGCATACATAGGGAAGGTTTTATTCCTACTAAATCATCAATAGTATAACCTAATGCTCTCCTATGTTGTCTTAGAACATGCATAAGTTTCTCTAGTTCAGCATCATTCAGTTTCGCATTAACTATGACCGGATATGTAGAATTAATGCCAAGAAATGCATACCTTAAATGCGTGGGGAGTGGTTTCAATTCCAAAGATGGAGGTGCTTTGATTGATGATGATTCATGACCTTCGGATGTCATGGGAGAAGCCTCTGAAGGTGGGGATGATGTATCATTAGAGTTGAGAACAGCTGCGGTGAAGTTTGGAGAATCTAAAAAATTTTCCACTGGATCGACCTCCCCTGAAGTAAATCGGACGATCTGAGGCACGATTTTTCTTTCTGTTGTCGAAAATCGGGTTGCCTTTTCCAAAATCGGACGATTTAATTTATGCAGGTCGATTTTTTTCACAGTTTCCGGAGTTAATTTTAGTTCTTCAAATCTTGTTCCTGGTTCTTCCTCCATATCATCTAATGCTTTCACATCCTCATTGCAATCATGTTCTACTCCTTCCTCCATGATGCTCATACTAAGAACCTTTTGAAGAGGGTCTTTCATTAAGATTGAACTTACTACCTTTCTAGACTCTTCTTCATCAAAGATATCAAAGATATCGTCTCTCAAGGCTGGCTCCTTGATTAAGGAAGAGAGTATGAATTCCACCTTCTCTTCACCTATATTGAAAGATAGCTGGCCATTCTTGCAATCTACCATGCATCCGGATATTGCAAGGAATGGTCTCCCAAGAATGATGGGAACCGGATAATTTTCAGGAATGTCAAGAACGACAAAATCTATAGGAATGTAAAACTTACCAAGTTTCACAGGAATGTCTTCTAGAATCCCTACTGGCTTAGTGGTGGAACGATCAGCCATGTAGAGTGTGATCTTCACCGGTCTAGGCTCTCCTAGAACAATTTCTTTGCATAGAGCAAGTGGTATGATACTCACACTCGCCCCAAGGTCGCAAAGTGCATCATAAGTAGCCTCTCCCAAAGTGATGGGTATGCAAAAGGATCCTGGATCACGGAGCTTAGGTGGCATATTCTCCGTCATAGTCTTGATGAGTTCGGATGACTCCATACTCATCTTGACTTCTCCAATGTCTTGTAATTTCCTCTTGTTAGAGAGGATCTCCTTGAGGAACTTCCCATAAGCCGGCATACCTAAAATTGCATCCATAAACGGTATATTAATATGCAATTTACTCATTAGCTCAACAAACTTACCAAAGTGTTTATCTAAGCGCGCTCGCGCTCTAGATTGAGGAAATGGTAGCGGTGGTTTGTAGGCGGGAGGAGGGATATAGACGTCTTCCTTCTCCTTTTCCTTTCCTTCTTTGGTGGTGGTTTCAACTACTTTAGGTTGAGGATCGGTAGTTGTTACGCCACTCCTAGTAGTGATTGCCATAACCCTTCCCTTTGGGTTATCTTCCGTCTTCCCGGGAAGTTTCCCTTGGTCTCTTGGAACTTCTCCGGCCTTGTTAAATACTTGGCTTTCCAAAGCTTTGTGAGCTTTGTCAACCGAAGTTATATAGCTCTCCAATCCTTGTAGTTTCCCTAGGATCGTTTCCAACATGGGATCGGGTTTGTTCGATCCGTTTGATGATTGTTCCTGGCTTTTCAAAGGAGTAGAGGAAGATGGAGGTGTTAGAGCTTTTTCAGGATGGGAATAAGGATTACCTGGAGCTTGTTGATTTGACCTCCAATGGTTGCTATTGGAGTTCCTATTGTTGTTGTTCCAGTTAGAGTTCCGGTTGTTGTGCCGGTAGTCATTCCTTTGATCGTTATCCCTTCCCATATAGTTGGCTTCCTGTTCCTTAGTCCTTTGAAGACTTGTTTTGATTACCTCCTTCAACTCTTTGATTTCATTGTTGAGGGAGAATATTTGTGTTTGAGAAGCTTGGTTCAATTTAACTCCTGGATCACCTTGATTCCGGCTATTTGGTTCCACCTTCCGGTGGGAATACTTCTCAATCACTTGGGCTTGCTTCTCAATGAAGTCCCAAGCATCATCCTTTCTCATGTCCATGAATGTGCCACAAGAGAGAGATTGGAGGTTGAATTGTGTTTCCACATCCAATCTTTTGTAGTAGATCTCCAATAATTCCAACTTTGAAATGCCATGGTGTGGGCAATCCAACAAGAGATCTTGAAACCTTTCCCAAGATTGAAACAAACTTTCGTTAGTTTTCATAGAAAAAGCGTTTATCTTACCTCTCAACTCCTCCGTTTTGGATGGCGGGAAGAACTTGGTGAGGAATTCCGAAGACAATTCCTCCCATGTAGCCAGCTTTGCAGCTGGAAGTGTTTGGTACCAAGCTAGAGCCTTGTCCTTCAAAGAAAAGAAGAACGGTTTGATCTTGTAATTGCTTGTAGTAGCCTTCTTCGGCTTCATAGTCTCCATGAGAATCTCGAAATTCTGCAAGTGTTGATGTGGAGATTCAGTACTTGCTCCGCCATATTGACTTTGGCGAACCATGGTGATAACTTGTGGTGAGAAGCTAAACTCCTGGATGTCTTCAGCTCCGAAATCCACACCTAGACGGCGTGGTTGCTGAATTAGGTCCATCCGTTGCCCCAAAGTTCGGGGTCTATCACCGTCATTAGCAACTCTCACATCCCTAGTTGGGAGGCGAGGAACAACCCGTGGTTTTGGGGTGTTTCGAACAGGACGAAGTAGTGGATCGATCTCCTCAAGTTCCGGCATATCCGGATCAAGTTCTTCATCATCGGATGAGTCATTCCTAATGGATTTAGTTGGTGTCTTGACTTTCTTCTTCTTCCTGGATTCGTTTAATTCCAACTTCATGTCCAACATCATAGCTCTTAGTTCATCAATCTGAAATTGATGACTCGTTTCAGCATCTAGACGTGCTTTCTCACTCAACTGCAGTTGGCGTTGAGCTTTGTTCAGTTCATCCTGGAGGTTCCTCTCATTGTTCTCAGCCATTTTCTTTTCCTTCAACTTTCTTCTCAAAGTTTTCTCCAATTCGGGATCAAAAGGAACTAGATCTTTAGTGGATCTAGTCTTTCGCATATACCTAAAGAACCTGCAAAGATCACTCAAGTAGACAAATCAAATCACAAGAGCAAGAGATCTCAAGCTAGACAATCGAAAACCGAATTTGGTCTAGACCAAATCCCCGGCAACTGCGCCAAAAACTTGTTCGCTCAAAAGGTGTGTGCGTCAAAGTCTTAAATTTATATCTAGAACTCAAAGCAAAGCGAACCCTCAGTGTACGGATCAGCTGTAGTGAGGTAAGAATTCCAGAGACGAACTCAGGGATTTGGTGAGAGTAAATTCAATTTCAATTATCTAGCGAAAATGCAAAAAGCTTTTGTGATCAAATAAGGGTAAAATGATTCCAAGGATTCAAGTATCCGATTTCGGCTTTCGATTCAAGACACTTCTATATATATAAGGACAGAGTTTATATTGCCAAGATTATGTGTTCAAAGGTAGGTATCGTACGGTGAAGTTCCGAAACCTATATATCAAATGTAAAGGTTCTCTCTATAAGGGTTGTTGAGGCTGCAATATAGAAAGATCTAAAGACAAGAATTATGTTCAAACTAACTATCTAAAACTCCAAGATATGACTCTCCAAAGTAAGAATAGAAAGCACACTTAAAATCTTAATAAAGGATGTTGAGTCTCTTTATTACCCAAATCTTGTAATTTTAATCTATTAAATGTAGAATCAAGTTTGAAGTCTCTTCACACACTCAAATAGAGGTTAAAAAGGTTAAACAAGATTGGGATTTAGGCAAGGATTAGTTTTGGTTAAAGATTAATTCAATTAAAGTTCGTCAGAAGAATAAATCGTGTTGTTCATCATTAAATCAGCCGATTTACTCAAGAACACCCCGATTTTCCTGTTATCGCAAAACTAAAATCTAAACTCTCAGGGTCCAAATGTTTGAATGAGTTCAGTCTATCATCATCTAAGCCTTAATCATCAACTATTCTTCCCAGAATCACAATGGTTTTAGCCAACCATTTTCAAAATCAAATCAAATTAAAGATTGAGTGAAATATCGCAAATAAACCCGAATCTTGAATAAAAACTCAATAACCTTCAAATCTGTAACCAATTCTCGAAACTGATCAATGTATCTCTTAAGTAACTCAAATTCGTGTTCAAAAACCACAAAGATTTCAATAGAACAAAGAAATCTCACAAATAATGATCAAGATTGACTTTCCGGCTAGAGTCCTTCAATCCTTCTCCAAGAATCCTCAATCTCTCTCAAACGTGTAAAGATTTCCCGTTGCGGCCTCCTCGATTTCGTTCCCAGGGTTCCCAACTATAATTTCTTGCTAGTGGGCCATTTGGAAAAACCCTCCTCTAGCCCAAAAGAATTGGGCTTTGTATCATCTTTATCATTTAGCCGGAAAACAAGGGAAATCGACCTAGTCGATTTATACACAAAACCGTTTGATTTCTAAAGAAGAAAATCGTCCGATTTATATGTATAATGGCACGATTTTCTTCAACAGAAAGTGCTCTTCTTTTGGCTCGTCTTCTTTCTCTCTTTTATGTTTCTCCTTTGCAACTCCTTAGCTCTTTGTGATCCCTCTAAGACTTCTTTAGCTCCTCTAATGACCTTAGGTGCTCCTTGCTCCACTTTTGCTTTCAATTCCACTCCATTTACCTATAATTCATCAAAAACTCATGTAGACCTCTATTTCCGACATTTTGTTGAATAGAACATAAAAGGTACACAAAATCTCTCTAAATGCAAGGTAAATTAAGGTAATCATCTACAATATGCATGAATGTAATGGTATATAATTCATGTCATCAGTCTCACCTTGCTCAATTAGTGTCCCATCTCGGTCGAGATGTTCTACGACTGACCGAGGTGTTCATCGGTTAAGGTAACGGCTCGAACTTTCAGGGTCCACTGGAGTAAAGGCTCATTCTTTCAACGTCTTCCCCACAACCTTCAGCCAATCACCCTAGAATCGCACAAAGAACTTAGCCAACAATCATCATGATAACAGTAGTCAAATATATGAAAAAAGAATCAATTTTCAAACAAGAAAACTTTAACACAAATGTCTCAATAACTCAATCAAATGATCAATCAAACAATAAAATTGAGTTCCTCAATCACAACCAGAAAGACAACAAATCAAACAAATCTAAGAAAATCTTACAACTTCCTTCAAAGACTTAAACTTTATCTTCCTTCCTTGGAATATCTTCCAATCTTCCAACTTCCTTCAACTTCCAGTTCTAAGACATGCTTTACATCTAGAAAATCCATCCTAATATATAGGAGAATCACTTGCCAAAAATAAAAGTTCTTTAGCCAAGAATAAAAGATCTTGTGGGTTATGGGCCGTTCGCCTTGGTCCAGCCCAACACAAAGATCACCTCGGTCGAGGTGACACTGTAGCCATCCGAGATGTGTCTCATCTAAGTGTAAATCTCTCTAATCTGGTCCAAAATCAATCTTCTGTCCAATTTGCATGGTTCCTAAGCCTTTCTTGTATCTCCTCAATGCTCCATAATGTAGCTCCAATGACTCCTTAGCTCCCTTAGCTCCATATTGTTCCAAAACGTACTATTTTCCCTACAATCACAACAAAACTAGGTGTAGACCTCGATTCTTGCAAAGGTAAACAAAACAACATAATGATCAAAGAATATACATCCATACATGTAGACTTAAGAAGATAAAACGTCTAAATCAATCCCAAAATATAGACTATAATACATGTTATCAAAATACCTCATACTTGTCCCTTGCTTGTCCCCAAGTAAGATCCAAATCTTAGATATAAGATAGTATGGATTATAAGTCATAAAAAAGATCAATGAAAAACATTTTAAATCCTTTTGGTGATGCACTCCATTCATAGATCACCCTAAGAGAAAACTTCATGGGAAATAAAATCAAGACATGATCAAAACAGTTTATAAATACAAGAAAGTTGTTCATCTTTGCATAAAATCATAGAATGCATAATAAATCATATATACTGAAATCAATCACGTATAATCTAGTTTAAACCACCAAGTCAATCATCATACTTGAGGTCTCAAGGGCTTTCAAAAGAGGTCAAGAAACGTGTCAGTGTGGGATGTATATAGGGTAATGTGGTGCTAAAACCCGGGAATAGGATCTTTCTTTCACTTTCTTTGAATCACAACATCTTCCACCAATAAGCTTTACTTATTTTCACTTTACTTTACTTTTTGGGAACATGCACAAAGGTGCACAATAACCGAAGCCTAAGAGATCAGCAATCATCAATTTCTCAAGATGCCTCAAACCCTTGATGCACATACCATGACCAGTTAGGACTATCGATCAATCCGACTTTGGCAAGACACAAACACCCGGCTATGTGAATGCTGCCGAGTTACTCATCATCAAGATCAATGTCCCCAAACCTAATTTGTTTCTTTCTAACACTTTCAGCCAAGATCTCAACTTCACTTCACACGCTTTTCGTCAACTGCATCCAAATTCCCGGATAGGTAAAGGGAGGCAAATATATATGAGGGGCTAAAGCATGATCAAGAAGAAGAAGAAGAGAATGAAATGCATACAAAGAGAAGGCTTAATACCAACAAGATCATCAATAGTGTAACCCAAAGTCTTTCTATGTTTCCTCAGAACATGCGTCAATTTAGACAACTCAAGCACTAACGATGACGGGATAAGTAGAATCCGGACCAAGGAAAGCATACCTCAAGTGGGTCGGGAGTGGTTTAAGTTCTAAGAAAGGAGGTGCTTTCGGTGGTGGATGTGTACCTTCTCTTCAGTGAAGAGGACTTAGACCGAAGTGTTGGACTGATGTGAGTCTCAGTTGACTTCATCTCGCCTGTTGTCTCGATCGTGGTCCGAGGTGGGTGACCGAGGTGTTCTTCAAAGAAGATCACCTCGCTTGCTCCGGAAACTGTCTCGGTCGAGGTACTAGAACTGGGACCGAAACCTATTGTGCTTTTCTTCTCTTGAATCAGTTTATTGAATCTAGCTCCTGGATCTACTTCCAAAGCTTCTAAGCTTTGCACATCTGCATCACACAAAACATCTACACCTTCCTCCATCATACTAAATTCAAAACTTTTTCAAGAGGATCCTTAATAAGGAAAGAGCTCACCAATTCTCGAGAATATTCTTCATCATAGATGTTGAAGATATCATCTTCCAAAGTCTCTCCTTTCATTGTAGACAATAGTGCAAACACCACATGATCATCACCAATGTTGAACTTCAACTTGGCGTTCTTACAATCAACGTTACAACCCGATGTTGCTAGAAATGGTCTTCCGAGAATGATAGGAATGGGATAATTTGTTTCCAACAAAACAAAGTCTATAGGTATATAGAAATTACCTAGCTTGACGGGAACGTCCTCCAAGATACCAACGGGACAAATAATGGAGCGATCTGCCATGTATAACGTCATCTTCACGGGCTTGGGATCTCCAAGGCCGATCTTCTCACAAAGTGCTAAGGAATGATGCTCACACTAGCTCCTAGATCGCAAAGCGCATCATAAGTGACATCCCCAACTTGGATGGGAATGCAAAACGAACCGGAATCTATCAACTTAGGTGGCATCTTCTCCTTCATGATTTGAATGAGATCCGAAGATCTAGAGTTCATCTGTACTTCTCCAAAGTCTTCCAGCTTTCTCTTTCTTGACAAGATCTCTTTCAAAAACTTCCCATAGGTGGGCATTCCTAGGAGAGCATCAATGAAAGGGATGTTAATATGTAGCTTATTCATAAGGTCAAGAAACTTACCAAAGCGCTTGTCTAGATGTGCCCGCGCCCTAGATTGAGGGAACGGGAGTGGTGGTTTATAAGCACGTTATAAAATTCAGCTTTTTTTGCTTTCTAGGGCTCCATCTCGGTTGGCACCTCGACCGAGGTGTTCCTCGTTTGATCGTGGTCCGACCGAGGTACTGGATCTTCAATCTTCAATCCACTGCGTGTTGTGATTGCCATGACTTGCCCTTTTGGGTTATTCTCTGTCCTTCCTGGAAGTTTCCAGGATCTCTTGGTGCTTCATTAGCCTTGTTGAAAAATTGTTGTTCTAAGGCTTTTTGTGCTTTCGAAAACGAGTTCATAGAAGTCTCCATAGCGTTGAGCTTGATCAAAATAGCCTCCAATACAGTGTCCGGCTTTTTGGGCGGCTGGGACGAGCTTGATGACAGCTCCCGGCATCTCAAGGCAGTAGAAGAAGAAGAAGAAGAAGAAGAAGAAGAGGGGTTAAGAACATTTTCAGCATGAGAATAAGGGTTACCGGGAATCTGTTGATTTGATCTCCAATTGTTGTTGAAATTCCTGTTGTTGTTGTTGTTGTAATTGTTGTTATTCCGCGGCCCTTGATAGTTTCCTCTCCCCACATATCCAGCATCTTGCTCCTTTTTAGTTTGAGCTACCAAAAGCTCCTTCAATGCCTTGACTTTATTGTTGAGCGTGGTGAGTTGAGCAGCATTTGAATTTGTATCCGGAAAGCTAACTCGCCTTGCTCCATCTTCAACCCTTTGATGGGAATATTTCTCCATATGTAAGGCTTGCTTTTCTATGAATTCCCAAGCTTCATCTACCGGTGTATCCGTGAAAGTGCCGACAGAAAGTAATTGGAGTTTGAATTGAGTGTCTCCATCCAAACCCTTGAAGTAGATTTCTAGCAACTCGATCTTTGGAATCCCATGATGAGGGCAATCCAACAAAAGGTCTTTGAACCTTTCCCATGACTTGGACATACTTTCTTTTTCTTTCATGCTAAAAGCATTGATCTTACCCCCCAATTCAACAGTCTTTGATGGGGAAAGAACTTAGTAAGAAACTCCGTAGTCATCTCTTCTCATGTGTTGATTTTTCCACCTGGAAGAGATTGATACCAAACAAGTGCCTTGTCTTTCAATGAGAAGTAGAAAGGCCTTAACTTGGAATTGTTGTTCTCCACTCTTAATGGTCTCAAAGTCTCCATAAGGATCTCATAGTTTTGAATGTGTTGATGTGGAGATTATCTTTCCATGCCTTCAAATTGACATTGTCGAATCATAGTTAGAATTTGAGGTCGAAGTTCATAATCATGCTCAGTTGGATCTCCTAGATTAACTCCTGGATGCCGTACTTGCTCATTCGGGTCCATCCTTTGACCTAGGGTTTGCGGAATTCCAGCAAAAATGATCACCTTGGTCTACCATGACCGACAACCGAGGTGGTGGATGTATCTCGGCCGGTGCAACTAGGGCTGGATCCTGCCTCGTTCGAGCAATTGGGACCGGTCGAGGTAAGATCTGAGATCGTAGAGCGGCCATATCAACTTGAATCTCTTCAGTTCTTGCACGAGTCTCGTCTTTCTCTCTCTCTGCAATTCTTCTTTATTGAGGCGAAGTTGTTCCAATGCCTCCTTCAATTCGGCTTCAAGATCTTGATCAGCCATCTTAGCTTCTTTCAATCTTCTTTTGTATGTCTTTTTTTGTTCGGGATCGTAAGGAACGATTTCCTTTCCAGCACGAGTTCTTTGCATAAACCTAAGGAAAGATCTTGCGAAATCAGTCAAGTAAAGAAATCAATATCAACAAGGGCAACAACCCCAAAAAGACAACTGAAACCGAACTTGGTCTTGACCAAGTCCCCGGCAACGGCGCCAAAAACTTGTTCGCTCTCAAACATGTGTGCATGGTGAACGATATAGATTTAAATTTATAACCTAAAATATAAGCCTAAAACAATATGCGAACCCGCAGTGTACGGATCAATTGTAATAACAAAAAATACTACAGGGTCGAACACAAGGACTATGGCGAAACAAAGATCGGTAATTCAGGTTGTCAATCAAAAACAAGCAACAAAGCAAAGAAATCAATGATGATGTAATAATCAGGTAAAGAAAATTCAAATTCTAGAGATTAAGACATCAAGTTGTGGTTCCGACTCAAGCTCTTAAAGGATAACGTGGACAAAGCTGACGTTTGCAAAGGGAAGGTGCTTCTAAGGTGGGAATAGATCACCGGGTGAGTCTCACTACTCACTATCCTAAACCAAAGATCCTCTCACCGGGTAAGTCTCAAGGTACTAAGGAAAGGAACTATAATCTCAAACCAACACACCACCCAAGGAGATAGAATCAACCTTTACCGGGTAAGTCTCAAGATGACTCTCAAGGATGAGATGAAGGCACAGTCAAACCCTAACGAAGGATAAACCTTTATTACCTAACCCTCATGATCTTAGGTATACAAACAAAGGAATCACTGGGTAAGTCTCATCCTAGACTTGCGTTGAACCAAGAAAGGTATAACAAGGATAAGATTTGGCAAACTGAAACCTCAACTCAGATAAGGATCAGAAAAGGTCTCGCCTCGCTCAGTTAGTGTCCCATCTCGGTCGAGATGTTCTACGACTGACCGAGGTGTTCGTCGGTTAAGGTAAAGGCTCGAGCTTTCAGGGTCCATTGGGTAAAGGATCATTCTTTCATCGTCTTCCCCACAACCTTCAGCCAATCACCCTAGAATCGCACAAAGAACTTAGCCAACAATCATCATGATAACAATAGTCAAATAAATGAAAAAGGAATCAATATTCAAACAAGAAAACCTTAACACAAAGATCTCAATAATTCAATCAAACAATCAATCAAATAATCAAACTGCGTTCCTCAATCACAACCAGAAAGACAACAAATCAAACAAATCTAAGAAAATCTTACAACTTCCTTCAAAGACATCAACTTTATCTTCCTTCCTTCCTTCATTGGAATATCTTCCAATCTTCCAACTTCCTTCAACTTTCAGTTCTAAGACATACTTTACATCTAGAAAATAATCACTTGCCAAAAATAAAAGATCTTCAGCCAATAATAAAAGATCTTGTGGGCTGTGGGCCGTTCGCCTCGGTCCAGCCCAACACAAAGATCACCTCGGTCGAGGTGACATTGTAGTCATCCGAGATGTGTCTCAACTACGTGTAAATCTCTCTAATCTGGTCCAAAATCAATCTTCTCTCCAATTTCCATGGTTCCTAAGCCTTTCTTGTAGCTCATCAATGCCCCATAATGTAGCTCCAATTACTCCTTAGCTCCCTTAGCTCCATATTGTTCCAAAACGTGTTATTTCCCTTACAATTACAACGAAACTAGGTGTAGACTTTGATTCTTGCAAAGGTAAACAAAATAACATAATGATCAAAGAATATACATCCATACATGCAGATTTATGAAGATAAAATGTCTAAACCAATCCCAAAATATAGACTATAATACATGCTACCACAAGGTCTTGAAGATGTGTTTCAAGGTCTTGAGAATTTTCTCCGGTATCTTTAATCTTCTCTTGCATATTCTTTTCTTGATCCTTAGGATCTACTTATTCATCAGAATTGTGATCTTCTCGTTGATTCAGATTTAGATCTGCAAAACTTGCACTCAAAGTACCATCATTGCTTTCATCAAATATGACATGAATACTTTCCTCAACAATTTTGGTACGCTTATTATAAACCCGATAAGCTTTGAAGCATATCCAATGAATATTGCTTCGTCACTACGTGCATCAAATTTACCAAGGTCATCTTTGCCATTGTTATGAACAAAGCATGTACATCCAAAGGATTTAAAATAAGAAATATTAGGTTTTCTACCCTTAAAGAGTTCATAAGGAGTCTTTTTCAAAATAAGGAAAATTAAACATCTATTCAAGATGTAATTTGCAGTGTTTACTGCCTCTGCCCTAAAATGTTTTGGCAAACTATTTTCTAAAAGCATAGTCCTAGACATATCCTCTAGGGTGCGGTTCTTACGTTCCACAACCCCGTTCTGTTGAGGAGTTCTAGGAGCTGAAAAGTTGTGTGAAATACCATATTTTGCACAAAACAAATCAAACTTTAGTAGATCAAATTCTCTACCATGATTACTTCTTATAGAAATAATTGGTAGATTTTTCAAAGTTTGAAACTCTCTACACAATTTTGAAAACTCAAACAATGCTTCAGATTTTTCCCGTAAAATTGATATCCATGTAAAACAAGAAAAATCATCCACAATGACAAGGATGTATTGTTTACCTTTGGGAGATTTGACACGCATAGGACCACAAATATCCATATGTAAAAGTTCAATGGGTCAAGAAGAACTTACAACCTTCTTTGGTTTGAATGAACCTCTTGTTTGTTTACCTTTTGTACAAGATTTACATAGCTCATCTACCTTGAATTTTAGGTTTGGCAATCCACGTACCAAATCCTTTGAAAGTAACTTTTGCATTATATGCATACTTACGTGACCAAGTATTCTATGGCAAAGCTTTGGATCATCAGTCAAGGCCTTGAGACACTTTAGCTTAGTTCCTGAAACTTGGTTAGTACTTATAAAATAAACGTTTTTGCATCTAGGAGCAATAAGCACAATGTCACCCGATGTCTGATCTAGAACTTCACATTTTTCGGAATCAAACATTATCTTGTTGCCTTTATCCCAAATTTGAGAGATGCTAAGCAAGTTATACTTCAAACCGTCAACAAGATATACATCATCAATATAGTTAGATGAATTATAACAAATTTTACCAATGTAAATAATGTCACACTTTCCTTTATCACCAAGCGTAATGGTTCCAGATGATTGCTTCTTAAAATCTGAGAACAGTGAACTTTTTCCACTCATATATCTTGAACAACCACTATCTAATATCCATTTATACTCCTTTACCTTGGTGATATCCTGCAAAACAGCAAACATCAACCTTTCTGGGTCGACCAAATGGCATATTTTGGTCCATATTCAGGCTCAATCATGCTTGGTGGCCTAGTACCTATGGGAACCCATATTTGCTTAACTTGTTTCCATAAACATAGAGGATAGGTGTTTCTAATGATGTAAGGATCATTTATTCTATATGGACATGTAGATTTGACATGACCCTTTTTACAACAGTAAATACATGTGGGCATATGAGCACTTCCTTTAGCCTTGACAAAAGTGGTAGTTATTTTTTTAGGAAAACTGACATGATATCCTATACCATTTTTGTTAAGAGAAGATTGTTGCTCACCCATCATCCTTTCAAGGTTAGCTTTTGAACGAGTGAATTGAATAAGTGCAGCCTTCTGGTCTTGACACGTCACAGTCAAATCAACCTTTTCTTTCTCTAAATCGATGTATTCTCGATGGAGAGAAGAAAGATTGCCCTTGAGAATCGCATTTTCAGATTCCAAGGCCTTGATATTGATATCAAGGTCTAACTTTTCGGTGTTAAGATTTTCAATCTCCAAAGACATATCACTTAATCTTTTCTCTTGTTTGAGAAGCTTTTCTTGCAAAGAACTTATCCTTACTCTATGTTCTTTATCACATATGATAATATCTTTCAGAAATTGTGTGAGATCAGATTCGGGTTGGGCCATGATGGTACTTACCACATTATCAATATAGAGATTTGAATCTTCTTGATGGTCGGCCATAAGACAAAGGTTTGCTTGTTCCTTTTTGTCTTCTGATTGATTTGAGGAATCTGAATCACTCCATGAAGCTACCATAGCTTTCTTCTTTCGATCATTCTTCTTAAAGTTGATCCTCTTTGTTGACAGTCCTTAACGAGATGATATGTTTCACCACATTCAAAACAAGTCAGAACTTTAGTTTTCTTGTTAGAGTTAGAAAACTTACCTCGGGGTCTTGATGTTTGCGGATATTCTCTATTGTTTGCAGACTGTTTCTTTATTTTAAGAATTCTCGCGAGACCCTTAGAGATCATGGCAATTGCATCTTCTTCATCGTCATTATCACTGTCTTCCTCTTCAAAACTTTAACTCATCCTTTTTCGATCTCAATGCTAGATTCTTTGTGTTGCATGGGAGCTCTCCATCTTCTTCACTAAGAACCATTTCGTGTGTGATGTTTCCATGGAGGTCGTCAAGAGGAAGAGTTGAGAGATTCCAAGCTTCTACGATGGAAGTCATTTTTTGTCCCCACTTAGCTTTAGGTAAGCTGCTTAGAACCTTCCTAACTTTTTCTTCGTTTGTGAAGACCTTTCCAAGTGAGTCCTGGTTATTCACAATCTCAGTAAACCTTGCGAACATTTCTTTGACTGGTTCATTTGGGTTCATCTTGAATAGCTCATACTGTCTAAGGAAGATGTTAATCCTTATTTCCTTGACTTGACTTGTTCCTTCATATGTGACAACGAGTTTGTCCCATATTTCCTTTGCACTCTTGCATGATGAGATGCGGTTGAATTCATTTGCATCTAATCCATAATAGATCAGGTTCATAATTTTGTAGTTCTTTGACACACTGTCCAAGTCAGCTTGTGTGAAGTCAGCTTCCTTCTTTGGGACTTGAACACCTTCAACTGCATAAATTGTAGACAAACACCAAAATACACCAAACAACTAGAAATACAATTGACATTTTGTTAGTATAAAAACCACTTTATTTGTGTTAAGTCTTCCATCACCACCTATACAAATATATAATCAAAGTGGAGTTTTCACTTAGCTTCAATTTTTCCTTGAGTGCCATCTGAACACTTCATTTCCATGCTGAGAAGTTCAATCCATTGAACAAGACAGATATCAATTGCATCTTGGGTTGTCCGATGGTGCTAGGTACAATGGATCTGTCGAATTGCCTGGTAAAGCACGTTCAACATTTTCAAACGAAGGATTGATTTCATTCCCCAAATCTCCTTAGTGGAAATTTGCTTGTAATCAAAATGATTATCAAGCAAGAATTGTGGTACTATGAATCATCACGTATAACTGTTTTTGAGCTCTGATGCCATATAATGGAGATAGAAAGTAGAATTGAATTGATATTTCTATCGTATGGAATCTCGGATACACTATAGGGTTTATATACCCTGTGTCTATATGTAACAAACTATAATTGTTTCTCTTTGTTTTTTTACACGAAGGACCCTTTATTCTATATATTTGCATATAGTATCTATAGTATCAAGTAGTTATTTATAGGTCGGTGACTCATAATTATATTGATAATGCGTGTATAATTTTGGATATGATAATTCGAGTACAATATGAACATATTAACTTTTTCCATTTAATGGTATACTAGTAGGGTTGCGTGTGCGCAGTACGTGCACCGTCGATTCAATTGGTGAATTGATGACGTTGGTTAAACCCAGAAGAGAAGCGAGTATGCGATAAAAAAATCGTTATTAATTTTATTTTATTAATCGTGTAATGCATAATTAGAAATAGTATTGGTTAAAGTGAGAAGCGATTATGAAATAAAAAATCGTTACTAATTTTATTTTATTAATCGTGTAATGTATAATTAGAAATAGTATTGGTTCACTTCACAATAAGTTACTTCTTCCGGAATGTGTTTATTTTAAAAAGCCAAATGGGAGTACTCGACAGAAACTAGTATTACTTTCTTCATTTAATTCAACTAAAAAAAAAAAAGCAATGCCATGTGACGGGGAGAGAGGCAGCTTGCCATATTTGTTCATCGATCATTAAGCATTCTAAAATTGAGAAAACATATATTGGAAACACATGCGTATCAATTTCAATTCCTGGTGCATTACTTTTCCCCAAGTGTTGCCAAATTAATAGCATGGTCCATGAAATTGAAAGTTGTTTGCATCTGCCCATAACAATAGAGTTGAGTTTCAGGTCTTCTTCAACCTCATAAACCTTCTCCCTTGTATTTGTCCATAACAATACAGTTGATTTTCAGGTCTTCAACAACCTCATAAAATCACAAATCTTGATTGGAGCACGGTAGATATGCTTGTTAGCACTTGTAATGGCATCACTAATCCCACTATTGTCACTTTCTTTGCAGCAAACGTACTCTATGTTCAAAGACTTCACTCTTGTTTCATACATATATACAGTTATAAAATCACAAATCTTGATTGGAACACAATGGGCATCTTTCATTTAAGCAGGTAGAGAAAGGGAAAGCAAGCGACACCATCTTCAACGGTCAACTTGAATCTCTAACAAATTTTAAATATAAGAAAATCATACCCTAATCTAAGACTAACTGAAACGAAAACAAACCGCCAATGAATGAAATGTAAATAAAAGGTGATTGGGCGACAAGAAGCATATTCTGTGTCAAGTATACGAATGTTTTTATTCTCAGGATGGCGAATGCTTTTACCCAGTTCCAGTTTTGAAATGCGACTTAACTTTTCATGCAGTTGCAAAGTATAAGAATGTGACGTTCAATCATAAGGCTGGAGCAGAGTGCTCATATATGCATACATGCAAAGAGCTATAGCGTCTCATTGTGCTTTTGCACTTATATATGGTCGTCTATGTACTACATCCAAAAACCCGAGGTATATGAATCAATATAATTTCCCCTTTCTTGGAGAGTCAAGGATGACATTTAATCCATTATCCCTTATCACCAATCTGAAGCTGGGTTATTCTCCAAATCAGGTGTAACAATTTTCATAAAAAACCCCATTCGTATCGGGCCGACACTTTTCTCCTGATCGGATAATTATTCGCGGATATTCAGCCAATTTTTTTTATCTTAATTTTAAAATATATAGTATCTGAAACTGACTTAGCCAGATCGGATTATTATCCGCTGATATCTGCATGATGCGTTTGATTCGAATGACTTTTGTTTGATCTGGTTGATCCATTTGATCCGAAAATGACTTTATTCAGGTCTGGATATCCGATTGATCATTTTGATCCGAATATCTACTTGATCCGAATATCCGATTGATCAGATATGTATTTGCAACTTCGTATCACAAAATGTAATAAAAAAATAATTCAAAGGCACAAAATCAAAATAAAAATGATAATAATAATAATAATAATAATCATAAACATAAAGTACATTATAATAAGAAAATAAAAATAAGATTTTAAAATAATAGATATCTATATCTTTAAACTTTATAACTACTTCATTAAATATATAATAAAAAAAAATTAAGAACGCTAAGTAAAAGTAAATAATTTAATCTTTATAAATATTTAATTTTTTAGTATTGTAAACATTAATATATAACAAATGTTATTATTAAATATTATCACAATCACTTAACTTATTTTTATTTTAACAACAGCTAATTGATTGTAATTTCATTATAAATATTATGAATAATAATTAAACAAGAAAAACGATATTATTGTAACACCCCAAATTCTAGGAATTCGGAGCGTTACGGGTTAGGACATCACAATGGATCCCAACCCTCACAGTAACAACAATAACATTGGATTTTACAATAAGGCATAAATAAATGAAAATCAAAATAGATAAAATATCTCACAAGGGTATAACAAAGGAAAAGTCAAAGACTCTCAGTTGAGTTCAACAACAAATTGGAAAAGACGACAACATAATTATAAACCCCGATCTTGTCCTATAATGTATGGAAACCCCGGCTGACCACTCCCTCCGGATCACTCAGCAACATCTCTAACCTGCAGGGCATCTACAACATCGGTATAAACCGTTAGCTAACATTCTAGACATCAGATAGACAGGAAAAGGCACAAACAATATAAGAATATAAACACAAAGCATGCTCGCACACAACCGGTAATTATCTTTATTATAGCTATCCATTACTAATTCAACTTCTTTTGTCACACGAGAAGCTCCCGAAACTCGCATCCGCTTTCGTTACCGACAAGAATAGATCAGATCCATCTATCTGTAACCTGTGGGCCTAGTCGCAAGAGCACCTCCCAATTTTCCAATTTTGAATTGGACAAGTGTTCACATCCCAGTTATAATACACTTGGGCCAATTACGGTATAAGGTCATCCTAGTTCGGTTTTTCGTTATAACGATAAAGCAAACAAACACCCCCTAAACGGTCAAACTAATATATGGAACGCATCTAAGTAAGTCCAAGATACTTACCTGGATCAAAGGTATCTCAAACTCAGCTAAACTACTCAGCTTCCCGAAGGAAAAGATTTACGCCTGCTCAAACAAGACATCATGTATAAAAAACTATCCAGATGCTAGAAGTCTACATACTTCTAGTCCCATTGACCTCTACAAGGTCTACTACAGCGTGCTATAATGTTCCTACTTCTAGTCTCGATGATCTCTAAAGATCTCCAACATGATAGGAAGAAAGATTCCTAGTTTCAAGGTTCTCAAGGAACAGCAACAACAACAACAAAAGCTCAAAGTTCTCAAAACATAACAACTTACAAGAATTAGCAAGCCACTAACTAACATTTACCCTAGTAAAATATAATTATTGAGACCAACTTGTAATCATATTTATAAAATTATATATCTTACAATGAGATCAATTTATAATTAAAAAATATCATGAATAGTTATTCGGAAAGGTACTAATATGTATGTATGTACAAAGTCTTATATATTGTAGATGTATATATGTTTATTTTAAACTAAATGAGAGCAATGCGACTATTTAAGTACATATAAAGTTATAAAAAAAAATATTATCATTTTAATATTTTTATTAACTAAAATAGTGTACAATGTAATATTGGAATATACGTTAAATATAAATATTAATACAAAATTGCATAGTGATAAGGATATCCGGGAATATATAGTGATCCAGGACTATCAAGATATCCGACGATCCGGGACGATCCAATGATCTGCGGATATCGGATATCCGATGATCCGCGGATATCTGGATATCTGATGATCCTTAGATATTTGGATGCCTAAAACCCAGATCTGTATATAATCCGGTGATCCGAAAAAATCTCCCGGATCTGATTCGGAGTGGATCGAAACGGGGACTAAAATATTTGGTTTTTCGAATCGGGTCAATAGATTTTTCGGATCGGATCGACGGATCGTATTGGTTTTCCCACCGCTACCAAAAAGTGCCCTCAGCAAAAGGTAAGATGAAGAAGAGGCCGATAACTGATGGAAGGTTTCTTACAAGTTGGAAAATTATTGGAGGAAATTTAATTTAATATGACAGTTCTAGAAAGTTTGAAAATGGGTAACCATTTTTCAATAAAAGGCGGCTCATAACCCAAAATCAAACAAACACTAACCTCCATTACACTCTTCAACTAATCTCTTTCAATCCTTTGTTTACTTTTCACCTAAAATCAAATTCCTAACCACAAATTATAATCTGACTTTTAAAAGTGAGAATTCCACACCTTGACAACTACAAATGGCTTAATATGGTTCCTATTCCCATGTAGTAGTCATCTTTCTAGATGTTCTCTTCTTCTTTTTTTAATCAAACTATACAATCTTCATTTGTTGTTACTTTCCCTATAGTCAACAAATTATACAAAATTTTCAACTTTTTGACTCCTTGCCATTACTTTTCCACCACAAACAAAAATTATGACTTATGAGGGGGGTCATTCATAAAAATAGATAAATAAATTTAATGTAACTGGATCCCCCAAATAAATAAATTTTAATATTTTATCGATATTTTTAAGATGTAACTACTAAATAATTATTAAACAAAATACATATATTACAACTGAAAATTTAATATGCTGGTCTTAGATTATACAATTTTTTATTAAAAAAACATATGTATGTAATTGGGATTATAATGGAGGAATGACATCCGGCAAAGGTTGTGGGGTTAGGTTTTCTCCCGACGTTTTAATATACATGTCTATGGTCCCTTTCATACCCTTATATATGTTTCTTTTTTCTATAACCAATTCTTGTCTTTTATTTACCTTTTTGGTGCCCCTCAAAGTGCCTCACATTCGTATTATAGTCTCATTTGACCTTATCTGGGGTTGAGATGATTCAAGAAGACAACGGTAGGGTATTCCTTGTGATTGGTAAGTGAATGGCAAGTTTTATGCGAAGTTTTGATCATATAGTTCTTATGGAATTTGTTTCTTGGTTGGTGGAGAGGATAAAAAGTTCCTACAAACCTTGTTGTTGCTATTAAATAAGTTTTGGTTTTAAGGTGGAGTATTATAGTGATTAACCTGCAAGACACGTGTATGAGTTGAGAAGATAATGTTATGTGATTGCTTGAAAAATAAGAAAAGTTCCAAATGAAGAAAGTGTGAGTTTAATCTTTGGTTGTTGGCTGTTAAATTAGTTTGAGTTCTGATCAGATTTAATATTCCGGATGTTATAGCCATCTTGCCTAATTTTTGTAACACCCCAAATTCTAGGAAGTCGGGATGCTACGGGTTAGAACCTCACAATGGGTCCTGACCCTTAGCTTGACAATAATTTCACCGGATCTTGCAACAAGACACAAACAAATATAAAACTCCAAATATATATAAAACGTCAAACTGATTACATAATAACGAAAATTAACTCTCACCCGACTACAAACATAAAGTCGTGCAACATAAATAACAATCCGAAAATCCATCCTACAATGTACGAGAACCCCGGTTGACCACTCCGACCGGATCACTCGACAACATCCCTAACTTGCAAGACATCTACACAACGGATAAACCGTTAGTTACATTCCATGAATCAAAATAACTATAACAGCACAATCACACATAAGTAATATAACACATAAAACATGCTCACACTCAAGCCGGTTATTATCTTTCATTAGGTGATACACTTTACTAAATCAACTTCTTTTGTGACACAAGGTTCTCTTGAACCTTGCATCTGTCCCCTTATACCAACAGGACTGGATCCGATGCATCTCATCGTGTACCTGCCTGGACTAGTCATAAAGAACCTCTCAGTCTCATGTAGAACTGGACAAGTTATCACCGCCCCTTACTAATTGGATCAAATAACAATAAATGGTCGTCCTAGCATGCTCTTAATACCAACATCCAACACATATCACTATCACATCTAAGCTAACACACAAAAGTCAGCTAAGTAAGCCCAATGTACTTACCTGTCTCAAAGTAATCCCAGCTATAATCCTCTATCATCTTCCCGTAGGAAATACTCCACGCCTTAACAACAAGGCACACGATAAAAAACTATCCGACGGGCTATAATTCCTCAACTTCTAGTCTCAATGACCTTTACAAGGTCATATAACATTATGCTAGAAAGTTCCTACTTCTAGTCTCAATGATCTCTGAAATATCATATAACCACATGCTAGGATAATCCTAATCCTAGTCTCAAGATCCCTATGAGATCACAACCACAAAACAAGTTCTATGTCATCATCCAACTATCACAATCACCTAAGGATCCACAAACCACTACTTGGCATTCACATTAGTTATGTTAGGGTCCAACCTAGCATGATACAACTCTATAATCAACAATGAAGAAAGGAAGAAAATGACATACCATAAAACGGTACCCATTGGAGACAAGGCGCGACCGCGAAAGAGATGAAGTGCGGGCATGGTGACAAGGCTAGACGCCGCGACCGCGGTGACACAGAGCCGCAGGGGCGGTGACTCAGGAAAGGTGCGGGTGCGGGGATGCACAGGCGCGGGTGCGGGATAAATTCAGGGATGAATGTCGAAGGTCCTTGATGAACAACAACCTCCTCTTAGGCTGACTTTCCCTATTATGTGTTTCTCACAAAAAACTACCACCACTACTAAGGCCTAGATTCCACCAATCAACACCGGACACAAAGGCAACATAAAACAATCAAGAGTCGATCTTGATTCCTTGCTAGGGAGAGAAGGAAACGAAGAAAAAGAAAGAGGGAGCAAAGGAAAACTTATTGTCGGATCCAGATACTTGCTAAGGCGTCTTCAATCTCCAATCCACACGGAAAAGATTGCAACTCGCACACCACATTATGGGGAGAAGATTAAGGAAGAGTGAAGAGAGGATGAAGAAGAGAAAGATGGGGCGTTTTGATGTCATATGTTCATGCATGATTTTAGAGGATACATACATGCATGTCACATATCCTTTGATATATTTTGCATTCATATAATATAGTAATCATCTATGTTGCATATTATGGTGTCTACTTCGGTTTATTTCTTTTATCATGAGTTTGAGGCCATTTATGATGCCTTTATGCCGGAATATAAGAGTTTGATCTTCCCCATGACAAGGAACTATGTTGGACCATCATACATGACTGAGGATCGAAGAATCAAGTAGCACATCATACTTGTTGACAATTGACATCCAGAAGAAGTCTAGAATGTCAAGACTCGACATGGGTTTGCCATGTGCAAGTTGGCCGTGTTAGCTCTTGTCGTTGCCCTATTTTTTCCGAAATACATAATGAGATCTCTTATATTGTTGAGATTTTGACTTCTATTTTAGGACCCAATTTGAAAACTATACTTCCTAGTTTTCAAACGTTAGAGGATTTTTGCTTTGTTCGTTTGTAATCTTAGTTAGCCGTCAATTTTCCCTTTCTACTCGGATCCTCCAAGAACACTTTTATTGGCGAATTCCTTGAGGTTTATGGTTTATGGTTTCAGTTTTCTATTCAATTTATTGTTTTTTTTTTCATTTTTCATGTCTGGCTAGTTTCTTATGATCTAAGTATTGGTTGAACCCTATGATGCATTGATTTATAATTGTTGTATATGAATTGCTGAACGGAAATCAACTTGAAATTGTTTTGCTTTAGTGATCTTATGAAAATATCTTTTGTTGACATATGTTTAGAAACATTGTTTTCATTAGGATTAAAAATATATTAGTTTTTCGCGAAAGCGTGTTGATTCTATTGGACCTTCTTGAGTGAACTTGGTTTTAGAAAATATGTTTTCCTTTACCTCGAGGACTCTTGATTGTCATAGTTTAACCGATTTTTGTTACCTTTTTGGATTTTATGCAAGAGTGTGGTCTTTTAGATCTTTTTATTTTTTGCTATATTATTAATGGATTTGACTTAATTTATCCTTTTTAACGGGAGAGCGTCTTTGGGTTGGGTTGGACACGGTCTTTATACGCAAAGATGGGATAAAGGCTATCTTTGATAGTTACCTACATACTCGCTGATTAATATTCATTATGTTCATATACTTGGTTATATCTTGATTAATTATAGTGATTATACTTGTTTCCTTATATGGTCTATTTTAGTATATTTTACATCATTGTTATTGCTTTTTATTTTGTCCTTCTGAGAAACCTGAAACTATTTGCAAACCGATATTTTTGTATTCCCTTACTCTTTCTCTTCTCTCTTTGCTTAGTATACTTGTCTATTTATACATCCAATTAGGCGTAATTCCGTGAATTAGATGCTCGATACTACAGTTGATCTTGTGATACTTGCGAGTAGGTTATATCCGATCACAATCCGGATAATATATATATGTGTGTGTGTATATGTAAATAGTTTTAGGTTTTTTCCATAACTTTCCGTTGTTGGTTACCGCAAACCAATTCAGGTATATATATATATATATATATATATATATATATATATATATATGTAGGTTTAGGTTATTTACGTACTTTTTCATTCTGGGTTTATTAGGCGATAATTTGTGTACGACTTAGTAACTTCAAATTTTGGATTACTTTGGAAAACGGGTGATAGTTTATATTATTTTCTTGATTGTTTTTCTAGTAAAAGTTGTAATACTTAACCTAACTATTCAAGCTAATTATGATATTAATAATGGAAATTTACCTTGTATATGCTTAAATTTTAAGTTATTTGATGTAACTTTAACTAGTATAGGATGGTTACTTATAAATGTTCAAAATTATGGGTGGTTTTTATGTAAAAATATATATAAGTGGTGGTTTATTGCGAACATATGAATATTAAGGGTGGTTTTATGCTAATTTTTTTATAAAGGGTGATTTCTTGCAAAAGAGTGATTATTAATGGTGGTTTTGTGTAGTTTTGTGTTTTTAAAACAATAATACCAACAAATATAATAAATTATGAACTAATAATACAAAATAATTGAACTAATGGAACCCTCGTGAACTATTTTTGTTATTACAACATCGACATCAAATATTTTAGCGTTCACACATCGATTGCACTAAAATGCATTTAATTATTAACTACATGTTTGTATATTGTGAACTAACATATATTTATAGATGGTTGAATGTTATTCACATGTCATCTATTCATGTATCTCTTCCAATGGGGGAACGGCATAGGCAAACAATCATCCACACGTACGCCGATCCGCACCGCACTAGGTTGGGTTGGGTTGGGACAGACGAGCCGAAACACAACATGGGTTGACCACCTATGTTACATTTTGGGTGGCTCAACTCTACAATCCAACGGATCATTGGATAAGACTGTATTGAATACAATAGACCAGTCAATATTCTCCTTTATAGCAAATATCTGCTATTAAATGGGATCCGGAATTTATTGAAAATTTAATGCAAATATCTGTCTTAAACTCCTCTCAGATCTCCTCTACCCTTATAAAAAGAACTCTACGTACCTCATTTTATAAATCCGAAAACCCATCTCCTTCTCTTCTCTTTTTTTCTGTTTTCTCGAGAGTACAACCCTCAACAAGTTTGCCCGTTTCTGACAGATTACGCAGGTCGGATTCAAAAAACAGTTTTATTTTGAGATTCTTGAACACCGGTAATCGTCGTAATATGAAGTTTTTTAAGAATTAAGGAGAGAGATACTATCTCGACTCAACACAACTCAAATCTTAAATCAGTAAATGTTTCCGAACCTATTCAATAATGCTCTTATAGTTTAATACTTTAATGTCGTATTCAAGTTCTTAGAATCTCAATTCTAAAAATGATAAATTATTCCGTTATAGTGTTTGGACACTAACTTTTCTTTGAGTTTTGCAAATTCCTAATTTGCAAGAAAATTTGTCAGAAAATTTTTCCCAAAAACTAACATTTTTGTGCATGAGCACCTAAAACCGAGAAGTTTCATCTCGGTTCAAATATTTTTTACATTCGAATTCATTTTTTATTTTAATAATTGATTTTCCTTTATTTTAAATCGGTTTTTTGAGAAAATATTTTTTGTAGCATTCAAAATTTTATTTTAATTTTTTAAAATCGGTTTTCTATTTTAAATCGTTTTTTAAATATTAAATCGGCTTTGTGTGACAAATAGCATTCAACTTAACTTTTTAAATAAAAAACAAGTCTGATTTTGTACGGACATAAATATACAAAATAATTATATCGATTTTGAATTTCAAATTCCATACAAAACATTGAAATATATACTGACTTTGATTGTTTCAGTGTAACATCAATGGATGATAACACTAAACACACTGTGGATGGTCAAAATACTCTTGGAGATGGAAATGGAAGTCTGCTACCAATTTTAATTGTTGCTTCGGCTTGAGGAAGTAGTGAGTAGACCCCCTAAATTCAGTTTGGGAGAGGTCAACAAACGGTTGTCCTGCCAAACCCAAGGATCAAAGTTGAGACCCCTCAACGTGGTCTATAACTTGGTCATCAGCCTGTCCCTCAAACATTAACAATGCCCGACTCTTTGAGCGAAGGATTGTTGCTAGATAAGTTTGGTGGAATTGCGTTCAAAACATGGCAATAGAAGATGTTATTCTTCTTAACCACGTTGAAGCTGAACAAATATGTGGTTGAGGATAAACCCGTTATTTAAATTGATAATGTGGGGGTATTCATCCAAGCTAATATGAATGGTGATTATCTGTGCAAAGGATGGATTCTAAGGCGCCTGACGGACCCGCTTGTAACACCCCAAATCCGTAGGACTCGGAGGGTCCTGACCCTAGCCTGACAACAAGTACACTGGTTCTTACAACAAGGCACAAATAAATATAAAACAATCTTTATAAAACAGAAATATCAAGTGTCATAATACATAAAAAAACCCCACAACCGAGTATAAAACGACATCATCGTATATATTCATCACCCAAAATCCCATATCATCCTAGATGTACGGAAGTCTTCGGCTAATCACTCCTCCAGATCACCCTGCAGTCTTCCTAACCTGCAAAGGATCTATAACACAGTATGGAATTGCTAGCTAACAATTCATATATAAGATAATGCATAGGCAAATACACACATTCGAATAACGATAAACATCAAGCATGCTATCACACATTTACCCGTTTAATTATCTTTATAATGTTATACACTCAAACTATATTTATGGATGTGATACGAGAAGTATATCATTCTCACCTTTGGGTCCTATAGCCATCTGAAGTGGAATCAGGTGCATGCACCCATAGGCCATATGATATGGGGAGGTGACGTACCCTGCCCGTATACCAGGTTTGGCCTTCCCTCAGAGAACCTCTCAGACTCCTTATAAGATGAAAGAGAAAGGTATCACCGCCCGCTTCAAGGGGGCCAATCATACGTCGGTAATAATCAATATTGCATGATATAAAGGACATAACAATCACCACTCATGCATACATTAGATCTAGGAATGCAGCTAAGTAAGTCATACAGATTTACCTGAATCCAAATATCCACAATAATCGATCAACCTCGAATTCCCGTATGAATAATCACCACGCCTGATAAACAAGGCATAAACATCAATCATCGGAACACATGTTAGATAACTCTACTTCTAGCCTCATAGATCTTCAAAGATCATAACTATCAATCCATAAACTCAACATCTCACAATTCCTCAAACCTCTAATGGTATCATCTAATCAACATTCCTCAATCTCAATTCTAATCCCAATTTAATTAATTAACCTTTAATTAGTTAATTAACTGTCACTAGAATAACGTTTTGCCCGCACACAATTTCTGAACCCACTTGTTATCAGATTTCATCAAACAAACAACTCATAATCACCAGAACAATATAACGAGCATAATGATATTTCCAATCATCCTTTTTGACAAGCCTAAGGTCAATCTAGGTCAAATTGCAATGCGAAAAATGAATAAATTTATAACTTATTCGCTACTAATCCGATTGACGATTTAAAAGAGGATTCAGAATCACAACGACGCAGGCTACGCTCGGACAACATCAAACTCGTTGGAACCGGAGAAATGGAACCAATCTAGTAACATATATGCTCGACCAGGCCTTCAATTGCTCGGAAACGTAAAAACTTGGTACCAAAATGAAGTGAATGAAGAAAGAAATCCAAAAACTCAAACGGATTTGAAATCGGATTAGCAACGGAGAGTAGGTCTGAGTTTGAAGGTTGAGAGAAATCAGAGTTTTTACGAGGAAACGTGAAAGGAAATGAACTAATAAACGATTTTCCTCTATTTATAGTGAAGACGATAATTATCCTTTAGCGAAGTCGATAATTATCCATTGACCGATCCGAAGGCGGGTCGAACCCCCTTTCTCCAAACATCTCGAAATTGGAACAATAAATCTCGAATATTGTAAGATAATTATTCCGCAACTGCCTCGAAAAATGCGTATTCCTATGCCGTCTTTCTTAGCCTCTAAGACACGAAATAATGACTCTTTTTGTCCGTTTAGCGTTTCCATGTTATTTCATATCTAGGACATGTCCGATGTCCTGATCATTTCTCTCAAATGTATTTTTATTAATTGATGCTCCCAAATGCTCCAAATAACACCGGAGGGGAGAAATAATTACCCGGGGGAAAAAGTGAAAAATTTCCCATAAGTACAAAAATTACGCTAGGAACATAACGGTGGGACTCATACTCATTAGTTACGCACTCTTCACAAGTTATGTGTCAATTACTATTGATGATTAATTTAATCAACATTAATCATCATCAATAAGTATTTAAAAATCCTAGCTCTTACATCACAGACCCCTTAAGAAAAAGTTTTGTCCCGAAACTTTAGACAAACCCAAATCCTCTCGGTCCTATATACCGAGGTACAAACACTCACTCACACGGAGGCATAACATCTCTAATAATCCTAAACTCATCCGAAAGGCACCGAGGTAAAACATCTCCGGTAACCTAAACTCATCACAAAGGCACGGAGGTATAACATCTCCGTCAAACCATAATCATAACTCAAAAGCATGGAGGGAGAACATCTCCAGTAACTATAACCACAATAATATCATGGAGGAATAACATCTCCAGCAACTATAATCACAACGATAGCATGGAGGAAGAACATCTCTAGCAAAATCACAATATCACAACTCGAATCATGGAGGTAAAATCATCTCAAACTATCATAATCTCACTCTATAACATGGAGGTAGAATCATCTCCAACTATAGTCACGATTCATGCTAGAACAACAAGATCTACTAAGATCACACATCACAATCTAGCACGACAATATAACACAAATCAAATCACAAAGAACTAATAAAACTCTTTCTCATCAATCCCCTAAATGCAGTTATTCCTGTATAAAGCTCTAGGTAGTTCCACCAGATACTACCTTCCATCTCCCATATGGCCTCATTGACCAACCATCAAAATCACTGAATCCTCGTCATCGGAACGTCCTTTGAGCATAAGCGTCTAATACTTGCTCTAGGACCGCTACTGGATGCTCAAAAAACATGTGGTCCGGTTCAACCACTAAATCCTCATAATTGATAATGTGCCTCTGATCTGGAGTATACTCCTCCAGTTGAGACACATGAAAACGGGGTAAACACCCTCTAATCTGGTGGCAACACAAGTCGGTATATCATCACTTCAACTTGGTTCAGAACCACACATAATATGGCGTATTAGGGATTCCATTTTCCTTAATGTCGAACCTTCGACGCCTCACGTTAATGTCACTTCCATCCAGACATGAGCTCCTACTCAGAACTCTAGAGGCTGACGCCTCTTAACCGCACACAACTACTGCGGCTCTACGCTATCAGTATCCACTCTTGGATCAAATCACCCAGAACCTTCTCAGGTTTACGCTATTAGCATTCTGACCAACACATGTCAATTATCGTCATTCGGTCTTATCCACAATTGGTAATTTGACCATACCAATATCCAAACTAGCGAGTAAGCTCTTAACATCCTTCTTCAAGTTGGTATAAATACGATCCTGCTAGTATAACCATCCTTCCAACGATGATCGGTTCTCATGATAAGTAAGCTCGTATCTTCAATTGCATGCATCGACTGCAAAATCATTAAGGAACCCATCCATCTATATTAGAGATAATAAACCACATTATCCCATGGTATCTTATTATGTGACTATTGAGTTCCTCAACTAGCCGAATCACCGACCACGGGTTTTTCGTTAGTGCAAATAACGTGTGCGGTACTACTCAATCTATCTCCCACAGTTCAAGTAGCATTAAAGTTCTCGCTCAGTCTCAAATCGATAACACAGTTCATGGAGATGTTCTCCTACTTCCACTGCGGAACGGGCAGTGGATGGAGTTCTCCTCTGGGTCTATAATGCTCTATCTTGACCTACTGACAGGTCACCCACTAGGTCACAAACCAGGCCATGTTGGGTTTCAGTCCGCCTCACCAAAATCAACGTCTCACAACCTGATACATCTTACTCGCACCTGGGTGCACTGAGTAAGAGGTGGTGTGAGTCTCTTGTAGAATCGTCTGTCTTAGTTCTCCTTCAGAAGGTACACAAACGCGCTCACAGCATCTCATCTCTCCATCAACACCAATGGTGAACTATGGGGCCTCACCTCGAGACATCCTATCTCGATTCGGTCTCAACGTCTAGCAGGTCTCTTGTTTTTGTTAGATTTCTCTAATAAATCAGGTAGAACCTCTAAAGTCGACAAATGATTGTCCGTATTAGGAAACTGAATGTCCAATTCTAACAAGGCTAGATCCCTTTGCAACTGAGGTTGAGCTGTCATTCTCGCTATCGCCTTCTCTCGAGGCGTCTGCCTACTAAGAGCATCGACGACTACATTTGCCTTCTATGGATGATATAGAATCTCAAGGTCAAAATTCTTGATCAGCTCAAGCCACCTACTTTGACGGTTATTCAATTCCCATTAAGAAAAGTATCCTTCAGACTCTTATGGTCTGTGAAGATTTGACTGTAATAGCTAGGATTTCCGAATTCTAATTAATGTTGATTAACTTAATCGTTGATAGTAATTGACATATAACTCGCGAAAATTTCGCAAGTGATGAGTATGAGTCCCACTGTTATGTTCCTAACATAATTTTGGACGTTTGGGAAAATTTTTACTTTTTCCCCCGGGTAATTATTTTTACCCTCCGGTGTTATTTGGAGCATTTGGGAGCTCCAATGAATAAAAATGCAGTTGAGAGAAATGATTAGGACATCGAATATGTCCTAGATATGAAATAACATGGAGAGGCAAAACGGCCAAAACAGTCGCTATTTCGTTTCTTAACGGCTAAGAAAGACGGCTTAGGAATACACGTTTTCCGAGGCAGTTGTGTAATAATTATCCCTACAATATTCCAGATTTAATGTTCCAATCTCGAGAAGTTTGGAAAAAGAGGTTCGACTCGCATTTGGATCGGTTAAAGGATAATTATCGACTTTACTAAAGGATAATTATCGTCTTCACTATAAATAGCGGAAAATCCTTTATTAATTCATTTCATTTCACGTTTCCTTGTAAAAACTCTGATTTCTCTCAACCTTCAAACTCAGATCTACTCTCTGTTTCTAACCCGATTTCAATTCCGTTTGAGTTTCTGGATTCCTCTCTTCATTCTCTTCATATCGGTACCGAGTTTCTGCATTTCCGAGTATATGGAGGGCTGGTCGAGCATATATGTCATCAGGACGGTTCCGTCGCTCAGATTCCGGTGAATTTGATGTTGTCCATGCGTAGCCTGCGTCGCTGTGTTTCCGAATCTTCTTTCAGATCGTCAATCGGATTAGTAACGAATAAGTTATGAATTTATTCGTTTTTTGTACTGCGATTTGGCCTAAATTGAATTTAGGCTTGTCAAAATGGATAATTAGAAATTCCATTATGGTCGTTATATTATTCTGGTGATTATGGGTTGTTTGTTTGATGAAATCTGATGACAGGGGATTTAGAAATTGCCTGCGGGCAAAACGTTATTCTAGCAAAATCTAATTAATTAATTAAAGGTTAATTAATTAAACTAGGATTAGAATTGAGATTGAGGAATGTTGATTAGATACTACCTTGAGATTTGAGGAATTGTGAGTTATGTTGAGATATTGAGGTTTAGTTGGTTATGAGGCTCACAGATTGAGTATGATCCTTATGGATCCCTTTGGGTCTAGGTGTGCCCCCTTTGATGAATAGAGGTTGATATATCTCTTTATGCCTTGTTATTGGGCAGTGTCCCTCTCAGGATTGGAGGTTGATCGTGGTTGTGATTGTACAAGGTTGAGGTAAGTCAGTAGGACTTACTTAGCTACCATCCCTATATTGGGTGTTTGCATGAGTGGTGTGTGCTTTATATGTTTGCTATGATAGCATGAGTTGTCGTTTTTATCGACCTATGTTCTATTGACTGCCCCACTGCGTGGCTGTGATAACCTTTCCCTTTCATCCCGCCATGGAGTCTGGGAGGTTCTCTGATGTCGGGCCAGACTGGTTTACAGGAAGGGCGCAATCCACTCCCATAGGGTACACGGAATGTGTGACCGATACTCGTACAGCTGGACATTGTACTCAGAGGCGGGGATGTATCGGTCCTCGTGTCACATACTTTCATCTATCTATATATATATACGGTTTTTTAGTGAATGGTTATTATATAAAGATAATAAATGGGTAAATGTGTGATAGCATGCTGATGTGTTTATCTTTCATGATTGTGCTTGTGCTTATGCATTACCTCATATATGTATGGTTAGCTAACGGTTTCATACCGTGTTGTAGATGTTTACAGGTTAGGCGCTACTGGGTGATCTGGCAGGGTGACAGGCCAAGGACTCTCGTACATTAGGTGGTTGGTTTGGGGTTGCTGTGTTTCCCCTCTGCGTGAGGATGATCTTTTGTACCTCCTATGTGAGGATGTCGTTTTATATACTCGGCTATGTTGTTGTTTACTTTGGGTCGTACAGTTTATACTATTTTATGTATTTGTTTTATATCTGTCAGTGCCATGTTGTAAGGTCCAGTGAACTTGTTGTCAGGCTAGGGTCAGGATCCATTGTGAGATCCTAGCCCAATGTGACATCCCGAGTCCCGCGGATTCAGGGTGTTACAGAGTTGGTATCAGAGCCCAGGTTGACAATAATGGCACTTGCTACCTGCAATGAGGTTTGATAGGTAAAATAAACAGAGCCCACATGGGATTTGACGTTTTCAAAGGTTTTGGTTTTAAGTGTGGTTTTGGGATAGAATGTACGAGAAGTCGTCACCTCTGCCATGGATCTCTACAGCGTAGATATGTATATATATTTGTGTGTACTATGGATTATGTGGATGTATTATATACATATCAATATCTATGGCATATATATAGCCTTATAAGATTAGGTGCGTATATCCTACAGATGACTCAGACTAGAGCAATATCTGTAGTTGGATGAGGTAGGGGTACACCCCCTCTTCCTCCAGTGGTGATAAGTCAGGGACCAGTTTCCGCTGTTGTTTCGCCTATGGCAGAGAACGAGTTTGAAGAGGCTGATCGTGTCTCCATGAGTAGATCCAAGTTTCAAGAATATATGTAACAAGTATATGAAGCGGTGATAGCAGGTAGATCCACACCAGATTTACCAACAATTGTGAGATCAACTGAAGCTTCTGGATCCGGAATGAAGCAATGGACTGAATCAGTTAGTGGAGAAGCAAAGATGATGAATGGGGAACCAAGTCCAATATCAAGACAATCTAGTGATCCTTTGGCCATGAAGATGACTAGCAAGGAACTACAGTGTTTTAATTGCGTGGAAGTTGGGACACTGGCGAGCTGTGTGCCCAAAGGCGCCCATCAAATGCTTTACGTGTGGTAAAGCAGGGAATAGAGCGAAGTTTTGTCGACAGGGCAAGGCATTGCCTTTACAATTTCCCTTCAAGAGTGAGATCATTCCAGGTGGACGATGAAGGTCGAGTTACCCTTCAATTGCACAGGTTGCAAGAATGAGACAATTATTTTACAATTGTGGCTATCCAGATCATTTGCGTTCTGAGTGCCCTTTGGCACCGATAGCTTGTTTCATCTGTGGTGAACTAGGCCATCTGGCCCCTTTCTGTCAGCAAGGTAGTGTTTCTTCCCAGCAAGACCTTCCTCTTTCCGGTGTTGAAAGAGTGGAAGTGGAGGCTATAGTGAGGACCTCAGTGATACTTGAGGAGCATAGATCTGAGATCGAGTAATGATATGTAGTGGAGCTACGGGAGTTAGCTGTTACAGGTACCATTCTCGTTAATGGTTTACCTAGTGGAGTTTTGTTTGTTATGAGTGCTATGCACTTCTTGTCTTTCGATGCATGCGTTAATGGTTGATCTTTGATATATAGTAGAAGGTGGACTTTCCTTTACAGGATTACCAGCTAGGGGTCTGAGGTACCCGCGAGATATGTGGTTGTTCCCTTATTCTGGGACTTGTGTATGGCTTGTAGACTTCTTTGTCATGCCGTAGGTGCATGAGGAAGTCATTATGTGTATGGATTGGATGAATAGATATCATGCGGTGTTAGATATTAATAGTAAGGCTATTATAGTCTTTACTGAGATGGTAAAATAATAGAGGTCTTCTAAGGTTAAGACCTTTGAAGAGACGGATTTGTCATCAGGACTGTACGAGCAGCGAACTGATAGAAGAGGGATATGACGCCTTCTAGTGTTATACCATGAAGGAGCGAGATAGTCCAACAATGGAAGGTATTCCAGTTGTTTATGAGTTTATAGACGTGTTATTGAACCGTCTAGTTGCCACCTCAGCAGAGTGTGGACATTGTTATCGAGTTGAAGTATGATACAAGATTGAATGGGAAAGCCACACTATATGGTGCTTGTTGAGATATTGTACTGATAACTTGAAAAGTTGACTGAAACGGGCTTCTTTTACCCTAGTGGGTTCCATGTTCCGTATTAACGACCTGATGAGTTAGCTTCAAGAAGCAATTGTGTTTCCAAGATTCCTTTGTGCTCAAGATATCCCTAGTCATGGATGAGAGAGCAACATGTGTATGAGATAACATCCCATACCTGTTATGGACACTACGAGTTTGTAGTGATGTTATTTGGGTTGACGAATGTTTTAGTAGTTTTTATGGAGTTGATGAACAGTGTCTTCATCGACTTCCTTGATTAGTTGGTGGTGGACTTCATTGATGACATGTCGGTATACTCTCATAGCAGAGAATAGTAGACCGATCGTCTGAGGACCTCTGCAGATTTCGAGAGATAGAGAGTTGTATGCTACGCTCTCTAAGTGTAAGTTGAGAACCAGTGGTAGCCTTTTTAGGCCATGTTGTCTCCGCCAGTGGGATCATGGTTGACCAGGCGATAATTTAGTATGTTGTACCATGGGAGATACTGATGAACATTAAGGAATACGTAGTTTTCTCGGCTCATCCGATTGCTATCAATGCTTTGATGAAGGATTTTATATGATTACGTATTCATTTGCGAGTCTTTTGAGAAAACCACCATAACTACGTGATGAAAGCAGTGTGTCTATGTTTTGATGAGTTGAGGAGGCATTTGACCTCTCCTTCCATTCTGTTTTAGTGAGGAGATTTTTGGGATCCCGTGATTTACGGTGATACATCCCAGCTAAGTTTGAGATGTGTTTTACTACAAAGGAGTAGGGTTATTGATATGTGTGTTTACAGCTGAGAACGTAGGATGAGAACTACCCGACTCATGATTTAGAGTTAGTAGTGGTAGTTCAAGCCTTTAAGTTTTGAAGACCTTACCGGTGTGATCTTCATGTCAGATTTCTATAGATCATAGAAATCTGAAGTATATTTTATGCAACAGGGGTTGAATAACTGCCAATGTTAAGAGCTTAAGTTGATCAAGCTTTGACTTGAAGATTCCATATCATTAAGAGAAGTTGAACGTTTTCGCCGATAACTTGAATGGAAAGACGCTCCAAGAGAAGATGATTGTGAGACTAATAGTTCAGCCTCAGCTTCATAGAGATCTAGCTTGGCTAGAGTTGGACAATCAGTTCCTTGATGAGGATACCCAATTATACCTCAGAGGTTCTAACTGGTCCGTTGGATGAGGTCCAACAGAAGCAGGAGACTTGCCCGGCCTTGACAAGGTTTAGAGAAAGGATGTCTACTGAGGCACCATAGTTCTCCATTGGAGTAGATGGACTGATGAAGAGTCATGACAACTTTTGTGTACCTGCTGATGCAGATGGAGACAGAGAATATTACGGTATACCCACTATACGCCTTATTCAGTACATTCAGGTACGAGTAAGATGGACCACGAGATGAGACGATTATATTGTATAAAGACGATATAACCAGATTTGTGATACAGTGTGTGACCTGTTAGCAGGTCCAGATAGAGTATTTCCGATCTAGAGATAAGCCCCACCCACTACCAGTGGAGTAGTAGAATTTGGGAGGACATCTCTATGGACTTTTTTTATAGGATTGTGACCCAGTAGAAGATTTATGTTATCTGGATTGTTGGTATCAAATTAATGAAACCGGCACGTTTCATTTCTATTAGAAGGACGTGGCTAGTGAATGAATTGGCTGAGGAGTACACTAGACATATAGTGAGACTCCATGGTATACCGAGAACGATCATTTCTGATTGAGATGGATGTTTTTACTTTGAGATTTTGGGGAGCAGATTCAGACTGCTTTGGGGACGAGTTTGTACTTCATGACTACACTTCACCCCCTGACAGATGGTCAGTTAGAGAGGATCATCTAGATCTTAAAGATCTAATATAAGTTGTAAGTTGAATGGGAAACGTGGATGATTATATTACCTTCCATTATTGAGTTATTATATAACAATGATTGACGTTTATCTTCGGGAATGTCCTTGAGAAGCATTGTATGGGCGTAGATGCCATACACCTTTATGCTAGAAGTGATCTAGCAGTAGTAGTGGAAATAACACATGACCAGACTCAGGATTTTATAGTTCGAGTAACGATGATTAAAGGAAGAGTGTTGGCTCTACATAGTCGCCAGATTGTGTGTGTAGACAAGAGGTGTTAACCTCTAAAGTTCAAGTGAGAGTTCATGTCCGGCTGGAGGTATCTCAGCTGTGAGACGGTTGTTGTGTATTATGGAAAGGGGAACTGAGTTTCCAATATGTCGGTTACTTGAGATCTTGATCAGTTTTGTGAAGGAAACATGATGTTTAGCTTTCACTCTGAAGTTGGTGGATGTTCACCCAGTGTTCATGTGTCTCAACTGAGGAAGTATATACCAGGTTGGAAACACTTTGTGAGTTATAATGATCTAGTGGTTAAGTTGAACCACATCGTTGTTGAGCATCTGATTACATTCTTGGAATAAGATATGAAACGCTTGCATTTGAAAGACATTCCCATATTGAGGATATTATGGTCGAGATGAAGACCTGAAGAGGCTATGTGAGAGACTGAGGATAGTGTCCTGAGGAACTATCCAGAGTACATGTTGGGACAGACCCATTTGTAGGAGCACGAGTAGATCTTAGTGTTATCTTGATGAATGTTGTGCTTATATGCCTTGATGTGTTATTCCATGCTAGTTGTGATGTGATTTATGATCTTAGTAGATCTTGATGTGCTAGCGTGATGTATGCTATAGCTGGAGATGATTACTTCCTCCACGCTACCCGAGTATGATCATTTTTATAGCTGGAGATGGTTCTTTCCTCCATGCTATTTGAGTGGGATTAGGATTCAGCTGGAGATGGTTCTTTCCTCCATGCTACCTTGATGGACATAGTTCAGTGGAGATGTGATTCCTCCATGCGATATATATGTTTATGGGTTGGCTAGAGACGTATTTCCTCTATGCATGTGATATGTTTTGGCTAGAGATGTGCTTCCTCTATGCCTTGTGATGTGATATGGCGAGAGACGTGATTCCTCTACGCCTTTGGGTAGCGTTATGGCCCTGTTTCCTGGAGTGATGATTCCTCCATGTTTATACTTGAGGTTATAGATTGTTATAGGTTGTGATCTTTTGAACGGAGATGTGATACCTCCGATAGAAAGAGTGAGAGTTATACCTCGGCGTATGGGTCCGAGAGAATTTGGGAATTTTCAAGTTTCGGGACGAAACTTTTTTTAAGGGGTGTGTGATGTAATAGCTAGGATTTCCGAATTCTAATTAATGTTGATTAACTTAATCGTTGATAGTAATTGACATATAACTCGCGAAGATTTCGCAAGTGATGAGTATGAGTCCCACCGTTATGTTCCTAACGTAATTTTGGACGTTTGGGGAAATTTTTACTTTTTCCCCCGGGTAATTATTTTTACCCTCCGGTGTTATTTGGAGCATTTGGGAGCTCCAATGAATAAAAATGCAGTTGAGAGAAATGATTAGGACATCGAATATGTCCTAGATATGAAATAACATGGAGAGGCAAAACGGCCAAAACAGTCGCTATTTTGTTTCTTAACGGCTAAGAAAGACGGCTTAGGAATACACGTTTTCCGAGGCAGTTGTGTAATAATTATCCCTACAATATTCCAGATTTAATGTTCCAATCTCGAGAAGTTTGGAGAAAGAGGTTCGACCCGCATTTGGATCGCTTAAAGGATAATTATCGACTTTACTAAAGGATAATTATCGACTTTACTAAAGGATAATTATCGTCTTCACTATAAATAGCGGAAAATCCTTTATTAATTCATTTCATTTCACGTTTCCTCGTAAAAACTCTGATTTCTCTCAACCTTCAAACTCAGATCTACTCTCCGTTTCTAATCCGATTTCAATTCCGTTTGAGTTTCTGGATTCCTCTCTTCATTCTCTTCATATCGGTACCGAGTTTCTGCATTTCCGAGTATATGGAGGGCTGGTCGAGCATATATGTCACCAGGACGGTTCCGTCGCTCAGATTCCGGTGAATTTGATGTTGACCATGCGTAGCCTGCGTCGCTGTGTTTCCGAATCTTCTTTCAGATCGTCAATCGGGTTAGTAACGAATAAGTTATGAATTTATTCGTTTTCTGTACTGTGATTTGGCCTAAATTGAATTTAGGCTTGTCAAAATGGATAATTAGAAATTCCATTATGGTCGTTATATTATTCTGGTGATTATGGGTTGTTTGTTTGATGAAATCTGATGACAGGGGATTTAGAAATTGCCTGCGGGCAAAACGTTATTCTAGCAAAATCTAATTAATTAATTAAAGGTTAATTAATTAAATTAGGATTAGAATTGAGATTGAGGAATGTTGATTAGATACTACCTTGAGATTTGAGGAATTGTGAGTTATGCTGAGATATTGAGGTTTAGTTGGTTATGAGGCTCACAGATTGAGTATGATCCTTATGGATCCCTTTGGGTCTAGGTGTGACCCCTTTGATGAATAGAGGTTGATATATCTCTTTATGCCTTGTTATTAGGTAGTGTCCCTCTCAGGATTGGAGGTTGATCGTGGTTGTGATTGTACGAGGTTGAGGTAAGTCCGTAGGACTTACTTAGCTACCATCCCTATATTGGGTGTTTGCATGAGTGGTGTGTGCTTTATATGTTTGCTATGATAGCATGAGTTATCGTTTTTATCGACCTATGTTCTATTGACTGCCCCACTGCGTGGCTGTGATAACCTTTCCCTTTCATCCCGCCATGGAGTCTGGGAGGTACTCTGATGTCGGGCCAAACTGGTTTACAGGAAGGGCGCAATCCACTCCCATAGGGTACACGGAATGTGTGACCGATACTCGTACAGCTGGACATTGTACTCAGAGGCGGGGATGTATCGGTCCTCGTGTCACATACTTTCATCTATCTATATATATATACGGTTTTTTAGTGAATGGTTATTATATAAAGATAATAAATGGGTAAATGTGTGATAGCATGCTGATGTGTTTATCTTTCATGATTGTGCTTGTGCTTATGCATTACCTCATATATGTATGGTTAGCTAACGGTTTCATACCGTGTTGTAGATGTTTACAGGTTAGGCGCTACTGGGTGATCTGGCAGGGTGACAGGCCGAGGACTCTCGTACATTAGGTGGTTGGTTTGGGGTTGTTGTGTTTCCCCTCTGCGTGAGGATGATCTTTTGTACCTCCTATGTGAGGATGTCGTTTTATATACTCGGCTATGTTGTTGTTTACTTTGGGTCGTACAGTTTATACTATTTTATGTATTTGTTTTATATCTGTCAGTGCCATGTTGTAAGGTCCAGTGAACTTGTTGTCAGGCTAGGGTCAGGATCCATTGTGAGATCCTAGCCCAATGTGACATCTCGAGTCCCGCGGATTCGGGGTGTTACATTGACATGAAACGCCATACAAGTGATGCCGCCAGATCTTTAAATCTTGAACCACTGCAGCTAACTCGAGGTCATAAGTTGGGTAATTCTCCTCATACGTATTCAACTATCGATACGCATAGGCGATTACTCTACCCCGCTGCATCAGAACACATCTCAAGCCTAGCTTGTATGTGTAATTGTAAACCACAAAATCATTTGTGCCCTCCGGATGTGTTAATGTAGGAGCAGAAGTCAATCTCATCTTCAACTCCTCAAAACTCTGAGTACACGGCTTGGACCATACAAAGCGGGTAGTCTTCCTCAATAGACTGGTAAGTTGTCAGGCAATCACAGAAAACCCTTCCACAAATCTACGGTAATATCCGGCTAAGCCAAGGAAGCTACGTACTTTGATAACACGATTTATAACATAGTTTTAGGTGTACATTTAGATAGAATTCTTGCTCATTCATGCATGATCTAGCATTAGTTCAGGACGTTTTGCAACCAATTCACGTATTTTGTCGAGATAGACGTCTACACGGACTTGTGTGCGTTTTGTAGGTATTTCGGGAAGTTTAGAGCTAAAACGACGCGTTTAAGGATCGTTCATTTAGATGACACGTCCTCGGACTCATTAGGACACAAGCCAAGGACCAAGAAGGACTCATGGGACCTTGCCAACACAAACCATGCACCAAACCACAGCTCAATGATCCAAGGCGAAGTTTCTGCATAGAATCACGGTCCTCTGACGAACCACGGCCGTGGAAATGACCGTGGATTTTGCCAGATTCTCGTGACAGCTGTGCCACGACTCTCATGGCCAGCTCATGAAGAATTGGTTATCAATGTGGTCCTTCATGGATTGTTTGAGGCAGCGGGGGTAGTTTGGGAGCAGCTCATCCATTATCCATTTCTCTAACAAATATATTCTCAAAAATCAAGAGGTTTTCTAGGAAGGAAAGTGTCAAAGAGAAGGAGAAGAACTCCATTGAAGAGGAAGAGAAGAACACACCAAGGCTTTCTTGTATTTCGGATTTCGTTTTCTAGAGATTGTATGAGTCTTTGAACCTTCTTTTGGAAGGGTTGTAAGTGGTTCTAATTCTAATCTTCAGCTTGTTTTGGATTAAGTTCACTTGTTCACCCCTTTTCTTTCATTATCTTGCAATGGATGTTTTGATTTCATGTTTGTTTGTTTTGAGTTCCATTATGAATGTTGTAGGCTAAATTGATGTGGTTCTAGGGTAAGGAAAGGAAGGTTATGGCTAGAACTATGATAGGACGAACTTAGATTTACCCTTGGATGATTCTTGTTTGAGAACGTAGTTCCTGTTAGAAATCACGGGTAGTTCTTGAAGAACCACGGCCGTGGTTTCTGTAGAACAAACCGTGATTTTCCTGGTTCGACGGACCTTGCCTAAGATCTATGAATTGTTGAAACCCTAAGTGTTTGCTGAGTTTAACCTATCCTAGGGTGACTTAGTATAGTGGCTAAGGGTTAGGAGAGACTTACCCGGTAATCCTTGCCCTTAGAATCTAAAATAGCAAACCTTAGGTAATGATAAGCCTAATAAGCCGCCATTGGATTAGATGTGCTAGGATAGTTGATTTGGACTTCCCTTTCCAAGACTTACCCGGTAAGGATAGGTAGATCCCTAATTAACAATCCAGTTTGTGTAGAATTCCTATCTTTAAGATCTTAGAGACTTACCCGGTAATGAGATCTTAGAAGTGGACTAGTTGGATCATGAGACTTACCCGGTAATTGATCCCAAATTAGAAACACTAAATCCCAACATATCATAGTGAGATCCAAAGAATGAATAGATGACTTGAGTTTTATGCCATAACCGGAATTTCCGACCCCTAGAATCCGTTTTCTCTTTCCTTGATTATTATCTTGTTTGGTTTGTTCATTTGTGCTTATTTTTAGTCTAGTTTGATTGTTTACTTTGCATGAATTGTGATTTTTGATTGATCACCAAAACCAACCAAAAACAAATTAGATTTTTCATTTCTTTGTTTCTCTCTTTTCTAACCTTAGACCTCCACTAAACTTAATCACAAAACCGAATCAATTTCACCTTAGTCTTTGTGTTCGACCTCGGAATACTATCCATACTACAAACGTCCCGTACACTGCGGGTGCGCTAGAAGTTAGGATAATTATAACGAGTATAAATTTAAGGCTTATTGCGTGCACACTTTTTAGCGTAACATACTTCCTTAACATTCGTTGGAATCGTCCATGCTGCAACAACCACAATCTTCGCCGGATCAACCTTGATCCCCTCGGCGGAAACCACATGACCTAGAAAGGCTACCTCAAATATCCAAAACTTGCACTTAGAGAGATTGGCATACAACTCTTTATCTTGGAAAACTCGTAAACCGTTCTCATATGCCCTCTCTGTTCCTCTCTGCTACGAGAGTACACCCGGATGTCATCTATCAAGACCACCACAACTGATCCAAGAAGTCAATGAAGATGCCGTTCATCAACGTTATAAAGACGCATACAACAAAATGTCCTCTAACGTTGCACCCGAAGGTGTCACAATCCTGTCCAATCAGCCTCGCTACTCGGACTGCGCTGATAATTGTACACGTCTTTTCAAGATTCCTACCTCGAGAAAAAGTCTCAATCTACCTATCGTAGTAGCGACCGACAAGGTCCGCCTACCAGTGTCAAAACCACACTATGACGGTCTACTCAATCCATCCCTAAAATGACTTCCTCGTGTTCTTATGACATAACAAAGAAGTCTACAAGTAAATCAAGAGTCCCTAAATGAATGGGACTAACACGTATCTCGTGGGTACCTCAGACCCTACTACATGGGTAACCCTATAACAAAGGGTATACCCTCTACCCGTATCTAAGGTCAAACACTCAACATATACCACAAGAATAAATAAGTGTGGAGCACTCGTATGACAAAGTCTCTAACATGTGAACCATTAATCTACATAGCACCTATAGCAAATGGCGCTGCTGACTCCTCAACGCTCCCCAATTTGTATACTCGAGCTTGTGCTCCTCTCGAGCCTTAATGGTCCCACTTATCCTCTCCGGGATGGTTTGCACTGAAGTCACACTTTGCAATGTCTCCACGTGTCTTTACCAATACTCTCTAGTAGTTGGAAGTCTTCAATCATATATCTGGCGTCGGTGCTCCTCGCTTCTCTTGAGCCTTAGCAACCTTAGTCATCCTCTCTGGTGTAACTAACACCGAAATCACCTTCTACAACACCTCAGCGGATCTGCTGATGCCGAATGATATGGAATGCATCCTTCCTTCTTAGTCACTTGTGTTACACACTAGACGTTTTCTCAAGCTCGTTGCTTCGTTGAGGTGCAACTCGAATCTATTCCTCGGGTACTCTGTGATCCGGGTAGGGTCACCATCTTGTTCCCCACTGTGGTTCTCACACTGTCGACAGTCTCGAGAACTACACTCTCAACATCTTCCTTAACTTGCTCTTCTGCCTTTGGCAAATCAGCAATGGGGACTCAACCCCAACCTCTTGTTACTAGAGGTCCACCAACTCGCCCACGACCTAAAATTTCCGGAGATAGAGGTGGTCTACCTCTTCCCCGTCCTACAGTAGATGTTGCTCTAATCTGAGCCATCAGAAATAATATCATAGCTACGTAAAAGGCAATGTTAAAGCCATATGTATACAAAGATAATTGAACTGCTGAGATCCATGGAAGGAGTGATGACTTCCTATACATTCTATCCTAAATCGACTGTGAACAGGGTTTAAAATTATAACTTCTTTTGAAAAATCAAACCCCTTTCGGGTTCCGTTTATTTATCTATTCGGCCTTTCAAGAAGATTCCAAGTTCCATTGTTGTCAACCTAAGACTCTGATACCAACTTTGTAACACCTCAAATCTGTAGGACTCGGAGTGCTACATGGCTAAGACCTCACAATGGGTCCTGACCCTAGCCTGACAACAAGCTCACTGGATCTTACAACAAGGCACAAATAAATATAAAGCAAACTTTATAAAACAGAAACATCAAGTGTCATAATACGTACAAAACCCCACAACCAAGTATAAAACGACATCATCGTATATATTCATCACCCAAAATCCCATATCATCCTAGATGTACGGAAGTCCTCAGTTGATCACTCCTCCAGATCACTCTGCAGTCTTCCTAACCTACAAAGGATCTACAATACGGTATGGAACCGTTAGCTAACAATTCATGTATAAGATAATGCATAAGCACATACACACATCAAAATAACGATAAACACTAAGCATGATATCACACATTTACCCGTTTAATTATCTTTATAACGTTATACACTCAGACCATATTAATGAATGTGACACAAGAAGTATATCATTCTCACCTTTGGGTCCCATAGCCATCTGGAGTGGAATTAGGCACACGCACCCGTAGGCCATACAATATGGGAGGTGGCGTACCTTTCCCGTATACCAAGTCTGGCCTGTCTACAGAGAACCTCTACACTCCTTACAAGAGAGAAAGGTTATCACCGCCCGCTTTAAGGGGCCAATCATACATCGGTAATAATTTATATCGCATGCTATAAAGCACATTATATCACCACTCATGCATACACCCAATATAGGAATGAAGGTAAGTAAGTGCAACGGACTTATCTGAGTCCAAATATCCACAAAATTCGATCAACCTCGGATTCCCGTAGGAATAATCATCACGCATGATAAACAAGGCATAAACATCAATCATCAGATCACATGTTTGAAGACTCTACTTCTAGCCTCATAGATCCTCAAAGATCATAACTATCAATCCATAAACTCAACATCTCACAATTCCTCAAACATCTCATGGTATCATCTAATCAATATTCCTCAATCTCAATTCTAATCCCAATTTAATTAATTAACTTTTAATTAATTAATTAACTTTGACTAGAATAACGTTTTGACTGTAGGCAATTTCTAAACCCACTTGTCATCAGATTTCATCAAACAAACAACCCATAATCACCAGAATAATATAACGAGGATAATAGAATTTCCAATCATCCATTTTGACAAGCCTAAGGTCAATCTGTAATAGCTAGGATTTTCGAATTCTAATTAATGTTGATTAACTTAATCAGTGATAGTAATTGACATATAACTCGCGATTATTGCGTAAGTGTTGAGTATAAGTCCCACCGTTATGTTCCTTGCGTAATTTTGGGCTTATGGTGAAATTTTCACTTTTTTCCCCGGGTAATTATTTTTACCCTCCGGTATTATTTGAAGCATTTGGGAGCTCCAATTAATAAAAATGCAGTTGAGAGAAATGATCAAGACATCGGACATGTCCTAGATATGAAATAACATGGAAAGGCAAAACGGCCAAAAGAGTCGTTATTTCGTTTCTTAACGGTTAAGAAAGACGGCCTAGGAATACACGTTTTCCGAGGCAATTGTGGGATAATTATCCCTACAATATTCAAGATTTATTGTTCCAATTTTGAGATGTTTGGAGAAGGGGGTTCAACCCGCCATTGGATCGGTTAAAGGATAATTATCGACTTCGTTAAAGGATAATTATCGACTTCACTATAAATAGCGGAAAATCGTTTATTAATTCATTTCCTTTCACGTTTCCTCGTAAAAGCTTTGATTTCTCTCAAACTTCAAACTCAGATCTACTCTCCGTTTCTAATCCGATTTCAATTCCGTTTGAGTTTCTGGATTCCTCTCTTCATTCTCTTCATATCGGTACCAAGTTTTTGCATTTCCGAGTAGATGAAGACCTGGTCGAGAATATATGTCACCACGACAGTTCCGTTGCTCAGATTCTGGTGAAATTTGATGTTGTACATGTGTAGCCTGTGTCGTTGTGATTCCGAATCTTCTTTCAGATCGTCAATCGGGTTAGTAACGAATAAGTTATGAAATTAATCGTTTTTTGTACTACGATTTGGCCTAAATTGACCTTAGGCTTTTCAAAATGGATAATTAGAAATTCCATTATGATCATTATATTATTATGGTGTTTATGGGTTGTTTGTTTAATGAAATCTGATGACATGTGGGTTTAGAAATGGCCTGCGGACAAAACGTTATTCTGGTGAAATTTAATTAAGTAATTAAAGGTTAATTAATTAAATTAGGATTAATTTGAGATCGAGGTATACTGATTAGATGCATGCTAGGTGTCAAAATGAGTTGAGGATCATGATGATGTTATGGATATCGGTTATGGCATTAAGGTTTAGTATGTGTACGAGTATGATGAGATGTATGTTGAGGATATGCCTTAGGCATTTATGAATGTGTTGAGGATATGAGGTTTAGATTTGAGATATAGGTTGGCTGTGGTTAGTGAGACGAGTCTCCTAACCTTTGGAGTATGTGATTGTGTGTGTCTTGCTATTGCAGGCGTTGATTACTTCCCCAAGGGGAAGCTGTGACGTGGTACAAGTTACGAGTATATCAGGTAAGTCCATAGGACTTACTTAGCGTGAAGTTGTGGATTGTATGATTGTGATGGTTGTGTGTGTTCATATGATTGTGCATTTATAACCTAAACCAGACTAGGATGACCATTTATTACATTTATTTGGCCCAAGTGTATTATAACGGGCGGTAACCACCGGTCTCCGTCTGCTGGTTAGGAGGAGGTGCCTGGAAGCCAGTAACACAGGGAGGGACGAGTGATGGTCACCCCCAATGCAAACCCCTGTGTTAACGGGGAAAGGAACGAGGTTCTTTAGGTTCCTTGTGTTACAAAAGAAGTTGAATTAGTAATGGAATAACATAATGAAAGATAATAAATGAATGTGTGTGACATTGCATGTATGAGATGTTGATGTGTGGTTGTGTTATTACCTTCATGCTTTTCATTGTTGTAGCTAAACGGTTTCATACCGTGTTGTAGATGATCTGCAAGTTAGGAAGACTGCAGGGTGAGACAGATGGTGTGGCCAGCCGAAGACTTCTGTACATTATGATGCGCGGGATATGGGATCCTTTGTATCATATGTTGTGGTTTGATGTTTTGTACTCGGCTCTGAGTTTGTAAACTCTTTTGATGTATCATATACACCTTTTATGTATTTGGTTTTAATCTACATGTGCCTTGTTGTAAGATCTAGTAAACTTGTTGTCAGGCTAGGGTCAGGATCCATTGTGAGTTCCTAGCCCAATGTGACACTCCAAGTCCCGTGGATTTGGGGTGCTACACAATCTAGGCCAAATCGCAATACGAAAAATGAATAAATTCATAACTTATTCGTTACTAACCTGATTGACGATCTGAAATAAGATTCGGAATCACAACGATGCAGGCTACGCTTGGACAACATCAAATTCACAGGAATCGGAGCGACGGAACCGGTCTAGTAACATATATGCTCGACCAAGCCTTCAATTGCTCGGAAATGCAGAAATTCAATACCAAAATGAAGAGAACGAACAGAGGAATCCAAAAACTCAAACGGATTTGAGATTGGATTAGAAACGGAGAGTAGATCTAAGTTTGAAGGTTGAGAGAAGTTAGAGCTTTTTCGAGGAAACGTGAAAGGAAATGAATTATTATAAACGATTTTCCTCTATTTATAGCGAAGACGATAATTATTCGTTCACCGATCCAAAGGCGGGTCGAATCCCCTTTCTCCAAACTTCTCTAAATTGGAACAATAAATCTGGAATATTGTAGGGATAGTTATCCCTAACTGCCACGGAAAACACGTATTCCTAAGCCGTATTTCTTAGCCACTAAGAAACAAAATAGGACATGTCCGATGTCATGATCATTTCTCTGAACCGCATTTTTATTGATTGAAGCTCCCAAATGCACCAAATAACACCGGAGGGTAAAAATAATTACCCGGGAAAAAAGTGAATAATTCTCTAAGTTCAAAATTACGCAAGGAACATAATGGTGGGACTTACACTCATCACTTACGCACTCTTCGCGACTTATGTATCAATTACTATCGATGATTAAGTTAATCAACATTAATAAGAATTTAAAATCCTAGCTCTTACACCTCTATACCAAGTGTACATAATGGTTAGTACTTCTTGAGAGGTTTGGACTGCTGTAGAAAAGAAGTACAACTCTGAGGATGCCAGAAATAAAACATTCGCCGTTCAGTGGTTCATGAACTACCAAATGGTTGATCATAAGCCTATTATGGAGCAAGCTGGAAAGTTGCAATTTCTAGCCCATGATATTATTGCTGAAGGAATGAATATCTATGAAACATTCCAATTAGTAGCATTCATTGGGAAACTCTCTCCATCTTGGAAGGATTTCATGAGCTACCTTTTATACAAGCGAAAGGAAATGACTACGGAATATTTCATGGTCAAATTGCGGATATAATCAGGCAATCGCAACGCCGATGGGGAAAAGTCAAAGAAAGCTAATCTGACTGCACAAAAGGAAAAAAAATGGAAGTTTCAACCCAAGGTCCTCAACAAGCAACCAGTAAAGAGGAAGTTCATTGGAAAATGTCACAATTTTGGCAAGATGGGTCATAAGTCCGATGAATACCGGAGCAAAGGTGATTCATGCAAGGGCAAGAACAAGACAAAGGCCCACATGGCTGAAGACGGCCTCATAGATGTTTAATTGTGTGTCATGACATTTGAAGTCAACATGGTTGGGAGCAAACCGATGGAGTGGTGGTATGACACAAGTGCTACCCACCACATATGCTCCGACAAGAGGATATTCACCACCTATCAGAAGAATAAACAGGATGATAAACTATTCATGGGGAACTCGTCCACATCAAAGGTCGAAGGTCACAACAAGATAGTGATGAAGATGACGTCGGAGAAAGAGTTGACCCTCACTAACATCATGCATGTGCCAAATATCTGGAAGAATTTGATTTCCGGTACTCTACTTAGCACGAACGGGTTCTATGTGAAGCTCTATTCTGATAAGCTAACTCTAATGAAAAATGAGATTTACATGGGAAAAAGTTATGTACAAGATGTGCTATTCAAAATGAATGTGATGACAGTCATCCCAAAAATTATAACTGATGTTTCAATTAATAAAACTCATGTTGCTTATATTGTTGAGTCTTCAATATTTTGCATGAACGTTTAGGACATGTAAATTATAAGTTTATCCAAAGACTAATAAATTTGAACGTAATTCTAAAAGGAAAATTAAACAAAGACAATTGTGAAGTCTACGTACAAGCAAAACTCACAAAAACACCATCCCAACAAGTGGAGAGAACAACCGAACCTATTGGCTTAGTTCAGACGGATTTGTGTGATTTGATGTTTGTGCAAACTATAGGGGATAAAAAGTACTTTGTGACCTTTATTGACGATTGAACAACATATTTTTATATCTACTTGCTAATAAGAAAGAATAAGGCCTTGGAAAAATTCAAGGAATGGAAGTTGGAAGTTGAAAACTAACTTAGTAAAACCATAAAATAATCCGAAGTGATAGAGGAGGCGAATATGATGAAGCTTTTAACACGTTCTGTAGAGAACACGGGATAGTTCATCAAACTATTGTTCTTTACTCACTTGAGTCTAACGGAGTTGCGGAACAAAAGAAACCGAACTCTAAAAGAGATGATGATTGCATTGTTGCAGGATTTTGGGTTACCCCAAAACATGTGGGGGGAAGCATTGCTTACTATAAATTATATCCTCAACATAAGGTAAGTGCAGAACATCATATGAACTTTGGAAAGGTAAGGTACCATCGTACAATTACCTCAAAGTGTGGGGGTGTCTAGCTGAAGTGGTTGTACCACCTTCTAAAAAAGGTCACAATTAGACCTAAAACTGTTTATTGTATTTTCATAGGATATGCACACAACAGTAGTGCTTATTAGTTTCTGGTACATAAGTCAAATATACTAGATATAAATGTCAATACAATAATGCAATCAAGGAATGCATCCTTCTTTGAAAACGTGTTTCCGTGTAAGGATAGAGAAAATCCAAAACGAACTCGTGAACAAAGAAATGTAGGCACTTATGTGAATGAAATAGTAGAGGAAGAACCTTGAAGAAGCAAAAGAACTCGAACGGAAAACTCTTTTGGAAATGACTTCATAACGGTCTTTCTCATGGAGAAAGAACCAATAAGTTATAAAGAAGCCATGTCTACACTTGATGCACCTTCATGGAAGGGAGCGGTCAAAAGTGAGATAGACTCCGTCATGCAAAATCATACATATGAGTTAGTCGACTTGCCACAAGGGTGTAAAACACTTGGGTGCAAGATTTTCAGAACTAAGTTAAAAACTAATGACTCAATAGAGAAGTGCAAGGCTAGACTTGCAATGCAAAGATTCCGACAAAAAGAAGGGTTGGGCTTCTTTGACACCTATTATCGGGTTACGAGAATAACTTCTATAATAATGCTAATAGCAATAGTGGCATAAAGAAACCTAGAAATTCATCAAATGGATGTAAAACTTCCTTTCTAAATAAAGAGTTAGAAGAGGAGATTTACCTAAAGGGTATGTTGTGTCTGGACAAGAACACAGTATGTAGACTTGAAAAGTCCCTTTACGGACTCAAACAAGCTCCCAAACTAACAATGGCACAAAAAATTTGACAACATAATGATGTCAAATGGATTCAACATCAATGAATGCGACAAATGAATTTATATCAATAGTACTCCTATGGGATATCTCTTGTTGTGTTTGTACGTAGATGATATGCTTATCACTAGAAGCAACAAAGACATGATCAATCGAACAAATAACTTACTTAGGGATCAGTTTGACATGAAAGATATGGGATTGGAGGATGTTTTTCTAGGGATTAAAATCACTAGACGCTCCAAAGGAATTATCCTGTCCCAAGCTCATTATGTTGAAAAGATACTTGAGAGGTTTAAAAACTACTCAAATGGAACTACAAAAAAGTCTAGTGGATCCGCAACTCCACTTGACCAAACATATGGGGATGCAATGTCACAACTGGAGTATGCATATGTAATTTTATGTACTTAACCAATTATACACGCTCTGACTTGGCGCACTCAGTCAATGTACTAAGTCTCTATACAAGTAACCCAGGACATAAACACTAGAAAGAAATAATTAGAGTATTGAACTACCTACGTTATACTCAAAGTTGTGGGTTGCACTATGGTAAATATCCAACAGTTCTAGAAAGATATAGTGACACAAATTAGATATCCAACTCTAGAAACTCAAATCCACAAGTCGATATGCAATTTATACTTGGTGGTGCAACAATGTCTTAGAAGTCTTCCAAACAAACACTATTGAACAAATCCACAATGGAGTATAAGTTAATTGCGTTATACAAAGCAACGGAAGAAGTTGAGTGGCTTCGAAACTTTCTAGAAGTTATTCCGATGTGGAAATACCACTGTCGGCAATATGAGTACACTGTGATAGTCAATCGGCTATATCTCGGGTACTAAGCAATTCATACAATGGAAAGTGACATCATATTAGACGACGACATATGTCCAATAAAAAACTGATCTCAACAAGTATATAGTCTCGATAGACTATATCAAATCAGCTGACAACCTAGCAATCCATTCACTAAAAGTTTGTCACGAGATACCACGATTTAGGTTCAAGGGGGGAACTAATCAAGCTAAATTGAGTGGAACATTGTATCTACTTAGTTCCGAGGATGATAAACAATACAAGCTGTATGATTTAAGGTTAAGCTTGACTTTATTTCTATCGCCTTGAAACAAAAAGGTGGGGGTATGAAAGATACTCTTCATGATTAATCACCTTATGAGTGTGACATGGGACTGTGTCTAGGAGAATAAGGTGAGGCTGAATTCTCCAAATTCACTCATGAATAACCAAGGTTGTTCAAGGCCAAAACGAACACAACGAGAGAACCAACGTTTTGTGTGATAATTGTTGTCTAGGTTTACATAAAAGCCCGGGTGTTTCAAGACATCATGGTCACTATCTGGTCGAGTAAATCCGATGGCTATTCACTACGGGAGGTTCAAGCCCGAAACATGGACTCTCCGCACCTCATTTTATACATCAGAATACGCATCTCCTCCTCTTCTCTTTGTTTCCGTTTTCTCAAGAGTACAACACTGAACAAGTTCGCAGGTTTTTGACAGATTACGCAGGTCGGATTCAAAAAACAGTTTTATCATGGGATTCTTGAACACCGGTAACCATCATAATATGGGGTGTTTTTAAAATTAAGGACAGAGATACTATCTCGACTTTGCACAACTCAAATCTTTAATTGGTAAATTTTTCTGATCCTATTTAATAGTACTCTTACAGTTTAATGTTATATTACAAGTTGCTACAATCTATTATTTTGATAAGGATAAGGTGTTTGTCTTTGTTCTTGGAGATTTTTTTTCTTTCTTCTTTTTGGAGCTCAACATCCCCAATAGATTTCATCTTCTATATATTGTAATAAAATGTGTTAAAATTATGAACTAACCAAGCGCACGAATTGCTTTAGTTAAGGTTCAAATTCATAAATATAAGACAATAAAAATAAGTTCATTATCTACAACGAATTAAATGCAAATAAAACACGATAAGTTTGTACTATTTAATGTTTTGTTTTCTTATTGGTTTTATTTTTTCTCATTTTAGCTTAAGAAAATTACTTAATGTTCAGGAACGCTTTTTCGTGATCATTGACTAAACTTTTGGAGCTTTTTAGAAAATTTTAAATCCATAGCTTTTTATACATTTTTCATTAGCTTTCTATTTATGTCATGATATATTTATTTTATTTATAGGACGTGTTATTTGTAGCAATTTTCCCAAAAAATCTAATTTAAGTCCGTAATTTCATACCATACCAAGTACCAAGTGATTTATTTGAACCACAAAAAATAAGGGTTAATTAGGTAAGTAGGCTTTTTATTTTATTGTATATTAATTAGGCATTTTCTAGTTTTTAATTTAGTAAATATACCCTATAATTTTTTTACCACTTTTATTTAATGGTAAGGTAAAACTAATTAACCCTTCTATTAAAAAAAAAATATTTGATGTTTGTTATGTAAATTTTGATTTTAATTACTGAATTTGTTTTTATTTTATTTTATTTTATTTCTTTTTTTATTTTCTGTTTTCATACTGGACATTTACATACCGGACATTAACATACCAGACATTTACACACCGGACATTTTACATACCGGACATTTACATACCGGACATTTTACATACCGGAAGTTCATAACGAAATTTTTCATACCGGAAGTTCATACCAAAATTTTTTATACCGGAAGTTCATACCGGATGTTCATACCGGAAGTTCATACCAAAATTTTTTATACCGGAATTTCATACCGAAATTTTTTATACCGAAAGTTCATACCGGAAGTTCATACCGAAATTTTTTACACCGGAAGTTCATACCAAAAGTTCATACCGGAAGTTCATAACGAAGTTTTTCATACCGGAAGTTCATACCGAAATTTTTTATACCAGAAGTTCATAACGAAATTTTTCATACCGGAAGTTCATACCAAAAGTTCATACCGAAAGTTCATACCGAAAGTTCATACCGGAAGTTCATACCGGAAGTTCATACCGAAAGTTCATACCGGAAGTTCATAACGAAGTTTTTCATACTAGAAGTTCATAACGAAGTTTTTCATACCGGAAGTTCATACCGAAAGTTCATACCGGAAGTTCATAACGAAGTTTTTCATACCGGAAGTTCATACCAAAATTTTTTATATACCGGAAGTTCATACCGTTCATACCGTTCATACCGGAAGTTCATACCGAAAGTTCATACTAGAAGTTCATAACAAAGTTTTTCATACCGGAAGTTCATACCGAAACTTTTTATACCGGATGTTCATAATGAAATTTTTCATAACGGAAGTTCATACCGAAATTTTTTTTATACCGGAAGTTTATACCGGATGCCAATGATGTTTACACTGGTGAATTTACAACATTTGCTCGCTCAGGGTGATGTTGACAGTGGTCTTGATCGTCTCTGGGCAAAGAAGAAGGTTATACCATTTTTAGAGACATTTTTGTTGCTTCAAGGTTGATACCTGAATGTTGCGTTTTTGCTCAATCCATTTTTATAACTTCCGGTATGTGATTCTCCGGTATGTAATTCTTAATTCTAAACTATGACGTAAAATCATTTTGTTTTGTATAAATTCCGGCATGATAACTTCCGGTATGATAACTTCCGGCATGATAACTTCCGGTATGATAACTTCCGATATGATAACTTCCGTAATGATATGATAACTTCCGGTATAATATGATAACTTCCGGTATGATATGATAACTTCCGGTATGATAACTTTCGTTATGATAACTTCCGGTATGTGAACTTCCGGTATGTGAAGCTCCGGTACGTGAAACTCCGGTATGCATTCCAAAAAAATAAATTAATTAATAAAGAAAATAAAAAAGATAAAAAAAAAAAGATAAAAAAATTCCGGTATGATAACTTCCGATATGATATGATAACTTTCGGTATGATATGATAACGTCCGGTATGATATGATAACTTCTGGTATGATATGATAACTTCCGGTATGATAACTTCCGGCATGTGAAATTCCGGTATGTGAAATTCCGGTATGTGAAATTCCGGTATGTGAAAAGCCGGTATGTGAAATTTCGGTATGTGAAATTCCGGTATTGGAAATTCCGGTGTGTGAAAATTCCGGTATGTGAAAAATTCTTCATTCTAGAAAATAAAAAAATAAAATAATAAAAGAAAATAATAAAAGAAAATAAAATAATAAATTCAATTTTTAAAAATTAAAACTTACACTTAAATAAGAAATAACAAACAACAAACATTTTTTTAAATAGATGGGTTAATTAGTTTTACTTACCATTAAATGAAAGTAGTAAAAAAATGTGGGATATACTTTCTTTAAAAAAAACCAAAAGAGCCTAATAGGCCAAATCTATATATACTACTAAAGCAGCACCCATTTTGTCCACGTGTCAACCTCTAAAGCCGTCCACGTCAGCTTTTTTTCAATTTATTTACAGATTTGCCACAACGTATTTACAGATTTGCCATTAATTATTTTATAAAAAAAATTTTTATTAGAATTTGTAAACAGTTATCATGCCACGTCAATTTATTAAAATAAATATACCTATCTACCAATCAAAGTTAACAAACTGATCTATTGTAAGTCGATTTGTTGAGAAAATCTAACGCAAATATTCTAACAAGATTTGACACATTTGTTAAATTTAAGATTAGATCAAATTTTGCTCCTCTATCTAAATCTAATTAAAAGTGATAATATATTAAGTTATAAATATAATACTCGAATAATAATTTTTGTAGTAGAATTTTAATTATGTTCTTTTATTTATTTTAAAAAAATTAATCCTCATAAATTAGTCATATTAATTAATAAAAATAATTTTTACTATAAATTAATATCAAATATATAATGTATAAAAGTGAAAATATAATATTTATTTAGACAATCCGCATAATGTGCGGATACTAACTAGTTATTTCAAAAAATAATAATATATAGATTGACTAGAAAAGAGTCGAGATAATATTAATGCATTAGGATTGGTAAAGTTTTTCTTTTGTCGGAAGTGATTGGTGGGGTTTGCTTGACGCATTGACGCATTCATTGTGTGAAGAGTACGAAGCAATCCAGTAAACTTCATTGATTATAAATAGATGTATAGCTGATCTGAGTAAATTCAACAACATCGATCGTAACAGTCATCGAGAGTTGTTTAGTGATCAATGGCGGTTGATGAGGTTCTATGTATGAAGGGAGGCTCAGATGAAAGCAGTTATGCAAGCAACTCACTGCTTCAAGTAAGCTTCATCTATTTTCTGCAAATCCTTCTTCGTAGCTTTGTTTCTGATTTACCGAATTTTATACGTATAGAAAACGGTGATAGGAAAGGTGAGATCATTGGTAGAGGAAAACATAAAAGTACTCTGTTCAAACAGTAGCCTTGACTGTCTAATGGTAGCGGACCTCGGCTGCGCTTCTGGGCCTAACACTCTATCTGTGGTTCAATCGATCATCGACGTTGTTGTCTCGAGCTGTCTGAGCTCCGGCCAGCGGGTCCCCGAGTTGAACGTTTTCATGAACGATCTTCCTCAGAACGATTTCAACTCGGTTTTCAAGTCGATTCCGAGTTTCTACAAGAAGATCGAGGAAGAGAAAGGAGTTGAAATATCATGCTTTGTCTCAGGGACACCAGGTTCTTTCTATGATAGGCTATTTCCCAGCAATCACCTTCATTTCATGCACTGTTCTTACAGCTTGCACTGGCTGTCTCAGGTAATTACAGTACTCAATTGATATAAAAGTACGTGTAGATTTGTTTATTAAAAGTTTGTTTATTTTATTGATATATAAATATTATTAAGACATAAAATAATAAACTAATGTAAATATGTATATAGGTGCCTGAGGGACTAACGGGTTTGAATAAAGGGTGTATACATGCTTGTAAGGAAAGCCCACCAAAGGTACTCCAAGCTTACTCTAGCCAGTTTGCTAAAGACTTCACTGCCTTCTTGAGATGCCGCTCAAAGGAAATGGTTAGCGGTGGTCGTATGGTGCTGGCTCTTCCGGCAACCCATGAAACCGAAGTCATGGGCGTCATGGACGCCATCAGCAAAGCATTCAACAACCTGGCATCCCAGGGAAAAATTGAGCAGAAAAAGGTGGACAACTTCAACATGCCATACTATAGACCTACAGCCGAAGAGGTGAAGGGGTTGATAGAAGGTGAAGAATCCTTCGCTCTTGACAAGCTAGAAATCTTCACCTTGCCGTGGATTGCTCTTACCCGCGGCACCGACCAAGAGGTGGATCTTCGTAAGATATCGAGATTTGCGTTGAAGACGTTGAGAGCAGTTTACGAGTCCTTGTTTGCAAGCGAGTTTGGAGAAGAGATAATAGATGATATCTTTGGTTTGGCTCAAGATTTGCTTACGGAAAGCCTTTCAACTCAGAGTGAGACGATGGGCATCGTCAACGTTGTTGTCTCTTTGGTCAAAAAGGATTAAGTGACCTTAGCCTATGTATTTGTATGATATCCGAGTGTTTGTAACAAAGCATCTTCCAGCAATTGTAACTTTGAATTTCTTACTTTAACAAATTATGACATGTGTACACTAATTAGACTCATTAAGATTAAGTCAAAACAGTTCATAGTGGAAACATGGAAGTTGACATTTCCCCAGGGTGACTGATGACTGGTGACAAGAATGGTTCTTTGGGTTTCATCATTCTGCAATTGAGGAAAAAGACCAAAATTACTTTCGATTACATACAAAAAAGAATATCTTACAGACCAAAACTATAAGATCAGACGGTGTTATTCAACAAGATCCAGCCGACTATGGTGACGGAGGATCGAAGCACTTGTCTAAATGGTAGAGGAGTGAAGGCTCTACAATTGAGGGCTTTAAAAACTTCTTCGATGTGGAATGGAAGATTGGAAGCTTCAACGACAGGGTTAGGCATGTAAGACAGATATGGAGACTTCTCATTTTCGGAGAGGAAACTACTTTTATGGTCAATGGACGGATGAGATGAAAGATGGGTTTCGGAGTTGATGCTCAGGATTGCTTTTTAGATGTTTACACGGATTGCCATTTCAAAGAGTAGTTTTTTTTAAAAAAATAAAAGAGAATAGTTTGGTCTACCTTCCCTATTCAATTTGCCTTAAAGCGTCCTTACAAGTGAGAATACAAGTTCGGGATTATCATAAAGAAAAACTAGTATATAACTTGCATCACAGGTCTGGAGGAGAGCACCGCAAGTCTGGAGGAGAGCTCCACTCATTACCGATTCCGTAGTGGAAATGGGAGGATATCTCCATAGATTTTGTTCCCGGTGTTAGGCCGAGCCGAGGTTATGACGCCATCTGGATGATAGTAGACCGCTTGACCAAGACCGCACGTTTCGCTCCCATCAAAGAAACGTGGCCGGTGAGTAGATTGGATGAGGAATTCACTAGACATATAGTGAGACTCTATAGGGTACCGAGGACCATTGTCTCGGATAGTGATGGTCGGTTTACCTCTAGATTCAGGCATCGGGTGCATGCCACCTTGGGCACTAGTTTGCACTTCACGACAGCATATCTACCGCACATGGACGGACAGTCTAAGAGGACCATTCAGACTTTAGAGGATATGTTTAGAGCATGCATGCTAGATTGGGGTTAGGTGTGGTCCGATCATCTTCCTTTGATAGAGTTCTCATACAATTACAGTTGGCATGTGCCGATAGGGATGGCTCCATATGAGGCTTTGTACGGACAGAAATGCCGTACACCACTTTGTTGGGAGGAGCCGAGTAGCGATAGTAGATAGCACCAGATTAAGTACTTGATGATATGGCTCGAGTAGCCTTGATACGGGAGCGTATGCTGGCAGCACAAAGCCGCCAAAAGTCATACGCGGACAAGAGACGCCGACCCTTGGAGTTCAGAGTTGGGACTCAAGTTTGGATACGGGTATCACCGACGCAGGGCGTCCGACGTTTCGGCATCAAGGGGATTGGAAGTTAAGTCTCCGGTATGTTGGACCATTCGAGATCTTAGATCCTACCGACTAGCCTTACCACCGAGACTGGAGGGAGTTCACCTTGTTTTTCACGTCTCTCAGTTGAGGGAGTTCATACCGGACCCGAGACACATCATCAACTATGAGGACTTAGTGGTTGAGCCAAACAACACCTTTGTGGAGCATCTGGTAACGGTCTTGGAGAGGAGTACGAGACGATTACGCTCCAAGGACATACTGATGATGCGAGTTCAGTGGTCGAGATGAGGAGGTGACGAGGCTACTTGAGAGACGGATGATAGTATCCGGAGGAACTATCCACAGTTCTGGGTTGAGTTACCTATCGAGAGAGGAACATCAGGTTAGTTTCGGACCCGGTTTTGTTATGTGTTGTCTTGTGTATGTTATGATGTGTGATGTATGTATAGACTTGTGTTTTTATGAGCATTAGACCTTGTTCTGACTTGTTGATGGACGGATTAGTATGTTAGGAAGTTTTGACTTCCGCGCGAGATGTGATGGTTTCTAGGAGATCTAGACGTAAGGATATTTGGGTCTAAGTTTCGGGACGAAAGTTGTTTTTAGGGGGTGATGATGTAACACCCGCTCCTTTTGAAGGTCTTTAGGATAGGCCTCGGGTTGATGACCCGCAGAGGCGGCCACAGAGCGCCGCAGGTGCGTCGACCCGCGGGGACGGCCACTATTAACCGCGGGGGCGGTGAAACAGTGGGCTGCGTCGTTTTACTTCGTAACCACCGACGGTTACAAACCCTACCTTTTAACCCCGAAACCCTACATTCTTCATTCCTTTTTGAATTTTCCGTCTTTCTGCTGGAGCTTCACCCTTGAGGAGATTTACGTAGGTGAGATTCCTTCTTCTTCCTCCTCTCTTTTCCTTCTTTGTTGGTTCTTCTTCCTCCCTTCATCTATTCCCCCTCTTCCAGTTCCTTCACAACAATGGTGTGCTGCTCACCTTCACCGGACTGCAGCGAGTGTCCTTGTGGAGGTCGTCTTTGTGGATCCCAGAAGAATCGTTCGTTCCTTCTTCAATCGTGTCGAAGAAGAAGGGTAAGTGCCTTCCTTTGCATTCCTTTGAGTTGTTGTATGATTCTTAGAGAGTGGTATGAGTATACACGAGATTATAGGCAAGGTGAAGAAGAGAGGATATCGAAGTCGAAGAAGAGAAGATGTAGTTGTTGTCATTACCGCCCCCGCGCCTACATTGTACCGCGTCCGCGCGTCACCGCCCCCGCGCCTTGCTCCTGCCGCGGGTGCGGCCGTTGAGTCCTTGCCGCCCCTACGCCTCTTCGTAAGCGCGGCTGCGTTTTTCCTCCAGTGAGACACTTAAATCGTTCTTCCAACTTAAGTGTAGGCTTTTGGTGTGTCTTCCCTCCTTCCTTGTACCCTTTGAACAAGATGTAGCATCATTATAGGTGTTCTAGCATATCTTGAGTAAATCCCATGTAGTGGGCTAGTTTAGGATGTTTCTAAGCTGCGTTGAGGTTGCTTTAGATAGGAAACTGCTTGGATGCAGTTTCATATGGTTGTGTTATGATTGTGACACATTGTCTTGACTTATCAGGTTTTGAGGATTGAGTTCGGATCGAGTTGGGCAGATAGCTGAGAGTAGTCGACTTCTGTCTTAGCTTTCTATGAGATAGTGGTTGATGCTTGAGTGGTGTATGTTGTTGTGTTGTGCTTTTTCGTATTATACATACCGACCTATATATTAGCCCACGAGTAATGGGCGGTGGCCACTTGTCCAGTTCTCCCGAGGGAGTTTGGGAGGTGCTTCATGACTGGACCAGATTTGGATATACGGGGAGGGTACCGATCCACTCCATGGTACCGAACCACTCCGGCTGGATAAAAAGTCCGAGGGCGAGAGTCTGAGACTTCTCATGTCACACTTATAATTGAATAAGATGGATGACTTTGATGAAGATAATAATAACGGAGTTTTTGTGATAGCATGATCTATATTTACTTTTATTCTTATATGTGTTTGTGCTTTGGTCTGATACTTCTCATGCCTCACTTGCGCGCATATCTCCCACCAGCACAGTCATCGCTTTAGGCAGCGAGATCTCCGGTGGAATCTAGGACTTGCGTGCCGAGGACATCTTAGCCGTCAATTTCGAGCCTGAGGTTAGGTTTAAAATCGTCAATAGAGGCGGTTTGGTCAAGGATGTTTACGAGGGATGGAGTTGCATACTATGAAGTGGGTGGAGGATGTTGACGGAAAGCCTTCAATAACAATGGCAGCGAAGCCAAAGAAGATCCAGTGGGCTTGGACCGATGTTATCATCAGTACAATTTAAATTTTAATTGTGAATTAATGTACATACTTTATTATTATGCCAATTATTTTATTATTATTTTGGCTAACTAAATAATAATAAAATATTATTAAATTTAAATAATTAAAAGTTGAATTGAGGTATGTATTATGTATTTCAAGAAGAAAACCCAACAGAAAAATGTATTGTAATTGAGACTTTTTAATAAGATTTTTTTTTCTTTTCAAAAATCCATTTTATAAAAGAGTTATTAATTTGTTTCCCTTATTCAATAAAATATATTTACTAACTTAATTAGTTAATTTTCTTTAAATCTGTTTGCCGATTTTTTTTAATCATCTAACATAGTTTTTGCAATACATTTATGTTAATATATATAATTTATCGTACATATCTATGTAAAGTTTTATAAAGTAATTTAGGCTTTAGGAACCCAAAATATATATGTTTTGTCATAGGTTTTTATATTTTTATTAGGCAAGTTGAAAAGTTGTTAGAAACAAATTTATGAATTACAGCATATTATATGTAATTTATTTGAGTAATTGTTGAAATATTAGTTGACAACTCAACGAAAGTATATTTCATGTAATTTATTTGATTGATTATAAAATATAATTAGTTTAAACGTTAACAAAAGATAATTTTATTTTTTATATGTAATTAACAACATTATATATGTAGTTTATTTGTTCAATTCAAAATTTTGAAATATGAATTTACTTCTTCTTCGAGAGTGTATAATATACAATTAAGGGTGTTAAATGGCTATCATTTTTGTTGTATTTCTCACCTATTAGTTGTGACTAATTTTATCTAGTTGGTTATAGTTTTACCAAATAAATTTTTACTAATTATATATTCAAACCTTTTTCAAATAAAAAAGTCACTTGATAAAAATAAATGGTAACTTTTAAAATTTTATGAATAGATTTTTTAAATATATATGATGAAGTTAAGAACACAAGTATAAACACGAACATAAATATATTTTAGAATATATTTATATGATCATAAATATATTTTAGAATATACCTGCACACGATGCGGACACTAAACTAATTATAAATAATAATTAATAAAAAAAATAAACCTAAGTTTATGCAACAATTACCGAAAAAGTCACTTACCAAAATTTAGTTTTTTTACTTTTGATGAAAGTTTAGATACCATACGATTTTTTAAGATACTAATTAGTTACTCAGAATAGTCAGTATTACCCGCACTTTGTACGGGTTGAGTTTTAATAAATATTTAATACTTATAAATTTATATGTATATATTTGTAAAATAAAAATCCGAAGAATGATATTATAATCATTATTATGATTTTTAATTCTCTTTTAAGTATTTATCTCTTCTAATTAATTATATTTTTTAAAAATAAATTGTTAAGATATGCTTGTTGGTAAAAAAAATCTGTAAAAGTTTAAACACTATTTTTATAAGAATATTTATTTAATATTTATTAAAAAAATAAAGAAATCAAATTTCAATTTATATTAACATTTAGAAATTACTTTTTAAAATAATTTTTTAGGCTTCGAGAAATGTGGTGTTGACACGTGACAATATAGGCTTCTGCTTTAATAGATACTAGTGCATAGCCCGCACCTTGTGCGGGTATACATATAAATATATATATATATATATATATATATATATATATATATATATATATATATATATATATATATATATAAATAGTGAATTAACTAACAACTAATAACATATGTGAAACTACTCAAATAAAAAAATATTGAAAAGGTTTTAAAAAATTAGTATCCGCAAGATATTTTCAATAAAAAAAATTTATAAGCTTTAGAAAAACACGTTTAGTTAAAAATAAAAAAATTTAATTAAACATAATAAGATTATATAAAGTAAAGTTTATAGGTTTAAGGATAGAAAAAATTTCAACTGAAAACTAAAAAATAAGAGTAAAAAAATATTTAAATTAAATAAAAAAATTAAGTTTATACTTTTTAGTAAAAAATAAAATTTAATTTAAAACTAAAAATATAAGTAACAAAATATTAAAATCTTTAAAATCTTTAAAACTTTTAAATATAAATAAATAAATTTTAACAATATAACAACGTTCAAATAAAAAGTTGAAATAATTAATCAAATATTGTAATTAAAAATGAAGATTATAAATTTTAGAAAAAAAAATAAATTACAATAAAAAATTTAAAATTATAAATAAATAATATTAAGATCTTTACAATTAGAACACAAATCTTAACTTTTTGATCATTAGTAAAACCAATTATTCGTTGATAATATGGTGAAAGATTTATCGAAAATAAAAAAAGATATCAAAAGATTTGATCAATTAATTAACTTTGCAAAGAGATTTTTGGGATACAGTTATTTTTTATAAAAATAATTAAAACATTCGTAATACAGAGATTAATTAATAAAAAAATATTAAAAATATCTGTATCCAATCAAATCTTTCTTGATTAAACAAAGCGTCACTTTAGAGAAAAAATTTGAGTAACAATCGGAATCGAATTTTGGGTAACAATTAAAATTCAGTTACATAGTAATAGATATAAAAAAAAATTGGGTAACAATCGGAATCGAATTTTGAGTAACAATCTGTATCCAGTCTTCGTTTTACATCGTCGTACATCCGAACAATCTCGTTGGTAGCCGGAGGCGGAAGCACATCGTTGCAAGACAAAGACCTAACATCCGCATCTCTCTCCCTAAGTAAGTCGCGAAAACGGTATAGGACTGGCGAGAAGGTAGGCTTGACGAAGGCATCGTTTGGCATCGCCTTTCTTGGTGGTGGTGCGGAAGGGAGGATAAAACTAAAATCAGTCTAACAAATATGAAAACAAATCAATGAATGAACTATAACAACGTATTGAATAACTTGGAAATTCAGAGTTCAACTTGATAACCCTGAAAAAGACGAAGAAATATGATTAGAACACAAAAAATGAATGAAATAGGATGAGATATTTTCTATATATAGCTAGAGGATAAGTAAAGCGTATGGAAGAAGTTTAGGGTTTACGATCATTCAACATCAACAGTAGATATTATTAGGTTTATTTATTTATTTATTATTAAAAGTTATTTTTTCTTTTAAGAGATTAGTTAAAAAAAAAGATTTTTTTAGATTTTGTTTTAGTAAAAAACAAAATCTTACAAAACTTTAAAATTTAAATTGATTAGTTTGATTTCAAATTAAAATTTATAAAATAAGATAAGATTATTATTAATGTTAACCAATATCTTTAGTTTTTCTCTTTTTTCAATTATAAATATATGATGGATTTTTAAAAAAAATACGTGTGTTTTTTTTAATTATAATTAATGTTAATCATTAAATTATAACTAATTGTGTTAGCAAACTTTTTAAAAAATTTGATTTGCAAAATAATGAGTTAAATTATGTGATTAATTTTTGTTGGGCTGATGTTAATTATGGGAGCGACACGTGGCAAAAGAGGCTGACGTTAATCGTGGGGGCGACACGTGGCAATAGAAGCTTCTGCTTTAATATATATAAGATAAGATAAGATAGTCAGTATCTTTTTTTCGGTTGGGTAAAATTCCATAAATCCTGGCCCTTAATTTAAATCAATGGTTGAGATTTAATTTAATTATATATTATTAAAAAAACTGAAAAATACCCCATTAACCTTCACTAACCCCCAATCTCTCTATCCACTTTTATTTTCAGATCTCCTGCGAAAACTCTTCGTCGACGGCCCTTTACTGCTTGATTTGCCCTTTGGCCTCTACGCCGAGAAAAGTTCCGGCACCTCTTTCACCGCTCCTCTTTGGCCTCTACGCTAAGCAACTTCCGGCAGCTTTCACCGCTCCTCTCAAGCATTCCGTAGGTAAATCTCTCTCCCTCGTTGAAATTTTGTAATGACATATTGAACGATTCCTCTTTCTGATACAATAATTAGGGCTCTTTGTCAAATTCGTTGGTTATTGTGAGTTGGGACTTATTTTGCTGAAATTTATACTTAAAACATAATCTAATAATTGAGACTCATTTTGCTGTTTTCAATATGTGATATCTCTATTGATCCATGTAGTTATTGTGAGTTGTTGATGATTCATATACAGAAAGTACTAAGTAAGTGGATTTTCCCTCCTTGTGTACATTAACAATTCTGAATTTGACTAGAAGTTAAGAAGTCAGTAGATATCTCTATTGATCCATGAAATTGTGAGTTGTTGATGATTCATATACAGGAAGTACTAAGTAAGTGAAATACACGTATTTTGTTTTTAGATTTTCCCTTTCTCAAGTATTTGGTTTATGAACTATAATAATTAACTGGTTGATTACTAATATTGTTGACCATTAGCTTGAAGGTTTTATTGATTTATAATCTGCAGGGCAAAATGAGTTCCTTGATTATGTTTCTACATTTTTTTTATTATCATATTCAGTCAAAGTGTCATTCAGTTAATGTACAAATTGGTTTGTTGATCTGTTCTATTCTATAATTTGACAGGTTTTCTAAAGCAAATGGTTATATGATGATTCATACACTTGCAATGAAAGCTGAATGTAGTTGGCAAATATTAGAGGTGTTGTTTGCATTGCCTTGTACTTGCTGTTGAATTTCAAGCCACACAAGATGAGAATTAAAGATGGTTGATGGCAACATGGAAGGATGACATTAAGACCCGTCTACAAAGCTACACTACAACTACCTCATGTGTATATGCACAGGATTACATGAAGACCAATCTACAGTGTTGTATGCTCAAGAACTTGAGAAATGTCTAATATTTAGTTAGGTGTACTATGTATAAATCATTAAGTTGATAACTTTTGCTTAGTTATTTTTGCCTCCTTTATATGTATAATGAGGCATTCTACTATTGTAAAATTTTGTCAAATCAATAAAATTCAGTTATTTGATTCCTCTTATTTTATAAGTTTCTTTGTTTGCTCCCAACTTGAATTTATTGAACCATTACTTTGCTGAAACGGAGAAGAGAAGAAAACAGCTAATGAGAAATTTCCCTCAGTCATATTACTGATAGCTGTTTGCACTTTCAAAATGTCAAAAAGTGTTCCGACTCTCAAAAAGTGTTCAGACTCAAAAAGTGTTTGCAGTTGTGCAACTAGGAGAATCATGAAGATGAACATAACTGCCTGAAATTCTCCAAATAAACCACTACTTTACCACACTTAATCATCAACCAAACTAATCAACTTAAATTTTTAAAAAACAAAATCAAAGTCCTCGCAAGCATAACTACCTTTGCAGCTTCTTAGTATAATCATGCAGATGGTACACACACAATTGCCTGCAATTCTCCAAATCAACCAATGTTTTACCACACTTAATCACCAACCAAGCTAATCAACTTAACTTATAAAAAGACAGATTCAATGTTGAACTAAAATTAAAAAACTGAATCAACTTAAATTATAAAAAAAACAAATTCAATCTTAAACTGAAATTAAAAAACTGAATCAACTTAAATTATAAAAAAAACAACAGTGTTGAACTAAAACTAAAAAACCAGTAACATGTGAAACAAAACTGTTCTAATTTCTAAATGAATAATTCTTCTTCTAGGCCATCCTTCTTATATATGTTGTTGTTGAACTGCAAACTTCTTCTTTACTACTTTGTTTTGATTAACAATCATAAACCTGCATTCACAAACTTACCACATTATATGAAAACTATCTAACTAAAATTGAAAATTTAACAATTGGAATACATACCAAGGTTAAGATCTGATAAATCATTAGAAAATATTTTGTTAAACCGAACAACCTCAAGATTGATATCCTGTAAGCAAGAAATCTTGTCACACATTGTATGAATCTTTTAATCATAACATAAATAAATAATTTTGAAGTTACACCTGAGTTAAAAGATGTAGCTCATTGGTGGAATGAATAGAGGACATCACTTGAATTTCACTGCTTGGTTCCTAATAAAAAAAATCAGAAGTTTCAATTACATAATTCTCATATGAAAATACGTTGACTTTTTTTCTTATCTAGATGTATGAGTATATACCTCTGTTGGCTGATTTTTTTGGCTTTGTTGAACTTGCTTCTTCTTTCTCTTACTTGCCGTGGACAATTGATCTTTAAGACTACGATCAACAATCTTTCTCTTCCTTCTTCGGAATTTGTCGGTCCAACTTGTTAATCATTTCCCTCCTTTTCGCCCTTCTTTTTTTATTCAAAACAACGTTGCAAGGGACTGATACATCGCCTGGTTTGACGCTTTCATTAAGATCAGGAACCGACAAATCAGTATGTTCTTGCAATCGCATGCTTGACAACATCTTATCAACCTCATCAATAATAGTGTCCAGCTTGTTTTCTAGGAACAAGGTCGATTCCTCAAATATAGATGCTCGAGAAGCTAGATAGACAAACTTGCGACATAAAGACCTATACCTCCGTGCAGTATTCAGTTGGGGGTCCTCAACAACAACTCTCCCGCTAACATCTCTCACAATACCACTTCGTGCGTCCCTAGTCCATCGCTTCAAAATGTACTTCTCGGGAACTAATTTAATGTTCATCGTGGTAAGCACCTTTAAAGCATGAGCACATAATATTCACAACCTCTCAAACATTTTACAACTACATGCGACTGTTTGAATTACCGGATCAGTAAAAACTGTATACTGCAAATCAGAAGAATTATCATCATCAAAACTAGAAATCACAACTACATACTCATTACTTGGTTGACCTTCAACTAGATGCTTGATGTATGCGGCTGTAGACCAATCATACTCGTCTTGGAAGGCTTCAAAAATCTTAGGAGTGTATATTTGGCCATTTTGTATGAGTATCGGTGTTCTTCTCATCTTCATTTTAGGCAATTTCTCCCGAGAAGCAAATTCAGATTGTATCTCGTTTTGGCGTTTTTGCCTAACAACACGCTCAAAGTGTTTAAAAAATCGCATTATATCCATTTTACAATGTAAATAGTCTTTCAAATCCCTATTGAAACTCTCACTTAGTTGTGTGCTTCGCATTCCCAAAGAAAATACATCCTTCATATAACATTCAGCCCACTTGTTTCTCAAGGCATATATACCATCCAACCAAGTAACTTTTGTCACTTTTTTCCGCAGCGCACTAAAAGCTTCCTCAAATTCAGCTACTTCATTGCATTCACACATACAAGCCTTAAAATCTTGAAGAACACTTGACTCATCATGAATTAAGTGCTTCAATGCATTCTCCATAATATGCCATGTACATAATCCGTGTGAAGTATTTGGCATAACCTCACCTATAGCCTTTCCCATAGCAATGTCTTGATCGGTGAAAATGGTCTTCGGATACTTATTGTCATGCGTTGAAAGAAAGGTTTCAAATAACCATCGAAAAGATTCTGCAGTTTCATCATACAACAATGTGGCTCCAAAAATAACAAGTTCCCTGAAATGGTTAAAACCGACAAAAACACCAAGAGGTCTATGCTCCTTGTTCGTACCAAATGTAGTATCAAAGACAACTACATCTATGAATGATGCATAATCTATAAGTATTTTTGCATCGGCCCAAAATAGTAAAATACATTAGTCATTTGTTCTTCACTATCCAGCTGAATAGAATACTGAAATGAAGGATTACCCACCGTTTGCATATGAAAGTATTTCAATAAACTTCCAGCTTCCCCATATAACAAACTTCGTTGAAGCTTTCTTTGTAGGTAATTTCTATAATCCTGATGTGTGTACCCTAAATTAGCTGATCCCTCAACATGTGCACACATATACTCGTGAGCTTCTCTAGGCTTAATTCCAAAGTCATCTGCAAGATCAATTTCAGTAGCTTGAGCTTCTAATATTTTCCTTTGTGATGTCAATAGGTGACTCGTCTCTGGTGAATGGAGGGGATGATTGTGCTCAGATACAAAATCATGTATTTTGTATTTGTTTGTTATCGTGTTCAGTGAGCATCCAATTCATGCTTGACAATCCGTTCTAGTTTCAGCCCGACAACGTTTACCTAAGTTGCCTCTCTTGTCAATCACACGATGACCCTGTTTAGCACATAAAAACCTTCTCGAAGTTACCTGTCCAGTTTTCTTACTCTTGTTCTCAAAATGCTTACGAACATTGAAGCCCATTTTTCCTCCATATTCTACCTAAAAGTTCCATACATCATCAACTGAATCAAATTCCATACCTAATTGTGGGATCCATTTTGTAGATACATCCAAGACGATGTTGTTGAGACACCAAAATTTCAAGATTTGCAGCAAAACCCGTTTTAGACAGCAGTAGGCTAATCAAAATTGAACACTCGATCCAAAGAAGGCTGAAACGACTCCTTGTAAAACTGACTCGTTAAATCCTTTGAATGAGGAGGATGAAGATTAGCTTAACAATAGAGAAGTAGTATGCAGTATCAGAGAAAAGAAGTAACGTGCAAGCGAGCGGCTGCCGGCAGAGGAATAACAGAAAGTGACAAAACCGTATAGGTTAATGGGGTATTTTTCAGTTTTTTTAATAATATATAATTTAAATTAAATCTCAACCATTGATTTAGATTAAGGGCCATGATTTATGGAATTCTACCCCTAGAATTTATTAAAAACTGCAGGGAAATTGAACCGCTTTTTTTTTTAGATTACAAAATTTTCGACAGCAGTTTTTTTTTTTAATTTTTTTTACAAAATTGAACATTCTGAAATTAACATTAATGACATTTTTAGTAATCTTTTTACAAAATGAGGTGACATCTCTCGTTGCTTGACACATGCCATTAACGTCCTTTATTTTAGTAAGTTATATAGATGGTTTAAATTTTTATCTTAAATTTACAAAAATTAAGTAAAAATTGGTATATTAGTACGGGGTTGTTATTCAGTCAGACACGGGACACAACAAGAACGCATTCCAAGTGCGCCTCCGGAGCGCACTGCCTCTTGGGCGCATTAAGACTGTGCCCCGGAGGCGCATTCGATTGTGCTTCGTTGTCTCTCTTCAACTGCGTCCGGGCCTGATCTTTCGAACATGCCTCACTCATCTCGATCTAAAAAAAACCTTGTAAAATATGTTGACAATTTCCAAAGAGATCTAAGTTGAATCCTATGGTAAAAGCGTTAATCATCCGTTCGATGAAAAAAAGTATAATGATCCAAATAAGCTACATACACATATTGAAGTAAAGTGTGCATATATCCAGAATTATATGAATACATATAAATTAGTTTGCAATCAACATCCTAGATGTTTCCCCTAAATTAGTTTATAATCGACATCTAGAACTACATACCTGTAGTAGAGACTTGCATCCTCCCATTATCGCCACACTCATCCTAGACACCTACCCTAACTACATGTACAAAAATGCAAGTGTCTCAGGGCCCCATGCATAACTAGACGTTATGTCGTGATCTCTCATTAAGTCGATAATCCACGATCTAAGCTTGTTGGTAGTTTTGTCGACTACCAACGATGATGCGATGAAAAATAATAGATATGCGGATGCAATGATGCTTTGAGGGGCTTCTAGCTGACCCAATATGCGATCAACAATGCTCCTCAAGGCATCGACGTAAACTCTTGTGTGGTGTTGCTCGATAGCCTCTGAGGAGAACCCAATAGCGTCAATGAGGCACTCCAATCTAGAATGTTGATCACCTAGAGTACATAGAGCATCTCCATCAACAACAATTCCATAATAATTTGGACATCATGAAACACAATACCCATGTATTCCACAACATATGAAATGTATTCGTCTCAGCGTACCACCACTCCACGAATGTTGTAACCAATGAATTATCGACCCCAAAGAAACAACATCCTCCAATTCCGTAAGGCCGATATGTCTCGCTATACCAAACCACGAATCACGGTCATCTACATCACGATGCCAACCATGTATCTTTTTTTTATCTCAACAAGTCTCTTCAAGACTTTGCCGTCGAGTCCCAGTGCTATGTTAAAATCAAGTATTGTCAAGAAAATTAAAAAAAATGTTTGGAATGTTTTTATACCAGAATTTTGTTAAAACAAAAAAATTTATATCTCGTCATTCCATATCGCTCTAGCTTTGTGGGTAACGTTCATGTCAACAACTCCGGATGTATCTACTCCTCCAGTATCTGATCCTCTTCCTCTGGTAGTTGATCCTCCTCCTTTGGCATTTGCTTTTCCAGATGTATTTGCTCCGCAAGTATTTGGACATGCTCACCAACTACTTGCATATCATGTCCAATGTCGTATAAATGTTCATCATCATCCGACCCCTACGTAGGATAATCGACAACATAATGTGATGGTGATGTTGTTGCAGCCTTGACATCCAAGTCAATACGAACAAGAGATGTCTACTCCTCGATAGGAACATATGCGGCAGTAGGAGAAGTTGTCTACTCCTCCATAGGTACATCAACATCAACAAGAGGTGTCTACTCCTCGATAGGTGTCTGCTCCTCAACATATACCACTCCACCTCTCCCTGCTCGACGGAAAGATGTTGCCACTAGTCTCATATTCCGTCTTCCCACGCGATCTGCATTTTTTTAATTCACAAATATGCGATTATTTTTTTTAAAGTTACCAATATGCAATTTTTATATTTATTTGTTTGAGTTTTTGAAGTTACAAACATGTCATTATTTTGTTTAAACTTACAAACATGCGATTTTTATATTTAAATTTATGCAATTTTTAAAGCTAAAAATATACGATTATATTTACAAACATATTTTTTCCAACTTAATTTAATTTTTTAAAAGTTAGACATATGAGAATTTTATTTTATCTACCTTTATTTGAATTTTTAAAGTTAGAAATACGACTATTTTTTAAAGTTATATATATGCGATAGTTTTTTTAAAGTTACATATATGCTATTTTTATTTTTCAAAATTTTTGAAATAATAGATACGCGGTTTTTGTTATTTATATGAACAATTAAATAATGTCAAAATTTATTGTTTTTCCTCTAACTTTATTTGAATTTTTTAAAGTTAGAAATATGCGATTTTATATTTATAAGTTTATTCGAATTTTTTAAAAGTTAGAAATATGCGAATTTTATTTTTCTAACTTTGTTAGAATGTTTTAAAGTTATAACGAGAGATGGCACAACGTTAGGGATGATAATTTCACCCGTACCCCGGATATCCGGCCACCTGATCCAACGGAAAATGGTGAAAACCCGTTGAAAGACGGGTAAAAGCGGATGGTGGATGAAAAAGGTGGTGTATTGGGTAGGATCCGGGTGAATGTTTCATCCGCCCATCACCCGACCCATCATCCATCCATCCAATATTAAGCTTGTATGCTTGTATGGTCTTAGACAAAGCAAGTATTGCCTCTTTTTGATTAAATCAATGTATCAGCTTGGATGCTTGGATGCTTGTATGCTCATGTGTGTTTATGTATGTGTCACAAAGCAAGTTTTGCCTCTTTTGGATTAAATCAATGTATCCAAATGAACTGTTTTTTTGCGTAAATATATGTAAATGTCTTTGGTTATGAAAATAGTGGTTATGCTCAAACTCAAAAATTAACATAAGAGTATAATTTATGCTCAATATTGACAGAAAACTATAATTTATTGGTTATGCTCAATATTGACAAAGAAGGTTATGCTCAAACAGAAAGGGGTTTTATGCTCAATATTGACAAAGAAGGTTATTCTCAATATTGACAACAAAAGGTTATGCTCAATATTTATTGGTTATGCTCAATATTGACAGAGAAGGTCATGCTCAATATTGACAGCAATGGTTATGCTCAATATTGATAGAGAAGGTTATGCTCAATATTGACAGTAGTGGTTATGCTCATTATTGACAGAATAATAGCAAAAACAGAAAGGGGTTTTATGCTCAAACTCATTCAGAAACTATTTGTAATTACCATCAACAGAAGACCATTGACATAAGTAACTTGACAATAAATGACATAAAAACTCAGAACTTGAATAAGATGACAGCAAACGACATAAAAACTATACATCGACATAAAAACTCAGAACTTGAATAAGATGACAACAAATGACATAAAAACTATACCATTGACATAAAAACTCAAAACTTGAATAAGATGCCAACAAATGACATAAGAACTCAGGATTTGAATAAGATGACAATAAATGACATAAAAACTATATCATCGACATAAAAACTCAAAACTTGAATAAGATGACAGCAAATGACATAAAAACTCAAAACTTGAAGACCATTGACAACAAATGACATAAAAACTATACCATCGACAAAAAAAACTCAAATTTTGATTAAGATAACAACAAATGACATAAAAACTCATAACTTGAAGACCACTGACAACAAATGACATAAATATTTTATACCATCGACATAAAAACTCAGAACTTTAATAAGATGACATCAAATGACATAAAAACTCAGAACTTGAAGACCATTGACAACGAATGACATAAAAACAATACCATCAACATAAAAACTCAGAATTTGAATAAGATGACAACAAATGACATAAAAACTCAGAACTTGAAGACCATTGACAGAAGTAAGTTGACAGCAAATGACATAAAACTCAGATGAACCACTGGCAATAAAAGGGGTAAAAAAAAATATACCATCGACATAAGTAACTTGAAAACAAATGACAAAAGTAAGATGACAACAAATGACATAAAACTCAGATGAACCATTGACAACAAAGGGGTAAAAAAAATATATACCATCGACAAAAGTAACTTGACAACAAATGACATAAAACTCTGCATAGACAAATATACCATCGACATAAGACCATTGAGAGAACTTGAATAAAACTCATATGAATTAACTGAAGATCAAATATAAAAGTACTAAACCCATTTGTTTCAGCCATAAATTATCTCCAAAAATTGACATAAAATCAAAAATGACATAAGATTAAATAGTAAATTTCGGAATCTTCAAAATCAGCATAGCCTCATACATGCCCGTAATCCTGCAAAATGAAACGTCCCAAAATCAAATAAACAATTGACAATTAAGCATAACAACACTTAATCTATACCAGTTTCTCACCGAACGAATTTGAAATGGCGGGTTAAGTAATACATTCTTAAATGCCCCATATGATATTTGAGAATCCTACAACATAAACCTAGAATTGTTATAACTTAATTTCATCAGTCCTTACATATTAAATAAGTATTGAAAGTTCAAATATACCTGCGATGTAATTGGGTTGACTGTTGCATTGTTAATTTTTCTTTGATATTTTCCTCCTCGAACCGTTATCATTTTCGTACCCTACACTAGTCTCCTGCTAAGAGGTCTTCCCGTTCCCCTCTTAATAATCGGGTCGATCACATGATTAGCTATGCTGCTTGTGCATGTACCATCCATCTCACAGCCAACATTTCTCCCTAAACTTCGACCATATACTCGCCCGATGTTGCCTACTGAACACAACTCTAGTCCATGATGTTCACAAACTCCCTTCGCCTTCTGCTTTGCTCTGCTATGATACCCATTATCTCTATATACAATTCTTCATTTGTCATTGCCAAAGTTGGAAAACTCTCAAACTCAGACTTCATTGCCTCGTACCTTGACATTTCCTTCGACTTCATCTTCAACAAGGAATAGTAAGGAACAAAGATCTTTAAATGCTCCCTTGGCAAATCCTTTCTTCATCGATCAATGATATACATTTTCGGTAGGTATTGTATCTCCTCAGCGTGAAGAACACAAAGTGAGTGACTACACATGATACCTATGAACTCGAATTTTTTACAATCACATTTAATATCTAGTGTATCTCGATCCACTGCAACATGATAACTTCTACGTGTTATACGCCCATCAACCGCCTTTCTCACTAAAATCTCGCACACAAATCTCCTTCTATCATCTTCAATTTTCTCGGTGCTTTCATATGTCATCTCTTTTTACTTCATCCTGTGCTTTCATATGTCATCTCTTTTTACTTCATCCTGAAATTCGGCAAACTTCTTATTTGTGTACAACCTTTGGAATATATGCTCAAACTCATGCTCGGTTGCACAATAGATTGGGATATCCTTGGACTCATAAATAGCCTTGTCCTCCTCTCAACCCTCTTAGCAAGTGTCATACCGTAGTGCTCCATAAATTGCTTGAGAGATGTATTTATATTAAGAAACCCTTTGAAAGAATAATTCTTGCTCTCACTTCTCTGCGTGCTTGACATTTCAACCTAGAATGAATCCTTAAAATAAATAGGCACCCACATGTGCCTATACTCAAACATTGATGTACACCTTTTATTTCCTTCAACGCTACAAACCTCTATCTAGTCCTGCCAGGATATCTCAAACTTGGAGGTAGTGAGTGAATCGTGCAATGCACTTCTTAACGGTCTTGAAATATCATTCCACTTAACGCTTTCATTTCCCTTCAAATATTTTCTAGCGTTTCCCATCACATGCCACATACACCATCTGTGCTTACTATTCGGAAAATCCTTTGCGATGGCATTCCCTGAAAACAAAATAAAATAAAAGTATGCATCCTTAGTTAGAAATAAACTTGACAATATATAAAAAAAATATATACGAATTATAAAATTTCTCACCAATAGCTTTGCATTGATCACTTAAAAATCCCTTTGGTGCCTTGTTATTTATACATCGAGCCACGTTTTAAACAACCATACAAAGTTCAACGTATCTTCTCCTCCCAACAATGCACACCCAAATATGATTGAATGTCTGTGGTTATTAACACCTATAAACGGAGCGAACGACATCATATACCTATTTTTCACATACGTAGTGTCAAAAGACACAATGTCTCCAAAATCCTTGTAAGCGGCCCTGCTACGTCCATATGTCCAAAATACATTTTTCAAGGTGCAATCCTCATATGTCTCATACATGTAGAAGAAGTTTGTTCCACTTGACATCATATTATCAAAGTAAGTGTTCATTGCTGCAAAGTCACCTTTATGCAAGTTCAACCTCCTCTCTCTAGCTATTAAGTTTCTACAATCTCTCTCATCGATAGGGACATTATTATGCCCACCAAAACGCACCACAAAAGTAGAGTAGTTCTTTCCAACTGGAACACCGGCCGTTTCATTATCAAGAAGTATCCTCTTGTTTCCTTCACTAATGTGTATGTACCTAGGCATGAATAGCGTATATGCCGGCTTACATTCATGGTTGTGCTCGAGAACAACTTTAGTAATCTTCCATGAGCTATCAGGGTATGATGTTGCATTCACCTTTTACTCACTGTAATAACCGGAATTTTTAGACTCCGTTAAACCTGAATTTAACAGATTTCCGAAACGTCAAGCTTAAATAAATAAATTAAAATAAAATATAACGAGTGTTATTTCTATCATTTTATGTGATTTTAATTCACATAAAATAATGAAAAGTTGTAACCGGAATTAATCCCGTATTTATTCCCGCAAGTCATCCTTCGATCCGGCGTTTAACGAGTTTGTTAGCCTTGTTCTAATGTAAGAGCAAGCCAGATCTGGGCCACCACTAGGCCCAATTACCTTCATACCAGCCCATTTACTTAAGCCCAACCCTAACCCTAATCTAATTCCAGGATTAACCTAATTCTCGCCTAATCCTACTGCTACTACATCTCTCAACGACGCTCCTTCTCTACCGCATACGTCTCTCGCTCGGCCTTTGTGGGACGTACAACATACCTTCTGCACGTTGGAAGCAAGCCAGTGAGCAGCCGTAACGAACCGCCGCCGCTGCTGCCACCGAACCTGCGTGCTTTCCGCCGCCGCCGCAGTGAAACCGGTAAGACCTGGCCTCCCTTTCTTTCCGCCTTCCTTCTCCTCGCCTTCTGTCTCGAATTCGAGAGACGTTAACCCAGCCGCCTCTTCGATCTGCAGCAGCACCGCAAGCCGCTGCCCAGGGCCTTCCGTCGCCTCTGCTGACCACCCAGCGCCGCCGTCTTCAGCGCCTCCTCTCTTCGGCCCTGCAGCAGTGACAGCGCCGCTAGACAACAGTAGCAGCAACCCGCCTCTGCGCTCCAAGGAATGCACGTCTCCAAGATCGATCTGAGCCAACCGGTGCTACAGACCCCACCGCAGGAACCACCGAGTCTCTCCGGGACCGTTACACGGGTAAGCCTTCCTCCCCTATCGAAACTCCTACCTCTGCACCGCTGTTGCTAATCCCCGCAAACACAGACCGCAACGAGGACCTTCGAGCAGCAGTGCTGCTGTGCTGAACCAGCCGGACCTTCCGCCAGTTGAACCACCGCCGTTGTTGCAGAAGTGCCATCCGGAAGCGAGCCGAGGAACGAAGCCTTCCGCCGACCGCTGCAGAAGACCGGTGCGAGCCACTCCAGCAGGTGAGCCGGCATTTTCCTTCTTCTGTTTTCTTCAATCAGCACTGTAGTATACCTGTGGAAGAAGCTATATATATGTATATGTATATACTTTAGTGTATGTTTATGTATACAGTGACGGTGTTGTGGAATGAGAGAATTCGTAGACGGATATATATATATATATATATATATATATATAGTATATATATATTATATGAAAATAAAAGTATACCTAAGCGAAGTAAAGTTATACATGTGGATCGATATATATATAATCTACTCATACGAACGGGAGTTGCGGAAATGTCATGTATATATATATATATATATATGTATATATATATATATATAAATATTTATATATATATATATATATATATATATATATAAATACCAAATGGTTACGGTTTTAATAGGAAATGGAGGTAAAGGTTAAAGTACATACATAGGTATACATACATTTGGAAGAGTAAAGTAATAATAGGGAAGTGAGGAGGGATTTTGGTTCTTGGAAGAGTTTTAGAGTGTAACTTATAGCTGGTGTAACTATCAAAGGGAATTGATAGTTTTCTAAATTAAACTTAGAGAAATTACGATACCAAGGGTAAAATGGTCTTTTACCATAAGAGAGCTTTTTCCGTAATTCCTTCGCATGAGGTTGGGCGTTGAGATGTGATTTTGATACACATGCCTTATTTGACAAGCGTTTGAGTTACCACGAGTACGGACTGTTTGAGACGCGTTAGAGAGTATTTTGACTCAGGTAAGTCCTTGCGACTTACTTAGCCAGTTTCTGGATATTAGTTGAGTGATAGTGGTTGTGTGTGCTATTTGCGTGTTTTAATAATAATAACTTGCTAGGACGACTGTTATTATTATGTTTAAGGCCCAAGTGTATGTATAACGGGCCGTGACATCACTGCCCAACTCTGACAGGAGACTAGGAGGTTCTCTATACCCAGACCAGGCAGGTACAAGGTGAGATGCATCGGATCCATTCTTGATGGTTACACGGGGGCGGAGGCGAGGTTTGGGAATCCCTCGTGTCACAAAATAAGTATCATTAGAGTGAAAGAGTAACTTAACTCAAGATAATAAAACAGACTTGTTTGAAAGCATGTTGGGTGTTTATATTTTTATATGTGTGTGTGTGCTACTATGATTCTGCTAATATTTAGATAACTAGCTAACGATTCCTCTTGTTGTATTTTTAGATTTACCGCAGGTTAGACCCGCAGCTGAGTGATCCGGAAGTAGTGGTCAGCCGGGTCTCCGTACTCCTTAGAGTGGGGGTTGGGGGTTGTGTTTGTCTTTCCTTTCTTTTGGTTAAGACAGTTGTTCGTTTTTTTTAGTACTTTAGACTGCTAGACAGTGTTGCATTCATTATCTTAAAAATACTATTTTTATGAATTTCGGTTTCTTTATTTGTGTCTTGTTGCAAGATCCTAGTAATATTGTTGTCAAACTGAGGTCGGAACCCACTGTGAGGTTCTAACCAGTAATGTCCCGAGTTCTGAGAATTCGGGGTGTTACACTCACAAGCAGTCCGACAACTACTACTCGGTCTTCCCGGATGCTTTGACTTTGATGTAAATGAACCGTGTTTTGAACAAGCAAGCCTTAACCGTAAGTAATTGTTGTAATTCTTTACATGATGGTTTCTCTTACTGTGTTTCGCAGGAACATCAACACTCTCTTTCCTACTTTTGGAGCTTTTAACTCGTATTTAGAATCCGGTAGCCCTACCATATTAATGACAATAATCCAAAAGTTCATCGACCGAAGAAAATATAGACCCCACACAAGGCGGCGCAATCACGTCATCTTCGGTATTGTCTTCTCTGTTTATTTCTCCAACAATTTGCCTTAATTTATCTTCGGAATCGTAAGTGCGATTTTCCGGCAGCATATCACCAACTTCACTTTCAACATAATCTGAATTCAAATCTTCCAAATGCACAACTTCATTATTTTCACTAAAATCATCCACTTCTTGACAAAACGGGACGTTTAAATCAAAATCCTTCGACTCCATCTGTAATTTGAATATATGGAACATGAAAGTTAATAGCAAGTATGCACTTACTATGAGCTGTAGTCAATAGTCTTGCAAATTTACGTTAAATTTCAATTTTTTTAAATAAGAATCAGTGGTCATGAAGTATAGAAGTTAATATTTGATAATCAAGGTACAACTACGTCAAATACAACATGACAGGAGGCTAATAGCATCAAAACTGTGACAATTCAATGTAAATTCCAACACTCAAATTGTGATTTAAAATAAATCAAAGTATAGATTCATTTTGGGTTGGAATGTCAAGCACACGATTACAACTCGAAAGACTACAACCCAAATTTCTATACCAGTTACAACTCGAAAGACTGCAATCCAAATTTTTTCCACCATTTACAGCTACTGATGAAGAAGTAAACCAATAGGTATAATGACAAGAAGTTAAGGTCCGAAACTTTGCAAGTACAAATGACAAATGAAGAAGAATGAAAAATTCAACACTTACTTATTCACGTTCTTAGTTGCAATGGAGTTGCTAGATGGTGAACTCTTTCGGAATGTCGTCTCTGTGATGAAGAAGCTGAACATACGGTTGAGCGGTCATCTGTTGTATTGTGCTGGACTTTCACTTGGATTTTGTAGTCCATAAAATTGTGTTGGACTTTGATATCGAAGTCCAAATTTGTTATTGGTCTATTAGTTATATTAGGGCCATGCATAATTAGAAGCCCATCATTCCTATCTAATTATAATTTCTATAAAAAAGATAAATAAATCCCCCTAATTAAGACCCTTGTCTCCCACTTTTCCAACATCTCTTAATCAATAATTTTTATTCACTTAGTGGTGAAAGAGTGACCTACCCAGTAGGTCACCAAAACTTTGTCCGAGATAGAAATACTAAATTCGGTCACGCTATGAGGTTAGTCAAAAGAAGAAGAAACATAGTAGAGAGACTTAGACTCCAAGATGGATATTGGGAGGAGGATAGTGAGTTAATAGAGAAGGACTAGAGGGTTGCCATTGATTACTGCAAACAACAACCTTGCCGATGCCCTTCCCTTAAATAACTTTGAGTTGAATGTTGATGGGTTCCACATACCGATAGTCAAGAGCGGGACCGACTAATTTTCAAATATAAATATTAGTATAAAATTTAATATACAAATTTTTTAGTATAAATTTATTGTTTATTTTATTAAGTATTGTCAAATATATATATTTATACAAATTTACTATATACAACTATTTTTATTTTAGTTTTTATAAATGTTTTTTTTAAACCGGATATTTCCGGATATCCGGTGTCCTCGGATATCCAGATATCCGTGGGTATCTAGTTTTACTCGGGTATTCGAATGCCTAAAATCCCGATCCGTATCCGATCCGGAAAATATCCCGGATCGGATCGAATCGGAATCGGACGGGATTAAAACAAATATAAGATACTCGAGTTTTTTTGGATCGGATTGGTTTTGCCCACACCAAGATATATCCCGGGTCGGCCCGCCCATCCGAAAAGGCGAGCGGGTATGGAGAAGGTGAAAGTCTGAAAAGCCCCGTCCAGATGTCGGAGGGCTGGATCCAGAAAGAGGGCAAAGGGAGCCCAACTTGTTGTTCTCTCTGTATATCTATTTATATGTTAAAGTAGTCTACAAATATCTGATGTGACACGTTCAGAATTCGGTATTTAAGCTAAATCATCATATATTACTAAACTGCAATTCCTCTAAAGTTATTTATTTTAAAGACTATTTATTTTTAATAACGATATCGATCAAATCATCAAAACCATCAAATTTTGTGATTTACAATTTACAATTTTTACTTTTAAAATTATCTATTTTTAAGGGCTTCTATAATATTATTTATTTTGAAGACGATATGTTTGTGAGATTATTTTAGGTGCATTGTCTATTTATTTCATTAGCAACAATAATTATATTGGTATGATAAGGTGATTATTTTTTAAAATTATTTTTTTTCATTTTTGAAATATTTATGTAAGTTGATTTGGTAATAAAAATTTGTTTTACTGATATGCATTAAGAATACCGGTGCACGACACGGATATTACTATCTTGAACGGGACGGATCTAGCGGGATGAATAAATTATGGTTAATTCCGTCCTGAATATTTATTAGCGGGATGGAATTGCTATTTTTTATTAAATTCCGTCGAGATTGAGAAGAAGTCAAAACAAGACAAGATCGAGATTTGTTATCAAATCTATTTATATAATTACTAGTCTAATACCCGCACCGTGTGCGGGATTAACTTTAATAAATTGTAAAACAAATCTAATTATTAATTAAAGTAAGTTGGAAGATAATATTATAAGCGAAAGTAAAAGATAATAAAAACAGAAAATGGTTTTTTTTTAAATAAATGATAGTTTACATGTTCTTGATAAAAAAAAAAGTCTTAAATGAAACTAAACGTTAAAACGACCCGTAATATAAAAATATATGGAACCATGGTTTATGTAATTAATGTTTTTTTTAATATTAGTATATATATATATATATATATATATATATATATATATAGAGGATAGATCATATGAGAACAACCTCTAACGTGAGAACATGAGAACAGATTCGTAATTATTATTAGTTTTGTTACGAATGTGTCATATCGTTTAATGTATTATTCGTAGTTATTGTTGGTTGAGTGGATTATTCGTAGTTATTGTGGTTATTCCTAATTATTATTATTCATAATTATTATTAATTATGATATCTACACTAAATCTCGACCCTTAATACTCATCATCTGACGGTCCAAGATTGTTCTATGTATACACGTTAGGGGTGTTCTCATGGGAACCACACCCTATATAGATATATATATATATATATATATATATATATATATATATATATATATATATATATAGTTAGTTAGTTTATATAATTTTTTAATTATTTTTTTTAAAATGAGAGTGCGTTTTAAATTGCATTGACAAAAAGAACGGAAAAAAATATATGGCATTAAAGGCTTCTACTTTATTATTATTATATAGATATATATTTTAACACTAATAATATATATACATATATGTTTGGTAAGTAGATAAATATAAGTTCTATAATAGGATAATTAAAATATGGTAACTATATATATTATTTAAAAAAAAAACTAAAATTCTAATAAAATGACATGTGGCATATTTTTTTGTTAGGATGAACCACGTTGAAGTAAACACTTCTACTTTAATATATGTATATAGATATGTATTAAAAAAATACCTGGGCATTAACAACTAATATTACTCGATAAGGAATTAAGGATGACTTAAAACCCTAATAGCCTTTAGGCTTCAGCCCTTCACAATCGGTCCCTCGCTTCGTCTCTCAAACTAAACCCTAGCCCTCACTTCGCCTTAGTGGGAGATTCTCACCAGTCACCACCCACCAAACCACCAGCCCTCAGCGACGCCGACAGCCAGTCAGCCCTCACTCTCACTCTCGCCTCACCTCACCTCGGTGTCTGCTGAACAACCCTCACTTTCCTCGGCGTCTCTCCTCTCAGATCCTCACTTCTCTGAGCACTAGCAGCCCTCACTCTGGCCTCTCAGATTAACTCTCCCAGTTGAACAGGTTGAATACAAATTTTCAGATTGTCTATACCTCAACGTCTCTCCCCGCTGAACAGGTTGAATATAGTTTTTTGGGATAGGCAAAAAAATAAAATAAAAAAATCCGGGTACCCGGCGGCTTGGTGGGCGGGTACGGACATGCTCTAACCTAACCGAGCTCTAATTAGATAGGAGTTTTGGTTTTGGACAAATGTTTGGGTTGATCAATTTTTTGAAACTACTTTAATAATCTATGCTACTAAATAAAATTCAGTCGAAGAATGTTCTTTATTTTCAGGGGAATGTAAATTTGCTGAAATCAATGTTTGTTCTAGTTGCAGTTGAGAAGGGAACAACTTCTATTAGAAAAACCGTAGAGCAATCTGTTAACACATAGAAGAAGAAGATGAAAATATTATCTTATATGCTGAAAATACAGAATAGTGTCATTATATAGACACTACTTGATAGTCCGTTAGGAGTTTGTTACAACTTTCTCCTTATTACATATAGATACCCTTATTCTATGATATTTATATATATGATCACCTATACCCCCCCTTCAAGCTGGATCGGTAGAACAAGACCAAGCTTGCGAGAGAGAAATGCATGCTGTTGTGCTCCAAGTGCCTTAGTAAGAATGTCAGCAAGCTGCAAATGAGAGGGCACATGAGCAGTGGAAATCAAGCCTTTTTGTACCTCATCACGTACGAAGTGACAATCAATACGTAAGTGTTTGGTTCGTTCATGAAATACAAGATTGGCAGCCAAGTGTTGAGCTGCTTTATTGTCACAATACAGCATGAAAGGACGAGGGAGAGTGACATGAAGATCCTGCAGTAAGCCATCCAACCATATAACCTCACTTGTAGTCATAGACATAGCTCTATACTCGCTTTCTGCAGAGGACTTGCTAACAGTACATTGCTTCTTAGTCTTCCAAGAAACAATAGAACGGCCTAGGAACAAACAATAACCAGTGATTGATCGACAAGAAAAGGGGCAACTCCCCCAATCTGCATCACTATAAGCAGTGAGTGAGAGAGTAGGTTGAACTGGATAATGGAGAGCAAAATCCATAGTGCCACGAAGATATCAAAGCAAGTGAGTAGCAGCTTGCCAGTGAGGGAGGCGAGGAGCAGCAAGAAACTGACTAAGCTGCTGAACTGTGTAGACAATGTCTGGACGTGTTAATGTAAGGTAAAGAAGACGACCGATAAGTCGTCTATATGCTTCAGGATCATCATAAACATCACCAATTTCTGGTGATAAATGAGAATTGTGCTGCATAGGAAAGCTTGTAGCCTTGGCAAAAAGCATATGAGTATCCTGTAATATATCATGAATGTACTTTCGTTGGTTTAATAACATGCCAGATGGACTGTGATCAATTTCCATGCCAAGAAAAAATCTGGCAGTACCAAGATCCTTAATGGTGAAGGCACGATCAAGAGCAAGTTTAAGAGAAGCAATCTCAGAAGGTAAATTACCAGTGATAAGAACATCATCCACATAAACCAGGACAATGATAATGCCAGCAGAAGAATGCTTCACAAACAAGGAGTAGTCTTGATGAGATTGAATGAACTGCAACTGAAGCAAACACTTAGTCAATTCGATGTTCCACTGTCGACTAGCCTGCTTAAGTCCATAGATGGATTTTTTTAGCCGACACACATGACCAGGAGGCACTTTAGAATAACCTTGAGGAGGTAAAATAAAGACTTCTTCATCAAGGTAACCATGCAAGAATGCATTGTTAATATCGAGCAGCAGCAAGAGCAAGCAAAACTCGGATAGTAGCAAACTTAGCTACAGGACTGAAGGTGTGCTTATAGTCTTTATGTTTGATTTGATTGTAACCCTTGGCAACAAGGCGTGCCTTATGACGTTCAATGGTACCATCTGGTTTGTATTTGATCTTATATACCCATTTAGAACCAATTGCAGTTTTTCCAGGTGGTAAAGGGACAATATCCCATGTGTGATTAATCTCAAGAGCATCAATCTCCTTGGACATAGCCTCGACCCAAGCAGGAGAATTTTTGGCCTGACCATAAGTGGTAGGCTCACAAGACTGAATAACATTATTTAAGGCATGGATGTAATCTTGAGAATGTGAAGCTAAGTCAAAAAATTGGAGAGTTTCAGTAGTGTTGCATTCATAATCTTGGAGATAAGTGGGGAGAGTAACAATACGAGATGGTCGAGGAGAAATAATTACAGGAGATGGTGTGGGAGAGGAAATAATTAAAGGAGAAGGAGAAATATTTGTGGAGGGAGATGATGAATCCGGAGAGGTAGCAGTAAAAGGAACTGGAATTGGATGAGCAAAGGGAGAATCTGAAGAAGAGCTGGAAGGCGAAATGGTGGAATGGACATTATCTGATGGTGGTGGGAAATCAGAATGAGTTGATGTAGGCAATGGTGGTATAGGATAATCAGGAGCTGCTGTAACAAGAGGAAGTGGTGGAGAAGATGAGGGTGAACAAGGAGATGCAAGAGCAGGGCTAGAAAAAGGGAAAATATGTTCCTGAAAGAGAACATGTCGGCTGATTACAATCTGTTTACAGCTGAGATTGAGCAGTTTATAGGCCTTCTGACCAGGGGGATAACCCAGCAAAATGCAAGGGATAGACACAGGTTCAAATTTGTCCCTTTTAGGAATGAGACTAAAACACAAGCAACCAATCACCCTCAAGTGATCATAAGCTGGTTTAGTGTGATGCAACAACTCATAAGGAGACTTCCAGTCAAGAACTGCAGATGGCATTAAGTTGATCAAGTGAGTTGCTGTAAGGATGCATTCACCCCATAAATAAAGGGGTAAATTGGCATGAAGACGAATAGCACGAGCTGTCTCTAGTAAATGACGATGTTTACGCTCAACACGAGCATTTTGCTGAGGGACATAAGGAGCTGAGCGCTGGTGAATGATACCAAGTGCAGACAATAATGATTGGAAACGATGTGATAGAAATTCAGCTCCATTGTCTGAACGAATAATCTTGACAGAAGCATTGAACTGATTCTTCACATAGGTAAAGAAATTATGGACAATCTGATAAACCTGTGTTTTATTAGACATTAAAAATGTCCAAATGTTGCGAGTGAAATCATCCAGAATAGTTAGAAAATACCGAGCTCCACATAAAGATGATGTATGATATGAACCCCAAATATCAATGTGAATAAGACCAAAAATGGTTTGAGCTCGAGAATCACTTAACAAGAAAGGAAGCTTATGCTGTTTAGCTTTAATACAAGCATAACAATTCAAGTTTGTCATTTTAGAGGAAAAACCAGTATCTAAATGCTGAAACTTAGATAGTGACATATGGCCTAATCTGTCATGAAGCAACTGCATATCACAATGCTTAGGGACTGAAGAAGCAGCACAAGTAACATGAGGTAATCCTGATGACTGCAATTTGTAAAGGTTGCCATCCTTGAACCCAGTGGCAATAATGAGATCACTGGAAAGGGCCTGAAACAAGCATGAATTATGTGTAAACAGAACCTTCATGGGAAAATCGTGTATCAGTCGAGATATGGACAATAGATTATGTTTGAATTGAGGAATATATAGAACATGATGTAAAGTGATAGTTGATGATAAAACCACACTACCTCGATGATACACCTTCTTAACTGAGCCATCAGGCAAACTGATCAAGATTGGTTCATCAAGCTGAATCAAATCAACAAAGAAGGATTTGCAAAAACAGATATGATCTGTAGCACCTGAATCCAATATCCATATAGTCATATTAATAGCAACATTAGCTATGCAACTGAGAATACCTGCAAAATTAATGGATGGAATATTATGCTTATCCATCATCAATTTCAGGATTTCTTGATAAACAGCATGGGCAGCAGAAGAATCCAATGGACCAGAAAAAGAAACAACATCAGGATCCAAGGGAGAATTAGCAACAAACAAAGTATTAGCAGATCGAGAATCAGCATGTGAAGCGCCTGGAGGTTTGTCTTCTTTCTGTTTAAATTCCTTATACCAATCTGGAATTCCAGTGAGCTTAAAACAAGCTTCACGCAGATGGCCTCGTTCTTTGCAATAAGAACATTGTCGATCATATTTTTCCTTTTTAAAATCCCTCCGGTTGCCACCAGCTTGCCTATAAGGAATAGATCGAGAGGCAGCAAGAATATCATGGGAAGCCGGAACATGACATGTAAGTTCCTTCTGTTTTTCAATTTGCAAAACCATATGAAAAGCTCGATTTTCAGTAGGTAATGTATCTAAAGACAAGATGTGACTACGAATATGCTCAAATTGGTCATTCAAACCCATAAGAAACTGCATAACTCGATTGTGAACCTCTCGAGTAGAAATTTTCTTAAGAATATCACAGGTGCAATGGCTAATACCTTGACAGGAACACACAGGTAAAGCATCAATGGAGCTCAATTCATCCCACAGTTTTTTCAATTTTCCAAAATAAACTGAAACTGAAGTATTCTCTTGCACAAGAGTAGACAATTCTTTACGAATTTGATAGATAAGGGGAGCATTAGATACCTCAAACCTTTCGACAATATCCTTCCATAATTCTAGGGCAGATTCAGCATAGGTAAACAATTCAGCAAAATCAGATTTCATAGAATGTAAAATCCAGCAACGCACCATATAATCAGCTCGAATCCACTTGGTTAACTGCTCAGTATCACCAATCGAAGGTTTGAGACATGTACCATCGACAAATCCAAGTTTCTGCTTGGCACCAAGCGCCATTCGGATGTTTCGTTGCCAGGAGGTGAAATTAGTGCCATTAAAGAGGATAGATACGAGCTACATTCCAGGATTATCAGAATGAGCAAGGTACAGTGGATCATCCACATTAACAGCAACAAGACGATCCAGAGTAAGCGAAGGAGAAGAAGAACTCGAATCCTTGTTAGCATCCATGAGATGAAGAGAATGAGTAAAAGGTATGTAGAAATGGATTAGAATATAACTATATGTTTTGAAAAAATGGAGATCAGATATGCTCTGATACCATGTTAACACATAGAAGAAGAAGATGAAAATATTATCTTATATGCTGAAAATACAGAATAGTGTCATTATATAGACACTACTTGATAGTCCGTTAGGAGTTTGTTACAACTTTCTCCTTATTACATATAGATACCCTTATTCTATGATATTTATATATATGATCACCTATACAATCTGCTGAGGAAAATGCAAGAATCCGGTGTCATATTCATTCTTGAGAATGCCTCTCTAACAAAAGGATTAGTAGGAAAGGTATTATATTGATTGAAAACCAAGGGTTCATAAGTGTTACATGGTTAATTATAACATTCAATTTGTTCCTTACACAAGAAGTAGGATGATTTATTATTTACTACATCTAACCTCTTTTCTTTTATAGAAGCGGGAGATTTTGAGTTCCAATGATGATGCAAATGTCCTAGCCAAGAATGGTGGGAAGACCCCGAAAGATTGTCGGCCTGATATCGTCTTCGAGGTCAGAATTGTGGCTTTAGCTGTTTCCGATTCTTAGATTCGACCTCTATGGAACCTTCATCATCTGATTTTTAATCATTTTAATATTTTTAATCTTTTTTATCCAAAAGATTGAATTTTTCCGAAGAGTAAAGAAAATTTATGTTGTTTGTTTTGTAGGCTCTTGGTGCAATCTTAGATAGCCCACTTAACAAAGCAGGGATGGTATGTCAAAACTGATTCTGGGATTCTCTTTGAAGTCAAGCCACACGCTCGTATACCCAGAACATGTACTCGGTTTTGTGGTATTATATGTAAGTACTACTTTCAAGTTTTTCACCATCCTAAAAAGTGAGCTTCAAGCTTTTGTTGATTTAACTAATTGTTAAATTGTCATTAATTCATGCTTTGGAGGGATATTGTTGTTGTCTAGTATTAATTTAGTTGTTTTGTGGTTTTCCAAACTATTTTTCACAACTGGGTTTAGTCAATAAGTTGATTATTAGCTGTGCTTTTTTTTTTGTGTGAATTTTTCAAGTGAACCTATTGGACAAGAAGTCCGTTTGTGCCAAAGATACGGAGGAAGCACTTCTTCGTGTTGTGGAGGGATCTGTGATACGTCATTTGCCAAGCAATTCTCGAGTAGTTGGTGAGTTTGATCTAACTTTATCTTTTTCTTAATTTGGATGCATGCTAACTATTTGAGCGCTGATAAATGGAGGATTTTTCTAAATACAGGTCTATCCTACGGTTCAGACAAGTCTGTTGACATTGAGGAGTTTGTTTCCACTTTCAGTGATGATTTAAACCTTGTCTTTGTGGTATCCCCTCATCACCGAGTCTGAATTTTACTCTTTGCTTTCAAACGTGCTCATATGAATTATATACTCTCTCATGTGACATATTTTCAGGTTTATCTTTTTTTTTTTTGTTTCGATTTGTTTGATTTGTAACAGTCTGTTGATGGCTTTTTTGTGCTTTTAGGTAGGTGCAATGGTTGAGGGGAAAGTCAGTAAAGATTACACAGATGACTACATTTCAGGTGACAACATTGTTAATCCACCTTTTGAATATTGGATTTTTTAAAAAAATTGTCCAACTGCACTAGCAAATAAGAATGTGCTATGTCATGCCAATAAAAAAACACATGTCTGCCCTAGACGTTGCGTGGTGTCAAGAGGGGCCCAATCAGTAGGTCCTCTCTATGCGGCTGCAGCTTCAGTAAGCCAACTCAGAACTCTTAGCTGTAGTGGCAATGCGAACTTGCTTAGATTTCTCAACCCTTCCGCTAATCACAGGGCCGTGGTCTATAGAACAACTTTTCGCCTTGTTTTAAGTTTCTTAAGTAGTCGTAAATAAATTGAAGTGTGTTCGCCACTTAGCGTGCGTGCAAATAAGCTTTAATTTATAAAACTAGAATCAAGCAAGCGAACCCGCAGTTTACGGATCGATATAGTTAAGCAAGAATTTCAGAGTATTGAACACAGGGTTTTGGGGGGTTAAATCCAATTATAGATTATCAAGCAAGTAAATATATGAAGCTTTTCAAATTATTGGGAAAACAACAATCCTAAAGATTCAGGAATCCAGCTGTGGCAATCGATTCAAGATATACTAAAGATATAAGGACAGAGTTGAGGTATGCAAAGGTATACGAATGTAAGGCAATGTACGGTGGAGTTCTAAGACCTTATATGATTCGCCTAAAGGCACTCTCTATAAAGGTTGTTGAAGCTTCAATATAGAAAGATTCTAAAGATAAATATTCACGTCAAATACCCAAACTTGTAATCCAAGGATCAAGACTAACTAAACCGATTAAGGTTGTGACACTCGAAATCGAGGTAGAGGTTGTTGAGGCTTCACTACCACCTAGAAAGGGCAAGCCAAGACTAAGTTAAAGCAAATCTTTAACTTTGGATTAAAGTAAAAGCAAGGTTCGTAAACTGACACAAAATTACGGGTAGTTCTTGAGTTCCACGGCCGTGGAAGCTCAAGAACAGACCGTGGATTAGGTTCGTCGGCGATTCTCTCTAACTCTCAGGGTCCAATCTGTTTACGATCGATCTATCATCATCTAAGCCACAACTATCAACCCTTCACCTTAGAATTGCTAAAGGGTTTTAGCCAACAAGAGTCATATTGATATCAAATTCAAGATTTAAAAGAATGAAAGATGAAAACTACCAAAAACCTTTAATAACCTTCAAACCAATCTCAAATCCACAAATCAAGAACAATGATGCAATTAGATTCAGAATAACACAAACAATCACAATCTTAGATAAGAACGAAGAACGGGATGTCAATCCGTCTTCTAATCAAACCTAGAAATAAAGTATGAAATCTCCTTACGAACAATCTTCCAAATCTTCAACTTTTCGCAAATCTCCGTTTACGAAATAACAATCTCTACATGTCCAACTTGAAACCCTAGGCACGTGCAATAAGCGTAGGCAAAGACTAAGCGAAGGTGACGGAATCTCTCTTCTTCCGTCCTTTTATAGGGTAAGATAAAATATTGGCCCGGCCCATTGCGTAGAAGATCGTGGCTTAAAATATTGCGTAAAAGATCGTCAAGATCACGGTCGTGGAAGGGTTCCACGCCCGTAATTTAGAGCGTGAAATTGTGTCACGGTTTGTCACAACTCTCCACGGCCGTGTAAGTTGCTGGAATGCACCACGCTTCTCTTGCCAAGGTTCCACGGCCGTGGACTAGAACGTGGAATCTAGTACGGCCGTATTTTAGAGCGTGGTTTAGAGGTAGATCGTAATTTTCCTTAGCCTCGTGCTATTCTTCGAGTTAGCACCATCCTTAGCTCCTACAGATGTCCTCAATCCTTAGACATGCTCAATCAAACTCCATTCTCTCTCAATCCGTTTGGAATTAGCTCTTAATTGCCTACAATCAACATAAAGCTTATGTAGACCTCTATATCGACAAAATAGATGAACTAACTCACAAATACTTCAATGCTTTATCAATGACTACCAATATATATGAAATACACATAGAAAACGTGCCTAAAATATAACAATATTTCATGCTAACAAATAACCCCATACTTGCCACTTGCTTGTCCCTAAGCAAGGTCTTTCAAAGCTTTAAAACTCAAGTTAGGATGAAATATGTGTACCTTCTCAAAGCAAAACTTCTTTTGGATGAATGTGCCTTCTAATCAATAGATCATTCTCAAATCTTGCTTCATTCGTTTATAAGACTTTCATATACATAATCAAAGAGTAAAGAGCAAAGAAAGCTCATGAATTAATTAAACTTTCATGTAAACATCATAACCTTCAAACATTATCAAAATCAATCATAAGAAACTTCAATTTAGATCACCAAGTCATATAACATTCTTTTGATCTTAAGGACTTTCAAACAAGGTCTAGAATGTGAAAAGGGAAGGAAAACTTTAAGGAATGTGGTGCATGAATCCGGAAAAGTGGATAACTACTCTTTTCTTCTTCTCTTGCGGTTTCCGCAGCACTTTCAACTTAGAGCTTCACTCTTTCTTTTCATTTTTCGACTTTACTTTTGGAGTTATGGATAGAGGTGCACAAAAACCGAAGCCTAGAAGATTGGCGTTTCTCAATTCTTATGAGATGCCTCAAACCCTTAGCGCACATACCATAATCCGCTAGGAATATCGCTCAATCCGACTTTGGCAAGACACAAACACCCGGCTATGTGAATGGTGCCGAGTTACTCATCATCATGATTGACTTCCCCAAACCTATAATTTCTTTCTATTCCTTTGAATGCAAAATATTGCTTTCATGGCCCTCCCACATCAAACATGCCTTTTTCATTCAACTCCTCCAAATTCCCGGATAGATAAAGGAGGTCATTATTTCAATGAGGGGCTAAATGATCAAAGAAAGAAGAAAGAAAATCGAATTGCCTTAATCATCTCAAAAAGAAGCATAAGAACTTATTATGTGATTTCAACCTTAATTCCTCAACATGATTTAAGTAACATTCATCACATTATGAAACTTGCAAAAGAGAGATAATCAACTCATTCAATTTCTTTTCAATTCACTATTCGTTTAAGCATGCGATTGTCATCAAAACTCAATTCACAAGTGGTGATTATCATAGAAATCGTCTCTATCCTTAGAAGCACAAAATTTTCAAAATTTTTCAATTTTTATGGGTTTTTTTCAAATTCTTTTTCATGCAATGCAATAATGAAAGGTGTAGCAATAGAATGAAACATGCAAGATAGTCTCGATAAAGCATACAAAGTGAGTAAGAGTTATTACAAACTATTAGTCACACCCCACCCCATACTTGGAACAAACATTGTCCCTAATGTTCAAAGAAAAGAAAAAGAAGAAAAGAAAGAAAGAAAAAGAACTCACAAAATGGTGGTGAAGCGGCTAAACTGTCGATCATCAAAGGCGTCACTGCGGTGGAGGCGGTAAATTGGGATCATAGTACCGCCCGAACTGCTGGCGGTAAACGTCCCTCATCATGTGGTCCAGATCATCCACTCGTGCATCCCTAGCATCTGCACGGATCTCCAAAGCTCCAACCCTGCTGGAAAGGTCGGTAGCCCACTCTGGCAACTGCTCATACCAACCAGGCGGCTGGCTGTACCACGCCGGTGCATCTGAAGGTGCTGGTGCTGGTGTTGGCGGCGGCTGTGTAGACCACGGTGGAGGAGCTCCGTACCACGAAGGAGGAGTCTCCATCCAAGTAGGCCTCTCGCTGACACTGGCACGGCGATAGGATGATCCTGAAGCTCTAGCGGGCCGGGGAGAATGCCTAGGCATGTCGGGAACTGCGTCCGGCTGATCCGGAAATGTACCAAAGTCCTGCTCAGCTCCTCCTCCTCCCTCATAGTCATCTCCACCTCCCATCTCCTCCCTCATCATTATCCTATGCATGCACAAAGATGGTTTGATGCCAACAAGATCATCAATGGTGTATCCTATTGCCTTTCTATGCAGTTTCAATTCATTCAACAGTCTATTAAGCTCATCATCATTCAAAGATGCATTCACAATCACCGGATAAGTAGAATTTGAACCAAGGAAAGCATACTTTAAATGAGAGGGAAGAGGTTTAAGATCAAGTTGAGGAGGACCTTTTTCGGTTGGAGATGATCCATACAATGTAGGTTGAGATGATTGCAAAACCATGGAAGCCTCCTTGAAGTCCCTTGATGATTGCTCACACTCAAGTGGTTGATGCTGAAAAGACTCAGGAAAATCGGCCCAGGAGGAAAAATCGGCCGATTTTTCTAGCAGTGGGTCGATCTAAGTTTCTGTTTTTGCAAAACTGGATGAAATTTCAGCACAAGGACAAAAATCGGACGATTTTGCCCAGGTAGGCCGATTTTTCGGGCAGTTTTTCTCTTCTTCTAGCACTTCAAACCCAACACTTGGTAGCTCGTCCAATGCATTCAAGGCCTTGATTACTTCATTGCTACTCTCCTCAACTCCTTCCTCCATCAAGCTTGAGCTAAGAACCCTCTCAAGTGGATCCTTGAGCAAGATTGAGCTCACAACCTCTCTAGACTCCTCTTCTTCAACTATGTTGAATACATCTTCATCAAGGGTTGGCCCTTTCATCATTGTGGACAGCTTGAACTTGATGTTCTCTTCTCCAATGTTGAAGGAGAGAGTCCCATTCTTGCAATCTACTAGACACCCGGAAGTAGCTAAGAAAGGTCTTCCTAAGATGATAGGAACCGGATAGTCCGCCGGGATGTCCAAAACAACGAAGTCTATGGGCACATAGAACTTCCCTAGTTGCACCGGAATGTCTTCCAAGATTCCAACCGGATGAGTGATCGAGCGGTCCGCCATGTAGAGGGTCATCTTGACCGGCTTTGGCTCTCCTAGCCTAACCTTGTTGCAAAGTGCAAGCGGGATGATGCTTACACTTGCCCCAAGATCACATAAGGCGTCATACTTCACTTCTCCTACTCCGATTGGCACACAAAAGGATCCCGGATCCCTTAGCTTAGGAGGCATCTCCTCCTTCATCGTTTGAATCAACTCCGAGGATCTCTTTGTCATTCTTATGTCCCCATACTCCTCCAACTTCCTTTTGTTGGAGAGTATTTCCTTCAAGAACTTGTCATATGCCGGCATTCCTAAAATAGCATCCATGAACGGAATGTTAATATGCAATTTAGACAGTAGTTCAAGGAACTTACCAAAGTGATTGTCCAAGCGAGCTCTTGCTCGTGATTGAGGGAACGGTAGTGGTGGCTTGTATGGAGGCGGTGCCACATAGGTTGGCTCTACATCCTTGCTCTTGCCTCCATCTCCTTGCAAAGTTTCTTCTTCATTCACCACTTGCTTCCCTTTAGCATTCTCCTTGGGCAAAGGCTCCTTCATACTCAACCCACTTCTTGTTGTAATAGCCAACACTTGGCCTCTTGGGTTTTCTTCGGTTCTTCCGAAAAGTTTTCCCGGATCTCTATGTGCTTCACCCGCCTTTTGGAACACTTGTGCTTCCAAAACCTTTTGAGCCTTAGAAATTGAAGTCACCGTGCTCTCAAGACCACTCAACCTTCCAAGCAATTGCTCAAACATCATTTCGGTCCTATCTTTTGGAGGTTGAGTAAATCCGGGTGGAGGTTCTTGTGAAGCTTTTGGTGGTGGAGTTGTGCTTGTGGAAGCGGGAGGGTTCAAGGCTCCATCCGGGTTAGAATAGGAAAACCCGGGATGGTTATGGTTGGGCCGGTAATTGTTGAATTGCCGGTTGTTGTTGAAGTTCCTTGGGCCTTGATAATTGTTGTAATTGCCCCTTCCCATGTAATTCACATCCTCCTCCTTGGAAGATAAGTTAGCTTGTGGAAGCACTTGAGGAGTTGCTTGGTTCTTCAAAGTTGTAGCACACAACTCCCTCAAGGACTTTAGCTCGTTGTTGATGGCGTCAAGCTTGAAATTGTTCATGGTGACCTCACTCACCTCATATGCTCTCAATGTTTATACGTGTGGGCACTAAGCTTTACACATGTGACAAGTTTTTGGTATCTAAGGATATTGTTATGTAGCGTAACAAAAAATTGTTACGCTCAGGATATGTGGGATGTGTGTACGCAATAAGCTTTAAATTTATACTCGTTATATTTATCCTAACTCCTACCGAACCCGCAGTGTACGGGACGTTTGTAGTAGGGATAGTATTCCGAGGTCGAACACAAAGACTAAGGTGAAATCGAGTCAAACAATGGTCATAGATAGTGTGAATCTAGACTAAGATAAGATGAGAAACAAAGAAAATGGAAAAACACAATGTTTTTGTTGGTTTTTGTGGTGATCAAACAAAGATCACAAGTCAAGCAAGATAATAAAACAACTAACAACTCAAGCTAGCAAACGAACAAGTAACACAAAACACAAGTATATGATCAAGAGAGAAAAGTAGATTCTAGAGGTCAAGATTTCCGGTTATGGCATTGGACTCAAGGTTCTAAGGATTCTAAGGACAAGTTGCGGTGTTGGGGAAAGAATGTTTCACTAATGGAAGCAATTACCGGGTAGGTCTCTCACTTCACTAATCCCGCATCAAACTCCTATTACCGGGTAGGTCTCAAGGGGTTAGAATGAGGAATTCTACACAAACTAGATACTACTTAAGGGGTAACCCTCTCCTTACCGGGTAAGTCTCAGAATAGGGAAATCTCAAGCAATAATCCTAGCACACTCGATCCAATAGCGGCTTATGAGGCTCACTACTACCTAGAGTTCATCTTCTAAGGTATCTAAGATCGGGAATCATCGGGTAGATCTCTTCCTTCACTTAGGTTGATAGGATTAGGTGATCCTAAGCTAAATTAGGCTTAATAAACACTAGGATTTAACAACCTAACACCCTAATCATTCAGATTCATCATTCAAAGAGCAATAGAGAAGGAAATCGGGTGGATCATAGGGAAATCGGCCGATTTACCTGTAGAACAGGTCGATTTTCCTCTCTGGTTAAGGTTTGGTTCAATCAATTCATCATAAACTAACATATAAGTCCATCCTATCATCACCCAAGCCATAACCATCAATCCATCACTCCAGAATCACAATAAACTAGCCAATAGTATGCATATCAAGATCCGAAATCATCAAACAAGCATACATGGTGTTCATAGAGGGATAATGAAAGATAAGCAAGCAAAATCAATAAATCTGAATTGAATCTAAGTTGTAGCAAGACTTACAAACTCTAAAATGAAGATCCAAAATGTTCCTAACAACCCTTGCAATAGTTCTTCAATCCAAGACTCTAAAAATCACTCAAAACCTCACTATCACTCCTAGGATGGTGTTCTTCTTCTTCCTTCAATCCTTGAGAGTTTTTCTTCTCCTCCAATCTTTCCCCCAAAATGGATGAGTTGTGAATGAGAGTGTGGGAGAGGAGAGATCCTCAGCAACAACCTGCAGGACCACTTATATTCTCCACCAAGAGCAAGGCCGGACAAGAGATCGTGGGACACGTGGCTTAAGCTGTCAAAGGCCCAAAAATCGACCCAGTAGATTAAATCGGCCGATTTATCTGCTAGCTGGTCCGATTTTCTTCAGCAGAGACATGTTATGATCGTTTAGCCATGAGTTGCTCCGTTGCTTGCACCAATAGTGGTCTTTGTGTCCTTTGTTGCTCCAATTATGCTCCTCCAAAGCTTTGGATGTGTATCATCATGAGGCTTGACCCTCTAATGTATCGGTTAATGTCCAAAAGACCCCCGAAATACCTACAAAGCAACGCACAAGTCCGTGTAGACGTCTATCTCGACAAAATATGTGAATTGAGTGCAAACGTCGCGAATTTGTGTTAAACCATGCATGAATGAGTGATGAATCTATCTAAATGATTATCTAAACCTAAGCAAAAAACTTGTTATCAAAAATACCCCATACTTAAGGTTTGCTCGTCCCCGAGCAAATTCCCAACTATAGACTAAGAGATAACATGATTTATGTATGCAGAAAAATGGCAAAATCTTTCTGGAGTTGTGCTTCTAATATTGGATCACCTTCATAGTCATGTTTCATGGCAATGGACAAGCAATCATGCATCAAATAAATGAAAACATGAAAAGACAATTACACTTAACTTGATAGCATGCAATGAAGTGTAAAGATGAAGAAGTCAAGATGATCATGAGCATATCCAATCTAAATTACTTAGTCTTACACACATGCAAGTAGGTCATAAGGACTTGTGAAATAGAAGGCCAAGAAACGTTGTGATTAGGCGGGAATTTTCTAGGCTATGTGATGCTAATCCGGGAAAGGAACTAAACAACCACAACTTCACATTTCTTTTCCACTTCCCTCAAGTGTATATTTTTCTTCATTTTCTTTTCTTTCTTTCTTTTATTTTTGAGACAATGGCATTGGTGTACAAAAGCCGAAACCTTGGTGATTAGCCATCCTCGTGCTTTTTCTATTTTTTCGAGGTGCATCCACACCGGGCACACATACCAAAGCTCGTTAGGACTATCGGTTTATTTGACTTTGGCAAGGCACCAACACCCGATTATGTGAAGTGTACCGAGTTACTTGTCATTTAAACTAACGTCCCCAAACCTATGTTTTTGGCTACACTTTCGCAACAATTTCAGCACTTTATTCATGACATTCCTTTCATCAACAACTTCACCCCACACTTGCTTTTCACACACATCAACACACTAACATGCTCCTATTCCCGGATGGGTCAAAAGAGGTCAAATTTATCTCAATTGAGGTGCTCAAGCAACATGGTCAAGGATGAGAAGTAGAGGAAAATGAATTGCCTTAATCACTCCTAATTGATGTGCAAGAACTAGCATGCAATTTCGACTTTCAATCCTCAATTAAATCAAGGCAAGCATCATAATCACAAGTCATTCATGGAATTCAAGATAAGTATTTCAAGTCCACATATGCATCATCAATTTAACACACAAGGCCATCCATAGCCAATCCACAAGACAAGATTTATCATTAGGGTCATATCCAAGCCTTAGAAGCACTAAAATTTTTTAAAATTTTCTGATTTTTTTTTTGGATTTTTCGAAATATGTATGTACAATGCAAGACATAATGAAACATGTGACAAAATTAAACTATCCTAGATGCTAGTCATGCAAGTGATCATGAAAACCCCACCCCATACTTAGAAACACATTGTCCATAATGTGTAAACTAAATAAAGAAGTGAAAGAGAGTCCTCACAATGTAAAATTGGTGATGCTTTGGTATTTCGGTTCTCATTGGATGATGATGGTGGATGATCGATCAAGGATGGTAGAGAGCTCTTGATGTTCGTTATGATGTCGGAACCCGCGCTTGGCACCACAAGCCGTCCAAGTTCCACGTCCGCTCCACCCATGCTTGATTGGAGATCATCACTTTCCTTTATACAGAGGAAAAATCGCCCCATAGCCAAGGAAAATCGGCCAATCTAGATGAAGAACAGGCCGATTTTTTGGGTGATTTCCTCCTCGTCCATGTGCTTGGATCTTGTACCTTCAACTGGTCCATGAGGCTTTCACATGACCTCCAACGTCTCATAACTCATGACAATCAACAAGATCTAGCACCCAAAAAACACAAAAGAAAAACAAAGCACACCAAGAGTGAGATTAAACAAAAGCAAGAAAAACAAAAGGGAAAAATATATACCAATGGGTTGTCTCCCATTAAGCGCTTCTTTAAGGTCATTAGCTTGACCAAATTCAGGAGCGTTTCAATCAAGGTGAAGCGGGGCAATCACTTCCACCGGGGCTTCCGGGATATACTTCTTCAAACGATGCCCATTCACCTTGAAGTTACCACAATGATCTCCTCCTATCTCCACCGCTCCATGAGGAAAAACTTTCTTCACCACATATGGCCCGGTCCATCTTGATTTGAGCTTCCCGGGGAAGAGCCGCAGCCTTGAGTTGAAGAGAAGGATAAGGTCGCCCTCACTCAACTCTTTCGGGATGATCCTCTTGTCATGCCATCGCTTGGTTCTCTCCTTGTAGATCCGAGCATTCTCATATGCATCCAACCGGATCTCCTCAAGGGCGTTCATATCTAGCAACCGCTTTTCTCCGGCCTCCTTGAGATCAAAATTTAGCCACTTAATGGCCCAATGTGCTCTATGCTCCATCTCTACCGGAAGGTGGCAAGACTTGCCGTAAACTAACTTGTAAGGAGTGGTGCCAATTGGTGTTTTGAAGGCGGTCCTATATGCCCACAAGGCATCATCGAGCTTCATAGCCCAATCTTTTCTCGTCCTTGATACCATCTTCTCAAGAATGGCCTTGATCTCCCGGTTGGAGATCTCCACTTGGCCACTTGTTTGGGGATGGTAAGGTGTTGCCACCTTATGAGTCACCCCATACTTAGCCAAAAGTGCCCCAAAGTTCCTGTTGGTGAAATGCCTTCCTCCATCACTTATGATCACCCTTGGTGTTCCAAACCTAGGAAAGATCACTCGGTTGAAGAACCGCACCACAACCTTGGCGTCATTTGTAGGAGAGGCGATTGCCTCCACCCATCTCGAAACATAGTCAACCGCCAATAGGATGTAGAGGTTGCCACATGAAGAAGGGAATGGTCCCATGAAGTCCACACCCCACACATCAAATATCTCTACCTCTTGTATGTTGTTCAAGGGCATCTCATTTCTCCTTGAGATGTTGCCCGTCCTTTGGCAAGCATCACAAGCTACCACAAAGCTTTGCACATCCTTGAACAAGTTTGGCCAAAAGAAGCTCGATTGCAACACTTTCGCACATGTCTTGTGTGCGCTAGCATGCCCTCCACATGGCAAGGAATGACAATGGCGGATTACACTCTCCACCTCATCCTCCGGTATGCATCTTCTAAACATTCCATCCGGCCCTCTTTTGAACAAAAGTGGTTCACTCCAATAGTAGTGCCTCACATCCTTGAAGAACTTCTTCCTTTGGGCATATGTCAAACCGGGAGGCACTTCCTCACACACTAGGTAGTTCACAATGTCGGCAAACCATGGTTCGCTTCCTCTAGACACTTGGAACAAGCATTCCTCCACCATTTACAATTGCTCATCCCGGAATGAGTCATCAATCGGGATGTCTTCTCTTTCAAGCTCCAATGGTGGGAGTCTACTAAGGTGATCCGCCACGGAGTTCTCGGATCCCTTCTTGTCCCGGATTTCCAAATCAAACTCTTGAAGAAGAAGGATCCACCGAATCAACCTAGGCTTTGCATCCTTCTTGGTAAGGAGGTAACGGATCGCAGCATAATCCGTATAAACTATGACCTTCGCTCCAACAAGATATGAGCGGAACTTCTCAAAAGCATACACCACCGCTAGCAACTCCTTCTCGGTGGTAGCATAATTGAGTTGGGCATCATCTAGCGTCTTGCTAGCATAATAAATAGCATGAGTTCGCCCATCTTTCCTTTGCCCCAAAACAGCCTCAACGGCTACATCGCTTGCATCACACATGATCTCAAACGGTAAACTCCAATCCGGAGGTTGCATTATAGGTGCGGAGATCAAGGCGTTCTTCAACCTACAAAAAGCCTCAAGGAAATCTTTGGAGAAAACAAATTCAACATCCTTCATTAGTATGTTAGTAAGGGGCTTAGAAATTTTAGAGAAGTCTTGAATAAACCTCCGGTAAAAACCGGCATGCCCTAGAAAGCTCCTTACCCCTTTCACCGAGGTAGGTGGTGGCAACTTCTCTATCGTTTAAATCTTGGCCCTATCAACCTCAATGCCACGGTTAGACACCAAGTGTCCTAACACAATACCTTCACTTACCATGAAGTGGCATTTTTCCCAATTCAAGACAAGATTTGTCTCCTCACATCTTTGCAATACTAATGACAAGTTAGCCAAGCAATTATCAAAGGAAAAACCATAAACAGAGAAATCATCCATGAACACTTCCATGATATTTTCAATGTATTCCGAAAAGATGGCCATCATACACCTTTGGAAGGTGGCAGGTGCATTACACAACCCAAATGACATTCTCCTATATGCAAAAGTACCCCATGGACATGTAAAGGTTGTTTTCTCTTGGTCATCGGGGTGGATAGGGATTTGGAAGAATCCACTATAGCCATCTAGGTAGCAAAAATGGGAATGTTGAGCTAACCTCTCTAGCATTTGGTCAATGAAAGGGAGAGGGAAGTGATCTTTCCTAGAGGCCATATTCAACTTCCTATAATCAATGCACATCCTCCATCCCGTAACCGTCCTAGTTGGGATTAGTTCATTGTTCTCATTGGGCACTACGGTGATCCCACCCTTCTTAGGTACTACATAAACGGGACTAACCCACTTACTATCCGAGATAGGGTAGATAATTTCCGCATCTAGCAACTTAATGATTTCCTTTTTGACTACCTCTTTCATTATGGGATTCAATCTTCTTTGATGTTCAATAGAGGATTTATGATTATCTTCCATCATTATCCTATGCATGCACAAAGATGGTTTGATGCCAACAAGATCATCAATGGTGTATCCTATTGCCTTTCTATGCAGTTTCAATTCATTCAATAGTCTATTAAGCTCATCATCATTCAAAGATGCATTCACAATCACCGGATAAGTAGAATTTGAACCAAGGAAAACATACTTTAAATGAGAGGGAAGAGGTTTAAGATCAAGTTGAGGAGGACCTTTTTCGGTTGGAGATGATCCATACAATGTAGGTTGAGATGATTGTAAAACCATGGAAGCCTCCTTGAAGTCCCTTGATGATTGCTCACACTCAAGTGGTTGATGCTGAAAAGACTCAGGAAAATCGGCCCAGGAGGAAAAATCGGCCGATTTTTCTAGCATTGGGTCGATCTGAGTTTCTGTTTTTGCAAAACTAGATGAAATTTCAGCACAAGGACAAAAATCGGACGATTTTGCCCAGGTAGGCCGATTTTTCTGGCAGTTTTTCTCTTCTTCTAGAACTTCAAACCCAACACTTGGTAGCTCGTCCAATGCATTCAAGGCCTTGATTACTTCATTGCTACTCTCCTCAACTCCTTCCTCCATCAAGCTTGAGCTAAGAACCCTCTCAAGTGGATCCTTGAGCAAGATTGAGCTCACAACCTCTCTAGACTCCTCTTCTTCAACTATGTTGAATACATCTTCATCAAGGGTTGGCCCTTTCATCATTGTGGACAGCTTGAACTTGATGTTCTCTTCTCCAATGTTGAAGGAGAGAGTCCCATTCTTGCAATCTACTAGACACCCGGAAGTAGCTAAGAAAGGTCTTCCCAAGATGATAGGAACCGGATAGTCCGCCGGGATGTCCAAAACAACGAAGTCTATGGGCACATAGAACTTCCCTAGTTGCACCGGAATGTCTTCCAAGATTCCAACCGGATGAGTGATCGAGCGGTCCGCCATGTAGAGGGTCAACTTGACCGGCTTTGGCTCTCCTAGCCCAACCTTGTTGCAAAGTGCAAGCGGGATGATGCTTACACTTGCCCCAAGATCACATAAGGCGTCATACTTCACTTCTCCTACTCCGATTGGCACACAAAAGGATCCCGGATCCCTTAGCTTAGGAGGCATCTCCTCCTTCATCGTTTGAATCAACTCCGAGGATCTCTTTGTCATTCTTATCTCCCCATACTCCTCCAACTTCCTTTTGTTGGAGAGTATTTCCTTCAAGAACTTGCCATATGCCGGCATTCCTAAAATAGCATCCATGAACGGAATGTTAATATGCAATTTAGACATTAGTTCAAGGAACTTACCAAAGTGATTGTCCAAGCGAGCTCTTGCTCGTGATTGAGGGAACGGTAGTGGTGGCTTGTATGGAGGCGGTGCCACATAGGTTAGCTCTACATCCTTGCTCTTGCCTCCATCTCCTTGCAAAGTTTCTTCTTCATTCACCACTTGCTTCCCTTTAGCATTCTCCTTGGGCAAAGGCTCCTTCATACTCAACCCACTTCTTGTTGTAATAGCCAACACTTGGCCTCTTGGGTTTTCTTCGGTTCTTCCGGGAAGTTTTCCCGGATCTCTATGTGCTTCACCCACCTTTTGGAACACTTGTGCTTCCAAAACCTTTTGAGCCTTAGAAATTGAAGTCACCGTGCTCTCAAGACCACTCAACCTTCCAAGCAATTGCTCAAACATCATTTCGGTCCTATCTTTTGGAGGTTGAGTAAATCCGGGTGGAGGTTCTTGTGAAGCTTTTGGTGGTGGAGTTGTGCTTGTGGAAGCGGGAGGGTTCAAGGCTCCATCCGGGTTAGAATAGGAAAACCCGGGATGGTTATGGTTGGGCCGGTAATTGTTGAATTGCCGGTTGTTGTTGAAGTTCCTTGGGCCTTGATAATTGTTGTAATTGCCCCTTCCCATGTAATTCACATCCTCCTCCTTGGAAGATAAGTTAGCTTGTGGAAGCACTTGAGGAGTTGCTTGGTTCTTCAAAGTTGTAGCACACAACTCCCTCAAGGACTTTAGCTCGTTGTTGATGGTGTCAAGCTTGAAATTGCTCATGGTGACCTCACTCACCTCATATGCTCCCGCCTTTCTCCCTTCACTCTTCCTATGGGAGTATTTCTCAATCACTAGAGCTTGCTTCTCCACAAACTCTCAAGCATCATCTACATTTTTCTCCATGAAAGTCCCACCGGAAAGAGATTGAAGCTTGAATTGGCTATCTTCATCAAGTCCCTTGAAGTAGATCTCCAAAAGCTCAATTTTCGGTATGCCATGGTGTGGACAATCTAGGAGAAGGTCTTTGAATCTCTCCCAAGACTTGAACAAGCTCTCTCTATCCTTCATCACGAAGGCATTGATCTTCCCTCTTAACTCGGTAGTCTTGGAAGGTGGGAAGAACTTAGTCAAAAACTCGGTTGTCATCTCCTCCCAAGTACTCACTCGTCCTTGTGGAATGGATTGATACCAAGCCAAGGCTTTATCCTTAAGAGAGAAGGAAAAAGCCCTAAGCTTATGGTTGTTGCTCTCCAATCTTGGCGGTCTAAGAGTCTCCATCAAAATCTCGTAGTTCATCAAGTGTTGATGAGGAGACTCTCCTTCCATCCCTCCAAATTGATTGTGCCGGATCATTTGTAGAATTTGAGGGCGGAACTCATAGTTGTGGGTTGCGGGATCTCCTAAGTTCACACCCGGACGGTGTGCTCTTTGTGCCCGATCCATACGTCACCCCAAAGTTTGTGGCTCTTCAATGGCAATGGGCACAACCCTATCATTAACCGCCGGCTGCGGTTGTACCACCGGTGGTGGAGGAGGTGGAGGTTGTTGACGGTTAAGCTCTCCTTGTACAAGGGCTTGCCTAATCTCATCAATCTCCCTCCTAGTTGCCTCTTGCCTCTCATTGACAAGTCTCCTTTCTTCCTCCAAGAGTTCATCTCTTAGCCTTATTTGCTCTAAGGCTTTATCCAATTCAGCTTGGAGGTCCCTTTCAGCCATCTCTTTTCCCTTCTTAATGCTCTTGGATCTAGATCTAAGGGTTTTCTCCGGTTCGGGATCGAATGGAGCTAAATCCTTGCCACGAGATCTTCGCATACACCTAAAGAGTGAGAGATGTCCTGAAAAGCAAAGACACACACCAAAGAGAGATCAAAAGCAACAAGAAAGATCTACACTATAAACAATCACAAAATGACTCAATCTAGACCTAGTCCCCGGCAACGGCGCCAAAAACTTGTTACGCTCAGGATATGTGTGATGTGTGTACGCAATAAGCTTTAAATTTATACTCGTTATATTTATCCTAACTCCTAGCGAACTCGCAGTGTACGGGACGTTTGTAGTAGGGATAGTATTCCGAGGTCGAACACAAAGACTAAGGTGAAATCGAGTCAAACAATGGTCACAGATAGTGTGAATCTAGACTAAGATAAGATGAGAAACAAAGAAAATGGAAAAACACAATGTTTTTGTTGGTTTTTGTGGTGATCAAACAAAGATCACAAGTCAAGCAAGATAATAAAACAACTAACAACTCAAGCTAGCAAACGAACAAGTAACACAAAGCACAAGTATATGATCAAGAGAGAAAAGTAGATTCTAGAGGTCAAGATTTTCGGTTATGGCATTGGACTCAAGGTTCTAAGGATTCTAAGGACAAGCTGCGGTGTTGGGGAAAGAATGTTTCACTAATGGAAGCAATTACCGGGTAGGTCTCTCACTTCACTAATCCCACATCAAACTCCTATTACCGGGTAGGTCTCAAGGGGTTAGAATGAGGAATTTCACACAAACTAGATACTACTTAAGGGGTAACCCTCTCCTTACCGGGTAAGTCTCGGAATAGGGAAATCTCAAGCAATAATCCTAGCACACTCGATCCAATAGCGGCTTATGAGGCTCACTACTACCTAGAATTCATCTTCTAAGGTATCTAAGATCGGGAATCATCGGGTAGATCTCTTCCTTCACTTAGGTTGATAGGATTAGGTGATCCTAAGCTAAATTAGGCTTAATAAACACTAGGATTTAACAACCTAACACCCCAATCATTCAGATTCATCATTCAAAGAGCAACAGAGAAGGAAATCGGGTGGATCATAGGGAAATTGGCCGATTTACCTGTAGAACATGTCGATTTTCCTCTCTGGTTAAGGTTTGGTTTAATCAATTCATCCTAAACTAACATATAAGTCCATCCTATCATCACCCAAGCCATAACCATCAATCCATCACTCCAGAATCACAATAAACTAGCCAATAGTATGCATATCAAGATCCGAAATCATCAAATAAGCATACATGGTGTTCATAGAGGGATAATGAAAGATAAGCAAGAAAAATCAATAAATCTGAATTGAATCTAAGTTGTAGCAAGACTTACAAACTCTAAAATGAAGATCCAAAACGTTCCTAACAACCCTTGCAATAGTTCTTCAATCCAAGACTCTAAAAATCACTCAAAACCTCACTATCACTCCTAGGATGGTGTTCTTCTTCTTCGTTCAATCCTTGAGAGTTTTTCTTCTCCTCCAATCTTTCCCCCAAAATGAATGAGCTGTGAATGAGAGTGTGGGAGAGGAGAGATCCTCAGCAATAACCTGTAGGACCACTTATATTCTCCACCAAGAGCAAGGCCGGACAAGAGATCATGGGAAACATGGCTTAAGCTGTCAAAGGCCCAAAAATCGACCCAGTAGGAAAAATCGGCCGATTTATCTGCTAGTTAGTCCGATTTTCTTCAGCAGAGACATGTTATGATCGTTTAGCCATGAGTTGCTCCATTTCTTGCACCAATAGTGGTCTTTGTGTCCTTTGTTGCTCCAATTATGCTCCTCCAAAGCTTTGGATGTGTATCATCATGAGGCTTGGCCCTCTAATGTATCGGTTAATGTCCAAAAGACCCCCGAAATACCTACAAAGCAACGCACAAGTCCGTGTAGACGTCTATCTCGACAAAATACGTGAATTGAGTGCAAACGTCGCGAATTTGTGTTAAACCATGCATGAATGAGTGATGAATCTATCTAAATGATTACCTAAACCTAAGTCATAAATCGTGTTATCAATGGCAGCGAACGGCGCCTTCCAGTTATGGCGTCCAGCCATAATGGAATACTCAGGGAGCCACTCAATGCCTCTCCCGGTCCTACTCTCCCATGGCATAGCAGCGTATGGTGGACCTCTATGGGTGGGGAAGATGATGCCTCTAGTCATGAGGGCCTGAAGTCCTAGGGGTCTAGCAACAATACGTGTACAAGCCGAGAAATCGACCCCTAATTGTCTAGCAAGGTGGGTCACCATCCCACCATATCCAATGTTGTCAACCCTCTTATTCTTTAACTTGCTCATGGTAGCAGCTAAGAGGGTGGCGCAGTCAGCTAGCCTTGGTATCAGCAGGCTGCCAGCGGTCCTTGCTGGCATAGATCATAGCGATCTCTTCCCAGAAATCTTTGGCGTACACGCCACTAGGGAAACGACCATTGAAGGTCTCGTGGAACCCAAAGAAGGCTCCAAACTCCCGAATGGAGAAATCATAGTTTCTTTCCATCAGCCGGAAAGAAGCTGTCCTGTCAACATGGCTGTGCTCAAAGGAAACTACAAACTCTCTCGTAATCTCCTCATATGCATCTTCCCGAATAGCGGAGAAGATGACTAGGCCGGCTCTATCCAAGAGCCAAGTAAGGTCCCCTATGACATGTAGAGGCTCTAACTCCTCCAACAGCAAGTATCGTGGTCATATGACCGTCCTCTCCTATATCCTCTCTAAGGCGTCTAAATGATCCTCATGGATGGTGGGGATGGTGAGGATGGAGGTGAAGGGGATGAAGGAGGTGGTACTCTAGAAGAGAAAGAGGGGTTGCCCTTCCTCTTTTTGTTCTTATAACTGTCTTGTTTTTGTCCTTGTTCCTACCGGACACTCTCCTTACAAAATCCATAGTCTGTCAAAAACCACGGTCTGTTCTAAGTATTCCACGGCCGTGGAAGCTCCAGGAACCGTGGTTCTGTACAAAATTTCGCAAACCTCAACAGAATCTCACCAAATTCAACAACAGCAGTCCTAGACTAATTTCCTTCCAATTCCAATTAGTTATTCCTAAAAATTCTAGCAATTTCAAGACCGAATTGACAAAGATAGAGAGAGACCAAAAAACCTAGGTTTTCGGATTTTGTAATCCGAATTGTGGCTTCTCCGATGAATTGTCGCTCGAATCGTTGATTGGATCTTGTTAGTGATCGGATTTGCTTCAGATTAGGTCGAAGAATCGTTAAAAACGATTAATGAACGAAGAATTGAGGGAAGGGGAAGTAATTCGGCGATTTTGGGGCGTGGTTTGGGTTTGTGTTGTGTTTTTCTGAAGAACGTGGTTTATATAGTGGCCGTCAAAATTTTTGAAAACCACGGTCTATCGCGGGGTTCCACGGCCGTGGAAATGTACGGAACCATGGTTTTGGTGATTTTTCTCAGGCTTTTGGAAATTACGGTCACTGTAGTTGCCATGGTCTAAACCATGGCCGTGGAACTCTCTGTAATGCTCCAAAGTCCAAGTTTCGTCAATTTTCTTCAAGTTTTTCCTTCCCCTTTTCTTTTCCACTGTTCCTACATCCAAAAACACGAACATACCGGAAGGTATCGAAGGCAAAACAAAGCAAAAACGTCTAAACTAAGCTATTCTATGAATCAAAACAAAAACGACAATGCAATACCTTGGGTTGCCTCCCAAGAAGCGCTTTGTTTAAGGTCCGTAGCTAGACCAAATTCGCACTTATTCGAGTGCGGTAGGCACGAACTCTTCAGCTTGGAGTTCCGGAGTATACTTCTTGAGTCGTTGACCGTTCACCTTGAAGCTTCCGCCCGTTTCACCCCATACTTCAACTGCACCATGGGGGAAAATACGTTTGATTAGAAAAGGTCCGGTCCAACGAGATTTAAGCTTACCTGGAAAGAGACGAAGCCTTGAATTGAAGAGGAGGACTTGATCTCCTTCTTTGAAGTCCTTTGGAATGATATGCTTATCATGCCAACGCTTTGCTCTTTCTTTGTAAATCTTCGCGTTTTCGTAAGCGTTCAAGCGGAGTTCTTCAAGCTCATTTAGGTCCAAGAGACGCTTCTCTCCCGCTTCCTTAATGCTGAAATTTAGCCACTTGATTGCCCAAAACGTCTTGTGCTCCAACTCTACCGGTAAGTGACAAGACTTCCCATACACAAGGTTGTATGGTGTGGTTTCAATGGGAGTCTTATACGCAGTCCGGTATGCCCACAATGCGTCATCTAGCTTCAAAAACCAATCCTTCCTAGTCCTTAAAACTGTCTTCTCTAGGATTCCTTTGATCTCCCGGTTTGAGATCTCAACTTGTCCACTAGTTTGTGGATGATAAGGGGTGGCGATCTTGTGAGTCACCCCATACTTAGATAGAAGAGCTTCAAAACACCGGGCAATGAAGTGAGAGCGTCCATCACTAATGATGGTCCGTGGTGTCCCAAATCGTGGGAAGATGGTCTTGTTAAAGAACTTGACCACTATCATGGCATCATTGGTGGGAGAGGCAATTGCTTCAACCCATCTTGAAACATAATCAACCGCTAAAAGTATGTATTTGTTACCACAAGATGATGGGAATGGTCCCATGAAGTCTACTCCCCAAACGTCAAAGATCTCCACCTCTTGGATGTTGTTGAGAGGCATTCTCATTCCTCCTAGAGATATTTCCTATTCTTTGACAAGCATCGCAGCAAGAAACAAAGGTTTGCACATCTTTAAATAATGTAGGCCAAAAGAATCCAGATTGCAATACCTTAGCGCTAGTCTTGTTCGAATTAGCGTGTCCTCCACATGGTAGTGAATGACAATGGCGGATGACACTTTGCATCTCATCTTCTGGAACACATCGCTGAATAATGCCATCCGGACCTCTCTTAAAGAGGAGAGGTTCATTCCAAAAGTACTCCCGAACATCCTTAAAGAACTTCTTCTTTGTGCGTAGGGTAATCCGGGCGGTATTTCCTGACAAACCAAATAGTTAACAAAATCAGCAAACCATGGTTCGTTACCTTTGGAGATTGCATCGATGCACTCCTCTATAATGTGTAAATGTTCGTCCGGAAAGGAGTCATCTATAGGTAGATGGTCGTCCTCTAGATGTGTTAGGCGACTCAAATGATCCGCAACAGAATTTTCCGAACCCTTCTTGTCGCGGATCTCTAGATCGAATTCTTGTAGGAGGAGAATCCATCTAATTAGCCTTGGCTTCGCATCCTTCTTTGCAAGGAGATACCGCATCGCAGCATGATCCGTGTACACAATCACCTTTGCACCTACAAGATAAGAGCGAAATTTGTCAATTGCATAAACAATGGCTAAAAATTCTTTTTCCGTAGTGGCGTAGTTGAGCTGCGCTTCATCTAGCGTCTTGCTAGCGTAGTATATGGCATGGGTTCGCCCTTCCTTTCTTTGTCCAAGAACAGCTCCTATAGCTACGTCACTTGCATCGCACATAACCTCAAAGGGAAGATTCCAATCCGGAGGTTGGATAATAGGGGCTGAAATTAGAGCTTCCCGAATCATGTTAAACGCATCCAAGCATTCCTGCGAAAACTCAAAAACTGCATCCTTCATCAATAGATTAGTTAGCGGATTTGATATTTTAGAGAAATCCTTTATGAAACGCCTATAGAATCCAGCATGTCCTAAAAAACTTCTTATCCCTTTCACCAAAGTTGGGGAAGGAAGCTTTTCTATAGTCTCTATTTTAGCTTTATCCACCTTAATCCCTCTATTAGAGATTAAGTGTCCTAATACAATGCCTTCCTTCACCATGAATTGACACTTCTCCCAATTAAGAACTAGGTTAGTGTCTTCACACCTTTGTAGCACAAGAGCAAGGTTAGAAAGACAATTGTCAAAAGAGGAACCATAAACGAAGAAGTCATCCATAAAAACCTCCATGATTTCCTCTATATATTCGGAGAAGATGGTCATCATGCACCTTTGAAAGGTGGATGGGGTGTTGCAAAGCCTGAACGGCATCCTCCTATAGGCAAACGTACCCCACGGACACGTAAATGTGGTCTTCTCTTGATCATCCGGGTGTATCGGAATCTGAAAGAAACCACTATAACCGTCAAGATAGCAAAAATGCGAATGTTGTGCTAACCTTTCAAGCATTTGATCGATGAAGGGTAGTGGGAAGTGATCCTTCCTCGTCGCGTTGTTTAGCTTGCGGTAGTCTATGCACATCCGCCATCCTGTTACGGTTCGGGTAGGAATGAGTTTGTTATTCTTGTTGGTGATGACCGTCATTCCTCCCTTCTTCGGAACCACTTGAACCGGGCTCACCCACTTGCTATCGGAGATAGGGTAGATGATACCTGCATCAAGAAGTTTAAGAATTTCCTTCTTGACAACCTCCTTCATGGTCGGATTTAACCGCCTTTGAGGTTGTCTTGAAGTCCTAACGTCCTCTTCCATTAATATCTTGTGCATACATAGGGAAGGTTTTATTCCTACTAAGTCCTCTATAGTATATCCTAAAGCTTTTCTATGTTTCCTAAGGACAACCATGAGCTTACTATATTCATCTATGCTTAAATCGGAACTAACAATTACCGGAAAGGTAGAATTAGGTCCAAGAAATGCGTACCTTAGATGAGTAGGAAGTGGCTTTAGTTCCATGACTATCGGAGTTTCCAATGGTTCTTGAGGAGTATCCAATGCTTCCTTAGAAGTGTCTAAGGGTGTAGAAGGTATGGGGGAAGAATCAAAAGAAGTTGAGGAAGAAGCACAATTACCTTCGGAATCCCCCAGAATTACGGCCTCTCTGTAATCTCCACGGCCGTGATTTTGGGCGTGGAAAGGAAATACGGTTGCTCTGTTCTCTCCACGACCGTGTAACCCTCTGGAGTGCTCCACGCTTTTGTTGGTGAAATCCACGGCCGTGGAATATAGTGTATGGCCGTGGATTCGTACGTTCTCTGCCTCGTCGTGGAGTTTCTCAAACTCCTCTTCACACACTTCTTCTTGTGCTTCTAAGGCTTCAATTGCCTCATTGCACTCCTCTTCTTCCCCTATATCCATTAGACTCATAGTAATAACCTTTTGCAAAGGATCTTTGAAGAGAATAGCACTTACCTCCTCTCTAGACAACCCTTCTTCATCCTAGATAGTGAATATATCCTCATCAAAGATTGGTTCCTTCGCTAAAGTGGAAAGGACGAACTCTACCTTCTCTTCTCCTATGTCAAAGGCGAGTCTAGCATTCTTGCAATCGACTATGCAGCCGGATGTTGCAAGAAACGGTCTTCCGAGAATGATCGGGACCGGACTATCTACAGGAATGTCAAGCACAACAAAATCTATAGGAACATAGAATTTACCTAGCTTGACCGGGACGTCTTCAACAATACCGACGGGACGAGTTATGGAACGGTCCGCCATGTACAACGTCATCTTCACCAGTTTAGGGTCACCTAAACCGATCTTCCTACATAATGCAAGTGGGATGATGCTCACACTTGCTCCCAAGTCACATAATGCATCATATGTGACATCTCCCACTCCTATGGGAATACAAAATGACCCCGGATCCTTTAGCTTTTGGGGCATCTTCTCTTTCATGGTCTTGATGAGATCCGAAGAATCCGAACTCATCTTAACCTCTCCAAAATCCTCTAGCTTTCGTTTGTTAGAGAGGATTTCCTTCAAGAACTTGCCATAAGCCGGCATACCTACAATAGCATCAATAAAGGGTATGTTAATATGCAATTTGCTCATGAGTTCTATAAACTTATCGAATTGCTTGTCTAGACGCGCTCTTGCTCTAGATTGCGGGAACGGTAGGGGAGGTTTGTAAGCTGGAGGAGGAACGTAGACATCTTCCTTCTCCTTCCCCTTTTCTTTCTCTTTCTCAACGGGGACTTCTACAAACTTGGGCTGCGGGTCGGTAGTTGTGACTCCGCTCCTAGTTGTGATTGCCATCACCCTTCCTTTTGGGTTGTCCTCCATTTTTCCTGGAAGTTTCCCTTGATTCCTAGGAACTTCCTCCGCATGGCTGAACATTTGGTTTTCTAAAACCTTTTGGGCTTTATCAACCTTAGTAATGTGATCATCAACCTTGATGATGCGAGTCTCCAACCCTTGAAGCTTCCCCAAAATCGTTTCCAACATGGGATCGGGCTTCTCCTTCCCCGAAGTGCTTCCACCATTAGATGTTTGCCCCTGGCTTTTCAAAGGAGTGGAAGAAGAGGAAGGTGGAGTTAGTGAATTTCCTGAATTGGAAGGATAAGAATTACCGGAATTTTTTTGATTGGAGCGCCAATTGTTGTTGTTTGAACCCCTATTGTTGTTCCAATTGTTGTTCCGGTTGTTGTTGTTGTTCCAATTATTCCGGTTGTTGTTCCGGTTGTTGTTGTTGTTGCGGTTTGTATTCTCACCACCGTTGTGGTTATTGTTGTTGCCTAAATAACCCACATCTTTTCCTTGTTGCTTTGGAAAGTTGGTCTTGATAGCTTCCTTCAACTCTTTAATCTCGTTGTTGAGAGAAAAGATTTGAGATTGAGCTTCGTGTGTTAGTTTTGCTCCTTGATCCACACGATTCCCCTCCACTTTCCGGTGAGAATACTTCTATATGACTCGCGCTTGCTTCTCAATGAAGTCCCAAGCGTCATCTTCCCTTATGTCCATGAATGTACCACATGAGAAGAATTGAAGCTTGAATTGTGTCTCCACATCCAGCCCCTTATAATATATCTCCAATAGTGCAAGCTTGGATATGCCATGATGAGGGCAATCCAATAGCAAATCCTGAAATCTTTCCCAAGATTGAAACAAACTTTCGTTAGATCTCATAGAAAATGCATTAAACTTACCTCTTAGCTCCGCCGTTTTGGATGGCGGAAAGAACTTAGTGAGGAACTCCGCAGAAAGATCCTCTCATGTCTCAAGCTTTCCACTTGGAAGAGCTTGATACCAAGACAATGCTTTCCCCTTCAAGGAGAAGAATAAAGGCTTGAGTTTGTAGCTGTTGGTAGTTGCGTTCTTAGGCTTCATTGTCTCCATCATAATCTCAAAGTTTTGTAGATGTTGGTGTGGAGATTCAGCACTTGTTCCACCAAATTGATTTTGGCGAACAATGGTAATAACTTGAGGGTTGAAGCTAAACCCTTGTGCATCGTCAGCATCAAAGTTCACACCTAAACGGCGTGGTTGCTGTGTTGGATCCATCCTTTGGCCAAGAGTTCTTGGCTCCTCATCCACACGTTCAATTCTTGCGTTCCTAGGTAGAACACGGCGATTTGCAGCTGGTTGTGGATGGAACGGATTTACATTGATCGTTGGATCAATTTTCTCTAGTGGTGGCATGGAGGAGTCGCTATCCTCATTAGATGAGTTGGCTCTAACCGATCTTCCCGGTCTCCTCCTTTTCTTTTTCTCCTTGAGGTTGTTTATCTCCAGCCTCATTTGGAACATCATGTCCGTTAGATCATCAACCTTCATTTGATGACGATCCGTTTCTTCCCTACGAGTCTTCTCACTCCATTGGAGTTGAGCTTCCTTTTCCGCTAACTCCGATTAGAGATCGCGTTCTCTTTCTTCAGCCATTTGTCTTTCCTTTCTCTTTCTCCTCAAAGTCCTCTCAAGCTCTTGATCAAGAGGTAAGAGGTCTTCGTTATTCCTAGACCTGCGCATACACTCGAAAAGATATCAAATAACAAGGGAGAAGCTCCCAAGCTTGACAACCGATAACCGAATTCGGCCTAGACCAAATCCCCGGCAACGGCGCCAAAAACTTGTTCGCCACATAGCGTGCGTGCAAATAAGCTTTAATTTATAAAACTAGAATCAAGCAAGCGAACCCGCAGTGTACGGATCGATATAGTTAAACAAGAATTCCAGAGTATCGAACACAGGATTTGGGGGGTTAAATCCAATTATAGATTATCAAGCAAGTAAATATATGAAGCTTTTCAAATTATTGGGAAAACAACAATCCTAAAGATCCAGGAATCCAGTTGTGGCAATCGATTCAAGATATACTAAAGATATAAGGACGGAGTTGAGGTATGCAAAGGTATACGAATGTAAGGCAATGTACGGTGAAGTTCCAAGACCTTATATGATTCGCCTAAAGGCACTCTCTATAAAGGTTGTTGAGGCTTCAATATAGAAAGATTCTAAAGATAAATATTCACGTCAAATACCCAAACTTGTAATCCAAGGATCAAGACTAACTAAACCGATTAAGGTTGTGACACTCAAAATCGAGGTAGAGGTTGTTGAGGCTTCACTACCACCTAGAAAGGGTAAGCCAAGACTAAGTTAAAGCAAATCTTTAACTTTGGATTAAAGTAAAAGCAAGGTTCGTAAACTGACACAAAATTACGGGTAGTTCTTGAGTTCCACGGCCGTGGAAGCTCAAGAACAGACCGTGAATTAGGTTCGTCGGCGATTCTCTCTCTCTTAGGGTCCAATCTGTTTACGATCGATCTATCATTATCTAAGCCACAACAATCAACCCTTCACCTTAGAATTGCTAAAGGGTTTTAGCCAACAACAGTCATATTGATATCAAATTCAAGATTTAAAAGAATGAAAGATGAAAACCTTCAAAAACCTTTAATAACCTTCAAAACAATCTCAAATCCACAAATCAAGAACAATGATGCAAGTAGATTCAGAATAAGACAAACAATCACAATCTTAGATAAGAACGAAGAACGGGATGTCAATCCGTCTTCTAATCAAACCTAGAAATAAAGTATGAAATCTCCTTACGAACAATCTTCCAAATCTTCAACTTTTTGCAAATCTCCGTTTGCGAAATAACAATCTCTACACGTCCAACTTGAAACCCTAGTAACGTGCAATAAGTGTAGGCAAAGACTAAGCGAAGGTGACGGAGTCTCTCTTCTTCCGTCCTTTTATAGGGTAAGATAAAATATTGGCCCGGCCCATTGCATAGAAGATCGTGGCTTAAAATATTGCATAAAAGATCGTCAAGATCACGGTCGTGGAAGGGTTCCACGCCCGTAATTTAGAGCGTGGAATTGTGTCACGGTTTGTCACAACTCTCCACAGCCGTGTAAGTTGCTGGAATGCACCACGCTTCTCTTGCCAAGGTTCCACGGCCGTGAACTAGAACGTGGAATCTAGTACGGCCGTATTTTAGAGCGTGGTTTAGATGTAGATCGTAATTTTCCTTAGCCTCGTGCTATTCTTCAAGTTAGCACCATCCTTAGCTCCTAGAGATGTCCTCAATCCTTGGACATGCTCAATCAAACTCCATTCTCTCTCAATCTGTTTGGAATTAGCTCTTAATTGACTACAATCAACATAAAGCTTATGTAGACCTCTATATCGACAAAATAGATGAACTAACTCACAAATACTTCAATGCTTTATCAATGACTACCAATATAGATGAAATACACTTAGAAAACGTGCCTAAAATATCACAATATTTCATGCTAACAAAGTGCATGAAATATCTGCTGCAGGAAGTTTGTCATTTATGTTTTGAATGGATTCAGAAATGCTTGTTTGGAAAAATCATGTCCATTTTGTTGACGAATTCTGAACAAAGAATCCCATTCAAATTATATATTGCATACATGGTGGCATATGCACAATGGAGCTTATAGGGGCAGCACTTTGTGTTAATGACTATTTAAGAAACTTTATCCTACAGTTGTGTCAACTCTTGATAGTGAGTGAAATAGTTGAGGATCCTAGGAGTTTTGAATTGGCCGAGTGCAAGGTGACGATCTAGGTGGCCGAGTGCAGTTGCTCCAAACTTCCCGGCAATGTCGAGCTTGAGAGACCTATTGAGCGGGCCTCCTCGACGTCGCGTAGCCAGGGACCCTTGGGGAATCGTGATTAAAATTATAAAATTGCATTGTGTACTGTTAATGATGATTCATGAAAACCTAGTAGCAATCTCTAGATGCCTTAACATGATGCTTTTCTTTCACCCTTCAAAAGATCAATGAGGGTACTCTTTTGGTTATACTGATATGGTAATGGATTTGAGACTTTAGATTGTTTTGGTGTTGCTTTGTTTATGTTTGCTGACAAATTGACCCTTTTTAACGTGTTACTAAATTTTATGTTGCTTCTGTCTGTTTCAGTTTCGGACTATCCATTGAGCGCGAAAAGCTGTATTGGATTGGTTAGCGAAGCATTGGAACACAAGTGGAACATCTTCTGAACTAAGCATAATTTTTGTTGGGGAAGTTACTAATTACCAGTTACCATTCCCCATGATTGGCACTTAGATTAAGAATTTATGGTACATAATTTATCAGAACCTATTTGATAATCATTTAAATTTAGATTTAGGTTGAAACAGTGCAAATACTTGTTTATATTAAGAAGCAAATTCATTTATTTTAAAATCAATGAATTTATATATTTTAAAAGAAAATTTAAAATGTTTAATATTAGTTATTGGTATATTATATGTTTAATTATATTATTATATGTATTTTATTCATAGAATTTGACTTTTAGAAGAAGCTCTAATGAAAATGATTTATGTATGCATAAGAATTAAATACTTTAATACTAGGTGGTTGGTGTTGGATTTTTACTATATTAAGAAGCAAATTTATTATATGTATCTTATCTTCTTATTCCGAAGTCCGTTTGATGCGTTTCCAGATGGTTTAGAACGACAACTTCAATTTCTAAAACTAATGTTTTAAGTGTTTCATCTAATGGAAAATTAAACATGTTCAAAATAGAAGTTGTTCAACACATAATACCCCTGAATCCTCTTCAGTAAGCCCTTCAGTATTTTTGACATAAAGAATGCTACATTTATCCAATAAAGGTGCATAAATACTTGTTGGAAAGTTGATTTAAATGGCTACAATATTAATGAAGATTACAAGAGCAGATTCGTCTAAGAGATGGATCGTAAATGCAGTTCTTTCAGCAGTTGGATTTATGGACACAATGTGAAAAGTCCAAAACCAATGCCTCATTATGTGGATCTTTAAGGCCTAAAATTTATTATGACTTTTGGCCTTGTTTTTTATCTTTTAGCTAGCCTTATTTTCCCTATTTAAAGGCTTACTTGGTTCATAGAAAAATAAGTGAGAGTTGATATTATTTGGAAAACAATATGGTTACTTGGTTTTTGGTGAGATGCCGAAACCTCCTCCTTGGTGAGATGCCGGGTGGGTTGCCTTTGTGAGATGCGAGGGCGAAGGCATTAGTTCTCATAGGTGAGAGGCTTGTGAGAGTTGATGCGAGTATTGTAGAGTGGATGGTGAGATGCTTGAAGCTCTAACAATACATATCTTGTACTTTATTTTCAATTATCACAAATCCAAAACACATGTGTATGTTTTCTTTAGTTTTTCGTTGTCTTGCATCGTTGGATTCTTTGGTTGGGGCGTATCAGTACATAGAGGTAATTGTGCGTGTAAACAAAGGTGGTACAAATTGAGGTGTCCTAATCAAAGCTACGTGCATTCATCGATGAAATTGAGAAAAGTTGTGATGAGGCTATACTTACGTTACTTAAGGAGCTTGCCACCAATTGTGTGGAAAACTCGCATGGTTTGCGTCCAAGGAAGTATGTGGAAAGAAATCGATAGCTTGGTCATTCAAAATTGTTTGTAAATTATTTTGCTAATCATCCGGTTTACACAAACAACTAGTTTCGTCGTAGATTCAGAATAAGAAGAGATCTTTTCATACAAATACTAGAGAGGCTACATAGTGAGGTGTCATACTTCAAGCCAAAAGTATATGCAACTGGAAGAGTTAAGGTTTCATCGTTGCAAAAATGCACAGATGCTTTGCGTATGTTAGCATATGGAGTTGCAACATATCAAGTTGATGAGTATATTAATATCGATGAAACAACTCCGAAAAATTCTATGAGGCATTTGTGGATAGAGTAATTTTCCTTTTTGGCGAAGAGTATTAACGAAGGCCGAATGAAGAAGACTTACAAATATTACTTCCCGTTGGAGAGCAAAGAGGATTTCTTGGAAAGTTATGGAGCATCGATTGCATGCACTATGAGTGAAAAAAAACCTTCAACAGCTCGACAAGGGCAATTTGGTAGTGGACGTAGCAAGAAATCTGATAACTCCACCTTGATTATAAATTGTTTGATGTGAATGATGGAAGACTTAACATATATATGCGGTTTTATAAACTAACAAATATCAATTGTATTTCTAGATTGCATTTTTTTGTTTGTTAAATGTGTGAAGACCTTGAAAAGCATTTCAAAGGAAGAATGCATGCCTTGAAACACATTACAAAGGACGAGCACGAAGATTTTGAACTGTGTTACAAAGGACAAACGCGGAAAACTTAAAAAGCATTACAAAGGTGGATTCGGCGAAGGGCTTTCAAGTACAAGATTCAAAGATCTCTACCAAAGGATAACAAGAAGATTTGAGAATATTCTCACAGAGAAGATCTCGGCCAGCCAACAAGAAGATCTTCAAACGGATTTAAAGAGAAGATCTCGGCCACAACAAAAAGATCTCACAAAGATCTTAACCGAAGACGCAAGAGGATAAAAGAAGATCTTCCAAACGGATTCCACGCAAGAAGATCTCGGATCTAAAGGAAATCTTCAACGGCATATCCAAGGGAGAAGATCTAGGATCTTCAACAAACCAAGATCTTCAACAGCATTTCCAAAGCAAGAGAAGATCATGAAGATGAAGATTCTCAACGTGCGTCAAAGAGAGGAAGTAGAAAAGAGAAGATAGAAAATCTTACAATGACTACTTCAACTCAACCAAGCACCGTATTCCATGGAGAAAGAAGAACGTTACAAAGGTTATCTTACAACGGCCAAAATGTTCTCCATATAAGGGTATAAATGAAGAGTATAAGTGAAGATGGCGATTGAAAAGAACGACAACAAGCTTACACGGAAAAAGAACCAAGTCTTCAAGCGATCAAACATCTTCATTCCAAAAGTTTATCTTCCTCTTTAGTTGCAAAAGTCTATATCCTTAGAGAGAGATAACACTAGAGCTCCATTGACATATCTAGGGAGTGTTATACTTGAGTGTGTTACTCTGTGAAGTAACTAGGCTATTATTGCTAGGTTAGAGTTGACTAGATCGTAGTATTGAGGCTACAATGAGAAAAGAAGGAGATTTCTTCTAGGTTGAATCTAGGACTCTTTGAAGCAGATAATAGATAGTTAGATCCTTGGGTAAAGAAACCCTAGGACGGAGGCGTAGGTTGATAGAGCTGAATTGCGTAAACATATCACCATGTCGATCTTTTAATTCCGCACTTTTTATTGCTTAAATTGTGACCAACGTTGTTTTGTAGGTTTCGAAGTCAATGCCTTGAAATCCCTATCAAAGCCTTGATATACGATATTGCGAAAAGTTCTCATACTCTATTTAACCCCCCTTCTACAGTATTTATATCCTTATTATTCATTTATACGGTTCTTCAAAATTTGCAATCATCCTTGAAGTCGTGACCTCGCAAGATCTATGGTTTTGACATGCATTTTGTGAAACTCCAGGTACATGTAATGACATAAATGTTTTTTTTTTATCGTTCTCCAGTATTTGATATTATATTAGAAGATAGAGCTCCACCTTTTCATTTTTACTGTCAACAACACGAGTATATATGTGTTATCATCTCATAGGAATTTATCCACCATGGACTACATGTATTCAACTGATTAACGCCGCCCAAGGCCTTCAAGCAGAGTTATTCGCTAAGCATCGAGAGTTAGTAAGGAAAGTCGTTGAACGGGCTTTTGGGGTTCTACAAGCCCGATTTGCACTAGTATGTGGTCCATGTAACTTATGGAATTCACATCTTATTGAAAATGTAATGAAAGCATACATCATATTGCATAACACGATCGTCGAAGATGAACGTGATACATATGTTAATTGTGACGATTCATCACAATGTGATGAAATTCGAAGCACCATTGATGATGAATCAATTTGGATATACTTGAGGGAAATTACTAATGATACGCAAACTTGCATTCGAAGAAGAATTCATGCCCATGATCGAGCAACAAATTTATCCCTTAATGCTGCTTTAGAAGAAAATATCTGGCAAAAGTTTTGGACTAGTCAACTAGAACAAATATGTATAATTTATTTACGCTTTTTTTATTTTATTTGCATCGTGTTGCATGTTTGTGGTTAGTTTGTAATATCATTGTCTTTAATTAAGTTTCAACATTTTTAATTTACTATTTAATGTTATTTTGATATATTATGAAGCTATAATAATATTTTTTTTATCATTAAGTCAAGAAACTCTCAAGGGGTACATTTATTAAACACAAAATTAGAAAAAGCCTAGTAAACCAAATTGTTTCAAATTAATAATACACAGAAGGAAAAATATTAATTATTTCATAATATATAAATATTATGAAATATAGATTTCGTAGGTATGATGCATGTATGACAATAAATAGACATTTTGTATAGTTTATGAGTTGTGAGAAGTATGAAGTATACTATGAGAATTTTCTAAGCTAATGTGACAGAGAATGAGCTGAAAAGTAGAATAAGAAACTTTATAATGATACGCAAACTTTATAATGAGGCGACACTTATATAGATGTCGACTTTGGTCTGTTATTTATCTATTTTATAACATTATATATCTTTTGTGGCTTGTTGGACATGTCATTATGGAGTATTTCCACTAATAACACCCTTGACCAATGAAAGTGTGTCATGTGGAAAAAACGGAGACGGTGAGTGGAGAAGAAAAGCAAGGTGAGAAAGATGTTGAGATAGTCTAAAATACTATATAACAAGTTGTATTAACACAATTTTACACATCGAACTCCTTTAAGAGGAAATCACATGTTTATCTTCCTATTTTAACTTAAAATAGAGGATATAATTTTTGGTAAAATAGGGTCAAATGCACCTAATTTTGGTAATTAGGATCTTTATGTGAGGTGATTTTCAACACAACTTTATTCAAAATTGTATCTATTAACTTCCACCAGAGCATATAAAAACATGTAAAATGTTTGATTGATATTTTCAACATAGACCTTTACATCTATAAAGGGTCTAGATTGTACTCTTTTGGTGAATCTATTAATGTGTCGTTGATAGAGAGCATGCAAAAGAGGAGGATCAAAGGTGCGATGAAGTAATTGACCTCATGATTCAGAAGATAAGAAAGAATCATATAAGGTGTGGGAAGATTAGTTGGGTGTTATGAGATTTGATTATAGGATCATAGTTCGGTGGGAGACCAACAAAGAGGGTAATAATAAACTCTAAATCGGTGATTGTTTAACTAACATGAAGAGAGGATACACGATCAATGACTTTGTTGAGGAAAGTAGTGATATAATCTTACCATTTATAATGGAGGCACGCCGAAGACGTGTTTGAGCTATGTGTGCACTCGAGGGAGCATTAACAACTCATGAAGGAGTAATCAAAGTTATTTGGAGGAAGAACAATCAATAATATGGGTACGAACATCATCCATAAGGGAAGAGGTGAGAATGACAAAAACCAAATGATCTTTGGTTTGTTTATGGTCGAGTTAGAGACAAAGGTGAAGGATATGGACGTTTGTCCTTAATTACTCGGCTCTCAATATCGTGTTAAGAGTATATGAAGTTGTGTAAAATGTTTTATTGATATTCCACTGTTCATTACATATGCCAAATCATTATACATAGAGACACGTAATAGGTTGGACCTATGAATTACATTCAATTAAGTCAGGTATCCTAGTAACTTTTCCATTCTTGGATTGTAATTTTATTCCTTATTGTTTTTTTTTTATTTTATATTTATGTGTCTGAGCACTGATAGGTGGACTTTAAAGAGCATCTTGATATTTCCGTATGCTCAACCAATGTTGGGTCAAAACTGATCGATCAAGGGTCCGTTAGACATTTGCTTCCAATCGTTTAAGGGGATTAACGATCAATACAAAGCATGTTTCATAATCAAGATACTACTTAGGTTATAAGTAATGTCACCAATACATATTATCAAGTCTAGACACGAAGGAGGTCATACAAGCAATACAAAATATCACAAGATATGATTCATCAAGATGCACACATATGACTAACCATTCAAGGTATTAAACGGAAATCCATGGTAAGCATGATTTTCCAATATATTTTCCTAGCTACCCACTATAGTATCCTCTATAGAAGATATCAAGCGAAACTCTTAAGCCTCAAATGAAACTACACAAAGCATAACAACATATGAAACCTACTCTAGAGGTAACGCGAAGCACTTCATGCATGGTATGTATCATCTCATCATAATACTTGAATGTGATACATATTATCACTATATCAACCAAGCCAAGTCTAGGCACGAATGAAAGCAATCAAGTAAATACATAGCATCAAAGAGGATCTTATATGCAACATATCAACATCAAGCTCTCAAAGGATAAAACACACCACGAAGGTCTTCTACTCACCCTTCAAAGGTAATCCTAGTCAAACAAATCATAAAGATCTAACAAATAGCATGAACCACCTACACATAAACCCGTTGATCTAAGGAGATGATTAACCTAAGAATCATACAAGCTCAAACAAGATGGTGGCCCATTGTTTAACAAGTCAAGTCTAGACATAAACCATCTATACTACTCCACAATGTGATATCATCAAGTATGAGAAAGGATACTTTAGGCATTTAAACACGCATGTTGTTATTCATTCATACACAACAAACCCTTCAAAAGATAGATTTATACTAGACAAAGCAAGTAAAACATGGTTTATGTCTTTTACCCCAAAACCTAGAGATCTACTCTAATTGCTGGAAACTAAATCAAACACAACAAAACTCATCATGGATACATAGATAGATATTGATAAAATATAAAAGTACAAAGAAATAAGGGAGTGGTTTGGAGTTAAAAATCAAACATTATAGTAAAACTAAGATTTAAAGAACACAACACTTGTTTCAGCCTACATCCAATGGTCATAATTATAGAGTTTTGGAGGTGGTCCGAACCAAGATGATTTGTATTGGTTGTGGAGGAAGCATGATGTCCTCTAAAACATGGGCAACTTGGCCTAGTGAAGTAAAGCATTAGACCGAGTTGACCTAGCTCGGTCCATGTGTGCCACCAACTCGATTCAAGTGTCTTGAAAGCTTTGATGATCCTTCTTCGATGGCTTCTTATTGGATGATCCTTGTGCTCCTTGGACTCTATGCTAGGCTAGTAAAGGTCGATGTGCTCGCCCTTATGAGGCTTGGGACTTCTTGAGGCCTTCCCCTTGGATCATTAAAGCCAATCCTTCTTGTCACTTCTTATGCTTAGATGATGATGAGAATGAGGATGAAGATGATGAACTATTTTCTCTTTTGGCTTCAGAATTGTACAAACTTGGTCCTTTTTATCTTCTTTTCGGGCCAAAACACCTAGAAACTCACAAAGAGGGAAGTAGATATTTGCAACTTTAAGCATAAAGATGTAACGATACCTAAATCCATGAAAAAAAAAGACTTGCCATGATAAAAGAAAAGGACATCTAAAAATACAAAAAAAATATGGCATGAAAGCATGCTACAAACTAGTGTATGTGCATCAAAGTTGTATGGAAGTGAATGTAAGCATGCCAAAAGAGCATTGTAAATTTTATTTGTTAGGCCGAGTTCAAGTAGATATACATTATAAAAATCTTTATCACACATGATTTTACCTTGGTAGACGGATTTTGTTTCTTTTTACGTATGGTGGATCAATACAAACCAAGTGCAAGCATCATTAGACCTCTAAGTAGCACCTTTGAGTTGTCTTAACTTAGGAAACTTGATTATAAGTTTCTTGTGTGAGTATTTGACATTCATCTTTCATGTTTATTATGAGTATTACTTTTTACAATATCTTAGACTTGCCATGACAATAATATGATGAAAAAGATCAATTATTTGAAGCATACTCTCAAAATTATTTTTCTTTCTGTATTTCTTTCTTTCTTTCTTTCTTTTTGTGTCTTCTTCATCCTTAGTATTCGTTCTTCCTTGTGGACAAACAAGATCTAAATATAAGGTATTTTGATAGCATGCTTTCATGTTATATTTTTAGATATTTTTTAATGTGTTTTGTCTCAACTTTGCATGGTTTAAGCATCTATATCTTCGCTTTAGCTTCCCCTTGTTTACGTGTCTTTGTAGGTATTTGAGCCTTAAAAGGAGCTAAATGAAGACATCAAGCCATTCATGGATTGCAAGCATCATTACATCTATCATCCAAGTACAATGGAAGAAGGAATAAAAAAGAAACCGAGTATTTGATCCAAGGGAAGACCCTTAATCAAGTCTCAAGCCTCATAAGGTTGATATCATGTCCCTTATGAATCTAGCATGGAGTCCAAGGAGCCTAAGAATAAAGCATGAAGGAACCGAGCAAGACAAGCTAGCAAGGAAGGAACACAAGTCACCAACCTCGATTTTATAAAACTCGACCGAAGGCCAATTTTCCCCAACCTCGAGTTTTGTGTGCTTCATCTCTTCTAGAAGCATCTTTGTAACAACCAATTTTTTTATTTCTTTTGGGAGAGACCACTTTATAAACTCCTATATAATATCAATGATTGTAAATTAGAGAGACATTCAAATCATATTGGCTACTTTCAGATCTAAAACTAGTTTCCATCATTTTTACAAAGAATTCAAATCAAAATAGAGACACTTTAGATGTTCTTCATCTTGTTCTTCAAGCTTCAACTTTAATCCTTTATACTTTTGATTAGTAACTCTAAATTTGTCCATTCTTCGTTCATTGTTTATATTTTGATGTCCTCTTTCATCTATAATATTTGTTTTGATATAACTTGAATTTGAATTTGTGATGGATGAGTAGTTTCATACTTAGTTTTAAGGATGAAAATCGTCAAATCATGCTTGCTTAGCTTTGTTTTAGTGTAGATTCATAATATGAAGGAAATTTAAACATAATTTGTGATATATAGGAGTGACGGAAATCTGGACTAGTTGACCATTCATGTTGGATTTATTTCATTGTTGATGGTTTAAATTTGCTAGTCTAGATCTACTTGTCAAAGCATTGAGTTCTTTCATTATTGAATGATTAGTTTCTAGATTTATCATCTAAATTGAGACTAAAAGGTGATATGAGGATGATTATGCATTTTATGGATCCCTATCATGTTAGAGTAGAACTAATTAGGGACGAAAGCATGATTATACTTTATTAGTAATGATTATCCATTTTATGACACACTAGATGATGTATGCAAATAACAAACACCATGTATTGCTTATATTGTTTTGTATGATCATAATTGTGACTTAAGCTTGATCAATTGAACTGTGGCATGTCCATTGCATGATCTAATTGATATAAGCTATTGATAACAAGATTTATGACCTTAGTTTAGGTTTGCATTTAGGTAGATTTCCCCTTTGTTGCATGCATTGACATTAGGCCATGGCATTTATGCTTGATTGAGTTCATATTTGACACATTCGACACATTTGAGGTTCATGCCTCGAGGCGGAACGTACTCGAGACCCAAAGAAGGCAAGCTTTGGAGCAAAGAAGAATTTAAGTTAGATCTCGGGTTGGTGCATGATTGATCTCGGCTGAGGTTCCTGAATCTTACACCACCCGACGTTTTCATAGAATGGAGGTTCACGTGAAGGCTCAAGAATTTCGGTCCCGATAACTGAAGAATCTATCCCGATATTTGCTAAATGACCGAGATTACCATCCTGAGCTGCTTTTCAACACTTTTCACAAAAGTTCAGTTTTCGACCCTGCTTTATTGAGGTTGAGTACATCCCTGGTATTGTAGGCTGACCCTTTGTTCCCTTCTCACAGAACTTTGGGTTCCATTCCCTCTCTCTCTTCTTGGAAGACTTCCTCCTTAGAACAAATTTGTGTAAGATTTTAGAGTGGTTTTAGAGGAAAACTTGAAGGTTGTAAGTGGGATTCAATTCTGAACAAGTGTCGTGGTACTTTAAGCCTTTGTTATTGAACAAGTTCCAGCTAATTTCTCTCTTTCATTCTTTCTTTCTCATTTTCATTATGGTTTGCTTGTTGAAGTTGTATGGATGTTGATCTCAAAATGCATGTTGTAGGCTAAATATTTGTGATTCTAGGGGGGATAGGTCGATAGTTATGGCTTGGATGATGATAGAATGAACTTGCATTTTTAGTTTAGGATGTCTAGCTGCTCGAACCCTAACTCTTAGGAATCTCGGCATGTTCTTAATGGATCTCGGCCGAGATTGATATGATCCACCCTAGATCTCCTCTATTGTACCGTATTTGATGAATTTGTATGTTAGGATGTTAGATTGCATAAACCCTAGTGTTTGCTAAGCTGAATCTAGCTAGGACTTGTCTTAAGTTAGCAAACTAAGTGCGGAAAGAGACATATCCAGTGATTTCCTCCCTTAGGTATAGATGATGATGAATTCTAGGTAATAGAGGTGTAAAAACCTCTATTGGATTGCGTGTGCTAGGTTTCCTGCATAAGTCGAGCCTTATCCGAGACTTACCCGGTGAGGATTGGTTTGAGCCTTAGGTAGTAAACCTGCTTGTGTTGAATTCCCTGACCTTAGTTCCTTGAGACTTACCCAGTAATAGGAAGTTTAGTGTGGGATAGTGGAACATGAGATCTCCCCCGTAATGGGTCTCATAGGAGAAACACTCATTTCCCTTAGCAACCACAACTTGTCCTTACATTATGGAAACCTTGAATCCAATGCTATAATCGAGATCTTGAACTCTAGAATCCGCTTTTCTCATATTGTTCTCACATATTGTCTCGTATTGTTTGACCTTGAAGTTTTTACCTTGCTACAAAATGTGATAAACTGTGGATTCGCTAGGTAAATCTAGGGAATTATTGCAAGTATAAATATAAGACATTGTGTGCACCTCTTTTGGAGCGAACAACTATCCTATGAGCTTTAAAAGAGGATTATGATGTTTGGATGAATTCCTCAAACATGATATTACCCATTCATTGATTGAATTTTAGCACTTGCACATGCTAATAGTAATGGTTTGGGAGGATTAACTCCTAAGCCTAGTGGTCTCTTATGTTTAAATCTTAAACTTGTCATTTGAGTTTTGATACTTAAATCTTAAACTTGTCATTTGATTGAATTTGATCACCCATTTGTCACTCTTTTCATGTTTATGCTTCTTTGATTGACATAATGAATGAACTATGTAGAATCATTGTGAAATTCGATCTTAATGTTCTATGATATGTTACATTGACAAGGGTTGTGCACTTGCGGTTTTATATGATTTTTGAGTGTTCATTTACACTACATCAATAAGGATTTTGTGTTTGTTTGACTTGTATTTTTTTTGTAAATGCCAACATTTGTTAACATAAATGCAATATGAACTAAACACAACATACTAGATCAAATTTATTGTGAGAGAAAATAGCCACATTAGTAACAAACATAATGCATATGGAAACTTAGAATTTTTTTGTGATGAATTTATCATCTTATGCTCATTTGAAAAGTCTAATGCATGTTTCTTCACCCTTTTTTGTATATGTGTACGATCTTATGCAATTCATGTTTGTAGTGCTTTAGTAATGCTTCTTCTACTTCCAATAAAATATTCAAGTGAACACACCGCTAGCTCTTGTTAAGTTAAAATTTAAAAAAAAATCAAACATAAGCTACAATTATCTACTACATCGATTTGAGATTGATTCACGAAGCTCATGTACTTCATTTCAAGTATACTTAGGTAGCGTTTGGGTGCAAGCTTATTGAAGTTTACGAGAGCTTATACTTTTACTGTACAAATTTAATAAGTGTTTGTGTGTCCAGCTTATAAAAGCTGATGAAGCTTATGAAAACTTATGAAATGATGCTTTTATAAGCATCTCATGACAACCTTATAGGAGCTTATGGAAACTTTAATTCTAAAAATACCTTTTATTATTATTTATCACATTATATTATAATATATAAGTGTTTAATTAATAAATCCATAAAACTAAATATTATTAATTATTTCTTAGTTTCAAATCTATAAAGTTAAAAATTCGAATTTATTTTGTTTAACAAAAATAAAGTTTAACTACATGTTAGATATTTACTAATGTCTTTTTAATTATAATATAATTTTTAATTATCTATTAGTATTAATAATGCATTTTTGACAATAATCTTTATTAAATATTTACTAAAAAGACATATAAATTACATTATTAATTATTTTTCAGCTTAAAATATCATAAATTTAAACATTCGAATTTTGTTTGACAAAAATAAAATTTAACTACACAATAGATATTATAATATAATTTTTAATTATCTATTAGTACTAACAATGTTTATTTGGACATTAATCTCTACAAAATATTTATCAAAAAGACATATCAATTACACTATTAATTATTTTTTAGCTTAAAATTTTATAATTTCAAATTTCAAATTTTATTTAACAAAAATAAAATTTAACTATATAATTTTAAATTATCTATTAGTACTAATAATATTTTTTTGATAATAATACCTATTAAATATTTACCAAAAAGACATATGAATTACACTATTAATTATTTTCTATCTTAAAATTTTATAAATTTATATTTTCGAATTTTGTTTAACAAAACTGAAACTTAACTAGACATTAGACATTATAATATTATTTTTAATTATTTATAAGTACTAATAATGTTTTTTGGAAATAATCTCTATTAGATATTTACCGAAAATACATATCGATTACACTATTAATTATTTTTCATTCTAAAATTTATAATTTAAAAATTCAATTTGTTTAATAAAAATAAATTTAACTATATAATTTTTAAATTATCTATTAGTACTAATAATGTTTTTGCCAATAATATCTACTAAATATATATCAAAAAGATATATCAATTACACTATTAATGAAGCCCTTATTGGTAATTTTACACCTCGTACTTTCCAAACGCTCAACAAGCTAAATCAGCTTTTTTTAATCAGCTACTTATTTCAGCTTCAGTTTCAGCTTCAGCTACAATCATCTTCAACTTCAATTTCAACTATTATAAGCTTGTGGTTCCCAAGAGGGCATGTATTACAGTAACTCATAAAGTATAATGTGATTGACCTTTCAAGAGGGCATGTTGTACCACAAAACAAACTAGTATTACTGAAGCATGACAAACCATACCATAATTGCACGAGACAAGGCCAAAGTTCGAGGTTAAATTTTTAGGGCACATATGTTGGTGCGTTCTTAAAGTATTCTTAGACCATGTGTAACAGGTAGTTTCGGAACTACTAATTTTTTCCCGTCACGTCAGCAAGAATTATGCCACGTCAGTTAGTTAGTAGCTCCATTTCATCTTTTCACGTATTTTCACCCACTATAGAGAGTCACGGGACTACTATTTTTCACTTTTTAGTTCTTATTTATTTTCAATAAATTAATAAATTGTATATTTATATATCATTTATTATTAATTAATATTACTAATACTACTATAAATAAAAATTAGCCGTAAAATTTAAAATGTAAATATATTTTAAAATTAATAAAAAAATTTAAATAACAAAGAACTTAATAAAAAAGAAACAAAATTATTTTTCTAAAAGTTAAGTGTATGTTGAAGTTAATGTATAACTAGTTGTTGTTTTTATGAAATTGGAATTTTATTTGTAAGTTAATGTCTCAATCAATTTATGTCTAAGATCTATATTAAATTGTGTTTTTTGATTAAAAAAAATCCAAATACATATAGAAATCAAATAAATATCATATTACATTGATATAAATAAAGTATTATGCAAAAAATAAATTTTAAAACGTTAAATGTTCACTACGTAAAAACCTATATACGTTACAAGAAGTCAAAAATTTTTGGGATAATTTGACATACTAGGCCTTTTTGAGTTTTTGTTTAAGAAAGTGTACCCCAAATTTTTTACCACTTTCATTTAATAGTAGGTAAAAATTATTAATCCTTCTATTTAGAAAGAAAGTTAGAAACAAAGAATAACTAACGTTTGTTGTCTAAGTTTTAATTTTTAATTACTGAATTTATTATTTATTTTTTTGACTTTTTTACTTTCCTTATATTTTCTTTTTTATTTTCTGGAATAAATTTCTCATACCAGAATTTTCACATACTAGAATTTTATCATACCAGAATTTTATTACATACTAGAATTTTTACATACTAGAAGTTTATCATACCAGAAATTTCTCATACCATAAATTACATATCAGAAATTCAACCAGATTTTTCATACTTGAAAATTACATACCATAAGTTTATCATACCAAAAGTTTATCATACCAGAATTTTCCCATACCAGAATTTTCAAATACCAGAAGTTTATCATATCAGAAGTTTATCATACCATAATTTTTTCATACCATAAATTACATACTAGAAATTCAACCAAAATTTTCATACTAGATAATTATATACCAGAAAATTTTATTTCAAAATTAATTATACTTCCATTGTATCCAAGGCGCTCACCTAGTCCACCAGCAACTAGAACAAATGCAACATTCCTTGCTTCACTAACACCAGCCTCTTCATATTTGACAAAGTTGTCATCACCAAAAATCAGATTTTCTCCTATAGGAATGTAACACCCCGTAAAATTGTCATCCCGCATCATATGAATGGGGATTTGTAATTCACTTATAAGGATGCGTTGCTACCCATGTCAACAAGAATTCTTCTTTTCCAGTGGTAGAGTGAGGACAAATAACTCTAGAGTTAAGCGTGCTCGTGCGGGAGCAATTTCAGGATGGGTGACCTCCTGGAAAGTTTTTTGCGCGAGCATGGTTGGCATGGGGACAACGTCCCTAAGACCTCGGGTCTTACAAGGAACTTGTGAAAAAGTTGTCATCACAAAAAGTCATAGAAGCTCTTGAACATGCAGCAAGAGGCATAAATCATGAAGACAAACACAAAATTAAAAGAGGCATAAATCAAGAAGACAAACACAAAATGAAAACAATCAGCCATGAAATCAAATAGAATATCAAACATCATCCCGAGCTAGGGTTTTGGCACACTAGTGGTGGCGGCTTTACGGCGGAGATCGTGCAGGCGAAGGCGGCTACTAACATGTTGGTGTGGCAAGACGACGGTGGTGTCGGCTTCTCAAACTAATCGGCGCGAAGGGAGACGGGCGAGGATTCTGGTTTGAGAAGCGAATGTGGTGGCTCGGGTTCTGGTCTCCGGTGCTCTTGCCATCGGTAATGGCGGCCTCGCTTCGAATCTGGCTCGAGATTTGTTAGTGACGAGGAAAGGCTCGCATGAGGAGGGAGGCGGTGGCTCCTTGGCGGCGACAGCTCCAGCGGAGGGAGACAGGTGGCACGCGACGCCGGTGGTGATCGAAAGCACAAGCGTCTGACCTTCCCGTCCGAGTCTACACAGATGGAGAGAAATGGAGGCAATATGAGAGTGGAGGAAGAAACGAAGATGAGGCAGCGTGAGTTAGGGTTTAGAAGATAAGCAGTAAAAAAAAGATAATTTAAAAGTTGGGGTATATTTTGTTAATTACAAATATGAAAAAGCCTAGTTTATATTATACCTTTTCAAAAAAACTTACTTACCTAATTAACCCAATTTGGTTTGATAAAGACACCAAATTTAATTTAGGAAAACAAAAATCGGAGTAAGTCGATCAAACTATTTATCGAAAGACAAGGTTAAAATCAAGAGTTGAGGGCTAATTAAAAGTCATCACTTATGACCTCATCCATTTCCACAAACCATGAAGCCCAAATATTTGAAGACAAATCAACTATACAACAAGAGAACAAATATTTGAAGCCTAAATATTTGAACACAAGTGAAAGGATGAATATTTATTTATTTCTAATCCAAATTTACATCGAACTAGAAGGAAGACGGGCAACAAGTTGTGCCGCCAAACCTTTCTGAATAGCAAATCTGATTCTCCTAAAAACAACATCAGACGACCTAGGAGACATAACGTTTTCATGCAAAACCCGTTGCACCCTCTTGAGAACTTCAATAGCATCGGGCGCAAGGAAACCAAAGGTGTCAAAAGCGAACGGAAGAAACACATGTTGATTTTCAATACAAGTTTTCTCATGTTTGGCCACCTTAGCAGAAGTCGCACTAAGCGCCGCCTTACCCACCACAAAAGGCTCACTACCCAAACAAACAAGTGAAGGAGTAACATTCGCTTCTTCTCCCTCAACCGTTCTTTTACTATTTACAAGGGCACAAGGCAATAGAAACAAAAATGTTAGAGCTACCGAGGAAAACTCAAAAAAAAATGAAAGAAATCTAAATTACGAGGGTACCAACTGTGTTTTTCAAAAGTTAATCATAAATTTTAGAGCAAAGTAATATATGGCTTGTGAATCTTAAGTTCTCGACAGAAACCCAAAGTAAAAGAAATTAATTTTAGCTTTATCAATAAAAAAAAATTACATAATATATTATCTCTAATTCCATCGTCAATATATATAAAACAAAATTCTCCATTAATACCTCGTTTCATTCCTAAAAAAAAAAAAGACAAATATAACAAACTATCCCTAACTCCATCCTTCTTCCGGTGGGCTTCCTTCATTGAAGTCAAAGCCAAGGTCTACTTCCTTTTAGACTTTAGATCTGCCTAAGACCTTTCAAGTTTCCACATCAATGAGGTTCATGAAAATTCTACAATTTTTTTTTATTATTTTATGATTTATATAATATTTTTTATTATTTTATGATTTATATAGCTAAAAGACAATTAATTAAAAAAAGAAGAATTCCCATACTGTTAAAAACATTCGATGAATCCGGTCGCACATTTTGTATATTTTTAGTATTATATTCTATTATTTTTGAATTTTTCCGCAATAAGTATTTGCCAAAAAGGTTGTTAAAGAAGAGTAATTGAGTATTGGGTATTCGAACCCAAAAAGGGTCCTCTTAGTAAGTCAACGGAGGAAGCAGCCCTCCACCTTCAAAGTCTCTCACCCAGTTTGCACTGCAAGCTAAACACCTCACCTACCTTTCTATTTCTACTTTTTATTTTTCATAAATTTTGTTCAATATTTAAACTTTAACTAGTGTATTATCCGCCCCTTGTGTGAGATTGTATTTTAAATATAATTCATCCAACAATACGATATTTTTAAGTAATTGATTTTTCTAAATGGTGATATGAACCTTATTTAAATCTTTAACTTTTTTTTTTTAATTTTATAAATTTAAATTGTCTCAAAGATATTGTTAAATTTTTTTTAAAAAAAATCTGACTAAAAAAATATATTAGGTTTAAGTAATTCAGAAATTTAATTAAGATTTTTAGGTTGTTGTTAATTGTTAAAATAATACTCCTCCAATGAAAAATAAGTGTCGTTTTAGTATTAGTAATTTGATCACAATTATCTGTCGTTTTAAGTTTTTTAGGCCAATAAATGAACAATAATTATAAGAAATGTTCTTGAAAATTGGTTTAAATGATTAATTTTACTTCTAAAATCTTTCTTATTGGTTTAAAAGAAAGTTGAATATTAAATAAGTGATAAGATTTAAAAAAATTTTACAAAATTTATGTTATTTAATATTTTTTTAAAAAATTGTCTCAAATACTAAAATGACAGTTAATTATAATCAGATGGAGTATCTGGTTAGAGTTCTGATGGTCAGATACGTAAAGTGTTAAAAGATGCATGGTTCATGTTCCTTTATTTATTTATAATAACCTTAAATATTTTATTTATTTCATTTGTACAGAGTTTAATGACTAATATCAAACAAATAAGTAAACTCAAAGACCAAATTAATAAAAAATCAATAGTCTCCTCCATTACTGATCTACTACTATATATAGATATGGCGATTTTCATCTCCCAAAACTCAAATCAAACCCAAAACCTCCAAATTTCAGCCACCACCAAATTCAAAAATGTTAAAGTTAAACAACATGGAGGTTCCCTCCGCCAAAACCATAATCTCGGCGGCAGCCTCCGCCGCGGCCACGGTGGTGCTCGTTCGCTCCATTGCCAGAGACTTACTCCCCCACGAAGTTCAAGACTTTTTCCGGAACAAAATCTTCTTCCTCTTCTCATCCATGTCCAATCAGATCATCATAACCATCGACGAGATCGAAGGGCTCCATGAGAACCAGCTGTTCCACGCAGCTGAGCTCTACTTGGGCGCCAAGATCTCACCTTGCACCCAAAGGTTCAGAGCTGCAATCCCAGCCAATGAGACCAAGATCATCCTCTCTATGGACAAGAACCAGGAGGTGATTGATGTCTTCAATGGAGTTCAATTGAAATGGACAAAGATCAACAAGCAGGTATGCCATCCTCAATGGTCTCCATTTCAAATTCTGTAATTTTTATCAATCAATCTCCTACTGTAAAACCTGCATTTTTACTTCGTACAATTCCATTTGGGGTTTTCATACATATGCTAAGATGTCTAAACTGATCTGGGTAGATTTCTTTGCTCGGCTAATTTATAGACTCGACTGGTTTTGGAATCGGTTCAATTGGAGATTAAGTTAATCGATTACACGTTCTGAAAAAAAATTTAGGTCAAGTCAGGTTTAGGATATTCAGTATTGGCAATGCAACACAGCATATTTGAATTTGATTTCATATGGTGTTGATGTTTCAATTGAGTTAGACAGGCATCAGGTTTGGCTGAATTCAAAAGCTTAATGACAATGCAAACTAACATGGAATTTTGAACAGGTGGAATCAAAGTTCACAGTGTACGACGAAGGCGGTAGCAGAACCTCGAGCAAGACCGACATATCACACTTTCAGCTGAGCTTCCACAAGAAGCACAGAGAAATGGTGTTCAACTCCTACTTCCCTCACATACTCGCCGAGGCCCTAAAGTTCAAAGAAGAAAAGAAGACACTAAAGATCCACACTTTGAAGTATGATAGAATGTACCGAGGTTCAGGGCATCCATGGGTGTCGGTTAAGCTGGACCATCCAGCAACATTCGACACCCTGGCCATGGATATGGATCTGAAGAAGACGATCATGGAGGATCTTGAGTTGTTTGTTAAGAGGAAAGACTTTTACAGGAAGGTGGGGAAGGCTTGGAAGAGAGGCTATTTGTTGTTTGGTCCTCCTGGTACTGGCAAGTCTAGCTTGATTGCTGCTATGGCCAATTATCTCAATTTTGATATCTATGATTTGGAGCTCACTGATTTGTCCTATAACTCGGAGCTTCGTAAGCTTCTCATCGGGACTGCGAATAGATCAATTCTCGTGGTGGAAGACATTGATTGTTCTATTGAGCTGGAGAGAAAGAAGAAGCAAAGAGCTGATCAGCCACGGTATCATCAAGCTCAGGAGGTATGTTTCGGAAAACTCTGAGATTTTCAGATAGAAGTGTAGAATTTAGTAATCGTGAAGCTTGTTTTCTTGAATGCAGATAACTTTGTCCGGCTTGCTGAACTTCATTGACGGATTATGGTCAAGCTGTGGAGACGAAAGGATAATCATTTTCACCACAAACCACAAAGAGCGTCTAGACCCGGCCTTACTCCGGCCAGGTAGAATGGATGTACACATACACATGTCATACTGCACCCCCTGCGGGTTCAGGATGCTGGCTTCCAACTACCTCAATGTGACGGAACACCCGCTTTTCGCACAAGTTGAAGAGGTTATGGCTGAAGCTAAAGTGACACCTGCTGAGGTGGCTGAGCAGCTCATGAAGAGTGAGGACTCTGAGGCTGCACTTAACGGACTTGTCAAGTTCCTTATGGTGAAGAAGGAGGAGAATGAGTTCAAAGCTAAGAACCCGGAGGCGGAGAAGGAATCGGAGGAAGGCGAAATTGTTGAAGAGATTGAAAACGAAGGTGGTATGAGCAATGGTGTGGTGATCTATGACTTCTGATTGTGTCATTACAACAAATTTATATTATTCTGTAAGTTGAAAATAAATTTTGAAGATGATGATGAATATTGTAACCCTAGTTTGGTTTGTATTACTATGTGAACACCATAATGCTAATACTAATCATATTTTGAGTATGGAATTGCATTGACCTCAAAACGACAAGAACAAAGAGTCGGCATCGGCTTCTTCTCTCACCATCATAAAATTGATCAGAAAAACCGACTCTTCACTGTTAGAAAATTAATCTCAATCTCACCGTGGTCACAAATTTCCGTTCCCACTTACGCTCGTCTCTCGCAAGTGAAGTCCAATTAACCCTCGTGATAGGAGGAAAGAAACAGGTCCAGCTAAAGTAGAATGACTCCCCTCGGGTTTAGTTTTCCAGAAGTTGAAAATTTTAATCCTACTTAATTGTTATTTAATTAGTCATAATCGTAATTGATTAAGCTTAATCAAATTAGAACAATGTTACAAATATGAGCGGTCCGGCTCCCATGAAGTTGGTTTTCAACTTCATGGTGAAGTTCAGCCAATCTTCACCGTCAATTAAGATTAAGGGCTGAGATTAATTAAAATTAATTTTAATTAAACATAAAGGAAAGCATATCTCTCTCCACGTTCAATTCATATCTCTCCAAAGCGAGGATCGAGGAAGCAGACGGGTTCATATCTCTCCAAAGCGAAAAAGGAACGAGGAACTCAATTTACTCAAAATTTCTGGCACCCAAGATTGCATTTTGGTGAAGAAACCATTAACACTATTGGAGGAACAAAGGTAAGCATATTTCTCCAAATCAACATCTTCTTCCCCTCTTTTTTCTGAATTCTAAACTCGAATTAGCTTTAGTTGCAGCATCCTCTTCTTTCCTCTTCTTTCCTCTTCTTCTAAACTCGATTTGTAGAGCTTTATCTGGTTGATTTGAACTGATGTGGAGGAACAAAGGGTGTCAAACTGATTGTGGTTAATATATAGCATGATGCATATCAAATGTTCGATGTAATGCCTAATAGAACTATAAAGTCATCTTTATATTCCTTTGACTGTGTACATTTACTGATATTTTGGTGCAACGTATGTATGATGTTTCTCTTCCACATAAGAAGATTCCTGAAAGACTTTCTAGGCTAGCACAAAGTTTGGCAGCTGCTGTTATGCCAGCAGGGGAGGAGTTCTAGTCGGTATGCTTTCATGGTAAGTGATAGGGATATACTTCTTCTCTATTGTTTTCCATATATGTGTTTGCAGTACAAGTGTTACAAGACCCGATACTCTTTCTACCATTGAGAAGTTCTGATGCAACTTGATTGTATATACACGAGTAAATTATTTTTTTTAGCCTATTAGCTCAAATGGAAGAGCAATGTGCTTACGCACAAAGATATAGGTTCAAATCCTTTATAGGCTAATTTTTGTGATGTTGCGTGTCTTTAGTTCCATTTTGCAGCCTTGAGTACACTACTATACGTCCTGAAGTGAGTTGTTGAGAACCATACTTCTGATGGTTATGTCTGAATTTTTAAGAGGATAATGAATAAGTAAGCAATTCAAGAATGTTGCCTTTAGCTTCAGTGTCAAACTTCTGATGGTTATGTATATGTCCTGAAGTGAGTTGTTGAGAGCCATACTTCCCTGTCTGCATTTTGTTTAAGTAATTTTCCTGAACAGAGTTCCTATTAAATTTTGCAGTCCAAAACCATGCAAACCTGGTGACAAAGTAAGTCATGTGAGGGAATATCCAATAATGAAATCTTGAATATGCTACACCTTATTGTTCACACTTATTTAAAAACTTGGTGGAGGGAAAACATAACCATAATTTACGCATTGCATTACCATAAGCTTGTTGAGAAAGTCCAGAATCCCATACTTCTTCATATAGCTTCCCTAGCATTTCAGGCCGAGACACAATTCAATCCAGCTAAACACTTAGCAGCTGCTCTTCTCACTTTCCAACTAGCATCCTCATCATCTGTATATTCATCAGCACTCTCCCTACAAGAAAAAACGATAAAGCTCCAATAACTATCAATGTTTGTCGTGATTACAAGATACATACAAGATCTAAGAAATATTCTTTTGACCTCAGTGCATGGCCCATACAGGCAGACAAAGAACTGTATGAGCCAACAACTCGTATTACAAAATGGACTTCCTCGAAGAAAATTCAGATTGTAGCAGAGCAATGTAAAACTGTTTTAAGTGAAAGACCAAAACATATCACCAAATTAGATAGTGTGTGCACGTAAGAGATAAGTGCAACATACTCATCTTCATCCTCTTCAGCACTTTCATCATTTGTATCTTCCTCCATTTTATCGGTGAAGTTGGGATCGTAGCTAAGAAACTCCAAAGTTAGGTGAAGGATTTGGTCACAATAAGAAGAAATATCCTTGGGGCATATAATAAAAATGATTTCTAACATATTTCCTAATTTCATTTCTAACATACTTTGTAATTTCAGTTATATTTCACATTTTTCTTTCTTCGAATATGTTGTCAACACCATGTGTATATATCGATGCCTTCTCATCACGTATAGTAGTGTACTCAAGGCTGCAAAATGGAACTAAAGACATATAATATCACAAAAATTAGCCTATATAGGATTCGAACCTATATCTTTGTGCATAAGCACATTGCTCTTCCATTTGAGCTAATAGGCTAAAAAAATAATTTACTCGTGTATATGAAATCAAATTGCAGCAGAACTTCTCAATGGCAGAAAGAGTATCAGGTCTTGTAACACTTGTACTGCAAACACATATATGGAAAACAATAGGGAATAAGTATATCTATATCACTTACCATGAAAGCATTCCCTTGCCTCCCCAGCCATTAATACTGCATCGGCGCTTCTAAGGAACATAGTTATGGGTTCATCATCCCTGGATTTTCCTCCAAAAGTAGAAAAATTGCCTTGCATCCCAAGCTGCACAAGAAGAATCCAATCAACAAGTATCAGGTTCACTAATGCAAACAATTTCTCATGAGTGAACTTTAACCAAACAATTACAATGTATCACAACACCTCAAGCTTACTATAGGCTTACTCCAATAAGCTTCCATGTCATCTAAGTCTCCTCCCAAAGTATCACCTGAAATCAGAAACTGGCAATAAATGCAAAGAACCCATACGATTTATATTAGATATATTTGCAAGTACCTGATGCAAAGTAGTTCACAATTACAGCTTCCGACTTGAACTCCTCCCCTACTGGCATAGTAGCAGCTGCCAAACTTTGTGCTAGGCTAGAAAGTCTTTAAGAAATCTTCTTATGTGGAAGAGAAACATCATACTTACGTTGCACCAAAACATCAGTAAATGTACACAGTCAAAGGAATATAATGATGACTTTATAGTTCTATTAGGCATTACATCGAACAGTTGATATGCATCATGCTATATATTAACCACAATTAGTTTGACACACCTTTGTTCCTCCACATCAGTTCAAATCAACCAGAAAAAGCTTTACAAATCGAGTTTAGAAGAAGAGGAAAGAAGAGGGTGCTACAACTAAAGCTAATTCGAGTTTAGAATTCAGAAAAAAGAGGGAAAGAAGATGTTGATTTGGAGAAATATGCTTACCTTTGTTCCTTCGATAGTGTTAATGGCTTCTTCATCAAAATGCAATCTTGGGCTCCAGAAATTTTGAGTAAATTGAGTTCCTCGTTTCTCTTTAGCTTTGGAGAGATATGAACCCGTCGGCTTCCTCGTTCCTCCTTTGGAGATATGAATTGAACGTGGAGAGAGATATGCTTTCCTTTATGTTTAATTAAAATTAATTTTAAATTAATCTCAGCCCTTAATCTTAATTGACGGTGGAGATTGGCTGAACTTCACCGTAAAGTTGAAAACCAACTTCATGGGAGCCGGACTGATATCAACAATTATGTTACAATAATAAAGACTTGTTCCGGTAAGATCCCTTTGTTCCGGTAAGGCCATAAGGCAGACTAGAAAGATGACACGTGTTCAATTTTTTTTCTCTCCCAGAAACGAATGAAAATGATGTTGCAAAACTTATAAAGGGATAGTGCATAACATATAAAAGGATAATTCATGAATTATAATAGAATAGTTCATAACGGTAAGAAGGCAAGGTAGCCTAGGAAGGTGACACATGTCCAATTTTTTTCTCCATTTATTCCTTCCAACAACAAATTAAAATGATAATGCAAAACTTATAGACGAATAGTGTATAACTTATAAAAAGATAGTTCATGAATTATAATAGAACAGTTAATAGTTATAAAAAAATTAATTCATGAATAATATAAAGTAGGATTTTTCCTCTTGGTACCCTTAAGGTTTGGACTTTTCCTCTTGGTATCCACCAAGTTTCAAAATTACTCTTGGTGCCCTCAAGGTTCCATTTGTTTCCTCTTTATACCCATTCTTAATATATTACATTAAAATTTATTATAAAATAATTAAAAAATCAGAATAATAAATTTAAAATAGATTATGACTCATTAAGTTTGAAACTAATAAATAAGGATTTTTCCTCTTGGTACCCTTAAGGTTTGGACTTTTCCTCTTGGTATCCACCAAGTTTCAAAATTCCTCTTGGTGCCCTCAAGGTTCCATTTGTTTCCTCTTTATACCCATTCTTAATATATTACATTAAAATTCATTATAAAATAATTAAAATCAGAATAATAAATTTAAAATAGATTATAACTTCATTAAATTTGAAACTAATAAATTTATATTGATAGTGTTTTTTTAAAATATTTTTCTTATTAAAAAAAAAGAAAGTAAATTAAAGATAATTTTTATTTTTGAACTAAAATAAATCAAAAATAAATTTTTTAAATTTTTTTAAGAGTCCTAAAAATATAGTTTTTTTAAAAGTTAATTTTCTATAATTTATTTTAATTAGAAAATAAGAATATTATTTTTTATGAGTTAATTTATTATTTTCTATAATATACTTTTTCATAATCTTAAAATTTAAAAAAACATAATTTTTAAAATTTTTTTAATTAATATAAATTATATAAAATTTAAATTCAAAATAAATAAATTTATTATATTTACGAATTAATATAAATTATTTTTTTATTTAAATCGAAAGAAAAAGTAAAATCAAATTATTTAATTAAAAATATATTTATTTCGACAAATAAATAAATAAATAAATATATTTATATATATAATTAAATAAAAAACATTTTTTTGAAATTTATTGAGAGTCTAGATAATTAAAATATAATAAATTTATTTATTTTGATTTTAAATTTTATATAATTTATATCAAATCGAAAATTTAAAAAAAATTATGCTTTTTTAAATTTTAAGATTATGGAAAAGTATATTATAAAAAATAATAAATTAACACATAAAAAATAATACTGTTATTTTCTAATTAAAATAAATTATAGAAAATTAACTTTAAAAAAAAACTATATGTTTAATTTTCTGGATTCTTAAAAAAATTTTAAAAATTTATTTTTGATTTATTTTAATTCAAAAAAAAAATTATCTTTATTTTACTTTACTTTTTTTTAATTAGAAAAATATTTTTAAAAAAATACTATCATTATAAATTTATTAGTTTAAAATATAATTAAGTCATAATCTATTTTAAATTTATTTTTCTGATTTTTTAATTATTTTATAATGAATTTTATTGTAATATATTAAGAATGGGTATAAAGAGGAAACAAATGGAACCTTGAGGGCACCAAGAGGAATTTTGAAACATGGTGGATACCAAGAGGAAAAGTCCAAACCTTGAGGGTACCAAGAGGAAAAATCCTATAAAGTAATAGTTCATGAATTATATGAGAATAGTTCAAAGTTTATAAGAGAATAGTGCAAAACTTATAACATGGTAGTTCATTATAGTTAAAAGTATCCAGAATATGTTTTTTTAATAAAAAAAAAAAAAAAAAATTAGACACGTGTTAATCTCTTAGACGGCCGCATATGTACTATGTATTGACAATTATCATTAATATTCTAAAATAGAAAAGGTGGGATATTGAGAGAATCGCTATTTAATAAAAAATTGTTCACAATATTAAATTCTCTCTTCTTTTAAACTACGGAAACATTTATTTGATGATCTTGTATGTATCAAAATAATTTCATGTAGAGGAAATTACCGGAAACCACCCGTTAAATAGGTTATATTGCAAATAACCACCCGCTCTATCACTATTTACCGGAAACTACCCGTTATAGATACTCCGTTACCAAAAAACCACCTTGTGTCAGTATACCGTCTGTTTTCCGTTTTGTGGGTCCCATTTTATAATAAAATAATAATTTTTCTTGTTTTTCTATTTTTCTATATTTGAATGTATTTACTTCCTTTTTTGTTTTATATTATTTACCTATTAGGCTATAAGAGCATGTGCAACAGATACTCTATTTTGGAAAATGTTGAGATTTTGAGGAATTTTGAGGTTTTTTTTGATTCAACAAATTCCCTATCCTATACTCTAAAATAGGGAATTTGGGAAAAATATATCTTCATTTCCCTATATTTGCAGCAAGAAAGAGCTTCTCCAAATTCAACTCATAAACAAATTTTGACAGTTTTTATAAATAAATAAATAAATAAATTCATTACTCTCTATTTTGAAGAAGCTGGGTTTTAGACAAAAAAAAATTTTTTGAAGAAAATTAAAAAAATACTCCATTTTAGAGTTTTTTTTTGAAGAATATGTTACACATGCCCTAACTTAATGAAAAATTACAGCATTAAATGCAAATAAATTAATCAACCTAACCTCTCTATAATAATGGCCATGTAATATAATAACTGATCAACCACTCCAAAACTACTAATTAAAATTTTGCAAAGAATTGGAAAACTCGTAGTCTCGTACTGTGGCGCACTTATCAGGGAAATGACCGTTCACTTCTCCCGTTGGGGGTTTTCTCGAGTTCGTCGACGAGATCTTTGATGTATTTGACGTCTGTAACTAGCATTTCAATCTGCCTCTTAAAAACCTCGGTGGCTTATGGGTCAGTAGAGGTGGTGCTACTGACATTGTTAGCGGTGGAGGCAAGACTGTGGACTTCCCCGTCTGTTCTCTCACCGGCATCGGCGGTGGTGGTGGGCAGCAAGGCCTTCGATTGGATTTCGGAAACAAGTTCAGGGAGCTTGTCATACTCTGTTTGAAACGCTCGAAACCAAGGGGAATTTCTACGGGCTTAACCTCGGCTGCATCATCAGGGTTGATTTCGACTGGTGGTTGTGAGTGAATCATCGCCGGAAAGTAAAGGAGATGATGAAGTGTGATGAGAGTAACACAACAGATAAAGAAAATCGTGTCCAAGAAAAAAGATGAAATTGTAAAAGTGATGAGTTTGTAATTTGAGCAAAGTATCTGCTACCCAGCAAAATTTTTTGTTCAATCATCTTCTTTCTTTGTCATTCCTGCAAAGGCTTTAGCTGGAAAATTCGGTTGCAATGGAGTTTGATAGGTCGATTAATTTATTTGCCTTTAATGCTGTAATGGAATTTGATAGGGGTTTCCATTTAGTTATAGCCTAATAGGTAAATAATATGAAACAAAAAAAGGAAGTAAATACATTCAAATATAGAAAAACAGAAAAATAAGAGAAATTATTATTTAATTACAAAGTGGGACCCACAAGACGGAAAACAGACCCAAGGTGTTTTTTTGATAACGGCGTATCTATAACGGGTGGTTTCCGGTAAATAGTGATAGAGCGGGTGGTTATTTGCAATATGACCTATTTAACGGGTGGTTTCCGGTAATTTCCTCTTTCATGTATTGTATAGGCGAGAATTGTCTATAATTATTATAAAATTTTGTATTAATTCTTTTGTATATGAGTTTTTAACTTCATGCAATAATCAAATCACTCGTATACAAGAAAACTATTTACATTAACTCTTGTACAAGAAAATTATTTACATAAATCGTGTATAAGAAAATTTCGAGTAATATAATTAACATATATTTATAATTTTCAAAAAAAAAAGAATAAATAATGAGATCAAACTTGTTTAGTTGGTAGGGGTAAAAGGGAGGGACTACCACGGCTATCAATTCTTGAGGACTACATTTATTAATTTTTCATATCCCGTACAAGAACAATACAAGTTACAAAAGCCGCCTCCTTTACTAAAAATATAAAAATAATTTAAAACTGTATACTATAAATAAAATTGCAAAATCCTAAATTTAAAAATGATGTATCATATAAATTTAAATAAAAACTATCATAATCCATAGCATTTATGCAAATTGATCTTATAATTAATTAACTTCTCAATATAAATTTTAGCATTGTTATTATGGGATTTTGAAAATATTGTCGATAAAATTGATTGCAAAGTGTCCACGAGTAGATCCTCAAGAGCGCAAACTAATATTACATTGTCTACTAATATTACATCTCTTTAGTTCAATGAGATAGTAATCAAGTAGTCTAAATTCAACAAAGAACAATTATTTATTTCTGCCAAGAATGTATCAAGGAAACAAGTTTTTCCACGCTAATGTAGTGGTCGTCTTGTAAACGATGAACTTATGTGACATTTCCATGAATTCACTAATTTTACTTATAGCACTTTGACTTAGAGGTTCTGGGAGTTGTTAGTTGTTACCTCTGTCAACCTTATTTCTTGATCGTGTCATGTGTTGCACCAAGTTATTTTAGCTAAAAGGATCATGTAAATTTTATGCCTCGAAGACAACTTATTAACAAATATTATGTGTTTGCAGGTTGGTTGAGGAGGTGTGTTTTTAATATACAGGTACAATCTAATATTTTTTATATAACTTTTTTAGGAACTTGTTGCTTTCCCATAACTAGATCATACAATTTTTTAATCAATTATTTATCTTATAAAAAGTACATTATATGTTATTTTTATTGATTTAAGAAGAATAATTTATGTGTACGATGTGTATCGTAAATGATTGTTTTTAATGAATTTTGTAGCAAGATATTTATACTATAAGTAGCCTTTAGTAGAGTAGTCAGTCTAACCAAAGCATCATGACAACACAAAGCCTCACTTCTGCCTCTATCTCCACATCAATGAAGAAATAGTGTCAAATGTTCGTATGGCTTTCCTTCTCCGGCGTATACGAGGAGACGATCTTTTTTTTAGATAAAGAATGATACCATTGAAAGAAAAAAGAGGGACATCTGAATTCACTCAAGAGGCGCATAAAAGTGTCAAAAATATTTAGCGTCAACCCCTATAAGGGATTGATGCTAAACATAGTTACCCAAAGCTCATTTCTCAACGCTTATAAGTGTCCATAAATATTTAAAATTAATGGGCACAAAACTTTATCGACGTTTTTTAGTGTCGATAAATGTCAAAAAATATTGGCGGGCACTCGACGGGCAAAAATCTCGATGCATTTGACCATGAAAAATGGTAAATAAATTAAATAAAAGTTAACATATCTCGACACTTTTTAGCGTTCACTATCTTTGAATTATTCTTAAAAAGTTCGAAAAAAACAAGCGTCGAGATTACGAAACCAACAACATTAAGTATCGAGAACATCGACAACTACAAGCATCGGCCATTCTAGTCGGCGCGAATGATGACACTTTCCCAAGTGTCGTGACATTTTTTCTCGATACTATATACCGCCGAAAAAGAATAAAAAAATATTGTTAATGACCCGTTTTCTAGTAGTGTGCTAAAGAGTTTTCGTACTGATAACTGAATTGGGCTTTTTGAGTGATGTTATGATGTAGATGTTTTGAGTTTGTTTGGAGAATACCTCCACCATTTCTATTCTAAGCTAATAGGTAAGATATAGCACTTCACAAAAGATTATAATGTTGTTATGGTTGTGAACCCTTGCTTCAATGTAGTCTACAAGATTCTAGCAAATATTGTTATGTTAGAGAAGATTGTGATCATGTCTATGCTGGAGAATTGTAGATAATGTAGGCAATGACTCAATCAAAACCGGTTAATTTAGGTTACAAGTTTGTTATGAAGCTACAACAAGTTGCTCGTTCACAAAAGGTTAACATCTTTATTGGAGTTATAATAACTATAATGGTAGAGCAATTCAAATTTAAGTTTTATCCTTATCTTGAAAGGTATGTACCAAATTGAGATTGGTATGGTGCACTTGAGAAGTATAACATAACCAAGAACTTGGATTGATTATGGTCATCTCCAACAGTTCGCTCCAAAAGCTGTGTGCAACCTTTAATATTTATAACCCAAGAAGTATGATTGAACAATATGCGAACCCGCAGTGTACGGATCAATTGTAATAAAAGAAAGAATTCCATGGGTCGATCACAGGGACTATGGTGAAACAAAGTTCGGTAAATAGGTTGTCAATCAACAAATCACGCAACAAATCAAAGATGATGTAAAAGCCAAGTAAAGGGAATGCAGATTTAGAAATTAAAGCATCTAGTTGTGGTTCTGACTCAAGATCTCAAAAGATAACATGGACAAAGCTGAGGTTTGCAAAGGGAAGGTGTTTCTAAGGTGAGAATAGATCACCGGGTAAGTCTCACTACTCACTATCCCAAACCAAAGCTCCTTTTACCGGGTAAGTCTCAAGGTACTAAGGAAAGGAACTATAATCTCAAACCACCACACCACCCAAGGGAATAGAATCAACCTTTACCGGGTAAGTCTCAGGCTAACTCACAAAGATGGGATGAAGGCACACTCAAACCCCAATAAAGGATAAACCCTTTATTACCTACACTCATGATCTTGGGTAAACAAACAAAGGAATTACCGGGTAAGTCTCATCCTAGGCTTGCGTTGAACCAGGAAAAGTATAACAAGGATAGGATTTGGCAAACTTAAACTCTTAACTCATATAAGGTTCAGGAAAGGTTCACCTCGTTCAGTTAAATTCCATCCTGGCCGAGATGTTCAATGACTGACCGAGGTGTTCTACGGTTAAGGTAAAGACTCAAGCTTTTAGGGTCCTGCTATGATTAAGATCATTCTATCATCGTCTTTCCCACAACTTTCAGCCAATCACCCTAGAATCGCATAAAGAACTTAGCCAACAATCATCATGATAACAATAATCAAATTTATAAGAAAGGAATCAATATTCAAACAAGAAAAGCTTAACAAAAAGGTCTCAATAACTAAATCAAACAAACAACAAATCAGCGTTCCTCAATCACAAATCAGAAAAGAAAACAAAACCAAAAGCCAACTAAGAAGATCTTACAAACTCCTTCAAAGCCAACTTTAACTATGATTCCTTCCTTCCTTGAACTTAAACCTTCAAACTTCCTTCAACTCTTCCTTCAAACTTTCTTCAGAAAATACTCCAGAAATCAGTGATCTGAAGATGGCTGAATTGTAGAAAATCAGCCCACATGTATAGGAGAATTATCTTTCAAAGATAAAATATCTTAAAAAGATAATTTCCTAGAAAATATATCCATATCTCTCAAAACAAATCAGCCAAATATAATATCTTCCTTCCAGAAATCCAGCAAAAAATATGTGATATTCTCTTTCCAAAAATAGAAGATCTCAGCCAAAAATAAAGATCTTATCAGCGGTGAGGTGTTCGCCTCGGTCGGGACGCTCCTAAGGATCACCTCGGTCGAGGTGGTACTATAGCTGGCCGAGGTGAATCTCATTTGAATGTAAATCATCTCGAATCTGGTCCAAAATCAATCCTCTAAATCATTTCCATGCTTCCGGAGATCTTCTCAAAGCTCCAGAATGTAGCTCCAATGACTCCTTAGCTTCCTTAGATCCATTTTAGTCCAAAACGTGCCATTTTACCTACGATTACAGCAAAACTAGGTGTAGACCTCGATTCCCGCAAAAGGTAGACAAAACAAAAATATAATCAAAGAATATACATCCATACATGCAGATTTATGAAGATAAAATGTCTAAACCAATCCCAAAATATAGACTATAATACATGCTATCAAAATACCCCATACTTGTCCCTTGCTTGTCCCCAAGCAAGTTCCAAATCTTAGATACAAGATAGAATGGATTATAAGTTAGAAAGATCAATGAAAAACATTTCAAAATATTTTGGTGGTGTGCTCCACTCATAGATCACCCTAAGAGAGTGCTTCATGGCAAATAAAATCAAGACATGATCAAAACATTTTATAAATATAAGAAAGTTTGTTCATCTTTGCATAAAATCATAGAATGCATAATAAATCATATTTATCAAAATCAATCATGTATAATCCAGTTTAAACCATCAAGTCAATCAACAAGCTCGAGGTCTCAAGGGCTTCCAAAAGAGGTCAAGAAACGTGTCAGGGTGGGATGTATATAGGATATGTGGTGCTAGAATCCAGGAATAGCATCTTACTTCCACTTTCTTTGAATCTCAACATCCTCCACCAATAAGCTTTGCTTATTTTACTTTACTTTTTGGGATGCATGGACAGAGGTGCACAATAACCGAAGCCTAGGAGATCAACAATCATCAATTTCTCGAGACGCCTCAAACCCTTGATGCACATACCATGACCCGTTAGGAATATCGCTCAATCCGACTTTGGAAAGACACAAACACCCGGCTATGTGAATGGTGCCGAGTTACTCATCATCATGATTGACTTCCCCAAACCTAATTTGTTTCTTTCTAACACTTTCAGCCAACATCTCAACTTCACTTTCACTTGCTTTTCTTTACTTGCTTCCAAATTCCCGGATAGGTAAAGGGAGGAAAAATGTATATGAGGGGCTAAAGCATGGTCAAGAAGAAGAAGAGAAGAGAATGAATTGCCTTAATCATCCCAGGAAGAATGTGATAGAACTTATCATGTGGTGTCAACCTTCAAATCCAACATAATTTTGATAAAAACAAAGTATTAAACATGCTAGAACTTCAAACAAAGCATTTTGCAACTTAAACATATCATAAAACCTTTTGAGCATATAAAGATTTCAAAACCAATCTGAAAAAAAAATCATCATCGAGGTCATATCTAGTAAAGAAGCACAAAACGTTTTGAAAACCTTTCAGTTAAGCCATCTCGGTCGAGGTGTTCTGGCGTCATCCGAGGTGTTCATCCTCGATCGGCCATGAACGTCCCGGTCGAGGTCATAAATTTTTTTTTCAAACCAGTTTCCGACGTTTTTCTCAAACAGAAACCTGTATGTGTGCATGTAATGACATATAAGCACATAAAGCCAAATAAACAATAATATCCAAGAGTCATACAAACCATACACAAATAAGTCAAGTAAGATACATCCAAATACCCCATACTTGGGACACATTGTCCCAATGGGTCAAATATAAGTCTAAGAACAGAGTACTCACCGGACCTAGCTGAACTGCATAATAAATAAAAGAAATTCATAAAGCTCTAGTCCTCGTCAGCTGGCGGTGGTGGATGTCGAATGTAGGGGTGTTGGGTCGGATAAAAAGGATAGCCCATAATCTGTTGATGCTGAATCTCCATCATGCGTCTAGTGTAGTGCTGGCTCTCCAACATCTTATGCGTCCAACCCTCAATATCTCGGGGCTGGTCAACAAAGCGCTCGGACATGTCGACTGTCAGGGCCGCGTAAGCATCAATCATCTAGTCAGTGAGATCATCAATCCTCTGGTGGGCCTCGAGATCTCTAAATTTGCGACGGGATCTGCGTTGAGGTGGTGGTGCTACTGCTGTTATCTCCTCCTCCGTCGCCTCATCATCAAGATCGACAACGGGAACACTAGGGCCGCCGGTATCAGTACCGGTCTCCATAGCAACTCCTCCATCATACCCCTCATCATCATCAGCTGCAACTGCATCTCCAGCATCCTGCATGTATGGAACCCAGGCAGCAGATCAGAACTGACGGTCAAAGACAAAGAACTGGGATGACCACATAATCCCCTGTGGAGCCATCTTCTCCCACGACATGGCAACGTAGGGCGTGCCAAGGCCACGAGGGACAAGAATACGTCTCGTGATCATCTCCTGAAGTCCTAGCGGCTTCACAGCCGCGGCCAGTGTACAGCTAGAAAGATCCAAACCCATAACAGTGGCGATGTGGGTCACCAACCCACCACAACAGATATCGCCCTTCGACTTGCCCTTGATCCTATGCAAGTCTTCTGCCAACATAACAGCAAAATCAGGAACTCCTTCTGTCACCATGCAAAATATACCCAGCAACTCCCCCTGTCGAACCTTCTGGAGCGTCTCAATACGCGCCAGAAGAGACTCACTGAAAATCTTGTGAGCAAGGCGGAAAGCAAGATGAAATATAATACGCTTCCGGGAATCCCCGGGTCTCCACCTATCACTGTACTCTGTCACATGGGCTATCTCGCCCCAGAAATCTCGAGCTACAGCTCGGGAAGGAAAATCAGAAACTATGGGAGTAGGGAAGCCGAAAATCTCCCTAAATTGATCCATGGACACTACATAATTCCAGTTTAGGAACCGGTACTTGATCCCGTGACGCTCCGGCACATATGTCACCGAGCTGACAAACTCCATCGTCGGCTCCAGATAGGCCGGCACTCTAACATCCATAAACTCCTCCATCCCAACCATGGAGATCATCTTCCTCATGTCCTCCGCCACATGGAGGACATGAGAATCACTCAAAAATCATTCCGACATAATCACTCAAAATGTTAATCCTAATAGTTGGGATCATTGTTGTCCAGGGCGGAGTCATCACCACTATACTCATCCATCTGCAAAGTACCACACTCAATGAGAAAAAAGACTGACAAATCATTCCGACATAACAAATCACTCAAAAATCACTTACCCGATCACTCCAAATTAACATATTCAGACTCAATGACTCCAACATAACAAAGGAGATACCAAAGAACATATTCATACCGAAAGACTCTTAAATAACAATAGATATACCCAATAAACATGAAATTAAAAATATTGATACCCACTGACTCCGAAATAACAAATGATATGCGACCGAATATATTCATATCTAGTAACTCTCAAACAAGAATATATATATATATATATATATATATATATAGGTAAATGTTCAGGTACGGTCCATATATTGCGGTATGGTCGTACGGCCGTACGTACGGGCGACACGTGTCCTAGAAATTTTTTTTTTTTCTTTTCTGAAACGATTTTTTTTTTCCGGAAACGAATGAAAATTTGTTTGAACAACCATGTTATAATTTATGCACTATTCTCCTATAAACTTTGAACTATTCCCATATAATCCATGAACTATTACTTTTTAATATAATCCATGAACTATTCTATTATAATTCATGAACTATCCCATAATAAGTTTTGAAGTATTACTTTGACTTCTTTATAAATTTTTGCACTTTAAACTATTCTATTATAATCCATGAACTATTCTATTATAATTCATGAACTATCCCATAATAAGTTTTGAACTATTACTTTCACTCCTTTATAAATTTTGCACTATGAACTATTCTATTATAATTCATGAACTATCCTTTTAGAAGTTATGAACTATTCCTTAATAAGTTTTGAACTATTACTTTCATTCCTTTATAAATTTTGCACTATGAACTATACTATTATAGTTCATGAACTATCCTTTTATAAGTTATGAACTATTCCATAATAAATTTTGAACTATTACTTTTACTCGTTCTTCAGAAAAAAAAAAAAAATTCCGGGACACGTGTCGGCCGTACGGACGGCCGCTCGGCCGTACCGGAATAATGGGCCTTACTTGAACACTTCCCTATATATATATATATATATATATATATATATATATATATATATATATATACACCCAATCAACATGAAAAATACTAACTCATCATATCCATGACTCCATAAGAAAAAATGATGACAACTAAAACCGAGATAACAAATCACTCAAAAATAACATGCCAAATAACTCCAAAATAACATATTCAGTGACTCCGAAATAACAAATGATATGCCACCGAATATTTTCATACCCAGTAACTCTCAAATAACAATATATATACCCAATCAATATTAAAAATACAAAATCATCATATACATGACTCCATTTAATATAGTCTAAGTTACCTACAAACAAATATCATCATACCCAAACCTCGATCAACCATATATATTTCAAAAATGACAGGTACCATGAGTAAAACTATATTCAAACGAACGACCTCTGTAATATACTAAAAAAAATTGGAATACAGAAGTGAAAAGTTATCAAATTTTCTTCTTCATCATTTCCTGGGTATGATGCACCTTTGCCAGCTTCATCAACAACTTCAGATTTTTCCATTGACTAATATAATGGTTCACCTTCAACTAGAGCGTTAGAGGATGAAAACAAAGGGAATACTGGTTTGACAAAAAAATTATGCCAAAAATGAGAGGAGAATAGATGGAGAAGAAAGTATATATATTCGCCTTCGAAATATTTTGAATCGCCCCCTCATTCATCACCCATCTCACTGTTCTTCTGATTGGGTATGGATGTGACGCCTCTGCAAGATTTTTATTGAGCCGTACTGTGAACCATCGGAATTGGCAATTACGTTTTTATTTAACCTTTTTTTCGGTAATATAGTGTGGTGCAAAAGCATGGGGCCATTACACAAAATTGAAAAAGAAACAGCCCTATTGCGCCAATTCTTTCTTAATAAATTCCAAATTCGTCAATGAAGAGAATAATCAAAAAACACATACTTATACCTAAGTCAACGTGTTCCTAGATACCAAATCCAAAGCATTCAATGTCTCTAAAGTTACGCCTCAACAATTCTGTAGTTATATCACTTTTAGGATTTTTAAATACACAACGTCGTATTACTATTGCATAACCGACACACATTGCGACTACGTGTTAAGGTTTAGTGTTGACGAATCTCAATGCGCGTTAGTGTTGTGTTCGTCTTTGTAAATCTCAAAAATAAAATTAAAAAGTATCTATTTTCAACCATAATTTTTATTTTTTGGAATATTTTTCGCCCAACGCATTGCACGTCAGTTATGCATTTAGTAGTTTTCATGCGGTGTAATTTAACACCTCCCTATCACTGAATGGCTTTAACAACTCCTTATCACTTTTTATGCTAGACTGGTTGATGCGTCGTGCAACTACATTTTATAACTCTGGTGAAAACCTTACCCAATCTTGAAAAATTGAAACACAAAAAATTGATCATAAAACTTTCGATCTTCAATTTGATTGACAATAAACCAACACATATTGAAACTAGACTATATTTACTACAATATGATGGTGAGCGTGCATATTTGCTACCAGAAGCCGGAGACGAAGCATGAACACTGATCATGGTAGGAGTGTTGAGGGAATCGTTGGCCCGCACACTTTCCTCCTTCCGTGTCTTCCCCAAAGAAATAGTCTTCAACTCTATTTGCGAGCCATAGTCACTCTTGTCGGGCCGTGAAATCAATTTTTTCATGCTTCCTCCGATTAGGGACTCGGAGATCTTGGTCTCTTGATCTAAATGTCTCCGTTCAAGACCCCCTCGTTCCTTCTATTCAACGAGATGTTCTTGTTGTTTAGGTATGTACACATCCCCGCCAAGACCCAGGCTTCAAACTAGATTGATTTCATATAAATATTAAAAAAAAAATAATCTCATGTGACAGAGTTTAGATGCAATTGTTCTTGCCCGCATAGTTGTTGTTGATAGTACTCAAAAGTTGTGAAGGGGAGGTGTGGGAGGCAGAATAGAAGGATCGCATAGAAACCTCTGCATCCTTTTTTGGCTATTTATTTGGACATGTACGCTCTTACACCACATATCGGTACAAATTGGAGATTATTTTGAGGAATGTGAAAAACTTTTAATAATCTTCTCAATAATCGATAATACGAGGATGAAAATTTTTGGCCAAGTAATCCCAAACATAATCTTGATCATGATAATTCCTCCAGTAACCCCTTAATATTGGAGTGCCTAATACACCCATTAGGCGTTCTTAATTTCTCACCATTTGGGCCAAGAATGCACTCATATATAAATAAGAATGGATGGTCATAACTGATCGATGAATGTAGTAGCGGGCATTCATTAACTAATTGACCAATTTGTCTGTTAGACCGATTTGTGGGTTAGGTTAGCACATCAAACAGAGTTGATTCGGTCCAAGTATAGCTTTTCACACCTATGAAAATTACTAAACATATTTTTGTAAGAGTCTCACAGCACGGTTTACCAGTAAAGAAAAACACACAGCAACTGCTTTGTGGGAAACAAGGAGCTGTTAGACAAAACAGTAACTCCATGTCTCCATGGCATCAGAGGATGAATTTTGGCATGTAAAGCAACAAGACATGAGTAACTTCAACGTAATTACAGTAGTCCCAAGCTTTGTCGCACGGCACACATCTCTTCCTTGTTCACCAGCAAAACTTTTTTTTCTATAACATTGTCCAAATGGGAACAGATTTAGTCAGCCAACTCAAATGGAAAGATGATGGTTAGTTTCTAATATATGAACGGCAATGTAATGACTAAATGCTTACCTGGAATTTGACTGCTTCTTGACGATCAATGTAAGCAAGCAATTCCTCTTGCCTCATTAGTGCCTCGTGTAGTGACTGCATACCACAAGTTTGATATGATTAGCTAAGCTAATGAAACACTCCAAAGTTCAAACGCAGGAAAGTTTTAGTTATGAACACGAGCACAATATGGGATACAACTCGGTTGCTTGTGTGGAGGCTTTATTGTGCGTGAAGAAATATCAATTTGTTCAGATGATTAAGCACATGAAGGACTAGGCAGATGTTATGTGAAAGGTTTCTTGTTTCACATCATATGAATCCAAGGTCATTTTCTCCACAAGCAATCGCTAAAATTGTCTAAGATTCAAGCGGCAGTTAACATTTATGCAGATTGAAGTCCTCATGACCCTGTTTCCATTTTTAATTTCATAAAGGGCATGCATATGGGATCGGGTAGTTTTACCTTTTTAGTCGCAATAAGCTCGGCTTCTAAGGCATCTACTCGACAGACAGCAGCATTGAGCAATTCCTCTTTCTCATAGGGCATTGCAGAAGGTTTTGATTGAAGTGTACCAACTTTCTCTTCAAGTTCACCGAGCCTCTTCATCATATTTGAGAGGAGGTCCGTTTGAGTAGGAGGTGATGGAGGCCACATCTCCTTCTTGGTAATATCGTCCTGTGTCTGTTCAGCCATATTTATCTGCAAATTGCAGGTTACAAGCCTTTTCACTGCACAAAATGCTGTAAATAGCATAGTAAGGAAGGCCATCAGCATCATTAAAACCCGAGCATGGATGCCTTCTGGAGTTTTTTTATCGTTTGGCGCCACGTGCGGACCTGGATAAAAAGTTAGATTCAGTTCTCCCATCAGTAAAATGCAGTTGCCACGACCTTCATGCAATTCATCTCTTACTGTATTAGAAATAACTAGATAATGAAAAGGTTTCTCTTTAGGAATATAAACATGTAAAAGTACAATGAGGCACATAATGATTAAGCATAACAATTACAAATGAAGAGCCTGCAAAAAGCAAGCGTAGAAATTAGAAGGTCCTTTAAAGCATCATTAGAGTTCGCCTTTTTAGGAACATAAACATGTTACAGCAAAGCTAAAGCTCTATAGCTTGAAAATTTTCACTCGTAATTATGTTTGCATAAGTTTACATGTGGACAAAAGTCAAAAACTAACAGTAGCAGATAGCCTTTGATGAATGTTATAACCTATATGAAAAGAATAAAGTTACAGAGTAATACATCTGGAATTCTAACCTTTCGAAACATCTATAGAAGATTGCTTCTTCCAGCAAGCATCAACTGCCTTATCAACCATAGGAACATACTCATCATATCCTGGAATACTACCAGCATAGCTAATCTTTGCCTGTAAATTCACAACAGTAATTGGACTCAAAATAAACATACTGTTTTGGGGCAGACCAATAGATGTAAATGATATGATAAATAAACCTAGACAACGTATGACCATAACTTCTGTAGATATTATTCATCGTCATATAGAAATGAAAGAAATGCCAAGTGATGAGCAAAAACGAGTAAGACAACGTGAGAGACAGTTTCCATTCAACTATTTCATCTCTAAACGAAGATATGCAAAATCAGAGCATAAAAAGCAAGTTCGAACTTTTTCAAATAAAATACTTCTGTTTTCGCCTTTTTTATCAGCTTCCATAGAAAGTATGTAAGACTTGCACATCAAGAACAATAGTGGCGATGATATATGCGAGTAATTAAAAAACCAACCTCTTCACGCACTGGAGTCAGCCTAAGATATGAAAAGCTCATGGAAGCCTTGGGCGAAGAAACCTCTTCAGCTTCAGACCCTGACTCAGCAGTTGAGGTATCACTTCCCTTAAGCTGCTTCATAAGTTGAAAAGATTAAAATTAAAACTTGTTTAACTTTATGTATGAGAGATGCTGAAAAGGTAAATAAAGTAACTTAATGCATGAGAGGTTACATTTTCAGAGTCAGAAACAGCATCTACTTACCACTGGATGCTGAGGCTTTGCATAAGCAATCACTTTTCCTTCACTGTTCAAGACTTTTACAACTTGTCTAGAGCGCCGTGCATCACCATTGAGAACCATCTGGCACAGATGTACAAAAAGGTATTATAAACAAAAGAACCAAGGTGTATACACTGAAACATAAGAATAAGAAGCTAATATAATTTATAAGGCACTTGAATTTTATTCTCCAGAAGAATAGTAAGAAACCTTTAATATTTCAGGATTTCTCCAAGGCCCCTTATCTGATCTAAGGCAACCTCCCTGATCTGCACAGGTACAAGAGCCTCCAAGAAACTCTGGCAACTCACTGCAGCAACAAGAAAGTTTCTTCATTCATGAAACAAATATCAATTGACAAGAAAGAAAGAAAGTGTTATGTCTGAAAACATTTACAGTTCAAGACATCAAAAACATCCTACACTAATTACCTGGCATCAATTATCTCCAACAGCTTGCTCTGGAACTTGTTTCCAAGAACCTAGACCATGTCCACCAACATTTAAGATTATCAACAAGCCATTAACAGTTGGTAATATCCATACTATGAGAAAGAGATGTAGTCTTCTACTTCCAAAAGCAACAACAGTACATACATGAATCTTTGATGTGGTTTTTGGGTCAAGAAAGGACTTCACTGTGTTCCACAAAAGCCTGAATCCAGGACCAGCATTGACTATAAACATCTGACAAAGGGTCTGCATCAAGAGAAGGCATGAGTAAATTGCGGTCTTCAGTCAGCTACTAATGATAACTAGAATGATAAAAGATTATATACCTCAGGGTAATTATCACTATCAACCTTCTGCAGCCGCATTATAAGCTCTCGTGCAGACTTGGTGAAATTCTTAAAACCCTAAGACATGCAAGGGCAACAACTACAACAACTCAATTCAATTATCAAGAGTAAATACATTTCGCAAACTCCACTGCAACTTCTACTCTTATAGTTTCAATACCAAGAACATGGGGGACATACCACACCCTGAACATCAAGGATTGTTGTACTTGAGTCTATATGCTTCTTGGCAGCAATGGTACAAGCTGGAAACTTAATAGCAAAGGCTTTCTCAAACTCACAAACATGATATCTGATATAGCGATCCATGGATGTCACTTGCATAAGTTTAACAGGATCGACTTTTCCCAGACGCTCTATATATACAGGCCTTCCCTCCTTGTCGACACCGTGATAGCCATGGGGGTAGTATTTCTGGACTTCATTTACCTCTTTGAACTCAAAATCCTGATGCCGTATTAAAAATAAGCACCAGAAAGGAAACATTTTCGTCTAACACAAGCATCTTTAAAAATTACCAAAGCAATCTTAACATTACCTCTGTAATGGTGTCAGCACCAAAATCCCTCCTCCACTGAACCATTTCACTCCACATGTGCTTTGCTTTTTCGAGATCAAATTTTCTTGCTTTCAAGAACCTACAACCAAAACTTTCATTATTAACTGATAAACCTAACTAACTACACATAAAAATAGGACAAGGAACCAGAAAGACGACCTTAACATCACATGGTAATCATCGAGTTTTGAAGGTAAAAGTTCCTCTAGAAGCAAAGTTTGTCGAAACTTATCAACAGCCTGTAGCTCCTCTACATCACGAACATCCTCTATAGAGACTGAGCTGACACGGCCATCACTCTTCCTTCTGCTACTCTTCTTTCTAAGAGAATGCTTCAACTTTGTAGATGCATTCAATGCTTTCTTTTTCAAAGACCAGTTTCTGGACCTCCTCTCATCTTCAGAATTCTCAAAATCAGATTTCCTTTCTCGTCTATCTTCATGACCAGAAGACCCTTCAAAGCCTAGCAAATAAAGATTAATGCAAGCACATGAAAAAAAAATTATAAACCAGATTCAACAAGCTTAAAATACGTGAAATTATACACGTTTTAAACTCGTCCATTTGTAAGCTGACACTGTAAATCTAATTGGTACAGAAAGAAGAAAGAACAACAGTAACATGTGTAACTTAAAAACCCCCAAATTACTTGTTTAAGTAAGGTATCTCGCCGGTTTAAATCAAAGCACGGCATATTTTTGTTGTCAAAATCCCCTTTTTTCATACAAAGGAGGGGAGAATTCGACAGCAAAATTGACAAACGCTAATAGAGTGAGAACAAAAGAAAGAGCAAAGCTGCAAAGGTGAAGCTCGAAAGGGTAAGACGCAAACAGACACTCACAAGGCCTAGCAAATCGATCCAACGGGCCTGACATCTCTTCCGATTGTGATCAATCTAGTTTCACCGTTCGAAATTCAGGACCTACAAGAGCCCACGTTACGATTAAAATCCCAAATTCACTTCAAATGAGAATTCCACAGTTTCACCAAATTAAGAAGCCCTAACCAACCTTAAATCCCACACGCGAATCGCGAAACCTCCAAATGAAAATGGCGTTGGGATCCGGGTTTCTTGTTTCTACGATTGTAATCGCCGAAACTTCAACCTGACAATAGGATAAATCTATAGATTTGTGTGTTAAGTTAAAATGCTCAAAACTTGCAACAGATATATACTTTCTATTAGTACAAAGGAAAATTTTGCAGCGAGATAAAGAAGGGGGAGAGAATAGCTGAAGAGGAGAGAGGAAGGTAGGGCCCAGTTAGGAGGGGAATAAAATTTTGATTGGAACGTTATTTGAGAATGGGCCCACCTCTAGGTTGAATTTTGTCGGGATTACAATTCGTCCTTGTTTGGAATCTAAAAATCGCGCCACTGGGCGGTCGTTGGTCAATTCGACCTGCTATTTTTTTTTTCCTTTTGGATTAATCCAAATTCCAATCATTTTTATAGAGGATTATGAAAAGTCAATAATTTGGATTTTTCCCAAAAATATGTGAGGCTAATTCATATTTTTCAAATATAAATATTGTGATAATGGGTCACTCCGTAAGGTGAAGGACAACTGAATATTCCGGAAGAAGGAGGAATATTTCGGAAGGTGACGTAACATTCCGGAATATGGTGGAACCTTTTGGAATGAAGTGGAATACTCCGGATGGTGACGAAACTTTCCGGAAGGAGGCGGAAGATGATGGAGACATCTAGAACTCGACGGAACCATGTATACTAGATTAGAAATCTAGGGAGAGTTCTAGAGTTGTATAAGATTGTGTGAGAAGGCTCCGGAATTATCTAGGAGAATCGAGTTCCGGAACCTTCCCGTAGAGGAGGTGGCCATGACTATAAATAAGGGAGGTCACCCCACATTTGTGTAACTTCATCCACAAGAGAGTAATAAAAGGCTTCTAAAGAGAGCTTGTAAGTGAGGTTTTGTTTGAGTGTGAGTGCGCAACAAAATACCCGTTTATATATACTCGGAGAGTCGGGAACGCGGAGTTTTCCCCAACAAAATATTACTATTAGAAAATGAGAATTATTTATCGTACTAGACACCGATGAAAACTATTTTCAGGCATGCAGACAAATTGGGTTCGTAGAAGTGACTATATCATCACAAACAACATCTAATAGGTGTAGAAGTAACTTATGTAATCACACTCAAATTTGGGTTGTACTTCTCTTAAGATTTGTCAAAAACTCGTTATCTAATGAATAAGTACCTAGAATGTTCAACTAGGCCTATCAGTCCAATATCCAATTCATAATCCATAACAATTTTCCAATCAAAAGTTTAAGCATACTCATGTAGCGTGACGATCAGAAATTCGATCGTGGGTTGTCGAACTTCAACTTGAGCTAAACCTCTCCGAAGGTGTTTCCAAACCTAAAACACAACAACTAAATAAGTTTAACTCTATAAGATAAACTTGGGTGATAAAACGCAATATATATATATATATAGAAAGAGAGAGAGAGAGTATAGATCATATGAGAACAGGTTTATCGCGTAATCATGAGAACAAATTCGTAATTATTATTAGTTTTGTTACAAAGGTGTCACATCGTTTAATGTATTATTCGTAGTTATTGTTGGTTGAGTGGATTATTCGTAGTTATTGTTTGTTGAATGGATTATTCTTAATTATTATTATTCGTAGTTATTTTTTTTATGATATCTACTCTTAATCTCGACCCTTAATACTAACCATCCGACGGTCAACATAGTTTAAATCCCATAATTAAAAACTTCGGTCAAAATCCATAAATATATTTTCTGGGGAAAAAGTTGCATATCCAAAAGTCTGGGCCCTTTTTGAAAAAATTTTAAAGTTTGGCTAAATTTTGTAAATACTTTTCCATGGGTATTTTTGCAAAAGCATAAAACTTGGGTCATTTACGTAATTAAAAGATTGGGCATTTTCTACTAATAACCAGCTGTAACGCTCGGAATTTTGTTTCCGTTGATGAGCGGCGTTAGAAGCCTTTAGTGAAGGCTACCGCCCTTGCGGCTTAGGAGACCCGCAGTTGCGGCCGTCCGCGGTTGCGGTCGTCCGCGATCTCGGCTTGGACGTTCCGCGGAGGCGGCGACCCGTCAGAGCGGGATTTGAGCTCGTTTTCTTCCGACCTTTCGTGTCCTCATTTATTAGACTCCGGGCACCTTATTATGTAGGTGATCTTTGGGTTTCTTGACCCTTGGTCTTCTCCCAGTTGATGCAACTTTGTCTCTTCTCACTTCTCATTTCACATTACTTCCTTTCTTCCTTCTCCTTCTTCTTCTCCCTCTCTTTCTCCTCCATTCTCTACCTTAGCTTTCTTCTCCTCTTGAAGATGTCAAGCAAAGGTATGGACTGCATAGACGTGTTCCACAGTAAGTCATCTTCTTCTCTCTCCTTTTTTCTTCCTTGCTTTCATATCCCTCTTCTTCTTCTTCTTCTTCTTCTTCATGGAGGAAGCTATGTTGGAAGACTCATGAGTATTCTCCTTTGCGTGCATGTGTCCTTAGGCTTGTTTAAGTATTGGAGAAGAGTTAAGATCGGTTGGAAGAAGCTTGGAGTCGACCCAATCAGAAAAGGAAGCCATTGGAACCCTGCTGCACAATCGAAGACCGACAAAATCGCTTTCTGGAGTTCGACAGCGGGGGCGGGTGTACAGTTCCACGGGGGCGGTGACCTTCAACACACAGTCGCGCCTTTTGTTTCCGCGGCTGCGTTTCTTCAACAGTAGGCTCTTCTTCTTCTTTCCTTCCGTCATTGTGAGGTTGATCCATGTTAGTATCATGCCTAGGATGGACCTAGGATAGTTGTGAATGCCACTTAGTGGTTGTGAACCTAGGAGTTCTTAGAGCTTGGAAGTGGTCTTGTGAACTCGAGTGTGATGATCATGTATTTCTCCTAGAATAGTTGTGTTCTATCATGGATGTTAAGTTTGATCTTGTAAAGAGTGGGTTGTTATGATACCCTTACATAGGCTTGGTGAGATTATTGTATCGTGGAGTCTTAGGATGCGATCCTAGCTTGAGAGTTTGGATGATCTTGTAAAGATCATTAGAGTGAGAAGTCTAAAGACTTATAGAGCGTGAGAAGGTATTGATTACGTACCTTGTTGTAAGCAGGTTGTGAGCATCTTCCTACGGGAAGCAAGAGCGGTTGTGTGATTTATCTTTCGGACGAGGTAAGTCCACGGACTTACTTAGCTAGCTTCTTCGTATTAGTTTGATGTGTATTGGTGGTGTGTGTTAAATTATGATAAAACAACAAAACCGGAATAGGACGACCTATATATTGTGTAATTGGCCCAAGTTTATGATAACGGGCGGTGACATCACTGCCTAGCTCTTGCGAGAGTTAGGAGGTTCTCTATGACTAGCCCAGACAGGTAGATGGTCGGATGCATTAGTATCATTCCTTGTTGGTAAATGGGGACAGAGGCGAGTCTCGGGAATTCTCGTGTCACAAACCAAAGTTGAATTAATAAAGGGATAACGTAAATAAAGATAATAAACGGACTTGAGTGTTTGCATGTTATTTGTGTTTGTCTTCATTATATGTTTATGTGCCCTTACCTTTATTCTAATGCTCAGAATGTTAGGTAACGGTTTTATACCGCTTTGTAGATGCCTTACAAATTAGGGAGGCGGTCAAGTGATCTAGTGGTAGTGAGAAGTCGGGGTTTTGTACATTATAGGACGAGAACGGATTTATGTATTTTATTGTCTTAAGACTTTCGTTATGATATTTGTGATTTTGAGAACTCGGCTGGAGTTTACGTTTTGAGTTGCATTTCGGATCATCATCATGCATTAAAAACTCTTTCATTTGCTTAATTATTTGTGTAATGTTGTAAGGTCCGGTGAAGTTGTTGTCAAGCTAAGGGTCGGGACCCATTGTGAGGTCCCAAACCGTAGCATCCCGAGTTCCCGGATTTGGGGTGTTACAATATGGTATCGAAACCCTAGGTTGATAACAATGACGCTCGTAATCTTCTAAAAGGCCAAATAGACAAACAAACAGAACCCGCAAGGGTTTTGAGTTTTAAAAATAAATTTTGTTTTCAAGTCACATGCATAGTTGGGTTGTGATTGAATGTATGGGACCACCACCACCTCCGCGGATCTCGACAACCTAGTTTATTGTACTTGAAGTTGTACGGATTGTAGTTAGGTATTCTAGACTTAGTATTTATATACTTGTTTCTTAGATTTGATATCTTATAGTAGTTATAGCATAGTCTTATGTATAGTTTTATATATATATATATATATATATATATATATATATGGTTACTTATGGTATGCTAGTACCATAACAGTGATAGTGGGCTCAGTAGTTAAGTGATAGGAAGCGATCATCGCTCCTTTGATGATGCCTTTTGGCTTAAAAGAGTGTCCTTATGAGGACAAGTGTGCTCAGGTTATTGGCTTGTGCATCGCATTTTGGCAAGCACCCTGGTGATCGGACTTCTTTTGAGAACGTCAAAACAACCATGTGAAGACTCATGATGGCATTAACCGCAAGGATGAACAAATAGAAGGGAACCTCAAGTCAACTTAAGCAAAACTGTGATCAAAACAATATAAATATGGAAGCGACATGAAGTCAAGAGAGTGGTTTTCGAGGAAGCAATGAAGGAACATCAAGGAAGCAACTAGAGACAACAAACTTAAAGTTCTTCCAAGTGTCGTACCATTAAACTGAAGACGCAAATCAAGTAGAAAGGACTACAGACTAACTCGATGATAAGAAGTGGCGTTCCAATTAAGGCAAGTTTTCCATAGACACTCCTAAGTATGGGAGTCAAGATGAGGTGTGTGGTCGAACAAGTTATGAAAGATTTAAGAGACCCATAAGTTAAGCTTACGGAGGTACCAAGAGATGAAGTGTCAATTGTTACGAGATCCTAATCGGCTGACTTCTTCGGGCATACCTGAGTTACGAGAGGAATCATGTGGTGAAGGTTCACCTAGTAGGATTCCTTCAGGGGAATCAACCAATTTCCTTTAAGGTGATAATGCTAAGGTACGAGACTCAATAGAGGTCTTTCATTTATTGAAGGACCCGAGATACCAACCAAGAGAAACACGAGTGGTTGCTAAATAACGTTATAGATTTTGAGAAGACGCACTTATGATATGTCATGAGATGCGATTAAGCTATAAAGGTGGGTCATACGAGACAACAAGACCGAGAAGAGTATAGTTGTCTTACGGAAGAAGAAGGAAACATGGAGTGTAGATCGAGCTAGAAGAGTTTAAGGTAGAGTACCCCGAGCGGGTAACCTTCATGAGAATGGTAACATAAAAAGTGTAGAAGAATGGTAAGACGTTGACCTTAGAGAAGGTCAGCCGTAAGTTAATTGGTGACAACCTAGAACGCACAAGTTGCAGGTTGCCTACTGGTTGAATGTAGATGAGGTGAGTAACCAGGACTATGGGATTATAAAGGGACATTAACAACATGTTGGAGTATCCCCGGTGGTTCAATGACAATAGTAATGAGGTATGTCTACAAAAGCGCAATTGTCTTAATTCATGAACGTGGAATGAGTTAAAGTGAGTAACTCTAACAAACCTCCCAGGGAGGGATTGTAATGACCTTTGTGACCTTCTTAGGTCATCGGATTTGTATATGGGAGAACGACACGGATAAAAACTTTTAAGGTGATCATGGTAAAGGGAACTAGTGGATCAAGAAGAAGATGAGGCTTCCATTGTTGTTGTACTTTGAGTATCGGGAGATGCATAAGGTGGCCAATAAGAATAAGTATCCTCGCCTCGTAGAGGACGACTCGCTAGACCGGTTGCATTTGGTTACGATGTTCTATGTGATCAACTAGAAGTCGGGATGTCACCAGATTAGGGTGAGAAAGGAAAGGAACTACGTAAGACGACATTTTGAACCAGTATGGTCCCTACAAGTGGTAGTGTAACACCCCGAATTCTCAGAACTCGGGACATTACTGGTTAAGACCTCACAATGGGTCCCGACCTCAGTTTGACAACAACATTACTAGGATCTTGCAACAAGACACAAATAAAGAAACCGAAATTCATAAAAGCCATGTTTTTAGAGTAATGAATGCAACACTGTCTAGCAGCCTACAGTACTTAAACAAAAGAAAAGAACAACTGTCTTAACCAAAAGAAAGGAAAGACAAAACAACCCCAACCCCGCTCTAAGGAGTACGGAGACCCGGCTGACCACTACTTCCAGATCACTCAGCTGCTGACCTAACCTGCGGTAAGTCTAAAACAACAACAAGAAGAACCGTTAGCTAGTTATCTAAATATTAGCAGAATAATAGCAGCACAAACACACTCAGATAAACATAAACATTCAACATGCTTCAAACAAGTCCGTTTTATTATCTTGCTTTAATTTACTCGTTCACTCTAGTGATACTTATTTTGTGACACGAGGAATTCCCAAACCTCGCCTCCGCCCCCGTGTAACCATCAGGAATGGATCCGATGCATCTCACCTTGTACCTGCATGGTCTGGGTATAGAGAACCTCCCAGTCTCCTGTCAGAGCTGGGCAGTGATGTCACGGCCCGTTATACATACACTTGGGCCTTAAACGTAATAATAACAGTCGTCCTAGCAAGTTATTATTATTAAAATCAAGCAATAGCACACACCACTACTATCACTCAACTAACACTCAGAAACTGGCTAAGTAAGTCGCAAGGACTTACCTGAGTCAAAACTCTCTAACACTTCTCAAATAGTCCGTACTCGTAGTAACTCAAGCGCCTGTCAATTAAGACATGTGTGTCAAAATCACATCTCGATGTCCAACCTCATGCGAAGGAATTACGGAAAGAACGATTCTCATACGGTAAAAGACCGTTTTACCCTTAGTGTCGATAATTCTCCGGGTCACTTCTTGACCTCTAGTATTTCATTTGGAACATTTTTCTAATCTATGATTACTTCCAAAACAGTTTACTAAAGTTATAAAATTAATCTCGTCCACTCGTCATCTAGAATCACATTACTTCATTCTCGAGTATTATCTAATCTTATATATATATATATATATATTCCCGTGCATACTAACCTTCTTTCCAATTATATAACATCCGTAACTCTTAGGTATTTAGATATATATATATATAAATTCACATACTTTATAGTTTCACTAACTCAACTCATAAGTATACTTTTATTCCAAAATAATGTATATATATACGTGTATTTTATACACTCGGCATACAATCTCCTATATAAGCTCACACAACCGCTCTTACTAACCTACCGTATTTCATACCCGTACCACCTCCGTTCGATGGTTTAAATATATGTAACTAACTCAGCTATACACGTAATCCACTCAATTATATACGTATTCCAACAGTTATATACGTATTCTTTGTATTCATATATATATATAGTCTATTCATTATACACATATGGTATGCTTTTATATATACATATTACTCTCGTAAGTTTGCAGGGCAAGAGGGAGGAGGTCCGGAGCGTGCTTACCGGGTCTGCAGTCCGGCGACGAGGCTGGTGTTCCGGCGGTCTCCTCCTGGTGGTCAGCTTGGCGGCGGTAGCAACTGAGTCCGACGGTTCGCGGTGCTACTGTAAAACGAAGAAGGCGGCGGTGAGACGGTTCGCACGTCGAGAGAAGGAAGGCGGACGAAGGGAGGCTAGATCTTACCGATTCACTGAGGCGGACGGCAGGAAAGTGGTGGCGGTGGCTCACAACGGCTGCAGAACGGTACTGTTAAATCCAGCCGCTTCGAAACAGAACAGAAGGGTGGAGGGAGATAGACAGGGCCGGTGGCTAACCTGGCGCCTTGGTGGTCGCGGCGGCGGACGGTTCAGTGGCGGCTCGACGGCGGCGTCTCCGGTTGAAGGTAGCAGTGTTGCGGCGGTCTTTTGTTGAAGCGGAAGAGAGGAGACGTCGATTCAGCGAAGAGGTAACGAAGAGGGAAGTAGCGGCTGATTAGAATAGTGATTAGGTTAGTTTAATAAATTTAGGGTTAGGATTAGTTTAGGAAATAATTAATGGGCTGGTAGGTGGGCTTATATCCGGCCCTTCTTTAGAACGGAAAAATTCGGAACTTGTTACTTATGTGCGGAAATTAATATAATACGGGATTTAAATTCCGTATTATCTACTTTATTATTAATTTTATTTTAAGGCGCGTAAATAAATTCCGGTTATAAGTTTTCATAAAATTTATGTGACTTAAAGTCACATAAAATGATAACGTTTAAACTCGTTTTATTTTATTTATTTATTTATTTAAGATCGCCGCATCGGAATTTGGTTAATTGCAGCTTACCGGAACTTTAAAAAATTTTCGGTTATTACATCAGTGCCCTCTTAAAAGAAGTTTCGTCCCGAAACTTAGAATGTTCCTCTTACTCGCACATTTCCTTCGGTATATTTTAGTTTTCTCGACACTTTCATTTTCTACCATGCAACTACTCAAGCATCAAACAGGCAAGTAGCACAATAACCGAATCACTCAAAGCAATATGAAAACCTGAAAAGTCAAACAACACAACATCCGAGTACTAACTCGTCACACAAAAGTAACCTCTAATCCCGCAAAGAACTCGGGATAGTTACGTCTAATACTCTCCTCAGTCTCCCAAGTGGCCTCATCAGCTCCTCTCCTAGACCACTGGATCCTCAACATAGGTATCTCCTTGGATCGCAGACGTCTGGTACTGCGTTCCAAGACAGCTACTGGGTACTCTACAAATGTATGGTCAGGCTCAACTGTCAGATCCTCATGGCTGATGACGTGTCTCGGATCCGGAATGTACTCTCTCAACTGAGATACATGAAAGACTGGATGGACACTCTCTAGTCTCGGCGGTAGTGCTAGTCTGTAGGCCACCTCTCCAACTCTCTCTAAAATCTCAAAAGGTCCGACATATCGGGGGCTCAACTTCCCTTTAATGCCGAAACGCCTGACTCCTCTCGTGGGTGACACTCTCAACCACACCTGAGCACCCACTCTAAACTCCAAAGGTCGACGCCTTTTGTCGGCGTAGGACTTCTGACGACTCTGGGCTGCTAACATCCGCTCTCGGACTAGGGCAATCCGAGCGATGTCATCCTGTACCTGATCTGGAGCTACTCCATCAACTCTGCTAGGCTCATCCCAACATAAAGGGTGTACGACATCTCCGTCCGTACAAAGCCTCATATGGGACCATCCCAATCGACGCGTGCCAGCTATTATTATACGAAAACTCTACTAGTGGAAGATGATCTGGCCATACCTGTCCCCAATCTAGTACACACGCCCGAAGCATGTCCTCTAAGGTCTGAATGGTCCTCTCGGACTGTCCGTCTGTCTGTGGATGATAGGCGGTAGTGAAGTGGAGACTCGTCCCCAAAGCAGTATGTACCTGCTGCCAAAATCTCGAGGTAAAACGTCCATCTCTGTCAGAGACGATAGTCCTCGGTACCCCATGGAGTCTCACAATATGTCTGGTGAACTCCTCAGCCAAACGACTCACCGGCCACGTTTCCTTAATCGGAATAAAACGTGCGGTCTTCGTCAGGCGGTCTACCACTACCCAAATAGCATCAAATCCTCTGCTGAGTCTCAAACTAGTGACAAAATCCATAGATATATCCTCCCACTTCCACTGTGGTACTGAAAGTGGGTGGAGCTCTCCTCCAGACCTACGGTGCTCAATCTTGACCTGCTGGCAGGTCGCGCACTGAGCTACATATCGAGTCACATCGGGCTTCAAACCACCCCACCAGAAGGACCGTCTCACATCTTACTCGCTCCAGGATGTACTGAGTATGGGGTAGCATGAGCCTCACCTAGTATCCTCTGTCTCAACTCACTGTCTGACGGTACACAAACGCGATCCTGACGTCTCATCACTCCATCTGCACCAATAGTAAACTGTGGGGCCTCATCTCGAGACATCCTGTCTCGGATCCTGATCAAAGTAGGGCAGGTCTCCTGCTTCTGTCGGATCTCATCCAACAGATCAGGAAGTAACTCCATGGTAGACAACTGACCATCCGTATCGGGAAACTGAACCTCTATCTCCAACCAAGCCAAGTTCCTCTGCAACTGTGGCTGTACTGTCAACCGGGTTATCGCCCTCTCTCTAGGTGTCTTTCGGCTCAAAGCATCAGCTACCACATTCGCCTTTCCGGGGTGGTAAAGGATCTCAAGGTCGAAGTCCTTGATCAACTCTAACCACCGCCTCTGGCGGTTATTCAACTCTCTCTGAGTGAATATGTACTTCAGACTCTTGTGGTCTGTAAAGATCTGACATGTCGCTCCGTAGAGGTAGTGACGCCAGATCTTAAGAGCATGGACTACTGCAACCAAGTCTAGATCATGTGTGGGGTAGTTCTCCTCATACGTCTTCAACTGTCGAGACGCATAGGCTATGACCTTACCCCTCTGCATCAAAACACACCCCAAGCCCAGCTTGGATGCATCACTGTATACCACAAAGTCATCAATACCTTCAGGCTGTGCTAAAATCGGAGCGGACGTCAATCTCCTCTTCAGCTCCTCAAAACTCTGCTGACACGGCTCAGACCAGACAAACCGAGTGGTCTTCCTCAGAAGACAAGTAAGTGGTCGGGCAATCAAAGAGAACCCTTCCACAAACCGGCGGTCGTAACCTGCTAAACCTAGAAAGCTGCGAACCTCCTTAACATTCTTAGGAGGTTGCCAAGAAGATACTGACTCGATCTTCGCCGGATCGACCTTAATACCCTCAGCAGTCACCACGTGACCTAAGAAAGCCACCTCTGACATCCAAAACTCACACTTGGATAGCTTAGCATACAGCTGGCTATCCTGTAGAATCTGCAGTACTGTCCTCAAATGTCCGGCATGCTCCTCTCGACTCCTAGAGTAGACTAGGATGTCGTCAATGAAGACCACTACAAACTGGTCTAAGAAGTCAATGAATATCCCATTCATCAACTCCATGAACACCGCTGGTGCATTAGTGAGCCCGAATGGCATCACTACGAACTCATAATGACCATACCTAGTCCGGAATGCCGTCTTAGGTATGTCCTGATCTCTCACCCTCAACTGGTGGTAACCTGACCTCAAGTCTATCCTCGAGAACACGGACGCTCCATGCAACTGGTCCAACAGATCACCTATGCGTGGCAGTGGATACTTGTTCTTGATGGTTACTTTGTTCAGCTCTCTGTAGTCTATGCACAGCCTCATCGATCCGTCCTTCTTCTTCACAAACAACACTGGTGCACCCCAAGGAGACACACTGGGGCGTATAAAACCCTTCTCTGCTAGCTCCTCTAACTGCTTCTTCAGCTCAAGCAGCTCTATAGGTGCCATACGGTACGGGGCCTTCGAGATAGGTCTCGTGCCCGGCTCCAAGTCAATGCTGAAATCAACGCTCCTCTGTGGGGGTAGCCCTGGCAGGTCGTCACTGAATACCTCTACAAACTCGCATGCAACAGGTATCTCCTCTATAGTCAGGCTCTTGCTTTCCTTCATGGCATAACACCAGAAGGCTTTGCAACCCTGGGCTATCAGTCTCGCTGCTCTCACTGCACTGATAACTGTACCTGACTTTCCGAGGTCCCAACCTCGGAATATTACCCTATGGCCCTCCTCCGTGGCAACGGTCACTGTCCTCCTACCAATGTCTAAGACTGCTCCGTGTTTCCTCATCCAGTCTATCCCTAAAATGACATCCTCATGAGCTAAGGGCATGACTAGAAAATTGACTAGCCAGTCTCGATCTCCCATGCGAACAGGACATCCAAAGATCTCTCTAGTCCCTCTTACCTTACTCCCATTAGGTAAGCCTATCATAAAAGGTATCCCCTCTACAGTAGCTAAGGACAACCTATCTACGCATGCATCAGATATGAAGGAGTGTGTAGCACCCGTATCAAATAAAACTCGTACAAGTAAGTCATGAATCTGGATCGTACCTGTGGCAGTCGGTGCATCTGGCTGATCAGCATCCCTCAACTCAAACACTCGTGCCTGAGCTCCTCTAGTATCAGCCACACTACCACGTCCTCTGCCCTGACCTGATCTCTGCATAGAACTCTGTGGTGGTGTGTGTCCTGGAGCCCGGTAAGACTGCTGCTGACTAGGAGCTCTGTACTGCTGCTGCTGACTAGGAGTCCGGTACTGTGGCGGTCTTTGTACACTCCTTGATAAGCCTGCAGGAGAAGAACCCTGCTAAGATGGAGCCTTGCCCTGACGGCAGAAGGCAGCTCTATGTCCAATCTTACCGCACTGGAAGCAAGTCACTGCTGGCTTCGTGCAGTTTGATCGGATATGCCCATAGCTATTGCAGTTGTGGCACTGCAAGCCACCAGCTAAAGTCTGACCAGTAGCTGTATGACTCTGTCGCCCCTGAGTCTGTCCCCGTCCAAAAGCAGATACTCCTGAACTACCACTAGCATAACCTGTCCTCTGCCGCTTATCCGGCCTGTCTGACTGAGCAGCTCTCCTCGACACTGGTCTGTCTCTCTCATAAGCAGATGCTCTATCCTGATAGTCTGACAGAGTCTCACAGCGAAATCCTGCCAGATAGGAACGGGTACTCTCTCTCAATCTCCGTGAAAAGAGATAGACATGCTGCTCCTCAGGAGGTGCAGCTGGTCCAAGCAGTGTCAGTTCCTTCTGGAACTTCTTAATGGCAGCAGCGATCAGAATGTCCTCAAATCCAGCCTCAATGAAGTCCTGGAATCTCTCTCTCCTCAACGAAACAGGGCAGTATCTGTCTCTAACAATGCTCCTCATCTGCTCCCAACTGGTGACTCGACTACGCATGGTCCGCCACTAGGAATGAGCATCTCTAGTGAAGCAGGTTTGCACCAAGTCTACCTGCCGATCCTCTAGGCAGCGTATTGCCTCTAACGCAGTCTCTACCTGCCCAATCTAGTGCTCCACCTCCAATCCTATCTCTCCATTATATGAGGGGACCTTCTGAGAGTTGAAAGCCTTCAACCACTCATCTGGCCTCGGTGCTCTAGTCCCAGTAGGCGCTCTATCAGCCACAACTCTCCTCTCAGGTACAGCTGGCACCTGAGGCGCTTCCTGTGTCACCTGGACAGATCTAACCGGTACTGGTGGTACCTGGGTAAGTCTCTCTGTCCTAGCAGCCTCCTCCCTACGCTCAACGTAGGCTCGGTACTCTCTGTACTCAATCGCTCCAATGGAAACACGCCCTGACTCTATCGAACGTGCTCTCTGTGCTCCAGACCTAGCAACGGTCTCGTTCCTGACCTCAGAACCAACACTCTCAGCTACTTCCTCCACTCCAGCCTCTGGCATGATCACTGCTGGGGGATCCTCTCGTGGAGCTCGACCTCGACCTCGGGCTAGTGGGGGTCTACCTCCACGGCCGCGTCCTCTAACTGTAGGGGTCCTATCTCCCCTACCTGGTCCAGCTGGAGGGAGAGGTGGACGACCTCTGCCTCGACCAGTAGCTAGCGTAGCTCTAGTACGTGCCATCTGCGCAAGAATAATAACTATAATTACTACTAGCTGAAAGTCCAAAAGTCCAACTACAGTAACCTAAAGTCCAACTAAGCATACTGAGATCCGCGGTAGTAGTGGTGGTCAGCCGTACTTTTCTATTCCCAACCAGACTATGCATGCATTTAAAACCAAAAATTTTCTTTTTAAAACTCAGATCCCTTTTCGGGTTCTGCTTAAAGCTTATTCGGTCTTTCAGAAGATTTCAAGTGTCATTGTTGCCAACCTAGAGCTCTGATACCATGTTGTAACACCCCGAATTCTCAGAACTCGGGACATTACTGGTTAGGACCTCACAATGGGTCCCGACCTCAGTTTGACAACAACATTACTAGGATCTTGCAACAAGACACAAATAAAGAAACCGAAATTCATAAAAGCCATGTTTTTAGAGTAATGAATGCAACACTGTCTAGCAGCCTACAATACTTAAACAAAAGAAAAGAACAACTGTCTTAACCAAAAGAAAGGAAAGACAAAACAACCCCAACCCCGCTCTAAAGAGTACGGAGACCCGATTGACCACTACTTCCGGATCACTCAGCTGCTGACCTAACCTGCGGTAAGTCTAAAACAACAACAAGAAGAACCGTTAGCTAGTTATCTAAATATTAGCAGAATAATAGCAGCACAAACACACTCAGATAAACATAAACATTCAACATGCTTCAAACAAGTCCGTTTTATTATCTTGCTTTAATTTACTCGTTCACTCTAATGATACTTATTTTGTGACACGAGGAATTCTCAAACCTCGCCTCCGCCCCCGTGTAACCATCAGGAATGGATCCGATGCATCTCACCTTGTACCTGCATGGTCTGGGTATAGAGAACCTCCCAGTCTCCTGTCAGAGCTGGGCAGTGATGTCACGGCCCGTTATACATACACTTGGGCCTTAAACGTAATAATAACAGTCGTCCTAGCAAGTTATTATTATTAAAATCAAGCAATAGCACACACCACTACTATCACTCAACTAACACTCAAAAACTGGCTAAGTAAGTCGCAAGGACTTACCTGAGTCAAAACTCTCTAACACTTCTCAAACAGTCCGTACTCGTAGTAACTCAAGCGCCTGTCAATTAAGACATGTGTGTCAAAATCACATCTCGATATCCAACCTCATGCGAAGGAATTACGGAAAGAACGATTCTCATACGGTAAAAGACCGTTTTACCCTTAGTGTCGATAATTCTCCGGGTCACTTCTTGACCTCTAGCATTTCATTTGGAACATTTTTCTAATCTATGATTACTTCCAAAACAGTTTACTAAAGTTATAAAACTAATCTCGTCCACTCGTCATCTAGAATCACATTACTTCATTCTCGAGTATTATCTAATCTTATATATATATATATATATATATATATATATATATATATATATATATATATATATATATATAGATTTTAGTTCAAGTGAGGAGAGAGCTTGTAGATAGGAATTAGGAGGGTTGTAAGCCATTAGATGGATTTAAATCAAGGGCTCTCACACGCTCATCATTAATGGCATTTTTGTAAATTGACTTAAAATCTGGAAAAATACCCTTACGTTCAAAATAGTCATCGGTGTTCATACTTTTATATGTCATTGTTCATGTTTTTATACATCGGTGTTCATAGTATTTTTATTCATCAAAGTGTCAGGTCCATTTATTTTTTTGTGTTCATTTTATAATGCACAGAAGTTCATTTACCGTATATAACCACAAAAAATAAAAAAACTCATCACAAAACGTTATATGATGATCATAATATGTTATGTATGTGTCAAAGTTATAGATAAGTCATTGGTATTCATACTTTTATACGTCATTGTTCATGTTTTTATTCGTTAGTGTTCATACTTTTTATGTCATTGTTCCTATGAATATTATAAACTATTTTTCTATAAGGCATTTTGCCGAACAGTTTGCGTGCACACTAAAAGGAGCATATAGATTATTCAATTGAAGCCATTAGACCAACTCAACATATGTATATACATGTATTTTCTCAATCAAAATTATCAAACACAAAATGAACAATTAGTGTTGGGAAAAAATGAACATTTATTGATAAAATATGAACAATGACTCTTTTAAAAATGAACACATACTTATAAAAATATGAACACCAATTTTTATTTACAAAAAGAAAATTTGAAAAGGAAAAAAAAAAAAAAAGGTGAATTGGCATGCCACATGTCACCACCCCGGCTCTCCTCATTCCTATCTGCAAGGGTCCTCCTCACCGGAACTGGACCCTATATATATATATATATATATATATATATATATATATATATATATATATTCCCGTGCATACTAACCTTCTTTCCATTTATATAACATCCGTAACTCTTAGATATTTAGATATATATATATATATATATATATAAATTCACATACTTTATAGTTTCACTAACTCAACTCATAAGTATACTTTTATTCCAAAATAATGTATATATATACGTGTATTTTATACACTCGGCATACAATCTCCTATATAAGCTCACACAACCGCTCTTACTAACCTACCGTATTTCATACCCATACCACCTCCGTTCGATGGTTTAAATATATGTAACTAACTCAGCTATACACGTAATCCACTCAATTATATACGTATTCCAACAGTTATATACGTATTCTTTGTATTCATATATATATTCTATTCATTATACACATATGGTATGCTTTTATATATACATATTACTCTCGTAAGTTCGCAGGGCAAGAGGGAGGAGGTCCGGAGCGTGCTTACCGGGTCTGCAGTCCGGCGACGAGGCTGGTGTTCCGGCGGTCTCCTCTTGGTGGTCAGCTTGGCGGCGGTAGCAACTGAGTCCGACGGTTCGCGGTGCTACTGTAAAACGAAGAAGGCGGCGGTGAGACGGTTCGCACGTCGAGAGAAGGAAGGCGGACGAAGGGAGGCTAGATCTTACCGATTCACTGAGGCGGACGGCAGGAAAGTGGTGGCGGTGGCTCGCAACGGCTGCAGAACGGTACTGTTAAATCCAGCCGCTTCGAAACAGAACAGAAGGGTGGAGGGAGATAGACAGGGCCGGTGGCTAACCTGGCGCCTTGGTGGTCGCGGCGGCGGACGGTTCAGTGGCGGCTCGACGGAGGCATCTCCGGTTGAAGGTAGCAGTGTTGCGGCGGTCTTTTGTTGAAGCGGAAGAGAGGAGACGTCGATTCAGCGAAGAGGTAACGAAGAGGGAAGCAGCGGCTGATTAGAATAGTGATTAGGTTAGTTTAATAAATTTAGGGTTAGGATTAGTTTAGGAAATAATTAATGGGCTGGTAGGTGGGCTTATATCCGGCCCTTCTTTAGAACGGAAAAATTCGGAACTTGTTACTTATGTGCGGAAATTAATATAATACGGAATTTAAATTCCGTATTATCTACTTTATTATTAATTTTATTTTAAGGTGCGTAAATAAATTCCGGTTATAAGTTTTCATAAAATTTATGTGACTTAAAGTCACATAAAATGATAACATTTAAACTCGTTTTATTTTCTTTATTTATTTATTTAAGATCGCCGCATCGGAATTTGGTTAATTGCAGTTTACCGGAACTTTAAAAATTTTTCGGTTATTACAGGTAGTGAAGCCATTGTGGCTCACGAATGCGCTCGATGAGTTTAGGGATTTTATAAATGAGTATTCACCGGTTTCCTAAATCGAGTGACAGTGGTTTCGTACAATTTGTGGTTTTCTAGGTGGTTCCAATGTGGACCCGAAATTAATGTTATTAATGACAGCTATTGAGGTGTGAGATATACGAATGATTCTTTATGTTCTTACTTTTGACGATATCTCATTGTACTCATGGATTTGAGAGAAATAAGATTGACACGGTACGACAATGTTACAAGCTATGCAGGATAAGAGTTATAAGCAGAGTTATATAAGCATGAGCTAGGACGTCTGATGTGACTTCCTAGGACACGTAGTGACAACTGGAGAGATCAAGTTGATCCAACGAAGATCAAGATGGTATCTTCGGTGCTACCTCTAAAGAATGTTGGGGAGGTACAGAGCTTTTAGATTGGTGGGCTATAACCGCCCAGTTGCAGAATGGTTTTAACGCTCTTCCCTTATAAGAAAGTATACTTGAATCGTATGGTCTAAGCCGTGTCCGTTGAGCTTTGAAAAGCTGAAGAGGTGAGTCACCTTTGCACAAACAAGTCTTGCAGACTTGGCGAGAAATAGGGATGCATCCAAGCGGGGCTTGAGATGCGGTTGAAGTAACAAGAGAGGTTTTGCGTGTATGTGTTAGACAATTATGGGCGTATGAGAGGAATAACCCATGAAGGTTCGTGAGTTAGCCGCTTTAATTCATGTGCCTAAGAGGATGTCAAAACTTTTATGGAGCGACAAGCCGGTCTTGAACGGGTGATAAGGATTTGATGTATATATACGCTCAACAAGAGTTGAATACCCGCCAAAGGATTTGGTGTTTTTGTATCATCCGGGGAAGGTGAGTGTAGTCACTGACACCCTTAGTGGGTGGACACCTCGAGAGGAGGCAATAGCTCGGCTGATGAAATGATCTATGAGGAGACCCGACAAAAGCGCGGGATTTGTACGGCGTTGAGGAAGATCCGGGATAGAAGGTCCGAAGAGAGACACCATAGTTTACCTTTATGTGATGACGAGTTGTTGTGACGCCAGGAGTGTGTATGTGTACCGTCAGACAAGGAATAAGATACACTAGCAAAAAAAACATTCACATTGGTGAGGCAGGCTTAAGCCCAATTTTGCTAAGTACGCAACCAGTGTGCAACCTGCCAACAGGTCAAGTAGGAGCTCCATAGAACGGGAGGAGGACTTCATCCATTTCCAGTTGCGTAGTAGGAGGGAGTGGACGTCTCTATAAAGGTTCTTACCGGTTTTACACCAATTAACAGTCGTGATGTGATCTAGGTCATAGTGGACCAACTAACAAAGACTACGTGTTCTATAACTATTTGGAAAAAGTAGCCTATGAGTCGGCTAGTGGAAAAATTTACTAATTTGATAGCGAAATTCTATGGAATACCGAGTAACATCGTCTCGGATCGAGGTGGGCGATTCACCTCGGGAGTTTTGGTAGTAGGATCATGCCGCTATGGATATCAGTTGCATTTCACGACAAGTTATCACCGTCAGACAAATTGTCAATCATATAAAACTTTTCAGACCTTAAAGAACATGTTGAGAGCTGTGTGCTAGATTGGGGCAACAAGTATGATCTGAACACTCTCCGTGATGGAGTCCCGTATAATATTAGTTGACATGTGTCGATTGGAGATGGCCCCTTTATGAGGCAATGGATTGACAGAAGGGTCATACACCGTTGTGTTGGAAGTCGAGTAGTATAGGTGGGGATAACCATGAGCAGATATGGGATGATGTCACTTGAGTAGCGATGATCCAAAAGCGGATGCTAGCCGAGCTGAGTGCCTGGAGGCGTATACAGATTAGGGGCGCAAACCTCTAGAGTTTGGATACAAAGGAAGTTGAGTTGAGAGTTTCACAAACGCGAGGCGTCATATGTTTGACATTAAAGGGAAAATGAGCCCCAACAATTTTGGACTTTTTGAGATCTACGAATGAGATTAGGAAGTGGCATACCGGTTGGCGTTGCCACCAAGTTTGAAAGGATGTTCATCAGGTGTTTCATGTGTATTAGTCAAGGGAGTACATATATGACTCAAGGTACGTTGTCAGTCATGACAATCTAGTGGCATAGACAAGAAGCCGATGAGGCTACCTGGGAGACAAAGAATAGTATATTTGGTTGAGTTTTAAGTTAAGCTAATAGCATCGATAAGATCGATGAGTTAGACCTTATGTGCATGTGTGATGTTATGTGTAGTTTGTGCCAGGTGCGAGAATGTGTTGTATGATCTGTAAGATCTTGATGTGCTAGCTTGAGTAGATCGTGTGGGCAGATAGAAGGATTATGCCTTCATGTTCCGGAGTGCATGTCTCAGTTTTGAGACCGAGAGGGTTGCCGTTTTTTTAAGTTTCGGGATAAAACTTATTTTGAGGGGGATCTGAAGTAACGCCCGGAATTTTGGTTCCGTTGACAAGCGGTGTTAAAAGCCTTTAGTGGAGGCTACCGCCCTTGCAGCTTAGGAGACCCGCGGTTACGGCCGTCCGCAATCGTGACTTGGACGTTCTGCGGGGGCGGCGACCCGTCAAAGCGGGATTCGAGCCCGTTTTCTTCCGACCTTTTGTGTCCTCATTTATTAGACTTCGACCACCTTATTATGTTTGTGATCTTTGGGTTTCTTGACCCTTGGTTTTCTCCCATTTGATGCAGCCTTATCTCCTCCCACTTCTCATTTCACGTTACTTCCTTTCTTCCTTCCTTCTCCTTCTTATCCATCTTCTTCTCTTCCATTCTCTAACTTAGCTTTCTTCTCCTCTTCAAGTTGTCAAGCAAAGGTGTGTACTAAGCATGTTCACGGGTCACGGATAACCCGTGACCCGGCGGGTCCGGGTCACGACGGGTCCGGGTTCCGCCGGGTTACAAGTGTGGGTAAGGGTTGAGGTGATCCTTACCCCCAGACCTGGCGGGTCGACCCGGCAACGGTAAAAAAAAAATTTTTTATAAAATAAAAATAAAACCCAACGGCCATATAGCCGTTGGGGGTGACCGTTGTTGGGTAACGACTATTTAGCCAAAAAAAAATATTAAATTTAACCCCAAAACATTTCTATAAATACCCCAAACCCAATTCATTTCATTTCACACTAACTCTCATACAATCATCTACTCACTCTCTCATCTCTCCATAATTTCCAACTCTTACATTCAATTAATCTGATATTCTTATTCTCTAATTTCCTTTTTAATTATTTATTTTACATTTTAATACATTCAAAAAAAATGGCTAGCCGAGGAAGACGTTCCGTTAGCGGTCCTTCATCCGGAGGAGGTGTTAGTTGAGGACGTCATTCCGTTAGCGGTCCTCCAACCGGTTTGGATATAAGGCGGGGTTTAAGCGGATATCACGAGATCCACGAGGAGGAGGAAATCAACATGGATTCACCTTCTTTCCTCAACACCCAAGAATCCGAGACACAAGACCCGGAGGAGCCTATGAACAACACTCAACTATCGGCTGCGGTCTTTCGGTTTTGGTTCAAAAAAGGTGCTCCCGATGCTAACGGAATTTATTATGCTAAATGCAGTTTTTGCTCTACACAATACAACCACAAAAAGGGAGAAGACTACGGGAACTACAAAAGACATATTCGCAATGAGCATCCCAAAAATAATGGGAATGGCATGAGGGCAAACGCAACTAACCAGGTATGCATCAACCTCTAACCAACCTCCTTCTTTATTTACATATGATCATGCTTCGTCAATGGATGCGTTTTCGGAAATGTTAGCCGTAGATTCTTTGACATTTATTTTTGCACAAAATTTTGGTTTTAATGATTGTATGACACATCATGCTCAACCCGCATATAAACCAATTTCTCGCCAAACCGCTAAAAGAAAAATGATGCTTAAATATAAAATGCGTAAAGAAGAATTGATTAAATATTTTATGTACAATGGTGATATCCAAGTTTCTATTTGTAGTGATATTTGGACCGACGGTTTGTAAAAAATCACTATATGGGTATTGCTTGTCATTTTATTGATAAATTTTGTATTTTAAACAAAAGAGTTTTAGCATTATGAGTTTTTAACGAAAAACACACCGCCCAAAACATTAGTCGTTTATTGCAAATATTTTGGAAGAATATATATTACTTTCACGAGTTTTTTCAATCGGTTTTGACAACGTCTCCGCTAACACGGCTTCCATTAGAGATTTAACCAACTATTGTAAGCCATCGGTTGGAGGTAAATTTTTTCACATTAGGTGTGTCGCTCATATTCTAAACTTGTGTGTTCAAGACGGTTTAGCATATGTTGGAGTAGGGGTGGGCATGGGACGGGACGGGACGGGATAGGGGTCATCCCGCGTCCCGTCCCGCAAGTTATTTGCGGGACGAGACGGGACGGGATTTATGAAATTTTTTCTTCGTCCCGCGCGGGCCCTGTCCCATGTGGGACGGGACGGGACGGGACGGGACGGGACAAATCCCGCGAAAATTACGCACCGATTATATTTAATATGTATACTTGTTTTCTCTTGTGTTTAAAGACATAAATGATCGGGAAAAAAACTCGATACCGAATTATCGATTCATGACACCTACATTAGTAGTTTATACATTGAAAACAAATTCAAGTTACATCAAAATGTTTTACCGACTCACATTAAAAAAATAATCACAGATAATTTAATGAAAATTATATTTATTTAACTATCGATTACAATTGTGGTAATCCACAAATACAAGGGCGATGGAACCGACTAGAGCAAGGGTGTCGATGGAACGGACCAGAGCAAGTTGGCAAACGGATTAAATCAAGGGAGATTAGAAACTCTAGTATTTTAGATCCAACCGAATGAGTAGTAAAGAATGAGTGAATGAATGATGAAAAATCGATCTAATAATTTTAAAAATAAAAAAATATTTTTAAAAATTATAATTTATGTATAGTATTTATCTATATAATATTTATAAAAATATAAAAATATTATTTATATATATGCGGGACGGGACGGGATTAACCGGGATGGGAAGTCTTCGTCCCGCGTCCCGTCCCGCAAATTTTTTGCGGGACGGGACGGGACGGGATACACATTTTTTTTCCAAATCCCGCCGGGATCGGGACGGGATCGGGACAGGATGCGGGACGGGACAGGATTAAGCGGGATTTATGCCCACCCCTATGTTGGAGATTTAGTATAACCTATTCGAAAATTTCTTAATGAACTTTGGTCTAAAAAAAGTATGCGTACTAAATGGTAAGCATATTGTAAACAAAATGGCGTTTATCCTAAAAAAATTCCAAAAGATGTTTGTACAAGATTAAACCCTACTTACAAAATGATTTCCAAATCATATGAATATCGAAATCTTTTAAGTGGTTTTGCCGCACAACATATTGATGGTGATTTTGTTTTTGGGGAAGCTTGGGTTTTAGCAAGAGATGTAATGGAGATTTTTAAATATTTTTATGATGCTACTAATACTTTTAGTTATGTTTATACACCAACTTCAAACGTATTTTGTTATGTAGCAATTAATATTGCATTTGCACTTTAACAAGGTCTTTTAATTGATTCTATGTCACAAGCTATTTTTACAATGCGAAGTAAATGGTTAGATTATTATACAACTATTCCCGATGTTTTTCTTGTTGCATTTGTGTTAGATCCTAGACGTAAAAATGGATGGTTTAAAAAATTTTTTTAGAAAGTTATTATGAATTTTCAGATTTACAACAACATCCCGATTGCCATATTTCTACCATACTTGCTAGAGTTAGAAAACTATTTGACGATTTAGTGATTCAATATCGTGTTACCGATAACCCCCTCCTCGTCCATCATCTTCAACTACTTCTAAATTTAAATCAATTGCTAGAGATTTGTTTGACCCGAAAAGGGAAAAAACCACGTCGAGTTCCCATTCGGAACTCAACGAATATCTAACCATTACTTTTGAGTTTGACAATGAAGAAGAGTTTGAGGATTTCAACGTATTAGAGTGGTGGAGCCGACTGGAGAGAATGAGGTTCCCTACCCTCTCAAGGATCGCGGCACAAATTCTCGCCGTTCCTGCCTCAACGGTAGCGGTTGAGCAAACCTTTAGCCGGAGTGGAAAGGTGCTCGATCCGATGAGATCAAACATGTTGCCCGAGACGTTGGAGGCCCAAGTCCTACTAGCCGATTGGAGGAGAGCGGAAATACGAACACAAAAAAACAACCTATCGACGGAGGAAGGCGACGAAGATGACGACTAACGATAACAAACGCCATCGGATGTATCGGCGGGAAGCTCGTACCAAGGAGCGGCAGCAACCGAGTCCGACGACTAAGGTAAGGGCCAATCGGGGATATAAAGAAAGGTAAGAGAACTACATGGCCTTTGATTCCTCCTCCCCGAGAGGATACATAGGCAATCGGGATTCCGGTTCAAGCCCAATTCTCCTTTTTTTCTTTTAAATTTCAGGTTTGAAAAAATAGGGTCAACCCACCAGACCCGGCGGGTCTGACCCGTGATCAGACGGGTTGACCTACATGGCGGGTCAGGGTCCGGGTCGCCCTTCCTGGACCCTCCGACCCGGCGGGTCTGACCCGTGGACATGCTTAGTGTGGACTACAAAGACTTGATCCAGAGTAAGTCTTCTTCTTCTTCTTCTTCTCTTCTTCTTTCTTCTTCCTTGCTTCCATATCCCTCTTCTTCTTCTCTTCTCCATTTTCATGGAGGAAGCTATGATTGAAGACCCATGACTCATAAATAGTATCCTTTGCATGAATGTGTCCTTAGGCTTGTTTAGGTCTTGGAGGAGAGTTAAGATCGGTTTGAAGAAGCTTGGAGTCGATCCATTCAGGAAAGGAAGCCATTGGAGCCTTGCTACACAATCGAAGACCGACAAAATCACTTTTTGGAGTTTGACAACGGGGGCGGGTGAACAGTGCCGCGGGGGCGGCGCCACGATTTGGCATGAGCCGCAAGGATGGTGACCAGTGTCGTGGGGGCGGTGACCTTCAGCACGCAGTTGCGCCTTTTGTTTCTGCGGCTGCGTTCCTTTAACAATAGGATCTTCTTCTTCTTCTTCTTCTTCTTCTTCTTCTTCTTCTCCTTCATTCATTGTAAGGTTGATCCATATTAGTATCATGCCTAGGATGGACCTAAGATAGTTGTAAATGCCACTTAGTAGTTGTGAAGCTAGGAGTCCTTAGAGCTTGGAAATGGTCTTGTGAACTCGAGTGTGATGATCATGTGTTTCTCCTAGACTAGTTGTGTTCTAACATAGCTGTTGAGTTTGATCTTGTGAAGAATGGGTTGTTATGATACCCTTACATAGGCTTAGCAAGATTATTGTATCGTGGAGTCTTAGGATGCGATCCTAGCTTGAGAGTTTGGATTATCTTGTAAAGATCATTAGAGTGAGAAGTATAAAGACTTCTCAAGCGTGAGAAGTTATTGATTACATACCTTGTTGTGAGCAAGTTGTAAGAATCTTCCTACAAGAAGCAAGAGCGGTTGTGTGATTTAGCTTTGGGACGAGGTAAGTCCACGAACTTAATTAGCTAGCTTCTTCGTATTAGTTTGATGTGTATTGGTGGTGTGTGTTAAGTTATGTTAAAATAACGAAACTGGAATAAGATGACCTATATATTGTGTAATTGTCCCAAGTGTATGATAACAGGCGGTTACATCGCTGCCTAGCTCTTGCGAAAGTTAGGAGGTTCTCTGCGACTAGCCTAGACAGGTAGATGGTCGGATGCATCAGTATCATTCCTTGCTGGTAAATGGGGACAGAGGCGAGTCTCGGGGATTCTCGTGTCACAAACCAAAGTTGAATTAGTAAAGTGATAACGTAAATAAAGATAATAAACGGACTTGAGTGTTTGCATGTTGTTTGTGTTTGTCTTCATTATATGTTTATGTGCCCTTACCTTTATTCTAATGCTTAGAATGTTAGCTAACGGTTTTATACCACTTTGTAGATGTCTTGCAGGTTAGGGAGACGGTCGAGTGATCCGGTGGTAGTGAGCAGCCGGGGTTCCGTACATTGTAGGACGGGATCGGATTTATGTATTTTGTTGTCTTAAGACTTTCGTTATGATATTTGTGATTTTGAGAACTCGGCTGGAGTTTACGTTTTGAGTTGTATTTCGGATCATCATCATGCATTAAACACTCTTTCATTTGCCTTTTTATTTGTGTGTCATGTTATAAGGTCCGGTGAAGTTGTTGTCAGGCTAAGGGTCGGGGCCTATTGTGAGGTCCTAGCCCGTAGCATCCCGATTCCCCCGAATTTGGGGTGTTACACCAAAGAGGGCAAACACATTAGAAAATAAACTATGAACCATAAACTGTAAATAAAAGTTGGGAGTTTTTGTGCAATTATACCATAAGTCTGTGGTCCTATAGAAAAAAAATGGAAAGTGTTGGCGGGGTATCTCCGACGTCGGCATTGGCATTGGCGGCCCTTCTCCTAGGCGGCGACTCACTACAGGCGACAGGGGTGGCTCTCCGGTTGTGTGGCGGCAGCAAACGCTTCGTCTCCGGCGGTGGTTTGGAAAGAAGAGCTCAATGAGGTGGTTGAGGAGAAGAGTTGCAAAGGCTGTTTCCGATGACAAAAAGGCTGCTCGAGAGATGAGGGAGGCCGAGGTTGGAAGCTACGGCGGGGAGAGATGAGGAAGAGAAGAGGTGAATAAATGAGAGATGGTTGGTGGCTTTCTTGTTGTGGGAGGGGAATTGCATATGTAGAAGGAGGGGGTTGCAAGAGGGTAGTGACGAAGGTTGTAAGGCTGTGTTGGATCGGAATATTTTCAAACTTTTTCGTATAAATTTCCATAGCGAATGTTAAAATAATAATAAAAATACGGAAAGTAATTTTTACGATATAAAGTACTCTCGTAAAAATATCCGGAATGGATATTTTGGATCGGAATATTTTTGAATTTTTTCGTAAAAATAATTACGGAGAAATATATATATATATATACTCGTAAAATATCTTTTACGATATAAAATATTCTGATAAACTATTTATGATATTAAAATAATAATAAAAATTCACGAAAATATTTATATAAAACGCACCTTATTTTTAGGGACATTTAATCAAGTAAGGATGACATTTTGACAACTTGTATAAATAGAAATAGGAGATTTGAAGATTAAATAAATTATACATTTCTTAGCCTTTTGACAACTATCAAGGGTCGTTCATCTATTTATTGGCCTTTGGATTAATCTTTGTTATGTTGGTCGTTGACCTAAGCATGTCCACGGGTTACCCGTGACCCGGCGGGTTTTGACCCGTCAGTGACCCGGCGGGTCACGGGTACGGGTAAGGGTCGAGGTGATCCTTAACCGTGACCTGGCGGGTCGACCCGCCAGTGACCAATTTTGAAAAAAAAAATGGATCCAATGGCTAAAAAGGGTTGACCCGCCGGGTCATGTCTTTTCTTTTTTTTTAAAAAAAATCGGGTTTTGCAGAAAAATGGCCAACCCGCCGACCCGCCGGGTCTGACCCGTGACCCGGCAGGTCGCCAACCCGGCGGGTTGGCCTTTTACACGGGTCCGGGTCACCCTTCCCGGACCCTCGACTCGGCGGGACCCGTCGATCCGGCGGGTCCGACCCGTGGACATGCTTACGTTGACCTATTGGTATGTAGGTCTAAATTTTCCACATCGATTATCAAGTAAGAGTAATATTTTTTTAAAACTTGTATAAATAAAATATTTACAAATTAAACAAATCATACATTTTTTTGCCTTTTGGCTCAACTATAATATTTATTCTTATCGAAGGGTTGTTGATCTTCATATTGGATTAATATTTGTTAGGGGCTTACTAGGTTGTTGACCTATTGATATGGGGCGTAAACTATCCTATCGTCAATTATGAAATAAGAATCACATTTTAATAACTTGTATAAATAGAAGGTTTGCAAATCAAACAAATCATACATTTCTTTTTTTGGCTATCATCAAGTATAATATATATTCATATCGGATTAATAGGATTAATATATGTTATATGGGTGTGTTACTTACTGATACGTGGGTCTAACTATCCCACATCAATTATCAAGTAAGATTGATATTTGAGAATTTGTATAAATAAAATATTTGTAAATTTACATTAATACATATTTTGGCCTTTTGGCTAAGATCGAATATAATATTATTTATATCGGATTAATATTTGTTATGTGCGTCATTAACTTAATCAGATGTGAGTCTAAATTATTCAGGATTTTTTCCCTAAATAATAAGAAAACAAAAACTATTTTTGAGATTAGGTACGTTAAAAAGATTTTACGAGAATAGGAAGGCTTTTCGGGTCAGAATAGACCCGTCGTTTGAAACTGCGGGTTAATGTGAATAACCCGCTGTTTTAAACTGCGATTTTAATTTATTTTTTTTAATAAATTAGTAACCCGCAGAAATAAACTACGGGTTATACACAATAATAGTAACATCTTCCATAATAGTAACATCTTCCAGGCGGCGGTTGGTTCTCCTTCTCCGGCGGCCACAACTTCCAGGCGGCGAGGACGGAGTCGGCAATAGCAACAACGACGAGCAGGTCCGGCGGCGAGGCAGGCGGCAGTCGGATCAGTGAAGACGACTTCTTCCCGACGGAATCGACGTAGGCAATAGCGTGCAGGCGTTGACACTGCTTCTCGATTCCAATGGCGAGGGCGGCAACAACTTCTCCTGGCGAGGGTTCCCGATTCCAATCCGACTGAAGAGAGAAGGGAACGCTAGGCGGCTTCTTGGCTGTGCAACAGCGTTGGCGACTCTCAATCCGACGACTGGGAGGCGGTACGGCGAAGCGGCGAGGCAGTTTCCTCCACTCTCCTGTTGGCGACAGATCTAGAAAAACCCGGCAAATAGGTGACGTTTTGTGGTGGTTCTTGGGTGACTTTCCGGTTCAGTAGTTCCCGTTCAAGCGAGCAAAAAAAGGAGGTGGCTAGGTGGTGACTGGCGGTGGTCGGTGATGTTGGTGGCCGGAGGCGGCCAGTGGGTAGGTGAAAAGGTTAAGATTAGAGTTTGAAGGTAAGAGACGAAAAATAATTTAATTTTGCTGGTTACCAATCTATTAAAAAAAGAAGAAGAAATATGCCGTTTGAAACTGTGAGTTATGTATAAAAAAAATGAAAATCGCAGTTTGAAACTGCGGGTTATTCACATTAACCCGCAATTTCAAACAACGGGTCTACTCCGACCCGAAAAGTCTTCCTACTCTCGTAAAATTTTTTTATCCGTACCTAATCTCATAAATCGTTTTTGTTTTCTTATTATTTAGGAAAAAAATCCAACTATTCAACATCGATTATCAAGTAAGACTTGCGAACTTGTATAAATAGAAGGTTTTAACATTAAATAAATCATGCATTTCTTGACTTTTTTGCTAATATGAAGTATAATACTTATTATATCGGATTAACCTTTTAGTATGTGATTTCAAATTATTCCACATCGATTATCAAGTAAGACTAATATTTTAAAAACTTGTATAAATATTTTTTCATATTTAATTAATATTTTGTATTTGGGTGATATCAAATATAATATTTATTCATATTGGATTAATATTTGGTATGTGAGTCGTTGATTTGCTGGTAAGTGGGTCTAAACTATGCTATATCCACATGTTGATACGTTGTATAAATAGAAGGTTTGCACGATTAAACAAAACATATATTTCTTGACAATATTGACTAAGATCAAGTATAAAATACTTATTTATATCGGATTAACCATTTTGTATATGGGTCTAAATTATCCTACGTTGATTATCAAGTAAGACTGATATTTCGAAAACTTATATATATTTATTCATATAGGATTAATATCTAGAATGTGGGTAAGATCACATATAGTATTTTTCATATCGGTTTACTAGCTTCCATGTGGGTCCTTGACCTACGGGTACGTGGGTCGTTAACCTATTGATATGTGAGTCTAAATTATACCAAATAGATTATAAGGAAGACTATATAAATAGAAGTTTTATAAATTAAACAAATCATACATTTTTTGCCTTTTGACTAAGAGCAAGTATAATACTTATTTATATCGGATTAATATCTAGTATGTGGATCGGTGACCTGCTAGTATATGTGAGTAGTTGACCTTGTGTTATGTCGGTCTAAGTTATCACACATTGATTATGAAGTAAGACTAACATTTTAAACACTTGTATAAATAAAAGGTTTCAAGATTAAAAAATCATATATTTATTTGTGTTTTGGTTAAAATCAAGTATAATATTTGATCTGATATGTGGGTCGTTGATCTATTGGTATGTAAGTCTATATCATTTCACATTAATTATGAAGTAAGATTGACGTTTTAATAACTTGTATACATGGAATGTTTGACGATTCAACAAATCAAATTATAATAGTTTTTTTTATAGCCGATTAATATTTGGTACGTGGATCATTCACTTACTAGTATGTGATAAACATATTGATAAACATCGATAAGCCACATCAATCTCATTGGGCTAATTATTTTTGTTATATTCTCAGTTTTTTGTATTATATTTATTCTTATTGCAAATAATAAAGAATATTTTTTTGTCCTTATATCAATTTAATTATATATATAAAATAATTTTTTATTTATATAATCAACATAAGTAATTTTCAAATATTTTCTTAATAAATACTCGTCTATGATGCACGGACACCTCTAGAAGGTGGAGTGTCCCGTGTCCTGCCGTGTCGGACACGGGACACATCGGGACACGGCTCGAACATGGTCAAATTTAATTATATATATAAAATAACTTTTGCTTTCATAAATTAACTCTGAATCTTTGATAACTAATTTATTTTATAATCTTTCTTTGTTGAATGTTGAGTGAGCTATTCTAATCCTTTCACTTTTTTCTAATTTACAAATTTTTATTATTGTTCCTTTGATTGATCATTGTTCGGTTGTTGTTGATTTGTGAAATGGATGGTTCGTTCTTCAATTTTTTAATTAAGTATACTTATTTGAGATTGTAAGACTAAATATGTTTATTTCTATTTTTCTATGATTGAAAATGTTTGTTTCTAAGCTTTTGTTTCGGTTATTTTGTTGTTATGTTAATATTTTTATCTACTTATATATCATGGAGTTTTTCATATATATGTATCTCATTATGAAATATGAATTCTATATTCAATAGCTTTAAAATAATATATTATTTGTTTTCCTCCGCGTGTCTCCGCTTCCTATGTTTTTGAGGATTGTCGCTTCCCCGTTTTTTGCCGTATCCGTTTCCCGTATCCGTGTCCGTGTCCGTGCATCATAGATACTCGTGCAAGACACGAGTAATTTATATAATACGGATGGATGAATTTTTATGATGCGGAAATTATACTTTTTGTATGGGTGATTTTTATATTGAAATTTAGCCTACTAAATAACTAGTCAAAGGTTTGACCAACTTTACAACAGTATAATATGGTAGTTATATTTTCAATTGTGTATTATCAAATATCCAATTGGGGTTGTAAATGTAGTGTGGGACGAAAACAAAGTAGAATAGTTCCTCCTATACCTATTAGGCTATTAGCGCATGCTTCTGCCACTTTAATTACTTAATAATCATAATATAAAATTATAGGATCGAGTTTCACACCAAACAAAAAAAAAAGCACGAAAATCAAATTTACACGCCTCTCAAAGAGACGGCATGCGCATAAAGATTAAAGTCATTTTTGAGGTTTCTTTTCGATTTCCATTTCGGTTTTGGTTTCGTTTTCGGTTACATTTATAACGGGTACTATATATATATATATAAGTTGTTGTATAAAAGAAGCGCCACAATTTGGGTCCTAGTTAACCAATATTTCTTGCGTCATTTTGAAATTATATTTATCTAACATAATTATATCGAATTAAGAGTCTCAATACAATTAGTGTAACATAATTATTATGTGTCCAATTTTATCGAATTAAGAGCCTCAGATGGTAAAGGAATAACATCCCCGAAGAATCTTTTAGCATAATCTTTAAAAGAGTAAAGTACAATGATTTTTTTTTGGTGAAAGAGAGCCTAACTCTCCGCTCTAGAGCTTAATTGAATGGAAACGTGGAATTACAAACGGAAAAGCGAGGAAGAGCAACTCCCCTCATATCCTCAAGAATCAATTTACGACTAGAAGGAGGGGTAACCAAGAAACGGTGAACCCCGAAATCAAAAGAAAAGGCTAGATTAGCCATAACATCCGCTACCCTATTACCTTCCATGAAGACATGCTTGAAACTGAGTAGCCAGTCTTGAATAATGAAGCCTTGACAGCGAGCCACTAGGCTAGAAAGCGGATGAGCACTACTCACCCCTTTCTCGATCAACCCAACAACCAAAAGCGAGTTGAGCTCGAGCTCGACCCTTCTGTAACCGAGATCCCACGCAAGACTCAACCCTTCCAACACTCCCCAAAGCTCTGCCGCCGGCGCTGACGTAGCCCCAATGTTCACGACCACTCCAGCAAGCCATTCACCATGCTCATCCCGGACAATAGCTTCGGCCGAAGCCAACCCCAGAATGCCCCTCGACGCTCCGTCGGAGTTGAGCTTAACCCAATTCTGCCTAGGCTGACTCCATTGAATTAACTCTCGGTCTTGGAAACCATTTGCTTCTCCAAGTTGCCCTTGCACGCAGCCGTATACTCAACATAGGAGCGTTCAATCCACCTGACTTTATCCTTTACAATATACCCTTCTTCGAACGTTCTACCATTCCACCATTTCCATAACCACCACAAGGTAATTGGAAACACTTCACGCCAAGAGCGCTGAACTGCATGAACCTTCCCTGTATTGAGGTTTTCAAAGAACCATGCCTCCCAATCAAGGCTGAAGAAAGAGGTCTGAAGATGGTCAGACACCATCTGCATCCACACTAGTTTTGCAAAGATACAGTCCCGAAGTAGGTGAAGAAGTGTTTCATCAACGCCCGGACAGCTAGACATGAGGCATCAGACGCCATATGCCTTCTCCTCCGTTCATGGTTCGTAAGGTGTATCCCTCAGGCAACCTGCCACATCCAGTAACGAACCCGTTCCTGCACACGAAGGTTCTAGATCAGCTTATAACCGCTTTCTCTCACGAACACACGAGGCCTACCATTGTTGAGAACCGAGTAAGCCGACTTAATAGAGAAAAGTCCATCTTTCGTAAGTAACCACCTGATTTTATCCGGTCTCATCCCCTCTCCAATATTCATTGCGATAACTTTGAGCATGCTGGTGTTGTCCAACCTGCAACAAAGATAATTCCAGTCCCACCTACCCTCATCCTGCCAAAGGTCGCGAACCTTCAGCTCCAGCTTCGCATCAGAAAGGGACATCTGGCACGAAATTCTCAAAGGCTCATCCGTCACCCACGAATTTCTCTAGAAGCTAGCATTGCGGTCATCATTCACACTCCATCCAAGGTTAGGTTTGACTACTAGATTGTAGCCTTTTGCGATACCTTTCCACACATACGAGTCGCTACTTCTGCACCGTAAAAGGTTGGGCATGTCCAAATGACCAATCTTGTACTTGTGGCGTAAAATGCAAGACCAATATTGCTTTTTCTGCCAGAAGAGACGCCACCCGATCTTGCTAATAGTAGCAAGATTCACATCAGCTGCAAGTCTTAAACCCACCCCCCCCCCCGATCCAAAGGTTGGCACAACTTCTCCCAACCCAGGAGGCGAGTCTTCCTTCCCGTCGAAGTACTTCCCCAGAAAAAGTTCCTACAAAGTTGGTCAATCTTAGAAGTGATACTCACCGGAAGGACAATAGTATTCATGTAGTATCTGGGCATAGCAGCGAGCATTGATTTAACAAGTGTGGTTCTAGCCGCCAAACTCAATTTGTTCGCTTTCCACCCCGCAAGTCGCGAGGTCATTCTCTCCACCAGTGGGTTAAAGGTCTCCCTAGAAACCGATTCATGAAGCAGCGGAATACCCAAGTAAATGCCTAAGTTACGAGTGTGAGAAAAACCATCCGCCTCTTCCAACCGAGCCTCCAGATCGCCCCGAACATTATGGGACACAATGAACTTGGATTTAGTCGGGTTGACTTTAAGACCAGAAGCACCACAAAAGCTATCCATGATCTTCCTGATCACTCTCATTTGCTTGGTGGACGCCTCCACAAAGAGGAAAATGTCGTCCACAAAGAATAAATGTGAGATAGGGGGACCCCTTCTAGACATGTACATCGCCTTCCATTTCCCCTCATGCACTGCTTTCTCAATAAGGTGACCAATTCGTTCCAAGCAAAGAACGAAGATGTATGGGGAAATACGATCACCTTGGCGCACTCCTCTCGACATCAGGAAACTCTCCGTTCGCTCCTCCAAAGAAGGTTCATCGAGCTAGACATAATACAGGCGAGAACTCTTTCCCGACACACATCCGGAATTTTCACGTCTTCAAGAGTATTCGCAATGATACGCCCCCGGATGGCATCGTCATCCGTGTTTCCGGCTAGAAAGACCCGCACATTTTGAAGACAATTATTATTATTCGGCTATTTAATAATAAGTCTTTTTATATTCGGAACTTTAATTCCGGAACTTAATTCCGTGAATTAAATTCCGACCTTTCATATTTTAGGCTGTTCATATTCGGAACTTAATTCCGACTTTAATTCCGTCATTTATGTTTGAACTCTTTGTATGACCTCCATCCACTATATAAGGATGGCTTGGCTCATTTGTAAAAGCATGTCTAAGATGAATACTAAGTATTGAGAAGGAAAACCCTCTTACTTAGTTTATGCATCATCTCTTCTTCCACCCTCTTAAAGTTCTATCTTGAATCTAGTCTTTGATCCAAGCCTTCATATTCGAGGATCCTTTTGAAGGATCAACCGAACGCTTCCGCCACCCAAATTCTAAGTTTGATCCAACTCAAACGGGCGATCTAGATCGAGGAGAAACTTCAACTACTCCTTCTTGATCGTTTGAGTTGGATCAAACTTAGAATTTGGGTGGCGGAAGCGTTCGGTTGATCCTTCAAAAGGATCCTCGAATATGAAGGCTTGGATCAAAGACTAGATTCAAGATAGAACTTTAAGAGGGTGGAAGAAGAGATGATGCATAAACTAAGTAAGAGGGTTTTCCTTCTCAATACTTAGTATTCATCTTAGACATGCTTTTACAAATGAGCCAAGCCATCCTTATATAGTGGATGGAGGCCATACAAAGAGTTCAAACATAAATGACGGAATTAAAGTCGGAATTAAGTTCCGAATATGAACAGCCTAAAATATGAAAGGTCGGAATTTAATTCACGGAATTAAGTTCCGGAATTAAAGTTCCGAATATAAAAAGACTTATTATTAAATAGCCGAATAATAATAACTGTCTTCAAAATGTGCGGGTCTTTCTAGCCGGAAACACGGATGACGATGCCATCCGGGGGCGTATGATTCTCCTCCTCTTAAATGTGAAACGTCCTCGTTTCACCGTCAAAAAGAAAGGAGTCACTTGAGGAACAAGACCCTTGAAAATCAACACCAAATGCACATTGTCGGGCGGCTTGGACTTGTAGTCCTTCAACATTGTGGCTTTTCGACGTTTGTTGAATATGTGATCCCTCAAGGTGGTGGTGCTGTGGAGTTTGTCTATCATGCCGTCAAGAACCTTGATGGGGAACGTTGATGCCATGCTGAAAATTTTGAACGACAAGCCAAATTGGAAGTTAGTTGGCATTGTAAAGACAAACCTCGGATCATACGACTCGGATTTGTAGTCCAACAACATGATGTGGTCATTGTCGGGACGGATGACTTCGTCTTCCTCGATGGTGATCTCATCTTTGTCATCTTGAAAATATTCTCCACATAACGGGTTGACAAGATGAATTGGAATAATCGGGGAGACCTCTTGAATGATGACTTTTCCCACATATTTGAGTTCATCACACAATGGTTGGACAACCAACTCACTCCGTGGCTGTGACACCGCTTCAGGTTCTTCTTGTTGGGCGGCCGTCATGAGGGAAACCATTTGTGCCTTCAAAGCTTTTAACTCATGCTTTAGAGCATCATTTGTTGCCTTGAGCACGACCAACTCTTCTTTGGTATTAGCATGACGTCTTGGGGCAATATAAGTATCCTCAAAGTAAGCTTGTCGGTGGGGATACCGTTGGTGCCCGTCAATGGTATAAGTCGGCCTCGGTGGGTCCGGAGGATTTGGAGGAGACAACCACTCCTCATCCTCAAAGTATTATCTCCGTTGGTACCTCCGGGTGGTTTGCTTGGCCTTCGGTGGATATGGAGGAGGTAACCATTCATCTTCCTCATCATAAGAATCATAATCATCATAGAACATGATGAACGATGAAGAAACAATTGAAGATCTTCAAAGAACACCGAAGAATAGTTGAAGATCTTCAAAGAACACCGAAGAACAATTGAAGATCTTCAAGAACACTGAAGAGAAAATTTTTTTTTGATGATGAACAATCAAGAACACAAGTAAAGAACTTGACCTCGATCCCGAGCTCTGATACCAATGATAGAAATACGGGCGATCTAGATCGAGGAGAAACTTCAACTACTCCTTCTTGATCGTTTGAGTTGGATCAAACTTAGAATTTGGGTGGCGGAAGCGTTCGGTTGATCCTTCAAAAGGATCCTCGAATATGAAGGCTTGAATCAAAGACTAGATTCAAGATAGAACTTTAAGAGGGTGGAAGAAGAGATGATGCATAAACTAAGTAAGAGGGTTTTCCTTCTCAATACTTAGTATTCATCTTAGACATGCTTTTACAAATGAGCCAAGCCATCCTTATATAGTGGATGGAGGCCATACAAAGAGTTCAAACATAAATGACGGAATTAAAGTCGGAATTAAGTTCCGAATATGAACAACCTAAAATATGAAAGGTCGGAATTTAATTCACGGAATTAAGTTCCGGAATTAAAGTTCCGAATATAAAAAGACTTATTATTAAATAGCCGAATAATAATAACTGTCTTCAAAATGTGCGGGTCTTTCTAGCCGGAAACACGGATGACGATGCCATCCGGGGGCGTATCATTCTCCTCCTCTTAAATGTGAAACGTCCTCGTTTCACCGTTAAAAAGAAAGGAGTCACTTGAGGAACAAGACCCTTGAAAATCAACACCAAATGCACATTGTCGGGCGGCTTGGACTTGTAGTCCTTCAACATTGTGGCTTTTCGACGTTTGTTGAATATGTGATCCCTCAAGGTGGTGGTGCTGTGGAGTTTGTCTATCATGCCGTCAAGAACCTTGATGGGGAACGTTGATGCCATGCTGAAAATTTTCAACGACAAGCCAAATTGGAAGTTAGTTGGCATTGTAAAGACAAACCTCGGATCATACGACTCGGATTTGTAGTCCAACAACATGATGTGGTCATTGTCGGGACGGATGACTTCGTCTTCCTCGATGGTGATCTCATCTTTGTCATCTTGAAAATATTCTCCACATAACGGGTTGACAAGATGAATTGGAATAATCCGGGAGACCTCTTGAATGATGAATTTTCCCACATATTTGAGTTCATCACACAATGGTTGGACAACCAACTCACTCCGTGGCTGTGACACCGCTTCAGGTTCTTCTTGTTGGGCGGCCGTCATGAGGGAAACCATTTGTGCCTTCAAAGCTTTTAACTCATGCTTTAGAGCATCATTTGTTGCCTTGAGCACGACCAACTCTTCTTTGGTATTAGCATGACGTCTTGGGGCAATATAAGTATCCTCAAAGTAAGCTTGTCGGTGGGGATACCGTTGGTGCCCGTCAATGGTATAAGTCGGCCTCGGTGGGTCCGGAGGATTTGGAGGAGACAACCACTCCTCATCCTCAAAGTATTATCTCCGTTGGTACCTCCGGGTGGTTTGCTTGGCCTTCGGTGGATATGGAGGAGGTAACCATTCATCTTCCTCATCATAAGAATCATAATCATCATAGAACATGATGAACGATGAAGAAACAATTCAAGATCTTCAAAGAACACCGAAGAATAGTTGAAGATCTTCAAAGAACACCGAAGAACAATTGAAGATCTTCAAGAACACTGAAGAGAAAAATTTTTTTTGATGATGAACAATCAAGAACACAAGTAAAGAACTTGACCTCGATCCCGAGCTCTGATACCAATGATAGAAATACGGGCGATCTAGATCGAGGAGAAACTTCAACTACTCCTTCTTGATCGTTTGAGTTGGATCAAACTTAGAATTTGGGTGGCAGAAGCGTTCGGTTGATCCTTCAAAAGGATCCTCGAATATGAAGGCTTGGATCAAAGACTAGATTCAAGATAGAACTTTAAGAGGGTGGAAGAAGAGATGATGCATAAACTAAGTAAGAGGGTTTTCCTTCTCAATACTTAGTATTCATCTTAGACATGCTTTTACAAATGAGCCAAGCCATCCTTATATAGTGGATGGAGGCCATACAAAGAGTTCAAACATAAATGACGGAATTAAAGTCGGAATTAAGTTCCGAATATGAACAACCTAAAATATGAAAGGTCGGAATTTAATTCACGGAATTAAGTTCCGGAATTAAAGTTCCGAATATAAAAAGACTTATTATTAAATAGCCGAATAATAATAACTGTCTTCAAAATGTGCGGGTCTTTCTAGCCGGAAACACGGATGACGATGCCATCCGGGGGCGTATCAGGTAATGAATTCCCATCTGAGCATGTAATACGCTTTCTCGAGGTCTAATTTAAGCACCATCCAACCCTTATTCCCTCTCTTACGTTTCATAGAATGAATCGCTTCTTGTGCAAGGACAACATTATCCGAAATGGATCTCCCCGGGACAAAGCTAGCTTGCATTGGACTTACCAAATAGCTCATAAGAGGTTTCAGACGGTTAGTAAACATTTTAGTTAAGACTTTGTAAGAAACATTGTAGAGACTAATCGGTCTAAATTTCCTCAGCAATTCTGGCTTTGCAACTTTACCAATTAAAACAATATTAGTCTCATTGACCGTTGTCGGGAGGGAACCTGAGGCAAGAAAGTTCCGAATCAAGCGAACCAAGGAAGGGCCGACCGTGCTCCACAATTTCTGGTAGAAAATGGACTGAAACCCATCTGGTCCCGGTGCTTTTAACGCACCCATCCCCTTGACTACAGCATATATCTCACTATTAAAATACGGTTGAGCAAGCGCAACCTTATGAGCCTGAGAGAGTAAAGGAAAGCCTCCTCTTGGAATTGGATTTAACGGACCAAGCGACAAAGGCCCATAGAGCCGAAAGAAGCAAACCACCTTCTCCTCAAGGCTAGCCTGATCCAAGCACCAGGCTCCGTCATCATCCTTCAGGGCATCAATACAATTGTGTTGATGCCTCATAACAGTCGAGAGATGGAAGAAAGAGGAGTTACGGTCACCACAGGACAACCATTGCTGCCATGAATTCTGACACCATAAGGCTTCCTCTTGTTCCAAAGTTAACGCAGGATCCACATTGACCTCTATTTCCCTTTCAATAAGAGAGTCAGAGGGGTTAGTATCAAGGTCTTTTGTGATAGCCTCGAGATCCCTGATGAGCGCCTCCTTCCTCTGGAATATGCTCCCAAACGAAGATTTATTCCATTTTTGCAGTGCGGTCTGAAGTTTCCTGAGGACAACCGGGTGAGAAGAGAAAGTTTCCCAAGCTTCTTCAATAAGATGGTTAAAGTCAGGGTACGACATCCAAGCCGCCAAGAAATGGAATGGACGTCGTTTAGGATTGGACTGGTGAATAGCATCCAAATTCAGCAGGAGGGAATTATGATCGGATGAAAGACGTGGAAGATGTCTAACATAAGCATTCGGCCATCTCAATCAAGCATTAGGGCAAACAATGACACGAACGAGTCTCTTAGCAATTCTACTAGTCACCGTACGTCCCCTGGCCCACGTAAAGTGAGTACCCGTAAAACCCAAGTCAATCAAGTTGTTGTCACTTATCCATCTGAAAGCAAGAGCCAGTGGAGAGAGCGTGCTGGTTTCTCTGGAGCTTTCCTCACAAGATCTAATAACATTCATATCACCCCCGATGATCACCGGCATCAGAGAGTCATGAATGATCGCCACAATATCCTCCCACACCCCATACCTTTTAGTAGGATCAAGAGAGATATATGTCACAATAAGGCCAAACCCCGACTCTCCTTGTTCAACCGTTGCATAGATAAATTGTCGATCTTTCCTAATAACCGACATCTTGCAGGATCCGGAATCCCAAAGTAACCAAATACCCCCACTCTGTCCATCAGATTCTACTCGTTCGCCGGAATCGAATCCGATGCTACCACAAATTCTATCCGCTATGCTCCCCGAGCAATGTGTCTCAAACAAAGCCGCAAAATTCGGTTTATGCTTCCGTACCATATACCTCATCGATCTTCGGAAAATGGCCTTCACAGTTCCGAAGCTATTCCACAAAATACCTATCATTTAAAATAGAAGGCAGGATAACCAAGCTAGACTTAAGCTTTTGGATCCGGCTCCATGGGGACCTGACCATCTGCTTCCCTATGACCCACCGAACCTGTAGCTTGATCACTCGGGCTCATATTCACATCACTTCCTCCCGTTGCCTTGTCAGCAAAAATAACCTCTTTGGGGACAGCCCGAAACAGGATCTTGACTTGCGAGTCCTGAACCGGTTTGGAAACTTCAGTGACAGGTATAGGTTTGGTAGTCCTAGAGGAGGATCCACCCGCAGACATAGGCGTAGCTCCAGAGCTCCCCTCCATTCTCTTGTTATTCACCCGAAATCTCTTCCTTGTCTGGACCTTAGAATTGGTATATTGAGCGCTTCTATGACTTCCTTCTACAGGGGCCTTCCCCTCATCTGCACCTTGGTCCAATCTCAGTTCCTTGTTAGATTGAGAGGACAATCTAGCATCTCTGGCCTCTTTCCTATGCTCCGGATTCCTCACAAAGCCAGAATTTTTACGCCGTGGGACAATCATCCAGGTGCCATGCTCCTCATCTTCCTTCTCAGTCACTATCGTACCTTTCTCTTTGCTAGCCTCACCATCCACACTCATACCTTCCTTTTCACCCACCTCTAGGTTAGTGTCTACATGTTGTGTTTCAACCACTCAACTTCCACTATAAACGTAGCCCTCTTGTGCCCATATCACCCACAACCAAAGCAGATTGTATGTAGATTCTCATATTCCAAAAGTAATCGTTGTCCATTCAAGATTACGTCGCCTTTGAGAGGCCATGTAAGATCCACAATAACACATATTCTAGCATATCTTCCCCTTGATATACCCAGGATGTTAGCATCAATCCGAAGCGGCGTACCAATGGCAAAGCAATCGCCCGTAGCATAGTAATATTATTCATGGCAAATGGAATACCAGATATACGGACCCAAACACCCGTAGATGAAAGAACGGACGTCATCGGATCAAAAGACTTATCCCATTGCTTCATCATAAGATAGTGTCCAAACATTTTCCATGGTCTCCCCGTAAGAACGTCCAACATGTCTGACTCCTTCTCAAACCGTATTAGAAAGAAATCATTCGGAAGATCAAGGATTGTCCATCCTTCCAGAACTTTCCATAACTGCCTAAGATTGCGCTCAAAGGAAGGAAAAGAAATCATCCTACCCAACAGCTTCACCACCACCGAGTAGCGCCATGGGGCGTTCAACACTTGAACGATATCGTGCGCCACGTTAATAACCGGAGTGCCATCCTTACCTTTCGGAAACTCAATCTGAATCTTCCCAGTCTCAACAAGATTATCCGGAACAAGAGGCATTCTTTTCCAAGCGGCATCACCAAAGAGCATATTACTCCAAGAGGGAATAGGGTTTGCATGCTGCTGTTCACCCACCTCCTCCAAAACAGCCGGCTGTGCGGGACCAACATTCGAGGCTTTCGATGGCACAAACGAAGAGGACGAGACCATTGATGTCATGGGATCAGGCGCCGCAAGGGCGGGGAAGTTGTCGCATCCATGTTCGCTGGGAGCGCCGCCATAGGGATTAGGGTTTTTTCACAGAGGAAGAGGCGTTAATAAAGTACAATGATACTATCTTATTTGATACGTTTCTTTATTAAATCTAGACCCCTAGTTCAAAGTCTTATAATCGTACTTACCAAAAAAAAGTCTTATAATCGTTAAGAGTTGTAATTTGAAATTTAATTAAAATTTCAAATTATTAGAATCATAATAACATTTTAGAATTTCCAAAAATTTAGAATTGTCTAGCTTACAAAATCTTATACTACAAACAAACGATGAGTACTAAAATCTGAAAAGCAATAAAATTGGATTAAGAAATTATAAAAAGTGAGTTGTACTTGTAGTGTCATGGATATCGCAACTCGCAAGCTTGTTTGGCTTAATTGTAAAGTGCAGTGATGAGTGATAGCCTTTATTTTTGTTTACTTTGAATAAATGCAAGAAGCCTTGTGGAGAGGGGATTGTGTTCCCCATACGGCCTTCAGTTGCGACCCACAGAATATAGACACCAACAACACTCAACCCTACACGACCACGATATGTTCTTTTACTAGAGTGTTCTTCTTCCTAATTATTTGGCCAATCATAGTTTTACACTAAATCATCTCTAAATTACAACATTTTTTACACAAAGTTACCCTTATAAAGTGAATTTTGCTTTACAATGAAAGATATTTGGGGTAAAGGACAAGTTGCCCGGAAGGCCTCTAACACGACATGCGAAAGATACGTCAAGCTGATAGAGTTTAATGTATCGGACAACAAAGAGCATCACACCTAATGAGGTATTCGACTGTTTGAGGGACATCAACATTAGCACTAGCGACAAGATCCGACTGTCCAATAGAAGTAAGAGTAGCGACCACTTAATTCACTTCCTATAATACATGTCTAATATGAACTTCTTCGAAATACAGGATAAAGAACATTATGTCCCCCAATAATGTTGTCATCTTGTCAAGAGGTTTCATATTCCTAAGATGCAATCGATCACATTTTGACTATCCCCTTCGATCTCAATTTTGGTTGGTCAAAGCTTTTATAAACTCAATCTAGATGAAGTAAGAATCCGAGAAAATGTCTTAGACTTTTGGAAGAAAAGTACGATGTGCGTCTTAAACATGAACACGAATGGAAGAACAGTAGATTTTCTAAATTATATCAATCATAGTTTGTATGTGATGGTGACATATTGATTTGAAGGAATCGATGGAGATCTTGAAAAAAAAAACGTTACGTGTTGTAGAACCACCAACATCATGTTTAGGCGTCTATACAAAACATTAGAATCTGAATTCACTAGTGACAAAGATTAAAAAAAAATTGAATGGTAATGAAAATTCAAAACTCTTGAAATCTATAACATGAGATATTTTGATAATTATCTCTCTGAATTTGAATATTATTACGGTAAGGTGGAAAAAAATACGATAACTCGTTATATGTTATTTGATAAACTGTCAATCCCATAAAGGAAGAACTTAGTGAAGGATATGAAGAATGAATAGAAAAATACAACCCAGAGGATACCCTAAGAAATAGATTAAGGTTCATTAGAAAATGGGTTGAGAAAAAATACGGAGAAGTTTAGGGAATTCAACATATGAAAAGACAGTTTCTAAATTGCAAGGATTATCTTGGTGAATGGAGAGGTAATCGAGATAACCAGATGAACGGTTATGGAAAGAAATACTATAGGAGAAAGAGTTTTAATAAACAAAGAGGGGGAAATATTAGAAAGGGTGAATTTTAAAACCAACCTATTAAAACTATGAAATTGAAAAACTAATCCCTAAATTATGAGGTTATGGTTTTTACCCACTATATAATTAAAAAAACTATTCCAATTCTTTGAAAAAAAAAACCCCCTCTCTCTCGGAAGCACATGATCGACAAAATCCCCAAAACCATAAAATCACCTTCATAGCCAAACAATTTCTCCTTCGCTCACGATCTCCATTTGTGTAGATTTTGCTCGAACTGGATGATGATGCCTTTTTCCCGATAATAAGCTTCTACTTTTTCTGAATCACTCCCGCTCGAACAGGTCACTGTTCGCTCCAAAAGGAGTGTGCAGACAAAGCTTTAAATTTATAATCCGAATAATAAACCTAACAATAAGCGAACCCGTAGTGTACGGATCAATTGTAGTAAGGGCTTATATTCCGGAGTCGATCTCGGGGAATCGGTGAGAATAATCACAGTAAAGCAATCCAACTTCAGAAGCATGCAATAATATTGATCAAAAGCAAAAACAAGAATATATCCAAGATGGGGAAATGCAGATTCTAAAGATCATAGTACCCAATTGTGGTTTCGACTCAAGATCTCTTCGGATAACGTGGACAAAGATGAGGTCTGTTGAGGGAAGTTGTTGCTACTATGGGATGGATCACCGGGTAAGTCTCACTACCCACTTTCCCAAACCAAAGCTCCTATCACCAGGTAAGTCTCAAGGAACTAAGGAAAGGTAAGAGTACTCAAACCAACATCACTCACCTAAGGGTACAAAACTAACCATCACCGGGTAAGTCTTAGGTTAACTCTCAAAGGTAGGATGACGACACACTCAAACCCTAATAAGGGATAACCCTTTATTACCTAACACTCATCATCATCATCGGTATACAAGCAAAGGAATCACCGGGTAAGTCTCATCTTAGGATTGCGTATAAACTAGGAAAGGTGCAACAAGGATAGGATTTGGAAAACTATAACCTAAACTCAAGATAGGCAATGCAGTGGGCGATCTCGTTCTGTTCTATATCGATCTCGGTCGAGATGCTCAACGAACATCCCAAGACGGGTTTTAGGATTAGGGTTTACTCAAGCTTTCAAGGTCAACTCAAATAAAGGTTCATTCTTTCATCGTCTATACCACAACCTTCAACTAATCACCCTAGAACCGCAGGGGTATTTACCCAACAATCATCATAATCAATGCAATATCAATTATATAAAGAATATCAAGAAAACGGAATAAAGCAAGCAACCAAGACGTCTCAATTATCAAAGCAAACAAACCAACAATAGTATCAATAATGTGTTCCAAAAAGGGATGATAACAACTCACTATCAATCCCAAAGAAATCCTTACAATCTAGGGTTCCGCAAACCCTAAGTAATTCTTTCTTCAAATCTTCTTCCCTTCAATCACTCAAATCAGCCGTCCAACAAAGCCTTTGACTTCTCAGCGTTCGAGAGTGTCTAACTCAATGTTCACCTTCCATTCTTTTAGAAGAATTTTAGGTCAAAAATATATTTTATCTCCATGGGCTGTCGGACGTCGAGCTCGATCCAGGCCCAGTGGGCCATCTCGGTCGAGATGCATCACTGTGTTCATCCGAGATCAGCAGTGATCTACGTGCATGAAATCGTATCTTCATTTGGATCTTTCTTCCTTCCTTCCAGCATGGTTCTTGTGCTTCCTAGTGCTCCTAAATATAGCTCCATAGCATCCTTAGCTCCTTATGCTCCATTTCCACCCGTGCCACATTTCCTACAATTACAACAAAACGTGATGTAGACCTTGATTCTTGCAAATTAAACGAATAATGACATAAACACTATAAATACATATACATGCATGCAAAATTATGATGAGAAAACAACAAAACCATGTCCATAATATTGGCAATAATTCATGCTATCAAAATACCCCATACTTGCCTCTTGCTTGTCCCTAATCAAGGTTCAAATCTTAGATACAAGATAGAATGAATTATAATCAGTTAAAACTCAATGAAAAACTTTCAAAACTTTTGGTTGTATGCTTCTTCCCATAGATCACCCTTAGGAATGCATCATAGCTAATAAGAACCATATATGATCAAAACAAGTTATAGATATATAAAAGCTAATCATACTTCACTTGAGATCATAGAATGCATAGCAAATCGGACTCATCAAAATCAGTCATGAATAATCCAGTATAAACTGCTAAGTCAAACAACATGCTCATGGTCTTAAGGATTTTCAATCAAAGGTCAAGAAACGACTTGGGGATGGAGTGTATAAAGGATATTGTGCTACTAGATCGGGAAAAGGATAAGAACTTCACAACCTTGAACTTTGCTTCACTTCATCAACAAGATTTTCTTGTTTCTCTTCAACATTTTTGCTTACTTTCACTTTTTAAGAACATGGATAAAGGTGCACAATAACCGAAGCCTTGGAGATCAGCAAATCTCAATTTCTTGAGATGCATCAAACCGTTGATGCACATACCATAACTCTTCCAACATACCCAACATCTTACTCTTTGGTTTGTTGGGTTTTCGCCTTTATGAGCTCCTTTGTTACGCTAAAAAGTGTGCACGCAATAAGCCTTAAATTTATACTCGTTATAATTATCCTAACTTCTAGCGCACCCGCAGTGTACGGGACGTTTGTAGCATGGATAGTATTCCGAGGTCGAACACAAAGACTAAGGTGAAATTGGTTCGGTTTTGTGATTAAGTTTAGTGAAGGTCTAAGGTTAGAAAAGAGGGAAACAAAGAAGTGAAAATCTAAATTGTTTTTGGTCGGTTTGGTGATCAATCAAAGATCACAATTAATGCAAGGCAATTTAAACTAGACTAAAAATCAGCACAAATGAACAAACCAAACAAGATAATGATCAAGGAAAGAAAAGACGGATTCTAGGGGTCGGAAATTCCGATTATGGCATAGAACTCAAGTTATCTATTCGTTCTTTGGATTAGCTAATATATGTTGGGATTAAGTGTATCTTAATTTGGGATCAATTACCGGGTAGGTCTCATGGTCCAACTAGTCCACACCTAAGGTCTTATTACCGGGTAGGTCTCTAAGAACCTAAGGATAGGAATTCTACACAAGCCGAATTGTTAGTTAGGGATCTAACCTATCCTTACCGGGTAAGTCTTGGAAGGGAAAGTCCTAAACAACTATCCTAGCACATCTAATCCAATGGCGGCTTATTAGGCTCACCACTACCTAAGGGTTGCTATTTTAGATTCTAAGGGGAAGGATTACCAGGTAAGTCTCTCCTAACACTTAGTCACTACACTAGGTCACCCTAGGATAGGTTAAACTCAGCAAACACTTAGGGTTTCAACATTGCATAGGTCTAAGGCAAGATCCTTCGAATCAGGGAAAATCACGGGCTGTTCTTCCTAAACCACGACCGTGGTTCTTCAAGAACTACCCGTGATTCCTAACAGCAAATACGTTCATAAGCAAAAGTCATCCAAAGGCAAATCTAAGTTCATCCTATCACGGTTCTAGCCATAACCATCCTTTCCTTACCCTAGAACCACATCAATTTAGCCTACAACATTCATAATGGAAATCGAAGCAAACAAACATGAAATCAAAACATCCATTGCAAGAGAATAAAAGAAAAGAGATGCACAAATGAACTTAATTCAAAACTAAGCTGAAGATTAGAGTAGAGCCACTTACAACCCTTCCAAAAGAAGGTTCAAGGTTCATACAATCTCTAGAAATCAAAATCCGAAATACAAGAAAGCTATGGTGTGTTTCCTCCTCCTCTTCTTCAATGGAACTCTCCTTCTTCCCTTTGACACTTTCCTTCCTAGAAAAATCTTCTTCTCTTGAGAATATATTTGTTAGAGAGAAATGGAGAAGGGATGAGCTGCTCCCAAACTACCCCAGCTGCCTCAAACAACCCATGATGGACCATATTTATAACCAATCCTTCATGAGCTGGCCATGAGAGTCGTGGCACAGCTGTCACGAGAATCTGGCAAAATCCACGGTCATTTCCACGGCCGTGGTTCGTCAGAGAACCGTGATTCTATGCAGAAACTTCGCCTTGGATCATTAAGCTGTGGTTTGGTGCATGTCTTGTGTTGGCAAGGTTCCATGAGTCCTTCTTAGCTCTTGGCTTTTGTCCTAATGATTCCGAGGGTGCGTCATTTAAATGAACGATCCTCAAACGCATCGTTTAAGCTCCTAAACTTCCCGTAATACCTACAAAACGCTCACAAGTCCGTGTAGACGTCTATCTCGACAAAATATGTGAATTGGGTGCAAAACATCTTGAACTAATGCTAGATCATGCATGGATGAGCGAGAATTCTATCTAAATGTACACCTAAAACTATGTTATAAATCGTGTTATCAAAATACCCCATACTTAAGGTTTGCTCGTCCCCGAGCAAATTCACACATATAGACTAGAAGATGACATGATTTATGTATGCAGAAAATTGGCAAAATCTTTTGGGTTTGTGCTTCTACTATTGGATCACCTTCATAGTCATGATCAATGGCAATTGGATAAGCAATTATGTATCAAACAATAAGGGCATGGAAAGACAATTGTACTTAACTCAAAAGCATGCATGAAATGTGAAGATGAAGAGGTCAAGAAGATCAAGAGTCTATCCAATCTAGATTACTAAGTCTTACAAACATGCAAGTAGGTCATAAGGGCTTGTGACATAAAAGGCCAAGAAACGTTGCAATTGGGCGGGGGATTCTCTAGGTTATGTGATGCTAATCCGGGAATGGAACTAACTCCACATCCTTGTCCTCGATCAACTTCCCCCAAGTGTATATTTTTCCCTATCTTGCTTTCTTTTCTTTTTCTTTAACTCATTTTTGAGACAATGGCATTGGTGTACAATAGCCGAAACCTCGGTGATTAGCCATCCTCGGGCTTTTTCTCTTTTTCGAGGTGCATCCACACCGGGCACACATACCAAAGCTCGTTAGGGCTATTGGTTCATTTGACTTTGGCAAGGCACCAACACCCGATAATGTGAAGTGTACCGAGTTACTTGTCATTTAAACCAACGCCCCCAAACCTACATTTTGGCTACACTTCCACAATAATTTCAGCATTTCATTCACGACATTCTTTTCATTACATCTTCACCCCGCACTTGCTTTTCGCACATTTCAACACACTAGCATGCTCCTATTCCCGGATGGATTTAAAGGAGGTCGATTTATATCAATTGAGGTGCTCAAGCAATCATGATCAAGATGAGAAGTAGAGAAAGATGAAATGCCTCATTCATCCCTAGATGGTATGCAAGAACTATCATATAATTTCGACTTTCAATACTCAATCCATTCTAGGCAATCATCATGATCACAAGTCATTCATATAATTTAAGAGAAGTAGTTCAAGTCTACATATGCATTTATCAATTTAACACATAAGGCCATTCATAGCCAATCACAAGACAAGTTTCATCATTAGGATCATATCCAAGCCTAGAAAGCACAAAAATTTTTAAATTTTCTGATTTTTATGGGATTTTCGTTTTAAGTATGTACAATGCAAGACATGTGCAAAATATTAGCCTATCCTAGATGCTCATCATGCAAAGGATTATGCAAACCCCACCCCATACTTAGAAACACATTGTCTCCAATGTGGTATTCAAGTAAAGAGAGTGAAAGAAGGCTCTCACAATGTAAAATTGTTTGCTATGGTATTTTGGAATTCTCAAGTGAATTGATGTTGGATGATCCTTTCAACCATGGTAGAGAGCTCTAAGCATCCTTCAAAGCTTCGGAACCCGCGCTAGGCACCGCTAGCCGTCCAAGTTTCGCGTCCGCTCCACCCATAATTGGTGAGGGTGTCATCATCATCATTTTCATTGCCAAGAGAGGCTTCCAATGCCACTAATGCTCTAGCACACACACGAAGGTAGACAAAACACACACAAAGCACACAAAAACAGAAAAATCTAAGAAAAAATGAAAAGGGAAAAATGTTACCAATGGGTTGCCTCCCACCAAGCGCTTCTTTAAGGTCATTAGCTTGACCAAACTCGGGAGCGTCTATTCGAGGTGAAGCGGGGCAATCATGTCTACCGGGGCTCCCGGAATATACTTCTTCAAGCGATGCCCATTCACCTTGAAATTTCCACAATGCTCCCCTCCTATTTCAATAGCTCCATGGGGAAAGATCTTCTTCACCACATATGGCCCGGTCCATCTTGATTTGAGCTTTCCGGGAAAGAGCCTTAGCCTTGAGTTGAAGAGGAGGACAAGATCTCCTTCACTCAACTCCTTTGGAACGATCCTCTTGTCATGCCACCTTTTGGTTCTCTCCTTGTAGATCCGGGCATTCTCATAAGCTTCCAACCGGAGCTCCTCAAGGGCATTGATATCAAGCAACCTCTTTTCTCCCGCTTCCTTGAGGTCAAAATTTAGCCACTTAATGGCCCAATAAGCTCTATGCTCCATTTCCACCGGGAGATGGCAACACTTGCCATAGACCAACTTGTAAGGAGTGGTTCCAATTGGTGTCTTGAAGGCGGTTCTATATGCCCATAATGCGTCATTGAGCTTCATAGCCCAATCCTTCCTTGTCCTAGACACCGTCTTTTCGAGGATGGCCTTGATCTCTCGGTTGGAGATCTCCACTTGACCATTAGTTTGGGGATGGTAGGGTGTTGCCACCTTATGAGTCACCCCATACTTGGCCAAAAGTGCTCCAAAGTTCGTATTTGTGAAGTGCTTCCCTCCATCACTAATGATTACCCTTGGTGTTCCAAACCTAGGGAAGATCACCTGGTTGAAGAATCGCACTACCACCTTGGCATCATTCGTAGGAGAAGCAATTGCTTCTACCCATCTTGACACATAGTCCACCGCCAATAGGATGTAGAGATTGCCACATGAAGAAGGGAATGGTCCCATGAAGTCTACACCCCACACATCAAAAATCTCAACTTCTTGGATGTTATTCAAAGGCATTTCATTCCTCCTTGAGATGTTGCCCGTCCTTTGGCAAGCATCACATGCCGCTACAAAACCTTGCACATCTCTAAACAAGTTAGGCCAATAAAAACCGGATTGCAATACCTTTGCACACGTCTTGTGTGAGCTAGCATGGCCTCCGCATGGTAAGGAGTGGCAATGCCGGATCACACTTTCCACTTCATCCTCCGGTATGCATCTTCTAAGCACCCCATCCGGGCCTCTCTTGAATAAAAGTGGCTCACTCCAATAGTAATGCCTTACATCGTTGAAGAACTTCTTCCTTTGTGCATAAGTAAGTCCGGGAGGCACTTCCTCACACACTAAGTAGTTCACAATGTCGGCGTACCACGGCTCACTTCCTCTAGCCACTTGGAACAAACATTCCTCCACCATTTGCAATTGTTCATCCCGGAATGAATCATCTATCGGGATGTTGTCTTTCCCAAGCTCCAATGGTGGGAGTCTACTAAGGTGATCCGCCACGGAGTTCTCGGATCCCTTCTTATCTCGTATCTCCAAATCAAACTCTTGAAGAAGAAGGATCCACCGAATCAACCTTGGTTTGGCATCCTTCTTTGTAAGTAGATAACGGATCGCCGCATGATCCGTATAAACTATGACCTTCGCTCCAACAAGGTATGAGCGGAATTTCTCAAATGCATACACCACCGCCAACAACTCCTTCTCGGTGGTAGCATAGTTGAGTTGGGCATCATCTAGCGTCTTGCTAGCATAGTAAATAGCATGAGTGCGCCCTTCTTTCCTTTGCCCTAAAACGGCCCCAACGGCCACATCACTTGCATCGCACATGATCTCAAATGGTAGACTCCAATCCGGAGGTTGCATGATAGGTGCGGAGATCAAGGCGTTCTTCAACCTACAAAAAGCTTCAAGACAATCCTTGGAAAAGACAAAATCAACATCTTTCATTAGTAGGTTAGTGAGAGGCTTAGAAATTTTAGAGAAGTCTTGAATAAACCTCCGGTAAAAACCGGCATGCCCTAAGAAACTCCTTACCCCCTTAACCGAGGTAGGTGGTGGCAACTTCTCTATCGTTTCAATCTTAGCCCTATCAACCTCAATGCCGCGGTTAGACACCAAGTGTCCTAACACAATCCCTTCACTTACCATGAAGTGGCATTTTTCCCAATTTAAGACAAGATTTGTCTCCTCACATCTTTGCAACACTAATGACAAGTTTGCCAAGCAATCATCGAAAGAAGAACCATAAACAGAGAAATCATCCATGAACACTTCCATGATATTTTCTATATATTCCGAAAAGATAGCCATCATACACCTTTGGAAGGTGGCGGGTGCATTACACAACCCAAAGGGCATTCTCCTATATGCAAAGGTACCCCATGGACATGTAAAAGTCGTTTTCTCTTGGTCATCGGGGTGGATAGGGATTTGGAAGAATCCACTATATCCATCTAGATAGCAAAAATGAGAGTGTTGAGCTAACCTTTCTAGCATTTGGTCAATGAAGGGGAGGGGGAAGTGATCTTTCCTAGAGGCCATGTTCAATTTCCTATAATCAATGCACATCCTCCACCCCGTAACCGTCCTAGTCGGTATTAGTTCATTATTCTCATTAGTTACTACCGTCATTCCACCCTTCTTAGGTACTACATGAATGGGGCTAACCCACTTGCTATCCGAGATAGGGTAGATAATTCCCGCATCTAGCAACTTAATGATTTCCTTTTTAACCACCTCTTTCATTATAGGGTTCAATCTCCTTTGATGTTCAATAGAGGGTTTGTGGTCATCTTCCATCATTATCTTATGCATGCACAAAGATGGCTTAATGCCAACCAAATCATCAATAGTGTAACCAATGGCTTTCCTATGCAATCTTAGTTCATGCAGCAATTTAGCAAGTTCATCATCACTCAAGCATGCATTAACAATCACAGGATACGTAGAATTATCACCAAGAAATGCATACTTTAAATGAGAGGGAAGGGGTTTAAGTTCAAGTGAGGGAGGACCTTTATCGGTTGAAGACGATCCAAATAAGGTTGGATGAGATGAATTCAAAGCAAAGGAAGACTCCCCATGGCTCCTAAAAGCGTGATCATCATCAAGAGCTGATTCAGGGAAAACCACGGTTGGAAACACGGTTTGCTCATCTTCCACGGCCGTGGTTCTTGCCAGGCCTGCTTCTCGGAGTTGTCCAGAAAGTTTGACGGCTGTGGTTTGTAAATCTCGACCGTGGATCTTACAGCTGTTCACCACCTCTTCGTGGCTTTCAAATCCAACTCTTGGCTCTTCATCCAAGGCTTCCAAGGCTTTGATCTCTTCATTGCAGGCCTCTTCAACACCTTCCTCCATCATACTTAAGGTGAGAACCTTTTCCAAAGGATCCTTGATCAAGATCGAGCTCACAATTTCTCTAGATTCTTCTTGCTCGACTATGTTGAAGATATCTTCATCAAGGGTTGGCCCTTTCATCATTGTGGAAAGCTTGAACTTGATGCTCTCTTCCCCTATGTTGAAGGAGAGAGTCCCGTTCTTGCAATCCACTAGGCAACTGGAAGTAGCTAGGAAAGGTCTTCCTAAGATGATAGGAACCGGATAATCTGACGGAATGTCCAACACTACAAAATCAATAGGCACGTAGAATCCTCCTAGTTGCACCGGAATGTCCTCTAGAATCCCAACCGGATGAGTGATAGAACGGTCCGCCATATAGAGGGTCATCTTGACCGGCTTTGGCTCTCCTAACCCGACCTTGTTGCTAAGTGCAAGCGGTATGATGCTTACACTCGCCCCAAGATCACAAAGGGCCTCGTACTTCACATCTCCCACTCCTATTGGGACGCAAAAGGAACCCGAATCCCTTAGCTTGGGAGGCATATCTTCCTTCATGGTTTGGATCAATCCGAGGATCTCTTGGTCATCCTTATCTCCCCATACTCCTCCAACTTCCTTTTGTTGGAGAGTATTTCTTTCAAAAATTTCCCATATGCCGGCATTCCTAAGATGGCATCCATGAACGGAATGTTAATATGTAACTTGGACATTAGCTCAAGGAACTTACCAAAGTGATTGTCCAAACGAGCTCTTGCTCTTGATTGTGGGAATGGTAGCGGCGGCTTGTATGGAGGCGGTGCTACATAAGTTGGCTCTACATCCTTGCTCTTGCCTCCATCTTCTTGCCTTCTTCCCTCTTCTACCACTACTTGCTTTCCCTTAGCTTGGTCCTTGGGCAAAGGATCCTTCATACTCAACCCACTCCTTGTTGTGATAGCCAACACTTGGCCTCTTGGTTGTCTTCGGTTCTTCCGGGAAGCTTCCCCGGATCTCTATGTGCTTCACCCGCCTTTTGAAAGACTTGTGCTTCCAAGACCTTTTGAGCTTTAGAAATTGAAGTCACGGTGCTCTCAAGTCCACTCAACCTTCCTAGCAATTGCTCAAACATGACTTCGGTTCTATCCTTTGAAGGTTGAGGAAAACCGGGTGGAGGTTCTTGTGAAGCTCTTTGTGGCGGAGTTGTGCTTGAGGAGGCGGGAGGGTTCAAGGCTCCATCCGGGTTAGAGTAAGAAAACCCGGGATGGTTGTGGTTGGGCCGGTAATTGTTGAATTGCCGGTTGTTGTTGAAATTTCTTGAGCCTTGGTAATTGTTGAAGTTGCCCCTTCCCATATAATTCACATCCTCCTCCTTGGAAGACAAGTTAGCTTGTGGAAGCACTTGAGGAGTTGCTTGGCTCTTCAAGGTTGTAGTGCACAACTCTCTCAAGGATTTCAATTCGTTGTTGATGGCGTCAAGCTTGAAATTGCTCATGGTGACTTCGCTCACCTCATATGCTCCCGCCTTTCTTCCTTCACTCTTCCTATGAGAGTACTTCTCAATCACTAGAGCTTGCTTCTCCACAAACTCCCAAGCATAATCTACATGTTTCTCCATGAAAGTCCCACCGGAGAGGGATTGAAGCTTGAATTGGCTATCTTCATCAAGTCCCTTGAAGTAGATTTCCAATAGCTCAATTTTCGGTATGCCATGGTGTGGACAATCTAGGAGAAGGTCTTTGAATCTCTCCCAAGACTTGAACAAACTTTCTCTATCCCTCATCACGAAGGCATTGATCTTCCCTCTTAATTCGGTGGTCTTGGAAGGTGGGAAGAATTTGGTCAAGAACTCGGTTGTCATCTCCTCCCAAGTACCAACTCGCCCTTGTGGAATAGATTGATACCAAGCCAAGACTTTATCCTTAAGAGAGAAGGAAAAAGCCCTAAGCTTATGGTTGTTGCTCTCCAATCTTGGCGGTCTAAGAGTCTCCATCAAAATTTCGTAGTTCATCAAATGTTGGTGAGGAGACTCTCCTTCCATCCCTCCAAATTGATTGTGCCGGATCATTTGTAGAACTTGAGGGCGGAGCTCATAGTTGTGGGTTGCGGGATCTCCTAGATTCACACCCGGTCGGTGTGCTCTTTGTGCCGGATCCATACGTCTCCCTAGGGTTTGTGGCTCCTCGATAGCAATGGGAACAACCCTAACATTTGCCGCCGGCTGCGGTTGTACCACCGGTGGTGGAGGAGGTGGAGGTTGTCGGCGATTAAGCTCTCCTTGAACAAGGGCTTGCCTAATTTCCTCAATCTCCCTCCTAGTTTCCTCTTGCCTCTCATTGGCAAGTCTCCTTTATTCCTCCAAGAGCTCATCTCTTAGCCTTATTTGCTCTAAGGCTTCATCCAACTCAGCTTGGAGATTTCTACCGGCCATCTCTTTCTCTTTTCGGATGTTCTTGGATCTAGATCGAAGGGTTTTCTCCGGTTCGGGATCGAATGGAGCTAAATCCTTTCCACGAGATCTTCGCATACACCTAAAGAGTAATAGATGTCCTGAAAAGCAAAGACACCAACCAAAGAGAGATCAAAAGCAACAAGAAAGATCTACACTAGAAACAATCACAAAATAGACTCAATCTAGACCTAGTCCCCGGCAACGGCGCCAAAAACTTGTTACGCTAAAAAGTGTGCACGCAATAAGCCTTAAATTTATACTCGTTATAATTATCCTAACTTCTAGAGCACCCACAGTGTACGGGACGTTTGTAGCATGGATAGTATTCCGAGGTCGAACACAAAGACTAAGGTGAAATTGGTTCGGTTTTGTGATTAAGTTTAGTGAAGGTCTAAGGTTAGAAAAGAGGGAAACAAAGAAGTGAAAATCTAAATTGTTTTTGGTCGGTTTGGTGATCAATCAAAGATCACAATTAATGCAAGGCAATTTAAACTAGACTAAAAATCAGCACAAATGAACAAACCAAACAAGATAATGATCAAGGAAAGAAAAGACGGATTCTAGGGGTCGGAAATTCCGATTATGGCATAGAACTCAAGTTATCTATTCGTTCTTTGGATTAGCTAATATATGTTGGGATTAAGTGTATCTTAATTTGGGATCAATTACCGGGTAGGTCTCATGGTCCAACTAGTCCACACCTAAGGTCTTATTACCGGGTAGGTCTCTAAGAACCTAAGGATAGGAATTCTACACAAGCCGAATTGTTAGTTAGGGATCTAACCTATCCTTACCGGGTAAGTCTTGGAAGGGAAAGTCCTAAACAACTATCCTAGCACATCTAATCCAATGGCGGCTTATTAGGCTCACCACTACCTAAGGGTTGCTATTTTAGATTCTAAGGGGAAGGATTACCAGGTAAGTCTCTCCTAACACTTAGTCACTACACTAGGTCACCCTAGGATAGGTTAAACTCAGCAAACACTTAGGGTTTCAACATTGCATAGGTCTAAGGCAAGATCCTTCGAATCAGGGAAAATCACGGGCTGTTCTTCCTAAACCACGACCGTGGTTCTTCAAGAACTACCCGTGATTCCTAACAGCAAATACGTTCATAAGCAAAAGTCATCCAAAGGCAAATCTAAGTTCATCCTATCACGGTTCTAGCCATAACCATCCTTTCCTTACCCTAGAACCACATCAATTTAGCCTACAACATTCATAATGGAAATCGAAGCAAACAAACATGAAATCAAAACATCCATTGCAAGAGAATAAAAGAAAAGAGATGCACAAATGAACTTAATTCAAAACTAAGCTGAAGATTAGAGTAGAGCCACTTACAACCCTTCCAAAAGAAGGTTCAAGGTTCATACAATCTCTAGAAATCCAAATCCGAAATACAAGAAAGCTATGGTGTGTTTCCTCCTCCTCTTCTTCAATGGAACTCTCCTTCTTCCCTTTGACACTTTCCTTCCTAGAAAAATCTTCTTCTCTTGAGAATATATTTGTTAGAGAGAAATGGAGAAGGGATGAGCTGCTCCCAAACTACCCCAGCTGCCTCAAACAACCCATGATGGACCACATTTATAACCAATCCTTCATGAGCTGGCCATGAGAGTCGTGGCACAGCTGTCACGAGAATCTGGCAAAATCCACGGTCATTTCCACGGCCGTGGTTCGTCAGAGAACCGTGATTCTATGCAGAAACTTCGCCTTGGATCATTAAGCTGTGGTTTGGTGCATGTCTTGTGTTGGCAAGGTTCCATGAGTCCTTCTTAGCTCTTGGCTTTTGTCCTAATGATTCCGAGGGTGCGTCATTTAAATGAACGATCCTCAAACGCATCGTTTAAGCTCCTAAACTTCCCGTAATACCTACAAAACGCGCACAAGTCCGTGTAGACGTCTATCTCGACAAAATATGTGAATTGGGTGCAAAACGTCTTGAACTAATGCTAGATCATGCATGGATGAGCGAGAATTCTATCTAAATGTACACCTAAAACTATGTTATAAATCGTGTTATCATTCAAAGCCTTTATCTCATTTTTGAGCACGTTGATTTGTTCGACACTAGAAGAGGTGAGATTCAGCTCATGAGGTCTAGAATTTTGACCTCCCGTCTCAGTACTCCAGTGGGAGTATTTCTCCATAGCGAGAGTTTACTTCTCAACAAAATCTCATGCTTCATCAACTGGCTTATCCATGAACATCCTAGGTGAGAGTGATTGTAGTTTGAACTGCGCTTCAGCATCCAAACCCTGGAAATAGATCACCAGCAAATCAATCTTTGGAATCCCATGGTGTGGGCAATCCAACAAAAGGTCTTTAAACCTTTCCCATGACTTGAAGAGGCTTTCACCATTCCTCATCACAAATACATTTATTTTGGCACTCAACTCTGCCATCTTTGATGGCGGGAAGAATTTGGTGAGAAAATCTGCGGTCATCTCCTCCCATGTGTTCACACTTCCGGTTGGAAGTGAATGGTACCATGCAAGTGCTTTATCCTTCAAAGAGAAAAAGAAAACACACAGTTTATAGTCATTATTATCACATCTAGAAGGTCTCAAAGTTTCCATCAAAATGTCATAGTTTTGCAAGTGTTGGTGTGGTGATTCTCTCTCCATTCCTCCAAAATGATTCTGTTGAGGTCTGAACTCATAATCCTTGTTAGCTGGATCACCTAGGTTGACCGCGAGAAGACGTGTTTTGATAACACGATTTATGACTTAGGTTTAGGTAGTCATTTAGATAGATTTCTCACTCATTCATGCATAGTTTAGCACTAGTCCACGACGTTTTCACTCAATTCACGTATTTTGTCGAGATAGACGTCTACACGGACTTTTGCATTACTTTGTAGGTATTTTGGGAGATTTAGGAGCTTAATCGATACGTTTGAGGATCGTTCATCAAGATGACACACCCTCGGACTCATTAGGATGCAAGCTAGAGGCTAAGGAGGACTCATGGAACCTTATCAACACAAGCCATGTACCAAATCGAAGCTTAATGAACCAAGGAAACGCTGAAGCACCAAACCACGGTCACTAGAGGGTCCACGGCCGTGGAACCAACCGTGGTTTTTGCCAGACGGTTGTGACAGCTGTGCCACGATCTCTTGACCTTCTCTAGCATGGTGGTAGTATAAAAGTGGTACTGCAAGGCTGAGAGAAGGCATCTTGGAGCAGCCATCCATTATCCCCTATCATCCAATCAAATACTCTCTCAACAAGAAGATTTTCTCAAGGAGGAAAGCTACCATTGAAGGAGGAGAGCTCCATTGGAGAAGAGAAGAAGAACACACAATTGCTAGACTTTGATAGCTTATGTAGTGAAGAATTTCGGAATCGATTTCTAGAGTTGTATGAACCATTTAAACCTTCTTTTGGAAGGGTTGTGAGTCATTCTAATCTTACTTTCAGCTTGTTTTGTTTGCTTCACTTTTTCATCTCTTTCTCTTCATTGTCTTGCAAATGGAAGCCATGAGTTTATGTTTAATGATTTCGATTGTTATGATGAATGTTGTAGGCTAAATAGATGCAATTCTAGGGTAAGGAAAGGATGGTTATGGCTAGGACTATGATAGGATGACCTTAGGTTTGCCTTGGATGACTTGTTACTTGAACGATGCCACTGCTATATTCTACGGTTAGTTCTTGCCCTTCCATGGCCGTGGAAGTGGTAGAACAAACCGTGGTTTCCCTGGTTCGATGGATCTAAGTTCTAGATTGTTAAAATGTTTAAATCCTAGTGTTTGTTGAGTTAAATCTATCCTAGGGTGACCTAGTGTTAGCAACTAAGTGTTAGAAGAGACCTACCCGGTGATTCTTACTCTTAGATTTCGAAGATGACAAACTCTAGGTAGTGGTGAGCCTCTCATAAGCCGCTATTGGACTAAGTGTGCTAGGATAGATGTTTAGGACTAACCCTTTTGAGACTTACCCGGTGAGGATAGGTTAGATCCCTAGGTGACAATCCGGTTTGTGTAGAATTCCATCCCTTAGGCTCTTTGAGACTTACCCGGTGATGAGACCTTAGGAACGGACTAGTGGACCATGAGACCTACCCGGTGATTGATCCCAATCTAGAAACACTCACTCCCAACATATTAAAGTTAATCCAAGGAATGATTAGATAGCTTGAGTCCTATGACATAACCGGAATTTCCAACCCCTAGAATCCGCTCTTCTCTCTTTGATCTCGTATCTCGTTTTAGCTTGTTTGTTTGTTTCGATTTGTTAGCTTAGTTGATTGTTTATTTTGCATGATTCGTGATCCTTGATTGATCACCTAAAACCCACCAAAAACATTTGAGATTTTCATTTCTTTATTCCCTTTTCTTTTCTTAGGCTTAGATCTTCACTAGACTTAATCACTAATCGAAACAATCTCACCTTAGTCTTTGTGTTCGACCTCGGAATACTATCCCTACTACAAACGTCCCGTACACTGCGGGTTCGCTAGGAGTTAGGAGAAATATAACGAGTATAAATTTAAAGCTTATTGCGTGCACTACACATCCTGAGCGTAACAAGTTTTTGGCGCCGTTGCTGGGGACTAGGTCTAGATTGAGTCGTTATTTGTGATTGTTTATAGTGTAGGTCTTTCTTGTTGCTTTTGATCTCTTTTTGGTTTGTGTCTTTGCTTTTCAGGACATCTCTTACTCTTTAGGTGTATGCGAAGATCTCGTGGCAAGGATTTAGCTCCATTCGATCCCGAACCGGAGAAAACCCTTAGATCTAGATCCAAGAACATTAAAAAGGGAAAAGAGATGGCCGGAAGAGATCTCCAAGCTGAGTTGGATGAGGCTTTAGAGCAAATTAGGATAAGGGATGAAGCCTTGGAGAATGAAAGGAGACTTGCCAATGAGAGACAAGAGGCAACTAGGAGGGAGATTGAGGAGATTAGGCAAGCTCTTGTGCAAAGAGAGCTTAACCGTCAACAACCCCCTCCACCTCCACCACAACCGCAGCCGGCGGCGGTTAATATTCGGGTTGTGCCCATTGCTATGGAAGAGCCACAAACGTTAGGGCAACACATGGATCCGGCACAAAGAGCACACCGTCCGAGTGTGAACTTAGGAGATCCCGCAGCCCATGATTACGAACTCCGCCCTCAAGTTCTACAAATGATCCGGCATAATCAATTTGGAGGGATGGAAGGAGAGTCTCCTCATCAACACTTGATGAATTATGAGATCTTGATGGAGACTCTTAGACCGCCTAGATTGGAGAGCAACAACCATAAGCTTAGGGCTTTCTCCTTCTCTCTTAAGGATAAAGCCTTGGCTTGGTATCAATCTATTCCACAAGGGCGAGTTGGTACTTGGGAGGAGATGACAACCGAGTTTTTGACTAAGTTATTCCCACCTTCCAAGACTACCGAATTAAGAGGGAAGATCAATGCCTTCGTGATGAAGGATAGAGAGAGTTTGTTCAAGTCTTGGGAGAGGTTCAAAGATCTTCTCCTAGATTGTCCACACCATGGTATACCAAAAATTGAGCTATTGGAGATCTACTTCAAAGGACTTGATGAAGATAGCCAATTCAAGCTCCAATCTCTTTCCGGTGGGACTTTCATGGAAAAGCATGTGGATGAAGCTTGGGAGTTTGTAGAGAAACAAGCTCTAGTGATTGAGAAATACTCCCATAGGAAGAGTGAAGAGAGAAAGGCGGGAGCATATGAGGTGAGTGAAGTCACCATGAGCAACTTCAAGCTTGATGCCATCAACAACGAGCTAAAGTCTTTGAGGGAGTTGTGTGCCACAACTTTGAAGAACCAAGCAACCCCTCAAGCTCAAGTGCAAGCTAACTTGTCTTCCAAGGAGGAAGATGTGAACTACATGGGAAGGGGCAACTACAACAACTATCAAGGCCCAAGGAACTTCAACAACAACCGGCAATTCAACAATTACCGGCCCAACCACAACCATTCCGGGTTTTCCTATTCTAACCCGGATGGAGCCTTGAACCCTCCCGCTTCTACAAGCGCAGCTCCACTACCAAAGGCTTCACAAGAACCTCCACCCGGATTTACTCAACCTCCAAAGGATAGAACCGAGATGATGTTTGAGCAATTGCTTGGAAGGTTGAGTGGTCTTGAGAGCACGGTGACTTCCATTTCTAAAGCTCAAAAGGTGTTGGAAACACAAGTGTTCCAAAAGGCGGGTGAAGCTCATAGAGATCCGGGAAAGCTTCCCGGAAGAACCGAAGACAACCCTAGAGGCCAAGTGTTGGCAATTACAACGAGGAGTGGGTTGAGTATGAAGGATCCTTTGCCCAAAGAGAATGCTAAGGGAAAGCAAGTAGTGGTAGAGGAAGAGATATTGCAAGAAGATGGAGGCAAGAGCAAGGATGTTGAGCCAACATATGTGGCACCGCCTCCATACAAGCCACCACTACCGTTCCCACAATCACGAGCAAGAGATCGCTTGGACAATCACTTTGGTAAATTCCTTGAACTTATGTCTAAATTGCATATTAATATTCCGTTCATGGATGCTATCTTAGGTATGGCGGCATATGGCAAGTTCTTGAAGGAAATACTCTCCAACAAAAGGAAGTTGGAGGAGTATGGGGAAATAAGAATGACAAAGAGGTCATCGGAATTGATCCAAACAATGAAGGAGGAGATGTCTCCTAAGCTAAGAGATCCGGGTTCCTTTTGTGTCCCAATTGGAGTGGGAGAAGTGAAGTATGAAGCCCTTTGTGATCTTGGGGCGAGTGTAAGCATCATACCGCTTGCACTATGCAACAAGGTTGGGCTAGGAGAGCCAAAACCGGTCAAGATGACCCTCTACATGGCGGACCGTTCTATCACTCACCCGGTTGGGATCTTAGAAGACATTCCGGTGCAACTAGGGAAGTTCTATGTGCCAATTGATTTTGTTGTCTTGGATATTCCGGCGGACTATCCGGTTCCCATCATCTTAGGAAGACCTTTCCTAGCCACCTCCGGATGCCTAGTGGATTGCAAGAATGGGGTCCTCTCCTTCAACATTGGAGAAGAGAACATCAAGTTCAAGCTTTCCACAATGATGAAGGGGCCAACCCTTGATGAAGATGCATTCAACATAGTCGAGCAAGGGGAGTCTAGAGAAGTTGTGAGCTTGATCTTGATCAAGGACCCCTTGGAGAAGGTTCTTACCTTAAGTTTGATGGAGGAAGGTGTTGAGGAGGCTTGCAATGAAGAAATCAAGGCCTTGGAAGCACTAGAAAAGGAGACAAGAGCTGAATTTGAGGTTCACGAAGGCATGCTGAGCACCTGTGAGTTCCACGGGCGTGGAGTGAGTTCCACGGCCGTAGAACTCTCTGGAAAGCTCCAACGAGCAAGGTTGGCAACTTCCACGGCCGTGGATGTGCCAAGAGCCGTGGATCCAACCGTGGTTCCCCCAGGAGCAGCCCTCATTGATGATCAAACTTCAAGGAGCCTTGAAGGGTCTTCATTTGCTTTGGATTCATCTCAACCAACGTTATTTGGATCATCTCCGCTTGATAAAGGTCCTCCTAAACTTGAACTCAAACCCCTCCCCTCTCATTTAAAGTATGCTTTCCTTGGTGATAATTCTACATATCCGGTGATTGTGAATGCATGCTTGAGTAATGATGAACTTGCTAAGTTGTTGCATGAGCTAAGATTGCATAGGAAAGCCATTGGCTATACTATTGATGTTTTAGTTGGCATTAAGCCCTCTTTGTGCATGCATAAGATATTGATGGAAGATAACCATAAACCCTCTATTGAACATCAAAGAAGATTGAATCCTATAATGAAAGAGGTAGTCAAGAAGGAGATCATTAAGTTGCTAGATGCGGGAATAATCTACTCTATTTCGGATAGTAAATGGGTTATCCCCGTTCATGTAGTTCCTAAGAAGGGTGGGATGACCGTAGTGACTAATGAGAACAATGAACTAATCCCAACTAGGACGGTTACGGGATGGAGGATGTGCATTGACTATATGAAATTGAACATGACCTCTAGGAAAGATCACTTCCCTCTTCCCTTCATTGACCAAATGCTAGAAAGGTTAGCTCAACATTCTCATTTTTGCTACCTAGATGGTTATAGTGGATTCTTCCAAATCCCTATCCACCCCGATGACCAAGAGAAAACCACATTCACATGTCCATGGAGTACGTTTGCATATAGGAGAATGCCATTTGGGTTGTGTAATGCACCCGCCACTTTCCAACGGTGTATGATGGCTATCTTTTCGGAATACATTGAAAACATCATGGAAGTATTCATGGATGATTTTTCTGTTTATGGTTCTTCCTTTGATAATTGCTTGGCTAACTTGTCATTAGTATTGAAAAGATGTGAGGAGACAAATCTTGTCTTAAATTGGGAAAAATGCCACTTCATGGTGAGTGAAGGTATTGTGTTGGGACACTTGGTGTCCAACCGTGGCATTGAGGTTGATAGGGCCAAGATTGAAACGATAGAGAAGTTGCCGCCACCTACCTCGGTGAAGGGGGTAAGAAGTTTCTTAGGGCATGCCGGTTTTTACCGGAGGTTTATTAAAGACTTCTCTAAAATTTCTAAGCCTCTTACTAACCTACTAATGAAAGATGTTGAGTTTGTTTTCTCCAAGGATTGCCTTGAAGCTTTTTGTAGGTTGAAGAACGCTTTGATCTCCGCACCTATCATGCAACCTCCGGATTGGAGTTTACCGTTTGAGATCATGTGCGACGCAAGTGATGTAGCCGTTGGGGCTGTTTTGGGGCAAAGGAAAGATGGGCGCACACATGTCATTTATTATGCTAGCAAAACGCTAGATGATGCCCAACTCAACTATGCTACCACCGAGAAAGAGTTGCTAGCAGTGGTGTATGCTTTTGAGAAGTTCCGCTCATATCTTGTTGGAGCGAAGGTCACAGTTTATACGGATCATGCTGCGATCCGTTATCTCCTTACAAAGAAGGATGCCAAACCTACGTTGATTCGGTGGATCCTTCTTCTTTAAGAGTTTGATTTGGAAATCCGGGACAAGAAGGGATCCGAGAAATCCGTGGCGGATCACCTTAGTAGACTCCCACCATTGGAGCTTGAAAGAGATAACATCCCGATTGATGATTCATTCCGGGATGAGCAATTGCAAGTGGTGGAAGAGTGCTTGTTCCAAGTGTCTAGAGGAAGTGAGCCATGGTATGCCGACATTGTGAACTATCTTGTGTGTGAGGAAGTGCCTCCCGGATTGACATATGCCCAAAGAAAGAAGTTCTTCAAAGATGTGAGGCATTACTATTGGAGTGAACCACTTTTGTTCAAGAGAGGGCCAGATGGAATGTTTAGAAGATGCATACCGGAGGATGAGGTGGAGAGCGTGATCCGCCATTGTCATTCCTTGCCATGTGGAGGGCATGCTAGCTCACATAAGACATGTGCAAAGGTGTTGCAATCGGGCTTCTTTTGGCCAAGTTTGTTCAAGGATGTGCAAAGCTTTGTGGTAGCTTGCGATGCTTGCCAAAGGACGGGCAACATCTCAAGGAGGAATGAGATGCCCTTGAACAACATACAAGAAGTGGAGATATTTGATGTGTGGGGTGTGGACTTCATGGGACCATTCCCTTCTTCATGTGGCAACCTCTACATCCTATTGGCGGTTGACTATGTTTTAAGATGGGTAGAGGCAATAGCTTCTCCTACAAATGATGCCAAGGTTATGGTGCGGTTCTTCAACCGAGTGATCTTCCCTAGGTTTGGAACACCAAGGGTGATCATAAGTGATGGAGGGAAGCACTTCACTAATAGGAACTTTGGGGCACTTTTGGCTAAGTATGAGGTGACTCATAAGGTGGCGACACCTTACCATCCCCAAACTAGTGGCCAAGTGGAGATCTCCAACCGGGAGATAAAGGGAATTCTTGAGAAGACGGTCTCTAGGACGAGAAAAGATTGGGCTATGAAGCTCAATGATGCCTTGTGGGCATATAGAACCGCTTTCAAGACACCAATCGGCACCACTCCCTAGAAGTTAGTCTATGGCAAGTCTTGCCACCTTCCGGTAGAAATGGAGCATAGAGCTTATTGGGCCATTAAGTGGCTAAATTTTGACCTCAAGGAGGCCGGAGAGAAGAGGTTGCTTGATAGGAACGCCCTTGAGGAGATCCGGTTGGATGCCTATGAGAATGCCCGGATCTACAAGGAGAGGACCAAACGGTGGCATGACAAGCGCCTCATCCCGAAAGAGTTGAGTGAAGGCGACCTTGTCCTTCTCTTTAACTCACGGCTGCGGCTTTTCCCCGGAAAGCTAAAATCAAGATAGACCGGGCCATATGTGGTGAAGAAGATCTTTCCCCATGGAGCTATTGAGATAGGAGGGGAGCATTGTGGAGATTTCAAGGTGAATGGGCACCGGTTAAAGAAGTATATCCCGGGAGCTCCGGTGGATATGATTGTCCCACTTCACCTTGAATGAGACGCCCCCGAGTTTGGTCAAGCTAATGACCTTAAAGAAGCGCTTGATGGGAGGCAACCCATTGGTAACGTTTTCCCTTTTTCATTTTGTTTTTGTTTTTGATTTTTCTGTTTTTGTGTGTGTTTTGTGTGTTTTGTGTGTGTGCTAGAGTCTTGGTAGCATTGGAAGCCTTGCATGGCATGTGAATGATGATAATGAACCCCTCATCAATTATGGGTGGAGCGGACGCGGAACTTGGACGGCTAGCGGTGCCTAGCGCGGGTCCCGACGCTTTGATGAACACTTAGAGCTCTCTACCATTGTTGAAAGGATCATCCACCATCAATCCACTTGAGAAATCCCAAATACCATAGCAAACCATTTTTACATTGTGAGAACCTTCTTTCACTGTTCTTTACTTCATTTACACATTGAGGACAATGTGTTTCTAAGTATGGGGTGGGGTTTGCATGATCTTTTGCATGATTAGCATCTAGGGTAGTTTAATATTATCACATGTCTTGGATTGTATATACTCATTTCGAAAATCCAAAAAAATCAGAAAATTTTAAAATTTTTTTTTTGTGCTTTCTAGGCATGGATATGACCCTAATGATGAATCTTGTCTTGTGGATTGGCTATGGATGGCCTTATGTGTTAAATTTATGAATGGCATATGTGGACTTGAAGTACTTCTCTTGAATCCCATGAATGATTTGTGATCATGATGTTTGTCTAGAATGGATTGAGTATTGAAAGTCGAAATTACATGCTAGTTCTTACACACCATCTAGGAATGAATGAGGCAATTCATCTTTCTCTTCTTCTCATCTTGATCATGATGTTTGAGCACCTCAATTGATATAAATTTGACCTCTTTTGACCCATCCGGGAATAGGAGCATGTTAGTGTGTTGATGTGTGTGAAAAGCAAGTGTGGGGTGAAGATGTTGATGAAAGAATGTCATGAATAAAATGCTGAAATTGTTGTGAAAGTGTAGACAAAAATATAGGTTTGGGGACATTGGTTTAAATGACGAGTAACTCGGCACACTTCACATAATCGGGTGTTGGTGCCTTGCCAAAGTCAAATAAACCAATAGTCCTAACGAGTTTTGGTATGTGTGCCCGGTGTGGATGCACCTCGAAAAATAGAAAAAGCCCGAGGATGGCAAATCACCAAGGTTTCGGCTTTTGTACACCAATGCCATTGTCTCAAAAATAAGTGAAGGAAAAAGAAAAGAAAGAAAAGATGGAGAAAATATACACTTGAGGGAAGTTGATCGAGGACAAAATTGTGGAGTTAGTTCCATTCCCGGATTAGCATCACATAGCCTAGAAAAATCCCCACCTAATCACAACGTTTCTTGGCCTTTTATTTCATAAGACCTTATGACCTATTTGCATGTTTGTAAGACTTAGTAATTTAGATTGGATATGCTCTTGATCATCTTGACTTCTTAATTTTTACATTTCATGCATGCTTTCGAGTTAAGTATAATTGTCTTTCCGTGCCTTCATTTATTTGATACATAATTGCTTGTCCGTTGCCATGAAATATGACTATGAAGGTGATCTAATAGTAGAAGCACAAACCCAAAAAGATTTTGCCATTTTTCTGCATACATAAATCATGTCATCTCTTAGTCTATAGTTGGGAATTTGCTCGGGGACGATCAAACCTTAAGTATGGGGTATTTTTGATAACACGATTTATGACTTAGGTTTAGGTAGTCATTTAGATAGATTTCTCACTCATTCATGCATGGTTTTGCACTAGTCCACGACGTTTTCACTCAATTCACGTATTTTGTCGAGATAGACGTCTACACGGACTTTTGCATTGCTTTGTAGGTATTTTGGGAGATTTAGGAGCTTAATTGATACGTTTGAGGATCGTTCATCAAGATGACACACCCTCGGACTCATTAGGATGCAAGCTAGAGGCTAAGGAGGACTCATGGAACCTTGTCAACACAAGCCATGCACCAAATCGAAGCTTAATGAACCAAGGCAACGCTGAAGCACCAAACCACGGTCACTGGAGGGTCCACGGCCGTGGAACCAACCGTGGTTTTTGCCAGACGGTTGTGACAGCTGTGCCACGATCTCTTGACCTTCTCTTGCATGGTGGTAGTATAAAAGTGGTCCTGCAAGGCTGAGAGAAGGCATCTTGGAGCAGCCATCCATTATCCCCTATCATCCAATCAAATACTCTCTCAACAAGAAGATTTTCTCAAGGAGGAAAGCTACCATTGAAGGAGGAGAGCTCCATTGGAGAAGAGAAGAAGAACACACCATTGCTAGACTTTGATAGCTTATGTAGTGAAAAATTTCGGAATCGATTTCTAGAGTTGTATGAACCATTTAAACCTTCTTTTGGAAGGGTTGTGAGTCATTCTAATCTTACTTTCAGCTTGGTTTTGTTTGCTTCACTTTTTCATCTCTTTCTCTTCATTGTCTTGCAAATGGAAGCCATGATTTTATGTTTAATGATTTCGATTGTTATGATGAATGTTGTAGGCTAAATAGATGCGATTCTAGGGTAAGGAAAGGATGGTTATGGCTAGGACTATGATAGGATGACCTTAGGTTTGCCTTGGATGACTTGTTACTTGAACGATGACACTGCTATAGTCCACGGTTAGTTCTTGCCCTTCCACGGCCGTGGAAGTGGTAGAACAAACCGTGGTTTCCCTGGTTCGATGGATCTAAGTTCTAGATTATTAAAATGTTGAAATCCTAGTGTTTGTTGAGTTAAATCTATCCTAGGGTGACCTAGTGTTAGCAACTAAGTGTTAGAAGAGACCTACCCGGTGATTCTTAATCTTAGATTTCGAAGATGACAAACTCTAGGTAGTGGTGAGCCTCTCATAAGCCGCCATTGGACTAAGTGTGCTAGGATAGTTGTTTAGGACTAACCCTTTTGAGACTTACCCGGTGAGGATAGGTTAGATCCCTAGGTGACAATCCGGTTTGTGTAGAATTCCATCCCTTAGGCTCTTTGAGACTTACCCGGTGATGAGACCTTAAGAACGGACTAGTGGACCATGAGACCTACCCGGTGATTGATACCAATCTAGAAACACTCACTCCCAACATATTAAAGTTAATCCAAGGAATGATTAGATAGCTTGAGTCCTATGACATAACCGGAATTTCCAACCCCTAGAATCCGCTCTTCTCTCTTTGATCTCGTATCTCGTTTTAGCTTGTTTGTTTGTTTCGATTTGTTAGCTTAGTTGATTGTTTATTTCGCATGATTCGTGATCCTTGATTGATCACCTAAAACCCACCAAAAACATTTGAGATTTTCATTTCTTTATTCCCTTTTCTTTTCTTAGGCTTAGATCTTCACTAGACTTAATCACTAATCGAATCAATCTCACCTTAGTCTCTGTGTTCGACCTCGGAATACTATCCCTACTACAAACGTCCCGTACACTGTGGGTTCGCTAGGAGTTAGGAGAAATATAACGAGTATAAATTTAAAGCTTATTGCGTGCACTACACATCCTGAGCGTAACAAGTTTGTTGAACGGGATCCATACGTTGACCAAGTGTTTGTGGAATGCCCAAAAATGGATCAACTGGCTCCATCCTTGGTGGAAGCGGTGGTGGTGGTACATAAGCGGGTGCTGGTGGAGGTGGGCTAATCACAACTCTAGCACCTCACTCCGCTTCTAGATGCACTCGTCGCATCTGCTCTCTCATTATGGCCATGTCAGCTTAGATTTGCTCATGTTGAGTTAGTTGGTCAGCTCTTTCTTTCCTTAGAGCTTCTTCTTGTAGCCTTATTCGATCTCGAGCTTCTTTCAACCTTTTCTTGTAAGTCTTTTCTGGTAGCGGCCATTTTCTTAGCTTCTTTCAACCTTTTCTTGTAAGTCTTTTCTGGTTCAGGATCGTAAGGAACGATTTCTTTACCAGTTCTAGTTCTTCGCATAAACCTAAGGAAAGGTCCTGCAAGAACACTCAAGCAGAAATATTAATAGTAAAGCAAGAAGCCTCCAAGTTAGACAACTGTACACTAGATTGCTCTTGACCAATTCCCCGACAACGGCGCCAAAAACTTGTTCGCTCCAAAAGGTGTGTGCAGACAAAGCTTTAAATTTATAATCCGAATAATAAATCTAAGGATAAGCGAACCCACAGTGTACGGATAAATCGTAGTAAGGGCTTATATTCTGGAGTCGATCTCAAGGAATCGGTGAGAATAATCACAGTAAAGTAATCTAACTTCAAAAGCATGCAATAATATTGATCAAAAGCAAAAGCAAGTATTTGTATCAAAATGGGGAAATACAGATTCTTAAGATCATAGTATCCAGTTGTGGTTTCAACCCAAGATTTCTACAAGTAACGTGGACAAAGTTGAGGTTTGCTAAGGGAAGGTGTTGCACTATGGGATAGATCACCGGGTAAGTCTCACTACCCACTTTCCTAAACCAAAGCTCCTATCACCGGGTATGTCTCAAGGAACTAAGGAAAGGTAAGAGTACTCAAACCAACATCACTCACCTAAGGGTACATAACTAACCATCACCGGTTAAGTCTCAGGTTAACTCTCAAAGGTAGGACGAAGGCACACTTAAACCCTAATAAAGGATAAACCTTTATTACTTAACACTCATCATCATCGGTATACATGAAAAGGAATCACTGGGTAAGTCTCATCCTAGGCTTGCGTATGAACTAGGAAAGGTACAACATGGATAGGATTTGGAAAACTATAACCTAAACTCAAGATAGGCAATGCAGTGGGCGATCTCGTTCTATTCTATGTCGATCTCGGTCGAGATGCTCAACGAACATCCCGAGACGGGTTTCGGATTAGGGTTTACTCAAGCTTTCAGGGTCCACTCAGATAAAGGTTCATTCTTTCATCGTCTATACCACAACCTTCAACTAATCACCCTAGAACCGTAGGGGTATTTAGCCAACAATCATCATAATCAATACAATATCAATTATATAAAGAATATCAAGAAAAGGGAATAAAGCAAACAACTAAGACGTCTCAATTATCAAAGCAAACAATCCAACAATAGTATCAATAATGTGTTCCAAAAAGGGATGATAACAACTCACTAGCAATCCCAAAGAAATCCTCACAATCTAGGGTTTCTCAAACCCTAAGTAATTCTTCCTTCAAATCTTCTTCCCTTCAATCACTCAAATCAGCCGTCCAACAAAACCTTTGACTTCTCAGCGTTCGAGAGGGTCTAACTCAATGTTCACCTTCCATTCTTATAGAAGAATTTTAGGTCAAAAATATATTTTATCTCCTTGGGCTATCAGACGTCGACCTCGATCCAGGCCCAGTGGGCCATCTCGGTCGAGATGCATCACTGTGTCCATCCGAGATGAGCAATGATCTAAGTGCATGAAATCGTATCTTCATCTGGATCTTTCTTCCTTCCTTCCAGCATGGTTCTTGTGCTTCCTAGTGCTCCTAAATGTAGCTCCATAGCTTCCCTAGCTCCTTATGCTCCATTTTCACCCGTGCCATATTTCCTACAATTACAACAAAATGTGGTGTAGACGTTGATTCTTGCAAAGTAACCGAATAATGACATAAACACTATAAATACATATACATGCATGTAGAATTATGATGAGAAAACAACAAAACCATGTCTGAAATATAGACAATAAATCATGCTATCAGCTTCTCCTTCAGCCACGGAAATTAGGAAGGAAGCGCACAAATGTTGTGGTACGGGGTAGGCCGTTGATGAGTCATGATCTTTCGACACTAATGGAATGTCGTCCAATAACGCAATAAAGAGACTTGTGATTAAGGCCTGAGAAGATACCAACTTGTAGACACAAGCAGAGCAACTCAAAACATTTCAAGGTATGAGGCGAATGATCTCTCTCTTTGTGTGTGTACGTGTCAGAAGGTAACAAGGGAATTATAAAGCAATGTTGAAAGATGTGTTTATTGAAGTGTTGAAAATCATAGGGCCGTGTATCTCCTTATATAGGAGTTGGCGAAGTCTATCTTTTAAGCTAGGATAAGATTGGATCTATCTTACAAGATAAGATCTACTACTATTTATCTAAGATAAGTCCAGATCTATCTCATAACAAGATAAGATCTTATAAAATCTATATTTAAGTCTCTCTATTAGATGACTTAAATAAAGAAAATAGTTGAAATAACTTGGGCTGAATATATAACATAAAAAGGCCAAAATGAACAACATAACCCATAGTTAAAGAGATCTTTAATGGTCTGGCAAATAAATATCTATAGGCCGAAATTCATCCACTTTCAAGTCCATCTCCATACATGGATAAGTCGGCTCTACACGTGCATGAGCGAACAAGTCCTTGTGTGGTCGTCCTCTTCTACGTGCATGTGCATGGGCATGCGTATCCTTTCTTCCACATGATCTCCTTCTTCTACGTGCATGTGCATGGGAGAGTAAGCTTTCATGCGCACATGTTCTACTTGATATCTTCCATCTCCAACTAATGGTCTTCATCTCCCTTCTAGAAATGGTCTTCGTTTTATTTTTGGAAATGGATTTTATTTCCTTCCTAGAGATGAATTTGACTCTCTCTCTTCTCCTCCTTAGTGTGACCTTCACTCCTTTCCTCCTTACTTTCATGATCATGGTCTCCAGTTGAGCTAGGTTTGGAGATGCTCCTACATCATCCTCCCTTTCTTGAAAATGATTTGTCCATGAATCCATGGTGTCCCCCTTCGCTGTGCTGGGTGGCTTCATCAACGTGTGAGACATGCCCTTTCCGGATTTCATTCGTGCCCCTCCTTGTTTACAAACTCCTACAAGGACATCAATCTACAAGAGCAACATTAAATTGTGTCCAAAATCACTAGAGTAATTATCCAAAATTTTCATAATAAGAAGGTGAGAGAACTTCCCTTAGGTACTTTGTTTGTGCATCTAATAATGTGTTGTTAAAAAACATATCATCAATGAATATAACATTACAAGCATACATGAAGGGATCAAACACAACAAGTATAAAGACATAATATAATATAGATGTTAATTTTCTTCTTCCCCTAAATATCATTCTCAACTCATGAAATTTTAAATTAGAGACCTTAACATGTATCTCATAATTATTCCTAAGGTCATATACATATGATAGATTAAGGGTTTAGGATTAGAACCCCATAAACGTTGGTGGGAGAACCACACTTGTATTCATGATAATGTGACCATTATACAGGAATCAAAAGAGAATCATAGAGATCATATATATGGAATCAAATATATACTAACCTAATATAACTATGATATTATACGATATTATCTCTAATATCTATAATATCCTAACATTTCCCCGTAATCGAAGCATGGGTAAAACAAACGCTGAAGATAGAAACATAACATAATTACAAAACGTGCGTCACAAATTACAATTATAATAAAGTAGAGGCCAATTTTAATTTTACTGATGACATGAATTATGACCTATATTTAGAAATGCATTTATGTATATTTTCTCTTTATTTTGCATGCATAGACATACATTCATAACAATTATGACGTATATTCACCTATATTGTTAGAATAGAAATCTACACAAAGTTTTATTACATTTGTAGGTAACTTGGCGAATTTTGGAGCAAAATGACATATATAAGGATTAAGCCTTGATGCGGAAAATAAAGGAGCATAAAAGGAAGCTAGGAACACGCTGGAGTGAACTTTGATACCGCCAAACGGATAGGGTTACAAACTGAGGTGTGGATAGGGCATGTAGACTCAGCTTTATAGTCTATCAGATGTCTTGAGGACAAACGGATAAAGCTAGTACAGTCTCTATTCCGTGACCTTGCACACCAGTGGTGGAGGACTATAAGGACCAGAGCCACCAGTTATGACCATATGAGGAGCATGATTAGGGAGCAGTTCTACCTTGCCTCATTGAGGAGGGAGAAGCTGCAGGACTTCGTGGAGGCTAGTTTTGAGGATGTACCTATTGTAGATGCCATCCGCTACTTCCAGACTGAGTTAGCTTTGATGGGTCTAGCTGCACCATTTGAGAACCAGCATGTGTATCTGTTCTCTCGTCGTTTGAGGGAGACCACGCGTTCATACATGGCGGGATTCTATTGCGAGTCCCTAGCTGATTATCATGATCAAGCTTCTACTTTTGAGAGGGAGCGAGCTAGTCAGAGGAGAGCTTCTCAGACGGGACGGTCTTAGAAGAGGCAGCGCACTGGTCAGACCAGTGGAGTTGGAGGAGCATGTGGTTCTAGACGAGACTAGAGACGTTAGAGTTACCCCTCGTCTACACCGATTGTAGATAAGGGACGACAGTGTTACAATTGTGGTGACCCTGCCCATCTGAGGACAGATTGTACCAGACCAGTTGTGACTTGCTTCACCTGTGGTAGACCATGCCACATAGCTTCCTTTTGTAGGTAGGGTGGAGTTGCATCTCAACAAGGTTCTTCCCTTGCCAATGGTGTAGGAGGTGGTCAGAGAACACCTCAGCAGCAAACACAGGGACAATAGAGAGTTCCAAAGCGTCCATCTACTCAGGGTATTGCTCCAGGACCGAGTAGAGGCAGAGGTAGAGATGTTGGCACCAGTGATGCCAAAGGAGCCCGACGACGAGCTTTTGAGTTGAGGAGTGCAGAGGATCCACCTGCACCGGCTGCTACAGGTACCATTCTGCTTCATGGTTTACCTGTTAGAGTTTTGTTTGATACTGGTGCTACGCATTTATTTATTTCTGATACATGTGTTGAGCGTTTGAATTTAGCTACCATAGAGGGGATACCCTTTACTATAGGGTTACCTGATGGTAGTCGGGTCAGAGGCGTAGTTGTCCCCTTCGTTTAGGGACTCGTGTTTTACTTGTTGACTTCTTAGTCATGCCATTGATGCATGAAGAAGTCATGTTAGGTATGGATTGGATGGGTATACACCATGTGGTTTTAGATGTTGGTAGACGGACTGTTATAGTCTCTACCGAGGTCGGTCAGATTGAGGTCTTCTGAGGTTGAGACCTTGGGAAAACGGGTTCTTTCATCAGTGTCGTACGAGCAGCTAGACTGATTGCATAGGGATGTGATGCCTTCTGGTGCTACACCCTGAAGGATGGAGAGAGTCCAGTTTTAGAGTACATTCCAGTGGTATGCGAGTTTGTAGACGTATTTGCTGAGCCGTCGAGCTAGCCGCCTCAGAGGAGTCTGGACTTTAGTATAGAGTTTGAGCCTGGTACGAGACCCATCTCGAAGTCCCATATCATATGGCACCTGTCGAGATGTTGGAGCTAAAGAAGCAACTCGAGGAGTTGGCTGAGAAGGGCTTCATACGCCCTAGCGTTTCACCATGGGGTGCACCTGTCCTCTTCATGCGGAAGAAGGATTGATTGTTGAGACTATTCATTGATTACAAAAAGTTGAACAAGGTGACCATCAAGAACAGGTATCCATTGCCTCGTATTGATGATCTACTTGATCAGCTTCGGGATCGACAATTTTCTCCCGGATTGATTTACGCTCAGGATATCACCAGCTGAGGGTGAGGAGAGTACGATGTACACATGATGGCATTTCGTACCCGTTATGGACACTATGAGTTTGTAGTGATGCCATTCGGGTTGACGAGCGCCCCAACAGTCTTTATGGAGTTGATGAACAGTATAATCATCGACTACTTGGATCAGTTTGTGGCGGTCTTCATTGACGATATACTGGTATACTCTCGTAGTAGAGAGGAGCATGCCAGTCATTTGAGGACGGTTTTGTAGATTTTGAGGGACGGAGAGTTGTATTCCAAGCTCTCTAAGTGCGAGTTCTGGATGTCTGAGGTAGCTTTCCTTGGGCATATCGTCTCCGCCGACGGGATTATGGTAGATCCGGCGAAGATCGAGTCTGTTGCAGCTTGGACGACACCGACGAACGTCAAGGATTCTCTATGATTGCCCGTCCACTGACGAGTCTTTTGAGGAAGACAACCAGATTTGTATGGACTGACCTATTTACCCAGAGTTTTGAGGAGTTGAAGAGACGTTTGACTTCTGCTCCTATCCTGAGACAACCAGAGGGTTCTGATGATTTTGTGGTTTACAGTGATGCATCCAAGCTAGGCTTGGGATGTGTGTTGATGCAAAGAGGCAGAGTGATTGCTTATGCGTCTAGACAGTTGAAGACGTATAAGGAGAACTACACAACTCATGATCTAGAGTTGGTAGAGGTAGTTCATGCTTTGAAGATCTGGACACATTACATGTATGGTGCCACATGTCAGATCTTCAGAGGCCATAAGAGTCTAAAAATATATTTTCACGCAACGGGAGTTGAATAACCGCCAGCGTCGATAGCTTGAGTTGATCAAGGACTTTGACCTTGAAATTTTGTATTATCTTGGAAAGGCGAATGTTGTAGCTTACGCCTTGAGCAAGAAGACTCCTCGAGAGAAGGCGATTCCCAGATTGACAATTCAGCCTCAACATCAGAGGGATCTAACTTGGCTATAGGTGGACATCCAATTTCCTGATGAGGATGCCCAATTATATGCTTTAGAGTTTTACCTAGTCTGTTGGATGAGATCTAGGAGAAGCAGGGGACCTGCCTGACCTTGATGAGGATCAAAGAGAGGATGTATCGTGGATAGGCACCACAATTTTCCATTGGGGTTGATGGAGTAATGAGGCGACATGACCGCATTTGTGTTCCTGTTGATGCGGAGTTGAGACAGAGGATCTTACAAGAGGCTCACTATACACCTTACTCTGTATATCCAGGTACGAGTAAGATGTACCATGATGTGAGATGTTCATATTGGTGGGGAGGGTTGAAGCCCGATGTAGCCAAACCTGGAGGTGAGCTCCATCCACTTCCAGTACCGCAGTGGAAGTGGGAGGACATCTCCATGGATTTTGTGACTGGTTTGAGACCCAATAGGAGTTTTGATGCTATCTGGGTTGTTGTTGACAGATTGACAAAGACGGCACGTTTCATTCCTATTAGAGAGACGTGGCTAGTGAGTAGATTGACCGAGGAGTGCACTAGACATATAGTGAGACTCCATGGTGTACCGAGGACGATCGTCTCTGATCGAGATTGACAGTTTACCTCGAGGTTTTGGCAGCAGATTCAGACTGCTTTGGGGATGAGTCTACACTTCACGACTGCGTTTCACCCCTAGACAAATGGTCAGTTTGAGAGGACCATCCAGACCCTAGAGGATATGCTGCGAGCTTGTGTATTGGATTGGGGACATGGATGGTCTGATTACCTCCCACTTTTTGAGTTCTCATACAACAACAACGGGCATGAATCTATTGGGATAACGCTTTATGAGGCCCTGTATGGAATAGATGTCGTACACCTTTGTGTTGGGATGAGCCTAGCAGTATCAGTGGGATAGCGGCAGAGCAGATTCAGGATGATATGGCTCGAGTAGCGCTGATCAGAGAGAGGATGCTGGCTGCACAGAGTCGCCAGAAGTCTTATGCAGACAAGAGGCGTCGACCTCTAGAGTTCAAGGTAGGAGCTCATGTCTGGTTGAGAGTATCTCCGACGCGTGGCGTCAAACGCTTTGGCATAAAGGGGAAGCTTAGTCCCCGATATGTCGGTCCTTTCGAGATACTTGCTAAAGTTGGGAGAGCAGCATACAGATTAGCTTTGCCTCTGAGGTTAGAGGGTGTTCACCCTATGTTCCATGTGTCTTAGCTTAGAGAGTACATACCAGATCCAAGACACAGTGTGAGTTATGATGATTTGGTGGTGGAGCCGGACCACACATTTGCTGAGCATCCTATTGCAGTCTTAGAACGAGGTGTGAGACGCCTGCGTTCAAAGGAAATTCCTATGATGAGGATACAGTGGTCGAGACATGGACCTGAGGAGGCTACATGGGAGACTGAGGATAGTATCCAGAGGAACTATCCAGAGTTTTATGCCGAGATAGATGTACCTAGGGTCGATGAGTAGATCTTAGTGCTATCTTAGCGAGTATGTGATTATGTGCTTACATGCCTTGATGTGTTTACTCCATGCTAGTTGTGATATGCTTTATGATCTTATTAGATCTTGCTATGCTAGCATGATGTATGTTATAGTTGGAGATGATTATTCCCTCCACGCTATTTGAGTATGACATATGTTTCTAGTTGTAGATGGTTTTTTTCTCCATGCTATTTGAGTGTGATCAGGATTCAGCTGGAGATGGTTCTTTCCTCCATGCTACTTGATGGAAATAGTTCAGTGGACATGTTATTCCTCCATACGATGTATATGATTATGTTTGGCTAGAGATATGCTTCCTCTATGCCTTGTGATGTGTTATGGCGAGAGATGTGATTCCTCTACGCCTTTGGGTAGCGTTATGGCCCTGTTTTCTAGATTTGAGGATTCCTCCGTGTTTACGTTTGAGGTTATAGGTTGTGTAGTTTCTGACCTTCTGAGTGGAGGTGTGATGCCTCCGATAGAGAGAACGAGTATACCTCGGCTTATGGGTCCTAGAGGATTTAAGATCTTGCAAGTTTCGGGACGAAACTTGTTTTTAGGGGGGTTAGATGTAAGAGCCTAGTTGCTGAGAGAGTGAGCAGAGGGCCAGAATTGTGCCTAGACCGGCCCTCCGTGACCCTGGAGGCGTCCCTGCGGTTTGCTTGGGCCGTCCCTGCGGCTTTGTGTGCTGCAGCTGCCTTCTTTGACCCTTTGACCTGTGCTTTACTCTTTTTACCCCTTTATAACCTTCATCTCTTTCCTTTGATGAGGGTTTACCTTTCTCAGCTCCATCTCTCTCTCCTTATGTACATCTTCTCCTCTCTTCTCCCTTCGATCATCATTCCTTGATTCTTCTTTGAGTTGGTTGAGTTTGTGAGAGATCCTTGATGGCTTCGCTTGTTGTTGTTGCTGAGCCTTATGAGCTAGCTTGTGGTGATGTGGGTGTTGTGCTGATCTCCTGGAGAGCTTGTTTGGTAAGCTTCCATGGCTTCACTTCTTTCTTTCTTCTTTTCTTCTTCTTTTCTCCTCTTTCCTTAGCCTAGCTTAGTGCCCTTAGGCTTGGATCATGTTTCAACCATGTTTGGCTTGTGTTGATGTATATATATGTATGTTCTGTATGTATGTTGCTGTTGGAGTGAAGAAGGAGTAAAGAATCGAAGGAAGAAGTGAAGAGAGGGCTAAGGTGGTGTCTTCTGCTGTCCAGCCGCCCCTACGCCACCTACATCAGCAAGGTTCTTCTCTTGGTTCTGCAGGTATGTGTGTGTGCTTCTAGGCTTTCCTTAGGATGCCTTTGTTCCCTCCTTTCCTAGTGTGAGTGTATAGGATCATGCTAGAGGTGTGAGGTTGTGTTTGGTTGAGGTTATGATTAATTTATGCCTTGTATGGCTTTTGAGGTTCATTAGGTTGTGCGTTTAGATTGAGGATGATCCTATGGATCCCTTTGGGTCTAGGTGTAACCCTTGTGTTATTAGGAGATTGATATATCTCTTTATGCCCTTTTTATAGGCTGTTTTGTCCCTCCAGTGTAGAGGTGATCATGGTTGAGTTTGATCGAGGTTGAGGTAAGTCCGTAGGACTTACTTAGCTACCATCCTTATATTGGGTGTTTGCATGAGTGATGTGTGATTTATATGTTTGCTATGATAGCATGAGATGTCGTTTATACCGACCTATGTTTTATTGATTGCTCCGTATGCGTGGCTGTCATAACCCTTCCCTTTCATCCCGTCGTGGAGTCTGGGAGGTTCTCTGATGTCAGGCCAGACTGACTTTACAAGAAGGGCACAATCCACTCCCTTAGGGTACACGGATTGTGTGACCGATACTTGTGCAGCTGGCTAGCACGCTCAGAGGCGAGGATGTATCGGTCCTCGTGTCACATAGTTTCATATATATATTTATATATACAATTTGAGTGAATGATCATTATATTGAGATGATAAACTGGGTAAATGTGTGAAAGCATGATGATGTGTTTATCTTTCCTTGATTGTGATTGTACTTATGCATTACTCTATATATGTGTATGGATAGCTATTGGTTTATTACCATGTTGTAGATGCCCCACAGGATAGGCATGCTGCTGGGTGATCTAGCAGAGTAGCAGGCCGAGGACGTCTCGCACATAGGTTGTTGTGGGCTTTTAGGTTTGTTATCTTTCCCTCCTACGTGAAGATGATCTTTTGTTACCTCCTGTGTGAGGGTGTTGGTTATATACTCGGCTATGATGTCTTACCTTTTGGATGTACAGTTTATACAATTTTATGTATTTGTTTTAATATCTGTCAGTGCCATGTTGTATGGTCCAGTGAACTTGTTGTCAGGCTAGGGTCAGGATCCATTGTAAGATCCTAGCCCAATGTGACACTCCGAGTCCCGTGGATTCGGGGTGTTTAAATGTAAACTCTCATTTACTTGTTTAAGGTAGGAATAGTGGGGGTGGGATCAGCCAGAGATGGTGAAAACCACAACTTTTGTAGGGAGATTGGTATCCATTTCTAGAGGATCAACCATCCCAACAGGGCTACCCGGTGCACCCCAACCTCAGGGAGACTAGCCACTGCCGTAATTTCTTCTTGGCTGAAATAATAGAACATATAATTAAAAAAATAATAATTATGGTATGATAATATAAATATGGGTATGTAACTATTTACCATTCAGCCTCCTCAATAATTTCCTCAACAATCTCCTCTTTCTTAATTTTCTTTGATGCAGCCCTAAAAAACATTATTAACTAAATGACAAACATACTAGAAACTTAAAACAGACAAAACATAGTAATATACACATGAAACAAATCAAAAAAACATACCAGAAAATATAACTAAACTCATACCAAAAATAAGATAAAATACATACTAGATACTAACAGTAGACTCATACCAGGTCGAAAGAAAGCATTCATACTAGAAAACTAAACCACAAACTCGTACCAGAAAACTAAACCAAAAACACATCAGAAGAGTATACCAAAAAATATAACTGAACTCATACCAGAAATAAGATAAAATACATACTAGATAATAACAGTAGACTCATACCAGAAAGAAAGCATTCAAACCAGAAAACTAAACCATAAACTCATACGAGAAAACTAAACACAAAATCATACCAGAAAACTAAACTAGAAACACATACTAGAAGAGTAGACCAGAAAATCATAACAGACAAATAAAACCAATATAAATAGAACACACATCACCAAAGCATATCATATTAACAAACCACAAACTAATGCCACATAATTAAAAGATAAATGTGTGAAATATATTGAAATACCTTTTACGTCCCCCTTTATTTTTCCTCTTCTTTGGGGCATCTTCTTTCTTGACAATTTTTTCTAGCCTTGGAAACCTCAATGAAAGACGTCGAGAAGGACAAGGAGGAGAAGGGGCAACAAAGTCATCACTACTGGAATCCTCCTTCTTTAGGGATACCTCCTTCTTTGGGGATTCTTCCTCCTTTGGCGCATCCATGATAACCTTCACACCAGAACATCTGAGCCTGAATACCCGGACATTATGAAACCCAACCTTGAAAAGATGAACAGATAGCCAGCTTCATCAATATTCTCATCCCCCACCACTTGTTATCATCTTCTTCTTCTGGACCATGTGGGGACACTAGGATGGTTTTGATGTCATCTTGGGTCAAGGATGACGCCGTATGTTTAATTGTTTGGAAGTTGCACTTCATCTTCCCCTTGCTTGATGAAACCCGCTGAAGAAAAGTGGGGTTGTTTCTTTATCAACACATTTGGAAAACAACGATGTCAGTTTGGGAATGGATTCAAGGATGTGAACTTGTAAATTATACACAGGAAACACATGAATAGAGCATACCAGAATATCATATCAATAAATGATATCAAACTAAAAACAAACTCTCATACCAGAAAATGAAACCAGACAAACATATCATAAAACTAGATAAAAAGTAAACTAATACCAGTGGAAGTATGAAATTAAAATCATATTAGAAACAACATATCCAATTTTACCTTGAGTGCCAAAGGAAAACTAGAAAGGCATTAATTTCCTAATTTTTGAGACTTAGTTGGCTCGCACTCTTGTAGGCTCTCCAGTGTCTTAGAGAAGACAAGGCACCCCTATGGGAAGGAATTAAATGCTTCCATGTCCTTCACCAAAGAAAGAGTGAGATTGGAGACCGTCTTCTTCTTGTCATTGCCAAGCAAAACACATTCAACAAAGAGGATCAGAGCAATCTTAAATTTGCGTTCATCGGTCTTCAGAAGTTGTGGATACTTCTCCTCCAAAGTTCACAACAAACATTTGGGAATGCCGACCAGCTCCTCCATGTCGACATCTTCCTATTCCTTGTATGCACTGTACCGACACTCAAGGCCGGTAATTTTAGCAAACTCGCTTAAGCCAAACCATATAAACCAAAAAACTCAAAAAAAAAGAAAGAAACACATTAACAATAGAAAGTGTAATGGAGGTACCAAACTGAAAAAGGTATAAAGTTATAAATGCCTAAGTAGAGTGTTGTTGATTGCAAACCACATAGAGTGTTTTGTTACGCTAAGATAGTGTGATGCGCAATTGGGTTTTAAATTTATACTCGTTATATTTCTCCTAGCTCCTAGCGAACCCGCAGTGTACGGGACGTTCGTAGTAGGGATAGTATTCCGAGGTCGAACACAAAGACTAAGGTGAAATCGACTCGATTTGTGATTGAGTTTAGTAAAGACCTAGGTTGAAAGAAAAGAAATAAATAAAGAAATGAAAATCTCAAATGTTTTTGGTTGGTTTTTGGTGATCAATCAAAGATCACAATACATGCAAGTAACCGATCAACTAAACTATAAATCAACACAAATAAACAACTAAACCAGATATAGATCAAAGAAAGAAAAGACGAGTTCTAGGGATTGGAAGTTCCGGTTATGGCATAGGACTCAAGCTATCTATTTGTTCTTGGATTAACTATGTTGGGGTTAAGTGTTTCTAGATTGAGATTAATTACCGGGTAAGTCGCATGATCCACTAGTCCATTCCTTAAGTCTCATTACCGGGTAAGTCTCTAAGAACCTAAGGGATGGAATTCTACTCGAACCGGATTTCTAACTTAAGATCCAACCTATCCTCACCGGGTAAGTCTCGGAAGGGCTAGTTTTAAGCTACTATCCAGCACACTAAATCCAATGGCGGTTTATTAGGCTCACCACTACCTAAGGTTTGTTATCTTCGGAATCTAAGAGTAAGGATTACCGGGTAAGTCTCTCCTAACACTTAGTTGCTAACACTAGGTCACCCTAGGATAGTTTTAACTCAACAAACACTTAGGATTTCAACATTCTAACAGTCTAAGATTAGATCCATCGAACTAGGAAAATCACGGGTTGTTCTACCTAGACCACGGCCGTGGTTTGGCAAGAACTGGCCGTGATTCCTAACAGAGGATACGTTCATACAAACAAGTCATCCAAAGATAAATCTAAGTCCGTCCTATCATAGCCCTAGCCATAACCATCCTTTCCTTACCCTAGAACCACATCAATTTAGCCTACAACGTTCATAATAGAAATCAAAACAAACAAACATAAAATCATAACATTCATTGCAAGATAATGAGGGAAAAGAGATGCACAAGTGAACTTTAAAACGAACCAAGCTGAAAATAGAATTAGAACAACTTACAACCCTTCCAAAGAAGGTTCGAAGGTTCACAAAACTCTAGAAATAGAATCCGGAAATCTTCACTACAAAAACTAGCAAGAATAGCAATGGTGTGTGTGTTCTTCTTCTTCTCCTCTTCAATGGAACTCCTCTTCTTCTCTTTGACACTTTCCTTCCTAGAAAAACTTCTTCTTGAGAGAATATATTTGTTAGAGAGAAATGGATAATGGATGAGCTGCTCCAAACTACTCCCAGCTGCCATTCACAACCCATGAAGGACCACTTTTATAACAAACTTGCATGAGCTGGCCATGAGAGTCATGCCACAGCTGTCACAAGAATCTGGCAAAAACCACGGTTGATTCCACGGCCGTGATCTGTCAGAGAACCGTGATTCTGTGCAGAAACTTTGCCTTGGATCATCAAGTTGTGATTTGGTGCATGGCTAGTGTTGGCAAGGTTCCATGAGTCCTCCTTAGCCTATAGCTTGTGTCCTAATGAGTCCGAGGGTGTGTCATCTAGATGAACGATCCTCAAACGCATCGTTTTAGCTCCTAAATCTCCCGAATTACCTACAAAACACGCACAAGTCCGTGTAGACATCTATCTCGACAAAATACATGAATTGAGTGCAAAATGTCTCGAACTAACGCTAGACCATGCATGAATGAGCGAGAATTCTATCTAAATGATCACCTAAAACCTAGTCATAAATCGTGTTATCAAAATACCCCATACTTAAGGTTTGCTCGTCCCCGAGCAAATTCCCAACTATAAAATAAGAGATGACATGATTTATGTATGCAGAAAAATGGCAAATCTTTTTGGGTTTGTGCTTCTACTATTAGATCACCTTCAAAGTCATGTTCATGGCTTAGGACAAGCAATCATGCATCAAACAAATGAAAGCATGGAAAGACAATTGTACTTAACTCAAAAGTATGCATGAAATGTAAAGATGAAGAAGTCAAGAAGATCAAGAGTACATCCAATCTAAACTACTAAGTCTTACAAACATGCAAATAGGTCATAAGGTCTTGTGAGATAAAAAGGGCCAAGAAATGTAGTGATTGGGTGGGGATTTCTAGGTTATGTGATGCTAATCCGGGAACGGAACTAACTTCACATCCTTGTCCTTGATCAACTTCCCCCAAGTGTATATTTTCCTCTATCTTTTCTTTCTTTTCTTTTTCTTTGACTTATTTTTGAGGCAATGGCATTGGTGTACAAGAGCCGAAACCTTGGTGATTAGCCGTCCTCGGGTTTTTTCTTAGTTTTCGAGGTGCATCCACACCGGGCACACATACCAAAGCTCGTTAGGACTATCGGTTCATTTGACTTTGGCAAGGCACCAACACCCGATTATGTGAAGTGTACCGAGTTACTTGTCATTTAAACCAATGTCCCCAAACTTATATTTTGGCTACACTTTCACAACAAATTAAGCATTTTATGCATGATATTCTTTTCATCAACAACTTCACCCCACACTTGCTTTTTGCACACATCAACACACTAGCATGCTCCTATTCCCGGATGGGTTAAAAGGGGTCAATTTTATCTCAATTGAGGTGCTCAAGCAATCATGATTAAGATGAGAAGTAGAGAAAGATTGAATTGCCTCATTCATTCCTAGATGGTATGAAAGAACTATCATGTAATTTCGATTTTCACTACTCAATCCTTTCTAGGCAAACATCATGGTCACAAATCATTCATAGAATTCAAGAGAAGTAGTTCAAGTCCACATATGCATTTATTAATTCAACACATAAGGCCATCCATAGCCAATTCACAAGACAAGATTTCATCATTAGGATCATATCCAAGCCTAGAAAGCACAAAAATTTTTAAAATTTTCTGATTTTTTATGGGATTTTCGTTTTAAGTATGTACAATGCAAGACATGTGCAAATATTAAACTATCCTAGATGCTCATCATGCAAAGGGTCATGCGAACCCCACCCCATACTTAGAAACACATTGTCTCCAATGTGGTATTCAAGCAAAGAGAGTGAAAGAAGGTTCTCACAATGTAAAAGTGGTTTGCTATGGTAATTGGGATTAGTCAAATGAATTGATGTTGGATGATCCTATCAACCATGGTAGAGAGCTCTAAGCATCCATCAAAGCTTCGGAACCCGCGCTAGGCACCGCTAGCCGTCCAAGTCCCGCGTCCGCTCCACCCATAATTGGCGAGGGGTTCATCATCATCATTCATATGCCAAGAAAGGCTTCCAATGCTACTCTAGCACACATACAAAGTAGACAAACACACACAAAGATAGAAAAATCCTAAAAACGAAGACAAAACGACAAAGGAAAAATGTTACCAATGGGTTGCCTCCCACCAAGCGCTTCTTTAAGGTCATTAGCTTGACCAAACTCGGGAGCGTCTATTCAAAGTGAAGTGGCGCAATCATGTCCACCGGAGCTCCCGGAATATACTTCTTCAAGCGGTGCCCATTCACCTTGAAATTCCCACAATGCTCCCCTCCTATCTCAATAGCTCCATGGGAAAAGATCTTCTTCACCACATATGGCCCGGTCCATCTTGATTTGAGTTTTCCGGGAAAGAGCCTTAGCCTTGAGTTGAAGAGAAGGACAAGATCTCCTTCACTCAACTCCTTGGGGATGATCCTCTTGTCATGCCATCTTTTGGTTCTCTCCTTGTAGATCCGGGCATTCTCATAAGCATCCAACCGGATCTCCTCAAGGGCGTTTAGATCAAGCAATCTCTTTTCTCCCGCTTCCTTGAGGTCAAAATTTAGCCACTTAATGGCCCAATAAGCTCTATGCTCCATTTCCACCGGAAGATGGCAAGACTTGCCATAGACTAACTTGTAAGGAGTGGTGCCAATCGGTGTCTTGAAGGCGGTTCTATATGCCCACAATGCGTCATTGAGCTTCATAGCCCAATCCTTTCTAGTTCTAGACACCGTCTTCTCAAGGATGGCCTTTATCTCCCGGTTGGAGATCTCCACTTGGCCACTAGTTTGGGGATGGTAAGGTGTTGCCACCTTATGAGTCACCCCATACTTAGCCAAAAGTGCTCCAAAGTTCCTATTCGTGAAGTGCTTTCCTCCATCACTAATGATCACCCTTGGTGTTCCAAACCTAGGGAAGATCACCCGGTTGAAGAACCGCACCACTACCTTGGCATCATTTGTAGGAGAGGCGATTGCCTCCACCCATCTTGACACATAATCCACCGCTAATAGGATATAGAGATTGCCACATGAGGAAGGGAATGGTCCCATGAAGTCCACACCCCACACATCAAAAATCTCCACTTCTTGGATGTTGTTCAAAGGCATTTCATTCCTCCTTGATATGTTGCCCGTCCTTTGGCAAGCATCACATCCAGCTACAAAACCTTACACATCTCTAAACAAGTTAGGCCAAAAAAACCGGATTGCAATACCTTTGCACACGTCTTGTGTGAGCTAGCATGGCCTCCACATGGTAAGGAGTGACAATGCCGGATCACACTCTCCACTTCATCTTCCGGTATGCATCTTCTAAACATCCCATCCGGTCCTCTCTTGAACAAGAGTGGTTCACTCCAATAGTAATGCCTCACATCGTTGAAGAACTTCTTTCTTTGTGCATATGTCAATCCGGGAGGCACTTCCTCATATACTATGTAATTCACAATGTCGGCATACCATGGCTCATTTCCTCTAGAAACTTAGAACAAGCATTCCTCCATCATTTGTAATTGCTCATCTCGGAATGAGTCATCAATTGGAATGTCGTCTCTTCCAAGCTCCAATGGAGGCAATCTACTAAGGTGATCCGCCACGGAGTTCTCGGATCCCTTCTTATCTCGTATTTCCAAATCAAACTCTTGAAGAAGAAGGATCCACCGAATCAACCTTGGTTTGGCATCCTTCTTTGTAAGTAGATAACGGATCGCCGCATGATCCGTATACACTATGACCTTCGCTCCAACAAGGTATGAGCGGAACTTCTCAAATGCATACACCACCGCTAGCAACTCCTTCTCGGTGGTAGCATAATTGAGTTGGGCATCATCTAGCGTCTTGCTAGCATAATAAATAGCATGAGTACGCCCTTCTTTCCTTTGCCCTAAAACGGCCCCAACGGCCACATCGCTTGCATCGCACATGATCTCAAATGGTAGACTCCAATCCGGAGGTTGCATTATAGGTGCGGAGATCAAGGCGTTCTTCAACCTACAAAAAGCTTCAAGACAATCCTTGGAAAAGACAAAATCAACATCCTTCATTAGTAGGTTAGTGAGAGGCTTAGAAATTTTAGAGAAGTCTTGAATAAACCTCCGGTAGAAACCGGCATGCCCTAAGAAACTCCTTACCCCCTTTACCGAGGTAGGTGGCGGCAACTTCTCTATCGTTTCAATTTTTGCCCTATCAACCTCAATGCCACGGTTGGACACCAAGTGTCCTAACACAATGCCTTCACTTACCATGAAGTGGCATTTTTCCCAATTCAGGACAAGATTTGTCTCCTCACATCTTTGCAATACTAATGACAGGTTAGCCAAGCAATTATCAAAGGAAGAACCATAAACAGAGAAATCATCCATAAACACTTCCATGATATTTTCTATGTATTCCGAAAAGATAGCCATCATACACCTTTGGAAGGTGGCGGGTGCATTACACAACCCAAATGGCATTCTCCTATATGAAAAAGTACCCCATGGATATGTAAAGGTTGTTTTCTCTTGGTCATCGGGGTGGATAGGGATTTGGAAGAATCCACTATAACCATCTAGATAGCAAAAATGAGAGTGTTGAGCTAACCTTTCTAGCATTTGGTCAATGAAGGGGAGAGGGAAGTGATCTTTCCTAGAGGCCATGTTCAATTTCCTATAATCAATGCACATCCTCCACCCCGTAACCGTCCTAGTCGGGATTAGTTCATTGTTCTCATTAGTCACTACAGTCATCCCACCCTTTTTAGGAACTACATGAACGGGACTAACCCACTTACTATCCGAGATAGGGTAGATAATTCCCGCATCTAGCAATTTGATGATTTCCTTTTTGACTACCTCTTTCATTATAGGATTCAATCTCCGTTGATGTTCAATAGAGGGTTTGTGGTCATCTTCCATCATTATCTTATGCATGCACAAAGACGGCTTAATGCCAACCAAATCATCGATAGTATAACCAATGGCTTTCCTATGCAATCTCAGTTCATGCAACAACTTAGCAAGTTCATCATCACTCAAGCATGCATTAACAATCACCGGATATGAAGAATTTTCACCAAGAAATGCATACTTTAAATGAGAGGGAAGGGGTTTAAGTTCAAGTAAGGGAGGACCTTTATCGATTGGAGATGATCCAAACAATGTTGGATTAGATGAGTCCAAAGCAAATGAAGACTCATCATGCCTCCTAAAAGCGTGATCATCTTCAAGGACTGGTCCAGGGAAATCCACGGTTGAAAACACGGCTTGCCCAACTTCCACGGCCGTGGTTCTTGCCAAGCTTGCTTCTCGGAGTTGTCCAGAAAGTTTGACGGCCGTGGAGTGTAAATCTCGACCGTGGAACTTGCAGCTGTTCAACACCTCTTCGTGGCTTTCAAATTCAACTCTTGGCTCCTCTTCCAAGGCTTCCAAGGCCTTGATCTCTTCATTGCAAGCCTCTTCAACACCTTCTTCCATCACACTCAAGGTAAGAACCTTTTCCAAGGGATCCTTGATCAAGATCGAGCTCACAACTTCTCTAGACTCTTCTTGCTCGACTATGTTGAAGGCATCCTCATCAAGGGTTGGCCCTTTCATCATGGTGGACAACTTGAACTTGACGTTCTCTTCTCCAATGTTGAAGGAGAGAGTCCCGTTCTTGCAATCCACTAGGCATCCGGAGGTGGCTAGGAAAGGTCTTCCTAAGATGATGGGAACCGGATAGTCCGCCGGAATGTCCAAGACGACAAAGTCAATTGGCACATAGAATCCTCCTAGTTGCACCGGAATGTCTTCTAGAATCCCAACCGGATGAGTGATAGAACGGTCCGCCATATAGAGGGTCATCTTGACCGGCTTTGGCTCTCCTAGCCCGACCTTGTTGCAAAGTGCAAGCGGTATGATGCTTACACTCGCTCCAAGATCACAAAGGGCCTCGTACTTCACATCTCCCACTCCTATTGGGACACAAACAGAGCCCGGATACCTTAGCTTGGGAGGCATCTCTTCCTTCATGGTTTGGATCAATTCCGAGGATCTCTTGGTCATTCTTATCTCCCCATACTCCTCCAACTTCCTTTTGTTGGAGAGTATTTCCTTCAAAAACTTGCCATATGCCGGCATTCCTAAAATGGCATCCGTGAACGGAATGTTAATATGTAATTTGGACATTAGTTCAAGGAACTTACCAAAGTGATTGTCCAATCGAGCTCTTGCTCTCGATTGTGGAAACGGTAGTGGTGGCTTGTACGGAGGCGGTGCCACATAGGTTGGCTCTACATCCTTGCTTTTGCCTCCATCTTCTTGCTTTCTTCCCTCTTCTACCACTACTTGCTTTCCCTTAGCTTGGTCCTTGGGCAAAGGATCCTTCATACTCAACCCACTCCTTGTTGTGATAGCCAACACTTGGCCTCTTGGGTTGTCTTCGGTCCTTCCGGGAAGCTTTCCCGGATCTCTATGTGCCTCTCCCGCTTTTTGGAACACTTGTGCTTCCAAGACTTTTTGAGCCTTAGAGATTGAAGTCACGGTGCTCTCAAGACCACTCAACCTTCCTAGCAATTGCTCAAACATTATTTCGGTTCTATCCTTGGGAGGTTGAGTGAAGCCGGGTGGAGGTTCTTGTGAAGCTCTTGGTGGTGGAGTTAAGCTTGTGGAAGCGGGGGGGTTCAAGGCTCCATCCGGGTTAGAGTAAGAAAATCCGGGATGGTTGTGGTTGGGCCGGTAATTGTTGAATTGCCGGTTGTTGTTGAAACTCCTTGGGCCTTGGTAGTTGTTGAAGTTGTCCCTTCCCATATAATTCACATCCTCCTCCTTGGAAGACAAGTTGGCTTGTGGAAGCACTTGAGGAGTTGCTTGGTTCTTCAAAGTTGTAGCACACAACTCCCTCAAGGACTTCAACTCATTGTTGATGGCGTCAAGCTTGAAATTGCTCATGGTGACTTCACTCACCTCATATGCTCCCGCCTTTCTCCCTTCACTCTTCCTATGGGAGTATTTCTCAATTACTGGAGCTTGCTTCTCCACAAACTCCCAAGCATCATCTACATGCTTCTCCATAAACGTCCCACCGGAAAGAGATTGGAGCTTGAATTAGCTATCTTCATCAAGTCCCTTGAAGTAGATCTCCAATAGCTCAATTTTTGGTATGCCATGGTGTGGACAATCAAGGAGAAGATCTTTGAACCTCTCCCAAGACTTGAATAAACTTTCTCTATCCTTCATCACGAAGGCATTGATCTTCCCTCTTAATTCGGTAGTCTTGGAAGGTGGGAAGAACTTAGTCAAAAACTCGGTTGTCATCTCCTCCCAAGTACCAACTCGCCCTTGTAGAATAGATTGATACCAAACCAAGGCTTTGTCCTTAAGAGAGAAGGAGAAAGCCCTTAGCTTATGGTTGTTGCTCTCCAATCTTGGCGGTCTAAGAGTCTCCATCAAAATCTCGTAGTTCATCAAATGTTGGTGAGGAGACTCTCCTTCCATCCCTCCAAATTGATTATGCCGGATCATTTGTAGAACTTGAGGGCGGAGCTCATAGTTGTGGGTCGCGGGATCTCCTAAGTTCACACCCGGTCAGTGTGCTCTTTGTGTCGGATCCATACGTCTCCCTAGGGTTTGTGGCTCCTCAATAGCAATGGGAACAACCCTAACATTAGCCGCTGGCTGCGGTTGTGGTGGAGGAGGTGGAGGTTGTCGGCGATTAAGCTCTGCTTGAACAAGGGCTTGCCTAATCTCCTCAATCTCCCTCCTAGTTTCCTCTTGCCTCTCATTGGCAAGTCTCCTTTCTTCCTCCAAGAGCTCATCTCTTAGCCTTATTTGCTCTAAGGCTTCATCCAACTCAGCTTGGAGGTTTCTTCCGGCCATCTCTTTCTCTTTTCGGATGTTCTTGGATCTAGATCGAAGGGTTTTCTCCGGTTCTGGATCGAATGGAGCTAAATCCTTGCCACGAGATCTTCGCATACACCTAAAGAGTAATAGATGTCCTGAAAAGCAAAGACACAAACCAAAAAGAGATCAAAAGCAACAAGAAAGATCTACACTAGAAACAATCACAAAATAGACTCGATCTAGACCTACTCCCCGGCAACGGCGCCAAAAACTTGTTACGCTAAGATAGTGTGATGCGCAATTGGGTTTTAAATTTATACTCGTTATATTTCTCCTAGCTCCTAGCGAACCCGCAGTGTACGGGACGTTCGTATTAGGGATAGTATTCCGAGGTCGAACACAAAGACTAAGGTGAAATCGACTCGATTTGTGATTGAGTTTAGTAAAGACCTGTTGAAAGAAAAGAAAGAAATAAAGAAATGAAAATCTCAAATGTTTTTGGTTGGTTTTTGGTGATCAATCAAAGATCACAATACATGCAAGTAACCGATCAACTAAACTATAAATCAACACAAATAAACAACTAAACAAGATATAGATCAAAGAAAGAAAAGACGAGTTCTAGGGATTGGAAGTTCCGGTTATGGCATAGGACTCAAGCTATCTATTCGTTCTTGGATTAACTATGTTGGGGTTAAGTGTTTCTAGATTGGGATTAATTACCGGGTAGGTCGCATGATCCACTAGTCCATTCCTTAAGTCTCATTACCGGGTAAGTCTCTAAGAACCTAAGGGATGAAATTCTACTCGAACCGGATTTCTAACTTAAGATCCAACCTATCCTCACCGGGTAAGTCTCGGAAGGGCTAGTTTTAAGCTACTATCCAGCACACTAAATCCAATGGCGGTTTATTAGGCTCACCACTACCTAAGGTTTGTTATCTTCGGAATCTAAGAGTAAGGATTACCGGGTAAGTCTCTCCTAACACTTAGTTGCTAACACTAGGTCACCCTAGGATAGTTTTAACTCAACAAACACTTAGGATTTCAACATTCTAACAGTCTAAGATTAGATCCATCGAACTAGGAAAATCACGGGTTGTTCTACCTAGACCACGGCCGTGGTTTGGCAAGAACTGGCCGTGATTCCTAACAGAGGATACGTTCATACAAACAAGTCATCCAAAGATAAATCTAAGTCCGTCCTATCATAGCCCTAGCCATAACCATCCTTTCCTTACCCTAGAACCACATCAATTTAGCCTACAACGTTCATAATAGAAATCAAAACAAACAAACATAAAATCATAACATTCATTGCAAGATAATGAGGGAAAAGAGATGCACAAGTGAACTTTAAAACGAACCAAGCTGAAAATAGAATTAGAACAACTTACAACCCTTCCAAAGAAGGTTCAAAGGTTCACAAAACTCTAGAAATAGAATCCGGAAATCTTCACTATAAAAACTAGCAAGAATAGCAATGGTGTGTGTGTTCTTCTTCTTCTCCTCTTCAATGGAACTCCTCTTCTTCTCTTTGACACTTTCCTTCCTAGAAAAACTTTTTCTTGAGAGAATATATTTGTTAGAGAGAAATGGATAATGGATGAGCTGCTCCAAACTACTCCCAACTGCCATTCACAACCCATGAAGGACCACTTTTATAACAAACTTGCATGAGCTGGCCATGAGAGTCGTGCCACATCTGTCACAAGAATCTGGCAAAAACCACGGTTGATTCCACGGCCGTGATCTGTCAGAGAACCGTGATTCTGTGCAGAAACTTTGCCTTGGATCATCAAGTTGTGATTTGGTGCATGGCTAGTGTTGGCAAGGTTTCATGCGTCCTCCTTAGCCTATAGCTTGTGTCCTAATGAGTCCGAGGGTGTGTCATCTAGATGAACGATCCTCAAACGCATCGTTTTAGCTCCTAAATCTCCCGAATTACCTACAAAACACGCACAAGTCCGTGTAGACATCTATCTCGACAAAATACATGAATTGAGTGCAAAATGTCTCGAACTAACGCTAGACCATGCATGAATGAGCGAGAATTCTATCTTAATGATCACCTAAAACCTAGTCATAAATCGTGTTATCAAAATACCCCATACTTAAGGTTTGCTCGTCCCCGAGCAAATTCCCAACTATAGACTAAGAGATGACATGATTTATGTATGCAGAAAAATGGCAAATCTTTTTGGGTTTGTGCTTCTACTATTAGATCACCTTCAAAGTCATGTTCATGGCTTAGGACAAGCAATCATGCATCAAACAAATGAAAGCATGGAAAGACAATTGTACTTAACTCAAAAGTATGCATGAAATGTAAAGATGAAGAAGTCAAGAAGATCAAGAGTACATCCAATCTAAACTACTAAGTCTTACAAACATGCAAATAGGTCATAAGGTCTTGTGAGATAAAAAGGGTCAAGAAATGTAGTGATTGGGTGGGGATTTCTAGGTTATGTGATGCTAATCCGGGAACGGAACTAACTTCACATCCTTGTCCTCGATCAACTTCCCCCAAGTGTATATTTTCCTCTATCTTTTCTTTCTTTTCTTTTTCTTTGACTTATTTTTGAGGCAATGGCATTGGTGTACAAGAGCCGAAACCTTGGTGATTAGCCGTCCTCGGGTTTTTTCTTAGTTTTCGAGGTGCATCCACACCGGGCACACATACCAAAGCTCGTTAGGACTATCGGTTCATTTGACTTTGGCAAGGCACCAACACCCGATTATGTAAAGTGTACCGAGTTACTTGTCATTTAAACCAATGTCCCCAAACTTATATTTTGGCTACACTTTCACAACAAATTCAGCATTTTATGCATGATATTCTTTTCATCAACAACTTCACCCCACACTTGCTTTTTGCACACATCAACACACTAGCATGCTCCTATTCCCGGATGGGTTAAAAGGGGTCAATTTTATCTCAATTGAGGTGCTCAAGCAATCATGATTAAGATGAGAAGTAGAGAAAGATTGAATTGCCTCATTCATTCCTAGATGGTATGCAAGAACTATCATGTAATTTCGATTTTCACTACTCCATCCTTTCTAGGCAAACATCATGGTCACAAATCATTCATAGAATTCAAGAGAAGTAGTTCAAGTCCACATATGCATTTATTAATTCAACACATAAGGCCATCCATAGCCAATTAACAAGACAAGATTTCATCATTAGGATCATATCCAAGCCTAGAAAGCACAAAAATTTTTAACATTTTCTGAGTTTTTATGGGATTTTCGTTTTAAGTATGTACAATGCAAGACATGTGCAAATATTAAACTATCCTAGATGCTCATCATGCAAAGGGTCATGTGAACCCCAACCCATACTTAGAAACACATTTTCCCCAATGTGGTATTCAAGCAAAGAGAGTGAAAGAAGGTTCTCACAATGTAAAAGTGGTTTGCTATGGTAATTGGGATTAGTCAAATGAATTGATGTTGGATGATCCTATCAACCATGGTAGAGAGCTCTAAGCATCCATCAAAGCTTCGGAACCCGCGCTAGGCACCGCTAGCCGTCCAAGTCCCGCGTCCGCTCCACCCATAATTGGTGAGGGGTTCATCATCATCATTCATATGCCAAGAAAGGCTTCCAATGCTACTCTAGCACACATACAAAGTAGACAAACACACACAAAGATAGAAAAATCCTAAAAACGAAGACAAAACGACAAAGGAAAAATGTTACCAATGGGTTGCCTCCCACCAAGCGCTTCTTTAAGGTCATTAGCTTGACCAAACTCGGGAGCGTCTATTCAAGGTGAAGTGGCGCAATCATGTCCACCGGAGCTCCCGGAATATACTTCTTCAAGCGGTGCCCATTCACCTTGAAATTCCCACAATGCTCCCCTCCTATCTCAATAGCTCCATGGGAAAAGATCTTCTTCACCACATATGGCCCGGTCCATCTTGATTTGAGTTTTCCGGGAAAGAGCCTTAGCCTTGAGTTGAAGAGAAGGACAAGATCTCCTTCACTCAACTCCTTGGGGATGATCCTCTTGTCATGCCATCTTTTGGTTCTCTCCTTGTAGATCCGGGCATTCTCATAAGCATCCAACCGGATCTCCTCAAGGGCGTTTAGATCAAGCAATCTCTTTTCTCCCGCTTCCTTGAGGTCAAAATTTAGCCACTTAATGGCCCAATAAGCTCTATGCTCCATTTCCACCGGAAGATGGCAAGACTTGCCATAGACTAACTTGTAAGGAGTGGTGCCAATCGGTGTCTTGAAGGCGGTTCTATATGCCCACAATGCGTCATTGAGCTTCATAGCCCAATCCTTTCTAGTTCTAGACACCGTCTTCTCAAGGATGGCCTTTATCTCCCGGTTGGAGATCTCCACTTGGCCACTAGTTTGGGGATGGTAAGGTGTTGCCACCTTATGAGTCACCCCATACTTAGCCAAAAGTGCTCCAAAGTTCCTATTCGTGAAGTGCTTTCCTCCATCACTAATGATCACCCTTGGTGTTCAAAACCTAGGGAAGATCACCCGGTTGAAGAACCGCACCACTACCTTGGCATCATTTGTAGGAGAGGCGATTGCCTCCACCCATCTTGACACATAATCCACCGCTAATAGGATATAGAGATTGCCACATGAGGAAGGGAATGGTCCCATGAAGTCCACACCCCACACATCAAAAATCTCCACTTCTTGGATGTTGTTCAAGGGCATTTCATTCCTCCTTGAGACGTTGCCCGTCCTTTGGCAAGCATCACATCGAGCTACAAAACCTTGCACATCTCTAAACAAGTTAGGCCAAAAAAACCGGATTGCAATACCTTTGCACACGTCTTGTGTGAGCTAGCATGGCCTCCACATGGTAAGGAGTGACAATGCCGGATCACACTCTCCACTTCATCTTCCGGTATGCATCTTCTAAACATCCCATCCGGTCCTCTCTTGAACAAGAGTGGTTCACTCCAATAGTAATGCCTCACATCGTTGAAGAACTTCTTTCTTTGTGCATATGTCAATCCGGGAGGCACTTCCTCACATACTAAGTAATTCACAATGTCGGCATACCATGGCTCATTTCCTCTAGAAACTTGGAACAAGCATTCCTCCATCATTTGCAATTGCTCATCTCGGAATGAGTCATCAATTGGAATGTCGTCTCTTCCAAGCTCCAATGGAGGCAATCTACTAAGGTGATCTGCCACGGAGTTCTCGGATCCCTTCTTATCTCGTATTTCCAAATCAAACTCTTGAAGAAGAAGGATCCACCGAATCAACCTTGGTTTGGCATCCTTCTTTGTAAGTAGATAACGGATCGCCGCATGATCCGTATACACTATGACCTTCGCTCCAACAAGGTATGAGCGGAACTTCTCAAATGCATACACCACCGCCAGCAACTCCTTCTCGGTGGTAGCATAATTGAGTTGGGCATCATCTAGCGTCTTGCTAGCATAATAAATAGCATGAGTACGCCCTTCTTTCCTTTGCCCTAAAACGGCCCCAACGGCCACATCGCTTGCATCGCACATGATCTCAAATGGTAGACTCCAATCCGGAGGTTGCATTATAGGTGCGGAGATCAAGGCGTTCTTCAACCTACAAAAAGCTTCAAGACAATCCTTGGAAAAGACAAAATCAACATCCTTCATTAGTAGGTTAGTGAGAGGCTTAGAAATGTTAGAGAAGTCTTGAATAATCCTCCGGTAGAAACCGGTATGCCCTAAGAAACTCCTTACCCCCTTTACCGAGGTAGGTGGCGGCAACTTCTCTATCGTTTCAATTTTTGCCCTATCAACCTCAATGCCACGGTTGGACACCAAGTGTCCTAACACAATGTCTTCACTTACCATGAAGTGGCATTTTTCCCAATTCAGGACAAGATTTGTCTCCTCACATCTTTGCAATACTAATGACAGGTTAGCCAAGCAATTATCAAAGGAAGAACCATAAACAGAGAAATCATCCATAAACACTTCCATGATATTTTCTATGTATTCCGAAAAGATAGCCATCATACACCTTTGGAAGGTGGCGGGTGCATTACACAACCCAAATGGCATTCTCCTATATGCAAAAGTACCCCATGGACATGTAAAGGTTGTTTTCTCTTGGTCATCGGGGTGGATAGAGATTTGGAAGAATCCACTATAACCATCTAGATAGCAAAAATGAGAGTGTTGAGCTAACCTTTCTAGCATTTGGTCAATGAAGGGGAGAGGGAAGTGATCTTTCTAGAGGCCATGTTCAATTTCCTATAATCAATGCACATCCTCCACCCCGTAACCGTCCTAGTCGGGATTAGTTCATTGTTCTCATTAGTCACTACAGTCATCCCACCCTTTTTAGGAACTACATGAACGGGACTAACCCACTTACTATCCGAGATAGGGTAGATAATTCCCGCATCTAGCAATTTGATGATTTCCTTTTTGACTACCTCTTTCATTATAGGATTCAATCTCTGTTGATGTTCAATAGAGGGTTTGTGGTCATCTTCCATCATTATCTTATGCATGCACAAAGACGGCTTAATGCCAACCAAATCATCGATAGTATAACCAATGGCTTTCCTATGCAATCTCAGTTCATGCAACAACTTAGCAAGTTCATCATCACTCAAGCATGCATTAACAATCACCGGATATGAAGAATTTTCACCAAGAAATGCATACTTTAAATGAGAGGGAAGGGGTTTAAGTTCAAGTAAGGGAGGACCTTTATCGATTGGAGATGATCCAAACAATGTTGGATTAGATGAGTCCAAAGCAAATGAAGACTCATTATGCCTCCTAAAAGCGTGATCATCTTCAAGGACTGGTCCAGGGAAATCCACGGTTGAAAACACGGTTTGCCCAACTTCCACGGCCGTGGTTCTTGCCAAGCTTGCTTCTCGGAGTTGTCCAGAAAGTTTGACGGCCGTGGAGTGTAAATCTCGACCGTGGAACTTGCAGCTGTTCAACACCTCTTCGTGGCTTTCAAATTCAACTCTTGGCTCCTCTTCCAAGGCTTCCAAGGCCTTGATCTCTTCATTACAAGCCTCTTCAACACCTTCTTCCATCACACTCAAGGTAAGAACCTTCTCCAAGGGATCCTTGATCAAGATCGAGCTCACAACTTCTCTAGACTCTTCTTGCTCGACTATGTTGAAGGCATCCTCATCAAGGGTTGGCCCTTTCATCATGGTGGACAACTTGAACTTGACGTTCTCTTCTCCAATGTTGAAGGAGAGAGTCCCGTTCTTGGAATCCACTAGGCATCCGGAGGTGGCTAGGAAAGGTCTTCCTAAGATGATGGGAACCGGATAGTCCGCCAGAATGTCCAAGACGACAAAGTCAATTGGCACATAGAATCCTCCTAGTTGCACCGGAATGTCTTCTAGAATCCCAACCGGATGAGTGATAGAACGGTCCGCCATATAGAGGGTCATCTTGACCGGCTTTGGCTCTCCTAGCCCAACCTTGTTGCAAAGTGCAAGCGGTATGATGCTTACACTCGCTCCAAGATCACAAAGGGCCTCGTACTTCACATCTCCCACTCCTATTGGGACGCAAACAGAGCCCGGATCCCTTAGCTTGGGAGGCATCTCTTCCTTCATGGTTTGGATCAATTCCGAGGATCTCTTGGTCATTCTTATCTCCCCATACTCCTCCAACTTCCTTTTGTTGGAGAGTATTTCCTTCAAAAACTTGCCATATGCCGGCATTCCTAAAATGGCATCCGTGAACGGAATGTTAATATGTAATTTGGACATTAGTTCAAGGAACTTACCAAAGTGATTGTCCAATCGAGCTCTTGCTCTCGATTGTGGAAACGGTAGTGGTGGCTTGTACGGAGGCGGTGCCACATAGGTTGGCTCTACATCCTTGCTTTTGCCTCCATCTTCTTGCTTTCTTCCCTCTTCTACCACTACTTGCTTTCCCTTAGCTTGGTCCTTGGGCAAAGGATCCTTCATACTCAACCCACTCCTTGTTGTGATAGCCAACACTTGGCCTCTTGGGTTGTCTTCGGTCCTTCCGGGAAGCTTTCCCGGATCTCTATGTGCCTCTCCCGCTTTTTGGAACACTTGTGCTTCCAAGACTTTTTGAGCCTTAGAGATTGAAGTCACGGTGCTCTCAAGACCACTCAACCTTCCTAGCAATTGCTCAAACATTATTTCGGTTCTATCCTTGGGAGGTTGAGTGAAGCCGGGTGGAGGTTCTTGTGAAGCTCTTGGTGGTGGAGTTAAGCTTGTGGAAGCGGGGGGGTTCAAGGCTCCATCCGGGTTAGAGTAAGAAAATCCGGGATGGTTGTGGTTGGGCCGGTAATTGTTGAATTGCCGGTTGTTGTTGAAACTCCTTGGGCCTTGGTAGTTGTTGAAGTTGCCCCTTCCCATATAATTCACATCCTCCTCCTTGGAAGACAAGTTGGCTTGTGGAAGCACTTGAGGAGTTGCTTGGTTCTTCAAAGTTGTAGCACACAACTCCCTCAAGGACTTCAACTCATTGTTGATGGCGTCAAGCTTGAAATTGCTCATGGTGACTTCACTCACCTCATATGCTCCCGCCTTTCTCCCTTCATTCTTCCTATGGGAGTATTTCTCAATTACTGGAGCTTGCTTCTCCACAAACTCCCAAGCATCATCTACATGCTTCTCCATAAACGTCCCACCGGAAAGAGATTGGAGCTTGAATTAGCTATCTTCATCAAGTCCCTTGAAGTAGATCTCCAATAGCTCAATTTTTGGTATGCCATGGTGTGGACAATCAAGGAGAAGATCTTTGAACCTCTCCCAAGACTTGAATAAACTTTCTCTATCCTTCATCACGAAGGCATTGATCTTCCCTCTTAATTCGGTAGTCTTGGAAGGTGGGAAGAACTTAGTCAAAAACTCGGTTGTCATCTCCTCCCAAGTACCAACTCGCCCTTGTAGAATAGATTGATACCAAGCCAAGACTTTGTCCTTAAGAGAGAAGGAGAAAGCCCTTAGCTTATGGTTGTTGCTCTCCAATCTTGGCGGTCTAAGAGTCTCCATCAAAATCTCGTAGTTCATCAAATGTTGGTGAGGAGACTCTCCTTCCATCCCTCCAAATTGATTATGCCGGATCATTTGTAGAACTTGAGGGCGGAGCTAATAGTTGTGGGTCGCGGGATCTCCTAAGTTCACACCCGGTCAGTGTGCTCTTTGTGCCGGATCCATACGTCTCCCTAGGGTTTGTGGCTCCTCAATAGCAATGGGAACAACCCTAACATTAGCCGCCGGCTGCGGTTGTGGTGGAGGAGGTGGAGGTTGTCGGCGATTAAGCTCTCCTTGAACAAGGGCTTGCCTAATCTCCTCAATCTCCCTCCTAGTTTCCTCTTGCCTCTCATTGGCAAGTCTCCTTTCTTCCTCCAAGAGCTCATCTCTTAGCCTTATTTGCTCTAAGGGTTCATCCAACTCATCTTGGAGGTTTCTTCCGGCCATCTCTTTCTCTTTTCGGATGTTCTTGGATCTAGATCGAAGGGTTTTCTCCGGTTCGGGATCGAATGGAGCTAAATCCTTGCCACGAGATCTTCGCATACACCTAAAGAGTAATAGATGTCCTGAAAAGCAAAGACACAAACCAAAAAGAGATCAAAAGCAACAAGAAAGATCTACACTAGAAATAATCACAAAATAGACTCGATCTAGACCTAGTCCCCGGCAACGGCGCCAAAAACTTGTTACGCTAAGATAGTGTGATGCGCAATTGGGTTTTAAATTTATACTCGTTATATTTCTCCTAGCTCCTAGCGAACCCGCAGTGTACGGGACGTTCGTAGTAGGGATAGTATTCCGAGGTCGAACACAAAGACTAAGGTGAAATCGACTCGATTTGTGATTGAGTTTAGTAAAGACCTAGGTTGAAAGAAAAGAAAGAAATAAAGAAATGAAAATCTCAAATGTTTTTGGTTGGTTTTTGGTGATCAATCAAAGATCACAATACATGCAAGTAACCGATCAACTAAACTATAAATCAACACAAATAAACAACTAAACAAGATATAGATCAAAGAAAGAAAAGACGAGTTCTAGGGATTGGAAGTTCCGGTTATGGCATAGGACTCAAGCTATCTATTCGTTCTTGGATTAACTATGTTGGGGTTAAGTGTTTCTAGATTGGGATTAATTACCGGGTAGGTCGCATGATCCACTAGTCCATTCCTTAAGTCTCATTACCGGGTAAGTCTCTAAGAACCTAAGGGATGGAATTCTACTCGAACCGGATTTCTAACTTAAGATCCAACCTATCCTCACCGGGTAAGTCTCGGAAGGGCTAGTTTTAAGCTACTATCCAGCACACTAAATCCAATGGCGGTTTATTAGGCTCACCACTACCTAAGGTTTGTTATCTTCGGAATCTAAGAGTAAGGATTACTAGGTAAGTCTCTCCTAACACTTAGTTGCTAACACTAGGTCACCCTAGGATAGTTTTAACTCAACAAACACTTAGGATTTCAACATTCTAACAGTCTAAGATTAGATCCATCGAACTAGGAAAATCACGGGTTGTTCTACCTAGACCACGGCCGTGGTTTGGCAAGAACTGGCCGTGATTCCTAACAGAGGATACGTTCATACAAACAAGTCATCCAAAGATAAATCTAAGTCCGTCCTATCATAGCCCTAGCCACAACCATCCTTTCCTTACCCTAGAACCACATCAATTTAGCCTACAACGTTCATAATAGAAATCAAAACAAACAAACATAAAATCATAACATTCATTGCAAGATAATGAGGGAAAAGAGATGCACAAGTGAACTTTAAAACGAACCAAGCTGAAAATAGAATTAGAACAACTTACAACCCTTCCAAAGAAGGTTCAAAGGTTCACAAAACTCTAGAAATAGAATCCGGAAATCTTCACTATAAAAACTAGCAAGAATAGCAATGGTGTGTGTGTTCTTCTTCTTCTCCTCTTCAATGGAACTCCTCTTCTTCTCTTTGACACTTTCCTTCCTAGAAAAACTTCTTCTTGAGAGAATATATTTGTTAGAGAGAAATGGATAATGGATGAGCTGCTCCAAACTACTCCCAGCTGCCATTCACAACCCATGAAGGACCACTTTTATAACAAACTTGCATGAGCTGGCCATGAGAGTCGTGCCACAACTGTCACAAGAATCTGGCAAAAACCACGGTTGATTCCACGGCCGTGATCTGTCAAAGAACCGTGATTCTGTGCAGAAACTTTGCCTTGGATCATCAAGCTGTGATTTGGTGCATGGCTAGTGTTGGCAAGGTTACATGAGTCCTCCTTAGCCTATAGCTTGTGTCCTAATGAGTTCGAGGGTGTGTCATCTAGATGAACGATTCTCAAACGCATCGTTTTAGCTCCTAAATCTCCCGAATTACCTACAAAACACGCACAAGTCCGTGTAGACATCTATCTCGACAAAATACATGAATTGAGTGCAAAATGTCTCGAACTAACGCTAGACCATGCATGAATGAGCGAGAATCCTATCTAAATGATCACCTAAAACCTAGTCATAAATCGTGTTATCATGTTTGCGGTCTGTTTTGACTTCATGTAGAAGCAAGAAGTGTAGTAATTGGTTAGAAAGCTTAAGATTTGTACATAATGAGATTATGTCCCCAAATATACAACTTTTGAACATTTGTTGCCCCTTAGCATCCAAACCTTCAAGTATAAAGTTGATTAAATTTACACGAGACAACATAGTTATCCGTCTTGTCTCATATTTCAGGTTATCTTAATACATGTACATCAACTAGTAAAGGGAACAAGTTTGTTAATACCAGAAGAATATTTCAATAAGAAACCAGAAACTCAAATCAAACATTTAACTTACAAATGAGTCTTCATGTCCATTAGTAGGCATATCTTCCTCTGCATGTGTAAACATACCAGAAAATATATCAATATTCACATCAAAATTCAATACTAGAAAGTAATATAAAAACCTCATATGAAACTCAAAATAGAAAGCATACATACTAGACAAATCATATAAATATAAACAGGAAACATATCAACAACTCATACCAGAAAACAAACCATAAACACATACCAGACAACTCATGTAATATAAACAAAGAACAAAGCACATCAGATACACAATAGATAGGTATACAGGAAACAAATAAACATCACATACTAGAAACTAATTCCATAAGACATACCAGAAAAACTAAAACAAGTAACATACCAGAAAAGTTAATATCAGACACAAATGCACTAACAACTAATACCAGAATTCTCATGCAAATATAAAGACGAAACAAAAATACCACAAACCATATGAAGACACATACCAGAAACAATATATAAACCTATCAAACCCTAATATGAACAAATACCAGAAACAATAATACAAGAAAATTTGAAAGAGTATCCAATCCATATAAACCACTGATATATTTCCTTCCGTTGGACCACCAGATAGAACTACTTCAAGACCTCCATCATGATCAGGCACCAGAGGTGCTTGTCTCTCGTTTGAAAAATCCTCTTCAACAGGTGAAGGAGGCGTTGGGTTAGAAGATTGAATGTTGTAAGATTAGAAGAAGACGATCGGTTTCCTACAACCATAGATCGAGTAGCCATTTTTCTGTTGGTTAGGGTTTATGATCGATTAACAGGTAAGGAGAAATTTGAGATGAAATCTGGTATCAACAAAGACGAATTTGAGAATGAGAGCGAAAGAGAACGCTGGAATTAACAGGAGAAGATCGGAAAACTTGGGAATTTGAGATTATGAGAGAGATTGAGGGAGAAGTTGAGGAGTCGAGAGGCACCAATTAGTTTTTGTTCGCAAATTGAATGAATCGGGAGGAAGTGAGTGAATGAAAGTTATCTAATAAAACCTCCTCATTAACTTCATTAACAGTAAAAAATATGGGGTATATTTTTTTTGAGCTAAGAGAGAAGTGATTTCTCCTCTCTTTGAGATAAAATACTTTTGATGAATCTTTCTAGTTTGAAGTGTTTGAAGTAAGTCGAGTATTTGATTTTTAGTGTGGTTGACTTGTAACCCTTTTTAAAATTCAATAAAAAGTTTATTTTCACGTAAGAGAAAACTGTTTATTTTAAAGCGATGTTTTGAATAATTTTTTGAAAGAATTTGGCCAAATAAACCTATTTTAGTTTTGTTTTTAGTAAGTGTACCCCATTATTTTTTACCACTTTCATCGAAATTGTTATTCGTACCACATGTTTCGTGTTATTCATATCCGTGGCCCGGCTACGCCTGGTGGAGCCGTAGCAATAAGTTGATTTCGTTCAAAAAATATAGGAAAATGACTACGACTACACCAGACGTACGCGTAGTCCTACTACGCATACACCATGCGTAGTCGTAGTAAGACTACGCGTACGTCTCGTGTATGCGTAGTCGCCCATATCAAAAATTCCGATAAAAATACTAAGGAAAAAGGACTACGACTACTCGAGGCGTAGCCGTACCCGTGGTACGTATATCACGTAACCGTGGTACGAATAGCAATAACCCACTTTCATTTAATGGTAGGTAAAAATAATTAACCTCTCTATTTAAAAAAAAGAATAATTGATGTTTGTTATTTGTTATGTAAGTATAAGTTTTAGTTTTTAATTATTGAATTTGTTTTTTATTTTCTTTAATTTTTTTTTGCCTTTCATATTTTCTTTTATTTTTTTTGTTTTCAAAAATAAATTTCTCATACCAAAATTCTCATACTAGATTTTCTCATACCACAGTTCTCATACCAGATTTTCATTTACCAGAATTCTCATACCAGAATTCTGATACCAGATTTTCATACCAAAATTTCTATACTAGATTGTCACACCAGAATTTTTATACAATAATATCATACCAGATTTTCTAAATCATAGATATTGACAATATCTAATCCGTAAGAAAAAGTCTAAAACGAGGTTTATGCTAGCCCTGTAGTTTACGAATCTTTGGCTCCCATTCACTTGAGTGATCAATCGCATTCTATGAATCTTAACATTTTCGCCATAAGGCGGAGGTATAACCGGAGAAGCGACATGGAAAACACCGTCAACACCCTGAACAACTTCATCAAAACTATTATCCTCTAATAAATCAGCTTTCATCAACTTTTACCTCTCCTTTGCCCCTTTTAATTCCCATAGAAAACCCACCTTCTCCAAATTTCCTACACAAATATCCAAGAGATTAACAATATACAATTCTAGGTTTGTTTAACTTTGATTGATTCAGATGGATGCGAATTGATGAGACTAGACATACTAGGGTCTCGAATTGTGGCTCGAACTTTGTGACCTGTTCGCTCCAAATGGTGTGTGCAAGCTTTAAATTTATAACCCAAGATGTATGCTCAAAACAAGGATGCGAACCCGCAGTGTACGGGTCAATCGTAGTAAAAGCAAGAATTCTGGGGTGTCGATCTCAGGGACTTAGGTGAAACAAAACCAATATAGGTAGTCAATATTGCAACTAACCACAAAAGCAATTAAAACAATCAAAGATGATAAAAAGTCAATTAAAGGAATATGCAATTCTAGGGATTAAAGCATCTAGTTGTGGTTCCAACTCAAGATCTCAAGATAAAACGGACAAAGTTGAGATTTTGCAAAGGGAAGGTGTTACTAAAGTGGAATAGATCACCGGGTAAGTCTCACTACTCACTAATCCCAACCCAAAGAACCCATCACCGGGTAAGTCTCAAGGTACTAAGGAAAGGAATTATAGTCTCAAACCAACAAACCAACTAAAGGAATAGAATCAACCTTTACCGGGTAAGTCTCAGGCTAACTCACAAAGATGGAATGAAGGCACACTCAAACCCCAATAAAGGATAAACCTTTATTACCTACACTTATGATCATGGGTAAACAAACAAAGGAATTACCGGGTAAGTCTCATCTTAGGCTTGCACTGAACCAGGAAAGGTGTAATAAGAATAGGATTTAACAAACTCTAACACTTAACTCGTAGTTTCGGATCAGAAAGGTCACCTCGGTCAGTCAAGTTCCACCCCGGCCGAGATGTTCATCGACTGAACGAGATGTTCTAGGGTTAAGGATAAAGACTCGAGCTTTCAGGGTCCTACTGGAACTTAAGATTATTCTATCATTGTTTTTCCCACAACTTTCAGCCAATCACCCTAGAATCACACAAAGAAATTAGCCACTCATCATCATGGAAGCAATAATCAAATATATGGGAAGAAAGTGAATATTTGAACACAAGAACCTTAAGAACAAGGCTTCAATAACTGAATCAAATATCACAAATAAGCGTTCTTTAGATCACAATCCAACAAGACAAATCAACAAGAAGGGAATTTAAGAAAGTCTTACAAAACTCTTCACAAAAGCTATAATAAGCTATCAATCCTTCCTAGATTGATCTTCAATCTTCATTCCTTCAAAACCCTGGAAAAAAGCCCTTAATTGTTGGATGCTATCAGCCCTCTAAGCATGTATAAGCATGGTTAAACATGGTTGAACTTGTGGAAAATCCAACCCTTTATATAGGAAAACTATCTTCCAAAGATAAAATATCTTACAAAGATATTTTCCTAATAAAAATATATCTTATCCCCTAAAATAGATCTCCAAAATATAAAATCTTCCATCCATAAATCCAACCCAAAAATATAAAATTTATCCTTCCAAAAATAAAAGATCTCAGCGAAGAATAAACGATCTCGCCGCGTCAGGGTATTCGCCTCGGTCGGGGCGCTCCTCAAGATCACCTCGGTCAAGATGGTACTGTAGCTGACCGAGGTGACTCTAAACTGAATGTGAAATCTCTCAAATCTGGTCCAAAGTGAATCTTTAATCTAATTCCATGCTTTCCGAGTTCTTCCTTAAGTTCCAGAATGTAGAGCTCCATTTTTAGTCCAAAATGTGCCATTTTACCTACGATTACAACGAAACTTGGTGTAGACCTCGATTCCCGCAAAGGTAGATGAAACGACAATATAATCACATAATATACATTCAAACATGCAGATTATTGAAGATAAAACGTCTAAATAGGCCCCAAAATATAAATTATAATTCATGCTATCATGACCCGTGAAGAACCGTAAGGTGAATATAAAGGATATATATATACTCTAGAAGGGGGGTTGAATAGAGTATGAGAACTTTTCGCAAAAACCTATCTCAAGGATTTGAAACTAATTTCAAAGGCCTTGATGTCGATTTGAGCTCTTTGTGACACAACTTAATTTCAAGGGCTTTGAAAGTGATTTCAAGGGCCTTGACTTTGTAAACCTGCAAAACAACGTTAGTCACAGTAAAGCAATATATGGTGCGGAAATGAAAAGATCGACACGGTGATATATTCACGAAGTTCGGCTCTAACATCCTACTCTCCGTCCTAGGGTTTACCCGTAGGATCTAACTATCTATTATCAACTTTAAAGTTTGCTAGATACAACCTAGAAGAAATCCCCTTCTTCTTCTTCTCATTGTAGTCAATGATACGATCTAGCTCCAAGTCTTAACCTAGCTATAATAAGCTAGTTACTTCATAGAGTAACACAAACTCGAGTATAACACTCTTTAGATATACCAATGGAGCTCTAGAGTTTATCCTCTCTAAGAAATAAAGCTTTTGTAGAGAAAGATAAAGAAAAACTTGTTGGGTCGAATGAAGATGCTTTGGATCGCTTGAAGACTTTTGATATTTTGTGTGTAAGCTTGTTGTTCTTCTTCTTCAATCGACATCTTCATTTATAGTTTTTGATGGAGAAATCTTCTAGCGGTTGGGAAGATGACCGTTGTTGATGTTTCTTCTTCTCCATAGAAAACGGTGTATGTTGAGATGAGATAGCCGTTGTAGATCTTCTATCTTCTCTCTTCTTCTTCTTTTTCTTCTTCTCTTTGACGCTCATTGAATATCTTCATCACCGTAATCTTCTCTTTAGAAATCAGCCATTGAGGATATTTTCTTAAGATACGGGATCTTCTTGTTGTAAATCGGTTAGAGATCTTGTGCCGAGATCTCTTGTTATCTTCGGTTGTTAAGATCTTTATGAGATGTTGTTGTTGAAGATCTTGTGTTGAGATCTTCTTGTTATCTTCGGTTATTAAGATCTTTATGAGATCTTGTTGTTGAAGATCTTGTTTGTTGAAGATCTTGTTTGTAGAAATCCTAGATCTTCTCTTTAGGATATGCCGTTGAAGATCTTATCTTAAAACACGAGATCTTCTTGTTGTAGATCTTCTCACATCATCTAGCTCCAAGATTTTCTTGTTAGATAAGATCTTGCGCCGTTGAGGATCTTCTTGTTGGGCCAAGATCTTGCATTGTTGATGACCATTCTTTGTTTGGCCGAGATCCTTGTGTATAAACCTTGTGAGATCTTCTTGTTATTGACCGCAATTTTTCCTTCAAATGATCTTGTTGTTGGCAGCCCATATCTTCTTGTTGAATATTGGAAGATCTTCTTGTTATCCTTGGTAGAGATTATTGATTTGGTTTGTTGAGATTTAAATCTTGTTGTTTGAAAAGCCTTTGCACGTTGAAACATCTTCAGCTGAACTCTTCCTTGTATCGCTTTTCAAAGATTTAGCGTCTAGCCCTTGAAACCCATTTCAAGGCTTCAGTATTGTCCCTTGAGACCTGATTCAAAACTGCTTGTCTCTTGTAATCCATTTCATGGCCCTTGAAACCCATATCAAGGCTTCAGTTCCATCCCTTGAAACCTAATTCAAAATTGCTTGTCTCTTGTAATCCATTTCAAGGCCCCTTGAAATGCTTTCCATAGCATGCACAAAGTTAACAAACACAAACCAAACAATCTAGAAATATGATCGATTTTTGTTAGTTTATAAAACCGCAAAATAAATGTTGAAGTCTTCCATCATCAATATAGACAACTCATAATCAAAGGTGGAGTTATCAATATCCCTCTTGATGGAAGACAAAAACAAATATCGTACCTGCATTTTGGCTTAGCGATATACATGTGATAATTTGTATAAAATGCAGAATGCAAAATAAATGTTGAAGTCTTCCATCATCAATATAGAAAACTCATAATCAAAGGTGGAGTTATCAATCTCACCCTTGATGGAAGACAAGAACAAATATCGTATCTGCATTTTGGGTTAGCGATATACATCTAATAGTTCGAATAAAATTCAGAATGCAGATATATGGATCAACACACATATTTGAATTTCTCCCCCTTTGTCTTTCAACAAGGGAGAAAAATAATTAAAGCACGGGTGTTGTAACTGTTTGAAGAAGGAAGGAGTTTAAAGAAGAGAGGATCTTTCAAAACGATTTGAATTTGAAAACGAAATCATTTTAAAAATCCTTCTTTAAAATAATTTAATGATCAATTATCTAAAATATAATAACCATTAATTTTGATCCGATTTTTCATATAGCCCTTAAAATATGTTTCAGGGCCCTTGAAATTGACAAGTGGGCTGCATTCGAAGGAGGAATAAAACGATTTACTCCCCCTAAGTTAATGCTTCCTTGTACAACATATCAAGCTCTAATCTAATAAAATTAAATTAATCTTCTAGTAGAGGCTTAGTTAATATATCTGAAAGCTGCAAGTTAGTTGATATAAAAGATATTGAAACATCACCTTTCTCAACATGATCACGTATGAAGTGATGACTTATATCGATATGCTTTGTCCTTGAATGCTGCACATAATTTTTAGTAATCAAAATAGCACTAGTATTGTCACATTTAATCGGGATACCTTTTAGCTCAAAGCCAAGATCACAAAGTTGTTGAGCTATCCATAGAATTTGGGCACAACAGGATCCCGCAGCTTTCTGCTTCAATTGTGGATAGGGCAACCGAGTTTTGCATCTTGGAGTGCCAACTGATTATGGATGACCCTAAGAATTGGCAACATCTAGAATAACTCTTTCTATCGACCTTATAGCCTGCAAAGTCAGCATCTAAATAGCCACTGAGGTGAAACGAGCTTTGACGTGGGTACCATAACCCTAAATCCTTAGTGCCATTGAGATACCGAAATATCCTTTTCACAGCTATCAAGTGTGACTCTTTATGATCAACTTGAAATCTTGCACACATGCACACACTAAACATAATGTCAGGTCGACTAGCGGTTAGATATAACAAATAACCGATCATACCTCGATACTCCTTTTGTACAACACTTTTACCGTCCTTGTCTTGATTAAGTGAAAGTGTGGAACTCATAGGAGTTTTTGCTACCTTGGATTGATCCATTTTGTACTTCTTAAGTAAGTCCTTGATATACTTGCTTTGATTGAGAAATATTCCTTTCTTTGCTTGTGTAACTTGAAGTCCAAGAAAGAAATTTAATTCTCTCATTAAGCTCATTTCAAATTCCTTACACATAATATCTGAAATTCCTTGCATAGAGAATCATTAGTAGCACCGAATAATATATCATCAACATATATCTGTACTACTAATATATCGTTGCCTCTGATTTTGATAAATAAAGTTTTATCAACAAACCTCTTTTGAAATTATTTTCAAGGAGATACTTGGACAATCTTTCATACCAAACTCGAGGAGCTTGTTTAAGACCATAAAGAGCTTTGTCCAAATCAAAAACATGATCCGGATATTCATCATTTTCAAAACCAGGTGGTTGAGCAACGTAGACTTCTTCTAAGAAGCCGTTTAGAAAAGAACATTTTAAATCCATTTGAAATAACTTTATGCTCATGAAAGATGCAAAAGCAAGTAGCATGCATGGCTTATAACCTGGCAACTGGAGCAAAAGTCTCCTTATAATCAATACCTTCTTCTTGGTTATAGCCTTGAGCTACAAGTCGTGCTTTGTTCCGAATGACCTTTCCATTTTCATCCAACTTGTTTCGAAAAACCCATTTTTTTTCCAATGACGGATTGGTGCTTTGGTCTAGACGTGAGGGCCCAAACTTTGTTTCTCTCAAGCTCATTTAGTTCATTTTGTATGGCAATGATCTAGTCGGGTTCTTGAAGAGCTTGAACACAATTTTTGGGCTCAATAAGAGACACAAACGTTGTGATTGCACATAGGTTATTAACTCTAGATCGAGTTTGAACTCCTGCGTTTGAATTTGAGATCACATTCTCTGGTGGATGGTATGAAGAATGTTGAAACATCCTTCTTTTGTACGATGGAAAAGATCCTGAAGATTGGGGGTCGTTTGCTTGACTGGATTAAGGTACCGCTGAAGTATTGCCCTTGGATCCTATATCAATGCCTTGAATTTGAGTTTCAAGGCCTTACAATGGAGTTTTGACATCTCAGTTTTCTATTTTAAGGTCTTGAAGATGCGTTTTAAGGTCTTGAGAATGTTCTCCGGTATCTTGAATCTTTTCTTGCATATTCTTTTCTTGAGCTGTAGGATCTTCTTCTCCATCAGAATTGTGATATGACCAAGTCTTCTATGCCAAAGTCTTGGATCGTCAGTCAAGGCCTTGAGACACTTTAGCTTTGTTCCTGAAACTTGGTTAGTTCTCATCGAATAAATATTGTTAAATCTAGGAGTTGTAAGCATAATATCACCCGATGTCCTAGCTTGAACTTCACATTTTTCTGAATAAAAAATCACCTTGTTGCCTTTATAATATATTTGAGAGATGCTAAGCAAGTTATACTTCAAACCGTCAACAAGATATACATCATCAATGAAGTTAGAAGAATTATAACCAATTTTACCAATGTCAATAATGTTACACTTTCCTTTATCACCAAATGTAATGGTTCCAAATGATTGCTTCTTTAGATCCGAGAACAGTGAGCTTTTCCACTCATATGTCTTGGGAAACCACTATCTAATATCCATTTATGCACCTTTACCTTGGTGATATCTTGCAAAACAACAAACATCAACCTTTTCGGGTCGACCAAATGACATATTTTGGTCCATATTCAGGCTCAATCATGTTTGGTGGTCTAGTACCTTTAGGAACCCAAGTTTGCTTAACTTGTTTCCTTAGACATAGATGATAAGTGTTTCTAATGATGTAAGAATCATTTCTTTTATATGGACATGTTGATTTTACATGACCCTTTTTACAACAATAGAAACATGTGGGCATATGAATACTTCATTTAGCCTTGAGAAAAGTGGTAGTTGTTTTTCTGGGAAAACTTACATGATAACCTATACCATTTTTGTTAAGGGAAGATTGTTGCTCACTCATCATCCTTTCGAGGTTAGCTTTCGAACGAGTGAATTGAATAAGTGCAACCTTCTGGTCTTGACACGTCACAGTTAGATCAACATTTTTTTTTTCTCTTGATAGATATATTCTCGATATAGGGAAGAGAGATTTCCCTTGAGAATTACATTTTCCGATTCCAAGGCCTTGATATTGATATCAAAGTCTAAATTTTCAGTGTTAAGATTTTCAATCTCCAAAGACATATCACTTAATCTTTTCTCTTGTTTGAGAAGCTTTTCTCTCAAAGAATGTATCCTTACCCTATGTTCTTTATCAAATATGATTATTTCTTTAAGGAATTGTGAGATATGAGATTCAAGTTGGGACATAATGGTACTTACCACGTTATCAACTTAGTGATTTGGATCTTCTTCATGATTGGCCATAAGACAAAGGATTGCTTGTTCTTTTTCGTCTTCTGATTCATTTGTGGAATCTGAATCACTCCATGAAGCTACCATAGCTTTCTTCTTTTGATCATTCTTCCTAAAGTTGTTCCTCTTCTTTTGTGGACAATCCTTTATGAGGTGATCTGTTTCACCACATTCAAAACAAGTCAGAACTTTAGTTTTCTTGTTAGAGTTAGCAAACTTACCTCGAGCTCTTAATGTTTGCGGATATTCTTTATTGTTTGTAAACCTATTTTTTGATTTGAAGAATCTTCGCGAGACCCTTGGAGATCAAGGTAAACGGATCTTCCTCATCTTCATCATCAATGTCTTCCTCTTCTGATGGTATCTCATCCTTCTTAGATCTTAGTGTCAGGTTCTTTGTGTTGGATAGGAGCTCTCCATCTTCTTCACCAAGAATCATCTTGTGAGTGATGAATTTTACAAGAAGGTCGTCAAGAGGAAGATTTGTGAGATTTTGAGCTTCTTCAACTGCAGTCACCTTTGGTCCCCACTTGGCTTTAGGTAAGCTCCTTAGAATCTTTTTGAACATTTCTTTGACTGATTCATTTGAGTTCATCTTGAATAGCTCAAATTGTCTGAGGAAGATGTTGATCTTTGTTTCTTTGACTTGACTTGTTCCTTCGTATGTGACAACAAGTTTGTCCCGTATTTCCTTAGCACTCTTGCATGATGAGACACGGTTGCATTCATTTGCGTCCAATCCACATTAGAGCAAGTTCATGGCCTTGTAGCTCTTTGAAACACTATCCAAGTCGGTTTGTATGAAGTCAGCTTCCTTCTTTGCGACTTGGACTCCCTCAACTATGGTGGTTGGGATCTTAGGGCCATTTTGAATAATGCTCCATAGTTCCATGAACTGATCAATAATGAACATTCGCATTAGTGCTGTCCAATGGGCAAAGTTGTTGCCACAAAATAGTGGTGGTTGAGATGAGCATCTTCCTTGAGCAAATCCTCCATCACCTACAGAGTTCATGATTAGTCTCACTGATGGTTAAATCAATATACGTAAGTCTAGCTCTGATACCACTTGAAGAACCGTAAGGTGAATATAATGGATATAAATACTCTAGAAGGAGGGTTGAATAGAGTATGAGAACTTTTCACAAATACTAATCTCAAGGCTTTGAAACTGATTTCAAAGGCCTTGATGTCGATGTGAGCTCTTTGTGACACAACTTGATTCCAAGGGCTTTGAAAGTGATTTCAAGGGACTTGACTTTGTAAACTTGCAAAGCAACATTAGTCACAATAAATCAATATATGGCACGGAAATGAAAAGATCGACACGGTGATATGTTCACGAAATTCGGCTCTAACAACCTACTCTCCGTCCCAGGGTTTACCCGTAGGATCTAACTATCTATTATTAGCTTCAAAGAGTCCCAGATACAACCTAGAAGAAATCTCCTTCTTCTCTCACTGTAGCCAATGCTACGATCTAGCTCCAACTCTTAACCTAGCTATAATAGCCTTGTTACTTTGCAGAGTAAGACACACTCGAGTATAACACTTTTTAGATATACTAATGGAGCTCTAGAGTTTATCTCTCTGTAAAAATTACAACTTTTGTAGAGAAAGAGAAAGAAAAACTTGTTGGGTCGAATGAAGATGCTTTGGATCGCTTGAAGACTTTTGATATTTCTGTGTAAGCTTGTTGTTGTTCTTCTTCAATCGACATCTTCATTTATAGTCTTCGATGGAGAAATCTTCTAGCCGTTGGGAAGATGACCGTTGTTGATGTTTCATCTTCTCCATAGAAAACGATGTATGTTGAGATGAGATAGCCGTTGTAGATCTTCTATCTTCTTCTTCTATCTTCTTCTTCTTCTTCTTCTTCTTCTTCTTCTTCTTCTTCTTTTTCTTCTTCTTCTTCTTGTCTTTGATGCTCGTTGAATATCTTCATCATCGTAATCTTCTCTTTGGAAATCAGCCGTTGAATATATTCTCTTAAGATCCGAGATCTTCTTGTTGTAAATCCGTTGGAGATCTTGTGTCGAGATCTTCTTGTTATCTTCGGTTGTTAAGATCTTTATGAGATCTTGTTGTTGGAGATCTTGTGTTGAGATCTTCTTGTTATCTTCGGTTGTTAAGATCTTTATGAGATCTTGTTGTTGGAGATCTTGTGTTGAGATCTTCTTGGTATATTCGGTTGTTAAGATCTTTATGACATCTTGTTATTAAAGATCTTGTTTGTTGAAGATCTTATTTGTTGAAGATCTTGTTTGTTGAAATCCTAGATCTTCTCCTTAGGATATGCCATTGAAGATCTTCTCTTAAAAACATGAGATCTTCTTGTTGTAGATCTTCTCACATCATCTAACTCCGAGATTTTCTTGTTAGATAAGATCTTGTGTCGTTGAGGATCTTCTTGTTAGGCCAAGATCTTGCATCGTTGATAACCATTCTTTTTTTGGCCGAGATCCTTGTGAGATCTTCTTGTTGTTGACCGAAATTTTTCCTTCAAATGATCTTGTTGTTGCCAGCCCATATCTTCTTGTTCAATCTTGGAAGATCTTCTTATTATCATTGGTATAGATTCTTGATTTGGTTTGTTTAGATTTGAATCTTGTTGTTTGAAAAGCCTTTGCACCTTGAAAAATCTTCAGCCGAACTCTTCCTTGTATCGCTTTTCAAAGTTTCAGCGTCTAGCCCTTGAAACCCATTTCAAGGCTTCAGTTCGTCCCTTGAAACCTGATTCAAAACTGCTTGTCCCTTGTAATCCATTTCAAGGCCCTTGAAACCCATTTCAAGGCTTCAATTCCATCCCTTGAAACCTGATTAAAAATCACTTGTCTCTTGTAATCCATTTCAAGGCCCCTTGAAATGCTTTCCAAAGCCTACACAAATTTAACAAACACAAACCAAACAATCTAGAAATATAATCGATATTTGTTAGTTTATAAAACCGCTAAATAAATGTTGAAGTCTTCCATCATCAATATAGACAACTCATAATCAAATGTGGAGTTATCAACCCTATTGAAGTAAGGTCTTCACCAAGTGAGCTGCTACGAGCCCTGTTCCTCTAATCACACAATACTCTGGCATCTTCTCTATACAAGATCTATTTCACTAACCTTTGTAGTTTGTGTTGCCTGTAGGAAGAGATCACTCACAGTTTATGAATCTTCGGTTCCTATTTGAGTCATACACCGTAATTTATGTTCTTCAGCTCCCAACTGAGCAATAATAAGTTTCTCCAATCTGGTTCAATGCAGGTTAATTCGGATTCCAAATGAACTTAGAGGCTAAAAAACTACAAAAAAAAAGAGAAACCAAGATGGATATTCGGAATAGCTACAATATACCATCACACTCAAAATCAGAATGACCACAACATGATAGATCAAGCGAGTAGAGATCCAATTGAAGCCGCAATAGATAAAACCGAGGCACTTGATGTGGCTGCTGCAATAGCTCAAGCATAAGATTGCGAGGCGGGGTAAAACTCATACCAGAAGGTCTTGATGGATTCCTAGTCTTGGAGGACGGCGGCGACAACTCCACCGCTAGAGGAGGTGGTTGATAGTGGTGGTGAAGGTTGAGACGAGCTCGAGTCTCCGGCGCCTTGCTGTACTCGTGGAGAATATAGCTACCGATTCTAGAGGTGAGTTGTTGTTCAACGTGAGGCATAGAAGAATAGGAGTGTGTTAGCATGAAATATGACTATATTTTAGGCACTTGTTTTAGTTGTTTTTCCCTCTTTTATGTGTACATAGATATGAGTTTGAAGCATTTGTGAGCTCATTCACCCACATTGTCGATATAGAGATCTACACTAGCTTTGTTTTTGTTTATAGGTGAATAAAGGCTTGAATTGGAGAAAAATGTGGAAGGAAAGGAGTATTTAATCATACTTGATGGCAAGGAGATGCTTTGGAGAAGCTAAGGAAGGAGCATGAGTGAAGAACATCACGAAATAAAGGCTTTCACAAGAATTTGGATTTCCACGCCCTAAATTACGGCCGTGGATTTGGCATTGGATCGTGGAAAGTGACATTGGAGCACAATAGAAAGTTACACGGTTTAAACCACGGCCGTGGAAAGTTATGAGACCGTGATTTCCATGACGAAGGTGACGTGTCATATTTGCCACGTCAGCGACGGTTATTGGGCTTTCTCGTAACCCTATTTTCGCCCTATAAGAAGGCTTGAGAAAGGAGTTTTGAGGACGGCTGCTTTAGGGTTCATTTTACTTTTGGGATTGAGACGAAGGATTGGAGACTTGGATTGTGGCATGGAAAGACGTGATTTTGGAGATTGTGTACTTTCGGGATATCTTAGGGTTTACATTGAAGGACGGATTGACATCCCGTTCTTTGTTGTTTCTCTAGATCATTGTGAGGATTTCTATTCCTACTTTTCTGCATTCATCAAACATACATTGTTGTGGATTTGAGTTTTGTTATTGGATGATTATTGAGTTTTTGGAGTTTTAGACCTTTTCTCTTTTAAACTTGATTTTTCATATCATGAATATGATTATTGGCTAAAACTCTTTAGCAATTCTAAGGTGAAGGGTTGATAATTGTGGCTTAGATGATGATAGATCGATCATAAATAGATTGGACCCTGAGATTGTGAGAAACCTCGTCGACACCCTAAACCACAGTCTGTTCTTGAGTTCCACGGCCGTGGAATCTCAAGATCTAGCCGTGATTTTCTCTGTTTTACGACCTTTTCTTTTGCTTTAATCCAAAGTTAAAGATTTGCTATAACCTAGCCTTGGCTTGCCTTTTCTAGGTAGTAGTGAGACTCAACATCCTCTATTTTGGTTTTGAGTGTCACAACCTTAACCATTTTAGTTTATCTTTGATTCCTTGGGTTTGGGTATGGGTATTTTAGACTAATTCTTATCCTTTGATTCTTTCTATACTGCAACCTCAACAACCTTTATAGAGAGAGTCTTTGGGTTAGACATATAAGGTTTTAGAACTTCACCGTACTCAACCTTACATTAGTTATACCTTTGCAACCTCAACTCTGTCCTTATATCTATAGAATATCTTAAATCAGTTGCCACAATTGGATACCTGGATCTTTAGGATTGTTGTTTTCCCAATTATTTGCAAAGCTTCTATGCTTTTGATTGCTCGATTATTCGAAACTGATTTTGTTTCACCAAATCCCTGAGTTCGATACTCTAGAATACTTGCTTAACTACGCCGATCTGTACACTGCGGATTCGCTTGCTTTGATTTTAGCTTTATAATTAAATCTTATTTGCACGCACATTGAGGCAAACAAGTTTTTGGCACCTTTGCCGGGGATTTGGTCTAGACCAAATTTCGGTTCTCGGTTGTCGAGCTTAGGAGCTTTGCTCTTGTTATTTGATATCTCTCTTTGAGTGATTTTTGCAGATTCTTTAGGTATATGCGAAAGACTAGATCTACCAAAGATCTAGTTCCTTTCGATCTAGAACTTGAGAAAACTTTGAGAAGAAAGTTGAAAGAGAAAAAGATGGTTGAAAACAACGAGAGAAACATCCCAGCGGAGTTGGATGAAGTTCAACTTCAACTTAAGTTGAGTGAAAAGGCTCGTATGGAAGAATTGGAGCATCATCAATTCAAAATGGATGAGCTCAAGGCTATGATGTTGGACATGAAGTTGGAGATGAATGATGCTAAGAAGAAGAAGGTCAAGAAACCAAAGTCCATTATAGCTGAATCATCCGACGATAAGGATGAGGATATGCCGCCACTACAGGACATTGATCCGGTGATCCATCCCGTTCGTAACAACCCTAGACCACCGGTTGTTCCTCGCATTCCCGCTGGAGATGTGAGAGTTGCTCATGAATGGGATGAACCACGGACTCTTGGGCAAAGAATGGATCCAATTCAACAACCGCGCCGTCTAGGTGTGAATTTCGGAGCTGAAGATATCCAGGAATTCAGTTTTAGCCCGCAAGTTATCACCATGGTTTGTCAAAGTCAATTTGGTGGAACGAGTGCTGAATCTCCACACCAACATTTGCAGAATTTTGAGATTCTCATGGAGACATTGAAGCCGAAAAGGGCCAACAACAACAACTACAAGATCAAACCGTTCTTGTTTTCTTTGAAGGACAAGGCTTTGTCTTGGTATCAAGCTCTTCCAGCTAGAAGGCTTAACACATGAGAGGATCTATCTTCGGAGTTCCTCACCAAGTTCTTTCCGCCATCCAAGACGGCGGAGTTGAGAGGTAAGATTAATGCATATCTATGAAACCTAACGAAAGTTTGTTTCAATCTTGGGAAAGGTTTCAGGATCTCTTATTGGATTGCCCACACCATGGCATTTCAAAGTTGGAATTATGTGAGATCTACTACAAGGGGTTGGATGTGGAAACACAATTCAATCTCCAATCTCTCTCTTGTAGTACATTTATGGACATGAGAGAAGATGATGTTTGGGACTTCATTGAGAAGCAAGCCTAAGTGATAGAGAAGTATTCCCACCGGAAGGTGGATCCTAATAGCCCGAATCAAGGGGATCCGGGAGCTAAGCTAACACAAGATGCACAAACTCAAATATTCTCCCTCAACACCGAAATCAAGGAGTTGAAGGAAATCATTAGAGTTGGCCTTCAAAAGCCAAAAGAGCAAGATGTTGGCTACTTAGGAAACAACAACAACCAAGGGAATAGGAACAATAACCGGAACAACAATTGGAACAACAATTGGAATAACAACAACAACAACAACAGAAATACCAACAACAATTGGCGGTCCAACCAACAACAAAATTTCGGTAATTCCTATTCAAATTCTGGAAATTCACTAACTCTCCATCTTCTTCTACTCCTTTGAAAAGTCAGGGACAAACATCAAATGGCTCAAACAAGACGGAGAAGGAGAAGCCCGATCCTATGTTGGAGACTATCTTAGGAAAGCTACAAGGTTTGGAGAGCTACATAACTTCGGTTGATAAAGCACACAAAGCTTTAAAAAACCAAATATTCAGCAAGGCCGGAGAAGTTCCTAGAGATCAAGGGAAGCTTCCCGGAAAGACAGAGGATAACCTGAAAGGAAGGGTGATGGCTATCACAACTAGAAGCGGTGTGACAACTACCGACCCGCAACCTAAGATTGTAGAAGTTCCAGCCGAGAAGGAGAAAGAAAAGGGGAAGGAGAAGGAAGATGTCTATGTTCCTCCTCCAGCTTACAAACCTCCTCTACCATTCCCGCAATCTAGAGCAAGAGCGCGTCTAGACAAGCAATTCGGTAAGTTCATTGAACTAATGAGCAAACTGCACATTAATATACCTTTCATTGATGCTATTGTAGGTATGCCTCCTTACGGGAAGTTTTTCAAAGAGCTCCTCTCTAACAAGAGGAAGCTAGAAGACTTTGGAGAAGTCAAGATGAGTTCAGAATCTTCGGAGCTCATCAAAACAATGACGGAAAAGATGCCCAAAAAGCTGAGAGATCCGGGGTCATTTTGCATTCCAATTGGAGTAGGAGAAGTCACATACAACGCTCTTTGTGACTTAGGAGCAAGCGTAAGTATCATCCCGCTTGCTTTGTGTTGGAAGGTCGGTTTAGGCGAACCTAAACTGGTGAAGATGACGTTGTACATGGCGGATCGATCCATAACTTGTCCTGTCGGTATCATTGAAGACGTCCCAGTCAAGCTCGGTAAGTTTTATATTCCAATAGACTTTGTTGTGCTTGACATTCGTATAGATTGTCCGGTTCCGATCATACTCGGAAGACCGTTTCTTACAACATCCGGTTGTATGGTGGATTTCAAGAATGCTAGACTAGCCTTCGACATAGGAGAGGAGAAGGTTGAATTTGTTCTCTCAACTTTGGTGAAAGAGCCAGCTCTTGGAGAGGATATGTTCAACATCTATGACGCAGAAGCGTCTAAAGAGGAAGTGAGCTCGATTCTATTCAAAGATCCATTGCAAAAGGTCATAACCATGAGCATCATGGAAAAGGGAGAAGAAGAGGAATGCAATGTTAAGATTGAAGCCTTGGAAGAGCTAAAGGAAGTATAAGAGGAAGAGTTTGAGAAACTATACGATGACTCAGAAAATGTGAGAAACCACGGTCAGTCGTGCTATTCCACGGCCGTGGTTTCACCAAAACTGGCCGTAAACTGCTATTTTGAGAGCAACCGAGAGTTCCACGCCCAAAACCATGGCCGTGGAAGTAACAGTGGTGCCGTAATTTTGGGAATTTCTGAAAACAATTCCGTTCTTTCCACAAATGCTCTTGAGTCTCCTTCAATCACTCCTACATCCTTAGATACTTCTAAGGAAGCTTCGGATACTCCTCAAGACTCATCAAAGGCATCAATAACAACGGAATTGAAGCCACTTCCCACACATCTTCGGTATGCATTTCTTGGAACTAATTCTACTCTTCCCGTAATTGTTAGTTCCGATTTAAGTGAAGATGAACATGAGAAACTAATGGTTGTTTTAAGGAAACATAAAAAGGCCTTAGGTTACAACATAGAGGATCTTGTAGGAATTAAACCATCTCTATGCATGCACAAGATTCTAATGGAAGAAGATTTCAAGCCTTCAAGACAACCTCAAAGACGGTTAAATCCGATCATGAAGGAGGTTGTCAAGAAGGAAATTCTTAAGTTAATTGACGCAGGTATCATCTATCTTATCTCCGATAGTAAGTGGGTGAGCCCCGTTCAAGTTGTCCCGAAGAAAGGAGGAATGACAATTATCACCAACAAGAACAATGAGTTCATTCCTACAAGAACCGTGACGGGATGGAGGATGTGCATTGACTACCGCAAGCTGAACAATGCAACTAGGAAGGATCACTTCCCGCTACCATTCATAGACCAAATGCTTGAGAGGTTAGCACAACACTCCTATTTTTGTTATCTTGACGGTTATAGTGGTTTCTTCTAGATTCCGATCCACCCGGACGATCAAGAGAATACCACATTCACGTGCCCGTGAGGTACGCTTGCATATAGGAGGATGCCATTCGGGCTTTGCAACGCCCCAGCCACCTTTCAAAATTGTATGATGGCCATCTTCTCCGAGTATATTGAGGAAATCATGGAGGTTTTTATGGACGATTATTCTGTTTATGGTTCCTCATTCGATAATTGTCTTTCTAACCTCTCTCTTGTGTTGCAAAGCTGTGAAGACACTAACCTAGTTCTTAATCGGGAGAAGTGTCAATTCATGGTTAAGGAAGGCATTTTACTAGGACACTTGATCTCTAATAGAGGGATCGAAGTAGACAAAGCTAAGATAGAGACTATAGAGAAACTTCCTCCTCCATCTTCAGTGAAGGGGATAATAAGTTTTCTAGGACATGCTGGATTTTATAGAAGATTCATCAAGGACTTTTCTAAGATTTCGAAACCGCTAACTAATCTGTTGATGAAGGATGTAATTTTTGATTTTTCGTAGGATTGTTTAGACGCCTTCTATAAGATCCGGGAAGCTCTCTTCTCAGCCTCGATTATCCAACCTCCGGACTGGAATCTCCCGTTCGAGGTTATGTGTGACGCAAGTGACGTAGCTGTTGGAGCGGTGCTGGGGCAAAAGAAGGAAGACTGAACCCATGCCATCTATTATGCTAGCAAGACGCTAGATGTAGCGCAGCTCAACTACGCCACAATGGAGAAAGAATTTTTGGCCATTGTATATGCATTTGAAAAGTTTCGTTCTTATCTTGTAGGAGCGAAGGTGATTGTGTACACGGACCATTCAGCAATCCGGTATTTGCTCGCCAAGAAGGATGCAAAACCGAGGCTGATTAGATAGATTTTCTCCTACAAGAATTCAATCTAGAGATCCGCGACAAGAAAGGCTCGGAAAATTCTGTTGCGGATCATTTGAGTCTTCTACCACACATTGAAGACGACGATCTACCCATTGATGACTCCTTCCCGGATGAGCACTTACACATCATGGAAGAGTGCATCTACAAAATCTCTAGAGGTAACGAACCTTGGTTTGCTGATTTTGTAAATTACTTGGTTTGTCAGGAAATACCTCCCGGATTATCCTATACACAAAGAAAGAAGTTCTTTAGGGGAATACTTTTGGAATGAACCTCTAGTCTTCAAGAGAGGTCCCAACGGCATCATTAGGAGATGTGTGCCGGAAGACGAAATGCAAAGCGTCATTCGTCATTGTTATTTACTACCTTGTGGAGGACACGCTAGTTCCAACAAAACTAGCGCTAAGGTATTGCAATCCGGATTCTTTTGGCCTACTTTTAAGGATGTGCAAACCTTTGTTTCTTGTTGCGATGCTTGTCAAAGAACAGGAAATATCTCTAGGAGAAACGAGATGCCTCTCAACAACATTCAGGAGGTGGAAATTTTCGACGTTTGGGAAGTCGACTTTATGGGACCTTTCCCATCATCTTGCGGAAACCAATACATACTTCTAGCTGTAGATTGTGTTTCGAGATGGGTTGAAGCTATTGCCTTTCCAACTAATGATGTCATGGTTGTTGTCAAGTTCTTTAATAGAACTATCTTCCCAAGGTTTGGGACACCACGGACCATCATTAGTGACGGAGGTTCACACTTCATTGCACGACGATTCGAAGCTCTACTAGCTAAGTACGGGGTGACTCACAAGATCGCCACTCCCTACCATCCAAAAACAAGTGGGCAAGTGGAAATTTCAAATAGAGAGATCAAGGGCATCCTTGAGAAGACGGTATCAAACACAAGGAAGCATTGGTCTTTGAAACTAGATGACGCGTTATGGGCGTATAGGAATGCATACAAGACTCCTATAGGTACAACACCATACAACCTTGTATATGGGAAGTCTTGTCATCTCCCGGTGGAGCTAGAACACAAGGCTTACAGGGTTGTGAAGTGGTTGAACTTCGGCATGAAGGAAGCGGGTGAGAAGCGCCTGGACCTTAACGAGCTTGATGAACTCCGCTTGAACGCCTATGAGAAAGCCAAGATTTACAAAGAAAGAGCGAAGCGTTGGCATGATAAGCATATCATTCCAAAGGACCTTAAAGAAGGAGATCAAGTTCTCCTTTTCAATTTGAGACTTTGGCTCTTTCCAGGTAAGCTTAAATCTCGTTGGACTGGACCTTATTTGATTAAACGTGTTTTTCCCCATGGCGCAGTTGAAGTATGGGGTGAAAAGAACGGAAGTTTCAAGGTGAATGGCCAACGACTTAAGAAGTATTCACCGGAGATCCCAATTGAGGAAATCGCTCTGATTGTCCTCGAATAAACTCAAGAACGGTCTAGCTACGGACCCAAAACAAGCGCTTCTTGGGAGGCAACCCAAGGTATTGCACTTACGTTTTTGTTTTCTTTCTTAGATTAGTTTAGTTGTTTTCTTTTGTTTTCCCCTCGATACCTCCCGGTATGTTATGTTTTTGGATGTAGGAATAAGGAATGGGCAAAGGAAGGAAGAAAAAGTTGGAAAGAATTGATGAAACTTAGATTTGTGGCACACAACAGAGACTTCCACGCCCAAACCCACGGCCGTGGAAGTAACTGGTGGCCGTAATTTCCCAAATTTTGACACAAATCAGAGAAAAACCACGGGTCCGTACATTTCCACGGCCGTGGAATGCCTCGAGTAACAATGGTTTTCAAATTTTTACGGCCACTATATAAACCACTTTCCTTCACAAAAACACAACCATTCTTACCTTCCATGCCCAAAACCACACCCAAATCGCCGCCACCTTTCTTCATCCCATAATTCTTCATCCGGAGTCCGATTCGATCGATTCTTCAACCTAAAGTGGAGCATTTTGAATCATCTACAAGATCTAAGCAACAAACTGAGTGAACAATCCACATTGGAGAAGGAATTTGGATTTTTCAAATCCAAACCTAGGTTTTTATTCTCTATTCTCTTCTTGGTCATTTTGGTTCAATTTGTTCGCAAGATTTTAGGAGAACTGGACGAAATTGGATATGGAATTAGTCTAGGGCTATGATTGTTGACTTTGGTGTGCATTTGCTGAATTTTGGGAGAGACAGAGGAAAACCACGGTTCCGTACATTTCCACGGCCGTGGAAAATCAAGAACATACCGTGGTTTTTTCTGTTGTCGAAAAAAAATGTTTAGAAGGAAGTCTAGTAGGGACAAGAAGTAAAAGGGTGATAGTTCCTCCTCCTCCCAACCCCCTGCTAGTGAACCACCATCACCACCACCTCCTAGAATCCCTAGAATCCATGAGGATTACCAAGGAGCCTTAGAAAGGATTGAAAAAAGACCAATCATAGGACCTAGATACCTTGTCCTAGAGTACCTTGAGGAGCTCAATATGGTGAATGATCTAACTTGGCTATTGGATAGAGCCGGATTGATCATCTTCTCTGCCATTAGAGAAGATGCTTATGAGGAGATAACAAGGGAGTTTGTGACTTCCTTTGAGCATAGCAATGTTAACGGAACGGTCTCCTTTAGGCCAATGGAGCAAAACTATGAGCTCTCCATAATTCAGTTTGGCACCTTCTTTTGGTTCCGTGAGAGTTTCAATGGTAGGTTTCCCGGGGGAGTGTATGCTAAAGATTTTTGGGAGGATATTGCTATGATCTATGCTAGTGAGGATCGTTGGCAACCGGCCGACACCAAGGCTAAGCTCATCTACCACTTAGCCTTGAAGATAGCCCATAGATTCCTTTTGGAGTGTCTTTTCCCTAGGACCGAAACACCACAAAGGATCAAGACCGATGAGCTTTTCCCCCTCTATTGTATGATTACCGGTAGATCCGCCGATTGTGCCACCCTACTTTCCTCCACCATTAGTAAGTTGAAGAAGAAAAAGGCCGGGAACATAGGTTATGGGGGTATGGTGACTCACATCGCCAACCAATTGGGGATTGACTACTTCGCATGTACTAGGATAGCAGCGAGACCTTTGGGTCTTAATGGGCTTATGACTAGAGGGATCATCTTTCCCCACCACCGTGCTTCACCTACCACCGCTATGTCTTGGGAGGAGGGAAGTGGTAGGGGCATTCCATGGCTTCCCGAGTACTCCATCATGCTAGGCCGCCACAATTGGAAGGAGACCTTTGTACTCATGCATGCCAATAGACTTGTAGCTCCTCCGTATGTGCCGGATGAGGTTCCAGCTGAGGATGATGATGAGGAGATGGGAGGAGGACATGACCATGATGTAGGAGGCGCTGAGCATGACTTTGGGACATTCCCGGACCAGCCGGCCAACTTCCCGGAGCCTCCTAGGCGATCTCCCCGCCCTTCTAGACCTTCCGGTTCATCTTCTTCACGCAGGGCTAGTGTGAATGAGAGGCCGACGTGGATGGAGATTCCACCCGCTTGGTATGGAGAGCAGCCGTCATGGATGGGAGCTCCTCCTCCATGGTATGGTCATCCACCGGTGGCACCGACTCCTCCTCAGGACACTCCTGCATGGTATGGCCAGCCGCCAGCTTGGTATTCACAGTTACCAGAGTGGGCGACCGATCTCTCGAGGAGAGTGGGAGATCTAGAGATCCATCAGCAGGCCTATGACATAGATCGCCAGGAGAACGCCCATATCTTGAGGGACGTCTACCACCAGCAGTTTGGGCGGAACTTCAGCTCGGACTTCTATCCATTCCCGCCGCCGCCTTCCCAGTGATGATGATGAGATGATCCGCCGGTTAGAGCCGCTCCACCGCCATTAGTGAGTTCTTTTGTTTCTTTTCTTTTCTTTTCTTTATTTCTTTTAAACATTGAGGACAATGTATATGTCAAGTATGGGGTGGGGTGTGACTATCGTTTGTAATAACTCTACTCACTTTGTTTGCTTATGTCTATGAACACTTGCATGTTTCCTTTCATTGTCACACGTTTCATTATTGCATTGCATGAAATAGGCTTTGAAAAGCCCATAAAAATTTGAAAATTTTGAAAACTTTTGTGCTTCTAAGATTAGAGATGATTTATATGATGAATCTACTTGTGGAAGGAGTTTTTGATGACAATTGTATGCTTGAATTGAATTATGAATTGTGAAGAGATTGAGTATGTTGTTTATCCTTTCTTGAAAGTTTCATAATGTGAAGGTTTCTATCTAAATCATATTGAGAAACGAAGGTTGAAATCATAATATAAGTTCTTATACTTCTTTATGAGATGATTAAGGCACCTCGATTTTCTTACTTCTTTCTTTGATCATTTAGCCACTCAATATAAATATTTGCCTCCTTTACCTATCCGGGATTTAGGAAGAGTTGATTTTGGCATGTTTGATGTGGGAGGGCCATGAAAGCAATTGTTAAATTCAAAGTGTAGGAAAGTATAGGTTTGGGGAAGTCAATCATGATGATGAGTAACTGTTAGCATGAACTATGACTATATTTTAGGCACTTGTTTTAGTTGTTTTTCCCTCTTTATTGTGTTCTTAGATATGAGTTTGATGCAATTGTGAGCTAGTTCATCCACTTTGTCGATATAGAGATCTACACTAGCTTCGTTTTGTTTTTAGGTAAATAAAGCTTGGATTGGAGCAAAATGTGGAAGGAAAGGAGTTAGAACACAAGGCGTACTGGGCTGTGAAGTGGCTGAACTTCGGCATGAAGGAAGCGGGTGAGAAGCGCCTCTTAGACCTCAATGAGCTTGAAGAACTCCGCTTGAACGCCTATGAAAACGCCAAGATCTACAAAGAAAGGGCGAAGCGTTGGCATGATAATCATATCATCCCAAAGGATCTCAAAGAAGGAGATCAAGTTCTCCTCTTCAATTTGAGACTTCATCTCTTTCCAAGTAAGCTTAAATCTCGTTGGACATGACCTTATCTAATCAAACGTGTTTTTCCCCATGACGCAGTTGAAGTATGGGGTGAAAAGAGTGGAAGTTTCAAGGTGAATGGTCAACGTCTTAAGAAGTATTCACCGGAGCTCCCGGTTGAGGAAATCGCTCCGATTACCCTCGAATAAACACATGAACGGTCTAGCTACGGACCCAAAACAAGCGCTTCTTGGGAGGCAACCCAAGGTATTGTACTTACTTTTTTTGTTTTTCCCTTCTTGGAGTAGTTTAGTTGTTTTTTCTTTGTTTTTCCCTCGATACCTCCCGGTGTGTTATGTTTTTGGATGTAGGAATAAGGATTGGGCAAAGGAAAGAAGCAAAAGATGGAAGGAATTGACGAAAATTGGATTTTGGCACACAATAGAGACTTCCACGCCCTAAACCACGGTCGTGGAAGTAACAGTGGCCGTAATTTTTCAAAAATTGGCAAAATTCACGAAAACCACGGGTTCCGTACATTTCCACGGCCGTGGAATGGCCCGAGTGACCGTGATTTTCAAAAATTTTATGGGCACTATATAAATCACCTTCTTCACAAAACACACCAAAAATCCCAATTCCACGCCCAGTTCCACGCCCTAATCGCCGACCCCCTTCTTCATCTCGCAATGCTTCGTTCGGAGTCCGATTCGTTCGATTCTTGAGCCTAAAGTGGAGCATTTTCGATCATCTACATGATCCAAGCAACAAAACAAGTGAACAATCCACTCAGAAGAAGGAATTTGGATTTGAAAGATCCAAAACCTAGGTTTTTCTCCCTTTTCTCTACTTTGTCAATTCGGCTCTATTTTTCGCAAGAATTTAGGAGAACTGAATAAAATTGGAATTGGAATTAGTCTAGGACAGTGATTGCTGAGTTTGGTGTTGATTTGCTGAGATTTGAGGAAAACAGACCAAAACCACGGTCCTTATAGGTTCCACGGCCGTGGTTTTCGAAGAACATGCCGTGATTTTCTCTGATGTTGAAAAATATGATTAGAAGGAAATCCAATAGGAACAAGAAGAGAAAGGATGGTAGTTCCTCCTCTTCCCAACCTTCCCCTAGTGAACCACCATCACCACCACCTCCTAGAATCCCAACTATCCATGAAGACTACTTAGGAGCCTTAGAGAGGATCGAGAAGAGGCCGGTCATAGGACCTCGATACCTAGTCCTTGAGGAGCTTGAGCCACTAAATGTTGTCAATGACTTGACATGGCTCTTGGATAGAGTTGGTTTGATAGTCTTCTCCGCTATTAGAGAGGACGCTTATGAGGAGATCACAAGGGAGTTTGTCACCTCCTTTGAGCATAGCCACATGAACTGAACTGTTTCTTTTAGGCTAATGGAGCAAGACTATGAATTCTTCATTGTTTAGTTTGGAACCTTCTTTGGATTCCATGAGAGTTTCAATGGGAGGTTTCCTAGTGGTGTGTATCCTAAGGACTTTTGGGAGGAGATTGCCATGATATATGCTAGTGAGGATCATTGGCAACCAGCCGACACCAAGGCTAAGCTCATCAATTACTTAGCCTTGAAGATAGCTCATAGGGTCCTTTCCAAGTGTCTCTTCCCTAGGACCGAGACCCTTCAAAAGATTAAGACCGATGAGCTCTTCCTCCTTTATTGCATGCTTTACGGCAGATCTGCTGATTGTGTTACCCTCCTTGCCTCCACCATGAGTAATAAGAAAGCCGGGAACATTGGTTATGGTTGTATGGTGACTCATATAGCCAACCAACTAGGGATAGATTACTCCGCTTGTACTAGGATAGAGGCGAGACCTTTGGGTCTCAACGGCCTTATGACTAAAGGCATCATCTTTCCCCGCCACTAAGCTCCACCTACCACAACCATGCCATGGGAGGAGAGAGGTGGTCGAGGTATGATGCGCTCTTCGTCCGTTGAACGCAAGGATCCGCCGGTGTTGTTCCTCTGTCGATTTCTTTTGTGTATTTTCGATTTATATGGATATGCCAAGCAAGGAATCGTCCAGCCTCGCACCTTGGATCTCCTTGGCTCGAGTTCTTCTTTCCTCGGAATCTCACTTCGGAAATTAGACCTCCTTTGTCCTCCTAGCCTCGCACCGTAAGGACACCACTCAGCCTCTCACCTTGTGGGTTTCGAAACCTTGGCCTCTCACCTTAGTCTCTAGGTTTGTTTTGCTTTAAAGTGAAAACACAACTTTGATTGAACTCAACTTTTATAATCTGCCTAAAAACGTGGGTAGAAGATGGCCTTATATGGCTGAAAAATTCAGCACCAACTCCCCACAATAATAACTTACAAGTAGTTCAAAAGTTGGATACTAAATGAAGGAAATCCTAGGGTCTTTCAACCAACAACTTCAAGCAATAAATGGCCTAAAAACCATTAATATGGCCGACCACCTTAGAGCTCCAAGGTTACAAAAACGTGGCTGAAATAAACCAAACTAAAGTGGTTTAAAACCATGAAATAAAGTCAAACATGACCACATAAAATAAAACAAAAGGTTACATCTAGGTTTTAAAGTGATCCGGCATCCTCAATCGCCTCAAGTATGTTCACCAAGTGATAGTCATGGACGTCCTTAAAGGTCGGGGCTCTGAAAGGGTGGTAGGTCAAAGTGGTTTGGCCTAGCATGCGTGCTCTAGCTCGAGTGAGAGGTGGTGTTGATCTTGGTGCGGTCACATCAGTTTCGTTGCTTAAGTCCGGCGGGCTCACATCAAGGTATCCCTTGGCTTCCTGAGTACTCCATTATGGCTGGACGCCATAATTGGAAGGCGACCTTTGCGGCTATGCATGCCAATAGACTCGTAGCTCCTCCGTGTGTGCCGGATGATATCCCAGTTGGGGATGATGATGAAGAGATGAGAGGGAGTGATGACCATAAGGTAGGATGTGATGAGCATACATTTGGTACATTTCCGGATCAGCCGGACGCCTTCCCGGACCCACCTAGACGTTCTCCCCGCCCTTCTAGACCTTCTAGTGCCTCTTCTTCACGCAAGGCTAGCGTGAGTGAGAGGCCAACTTGGATGGAATCTCCACCCACTTGGTATGGAGCGCATCCGGACTGGATGGAGCTCCTCCACCATGGTACAAGCAGGCACCGGTGGCACCGACAGCTCCCCCACCTCAGGATGATCCAGCTTGGTATGGACAGCCGCCGAATTGGTACTCGCAGCTTCCGGAGTGGGTCACCGATCTATCCAGGAGAGTGGGAGATCTAGAGATCCGACAGGAGACTCATGACACCCGGAGCCAGGAGTTTGGGCGGCCTTTTAGCTCTGATTTCTTTCCATATCCACCACCGCCTCCTCCACAGTGATGACGATGATTGACCGCTAGTTCGAGCCACCGCACCGCCATTAGTGAGTTTCCTTTTTCTTTTCTTTCTTTTCTTTATTTCTTTTGAACATTGAGGACAATGTATGTTTCAAGTATAGGGTGGGGTGTGACTATCGTTTGTAATGACTCTACTCACTTTGCTTCGCACTTCTATGAACACTTGCATGTTTCCTTTCATTGTCACACATTTCATTATTGCATTGCATGAAAAAGACTTTGAAGAACCCATAAAAATTTGAAAATATTTGTGCTTCTAAGATTAGAGATGAGTTCTATGATGCAAACTACTTGTGGAATGAGTTTTTGATGACAATTGTACGCTTAAATTGAATTATGAATTGTGAAGAGATTGAGTATGTTGTTTATCCTTTCTTGCAAATTTCATAATGTGAAGGTTTTATCTAAATCATATTGAGAAACAAAGGTTGAAATCACAATATAAGTTCTTATACTTTTCTATGAAATGATTAAGGCACCTCGATTTTCTTACTTTTTTCTTTGATCATTTAGCCCCTCAATGAAATAATTGCCTCCTTTACCTATCTGGGATTTAGGGAGGGTTAATTTTGGCATGTTTGATGTAGGAGGGTCATGAAAGCAATTGTTTTCAAAGTGTAGGAAAATTCTAGGTTTGGGGAAGTCAATCATGACGATGAGCAACTCGGCACCATTCACATAGCCGGGTGTTTGTGTCTTGCCAAAGTCGGATTGAGCGATATTCCTAACGGATTATGGTATGTGCATCAAGGGTTTGAGGCATCTCGAAATTGAGAAACGCCTATCTCCTAGGCTTCGGTTATTGTGCACCGCTGTCCATAACTCCAAAAGTAAAATCGAAAAATTATGTGCAAAAAGTCTAGAGCAAAGCTCTAAGTTGGTGGAACTTCAAATAGTAAAAAGAAAAGAGTTTGTGTTGTCCTTCTTCCTGGATTCATACACCACATTCCCTTATAAGTTTCCCACCTTTTTCCGCATTCTTGGCCTTATTTGAAAGTCCTTGAGATTATAAGAGTGTTATTTGACTTGGTGATCTAAATTGAAGCTTCACAAGCTTGATTTTGACAATGCTTGAAGGTTATGATGTTTGTCTTGAAGTATTTGCAATTTATGAAGTTTATTTGCTTTGCATACTTTGGTTTATGAATATGAGCATTTTCAAGGATGAATGAAGCAAGGTTTGAGGATGATCTATTGACTAGAAGCACACCAACCAAAAAGATTGTTTTGCATTCATATTTCATTCTACCTTATGTTCTAAGCTTTTAAAAACCTTGCTTGGGGACAAGCAAGTGGCAAGTATGGGGTATTTTGTTAGCATGAAATATGACTATATTTTAGGCACTTATTTTAGGTGTTTTTCCCTCTTTATTGTGTTCTTAGATATGAGTTTGAAGCAATTGTGAGCTAGTTCACCCACTTTGTCGATATAGAGATCTACACTAGCTTCGTTTTGTTTATAGGTGAATAAAGCTTGGATTGGAGCAAAATGTGGAAGGAAAGGAGTGTTTGACCATGCTTGATGGCAAGGAGATGCATTGGAGAGGATAAGGAAGGAGCATGAATGAAGGATGTCACGAAACTAAGGCAAAAACCAAGGATCTAAGGAACCACGCCCTGAATTACGGTCGTGGAAGAGGATTTAGAAGAACCACGCCCTAAATTACGGCCGTGGATTTGGCAATATGAACGTGGACATGAGTTTGGAGCACTGCAGAGAGTTACATGGTCTAAACCACAACCGTCGAAATCATATGGTAACGTAATTGGGTTCCACGCTCTAAACCACGGTCGTGGAAAGTTGTTCTTAACCGTGATTTTGGAGATTCTGTGACGTGTCATATTTTTCCACGTCAGCCACGTCATTGGGCTTTCTCGTAACCCTACCTCGCCCTATAAAAAGGCTTGAGAAAGGAGTTTTCGGGACGCTCGCTTACTCTCGCTTATCCTCGCTTACCGCTGTTTAGAGTTCCGCTTAGAGTTTGGAGACGGCCTTAAGGTTTCATTTCAACCTTAAGGATTGGAGATTCGTGAAGGACGTATTTCGGAGATTGTGTACTTTTGGAGATATTTTAGGGTTTTCATTGAAAGACGGATTGACATCCCGTTCTTTGTGACTTCTCTAGATCTTTGTGAGGGTTTCTACTCCTATTCTTCTAAATTCATAAACATAATACTTTGTGTTTGGATTTCGAGATTGACTTTGAGTTTTATTTGAGTTTTTGAGGGTTTTCATCTTTCATTCTTCTTAATTTGATTATTGATATCATGACAATGATCGTTGGCTAAAACCCTTTAGCAATTCTATGGTGAAGGGTTGATAGTTGTGGCTTAGATGATGATAGACCGATCGTAATTTGATTGGACCCTGAGAGTGTGAGAAACATCATCGACACCCTAAATCACGGGCTGTTCTTGGTTTTCACGGCTGTGATTCTCAAGATCTACCCGTGATTTCCCCTGGTTTACAAACTTTACTTTTGCTTTAATCCAAAGTTAAATATTATCTTTAACCTAGCATTGGCTTGCCTTTTCTAGGTAGTAGTGAGATTCAACATCCTCTATTTCGGTTTCGAGTGTCACAACCTTAACCGTTTTGGCTTGTCTTTGATTCCTTGGGTTTGGACATGGGTATTTGAGATTAATTCTTATCTTTAGATCATTTCTATATTGCAGCCTCAACAACCTTTATAGAGAGGGTCTTTGGGTTAGACATATAAAGTTTTGGAACTTCACCGCACACAACCTTGTTTTAGTATACCTTTGCAATTCTTAACTCTGTCCTTATATATAGTATATCTTGAATCGATTGCCACAATTAAATTCCTGGATCTTTAGGGTTGTTGTTTTCCCCAATATTTGCAAAGCTTCTACATTTTTGATTGCTCGATTACTTGAAACTGATTTTGTTTCACCAATTCCTTGAGTTCGATACTCTGGAATACTTGCTTATCTACGCCGATCCGTACACTACGGATTCGCTTGCTTTCATTCTAGTTTTATAAATTTAAAACTTATTTGCATGCACGTTTAGAGGCGATCAATAACTCGACACCATTCACATAGCCGGGTGTTTGTGTCTTGCCAAAGTCAGATTGAGCGATATTCCTAACGGATTATGGTATGTGCATCAAGGGTTTGAGGCATCTCGAAATTGAGAAACGCCAATCTCCTAGACTTCGGTTTTTGTGCACCGCTGTCCATAACTCCAAAAGTAAAGTTGAAAAATTATGTGCAAAAAGTTTAGAGCAAAGCTCTAAGTTGGGGGTTAGTTCAAATGGTGAAAAGAAAAGAGTTTGTGTTGTTCCTTCTTCCTGGATTTATACACCACATTCCTTTACAAGTTTCCCACCTTTCCGTATTCTTTACCTTACTTGAAAGTCCTTGAGATCATAAGAGTGTTATTTGACTTGGTGATCTAAATTGAAGTTTCACATGCTTGATTTTGACAATGCTTGAAGGTTACGATGTTTGTCTTGAAGTTTATGCAATTTATGATGTTCCTTTGCCTTGCATATTTTGGTTCATATGTATGAACGTTTTCAAGGATGAATGAAGCAAGGTTTGAGGATAATCTATTGATTAGAAGCAGATTGCCAAAAAGATTGTTTTGTTTTGTTTTGAATTCATATTTCATTCTACCTTATGTTCTAAGCTTTTGAAAACCTTGCTTGGGGACAAGCAAGCGACAAGTATGGGGTATTTTGTTAGCATGAAATATGACTATATTTTAGGCACTTGTTTTAGTTGTTTTTCCCTCTTTTATGTGTACATAGATATGAGTTTGAAGTATTTGTGAGCTCATTCACCCACTTTGTCGATATAGAGATCTACACTAGCTTTGTTTTGTTTATAGGTGAATAAAGGCTTGAATTGGAGCAAAATGTGGAAGGAAAGGAGTATTTGATCATGCTTGATGGCAAGGAGATGATTTGGAGAAGCTATGGAAGGAGCATGAGTGAAGAACATCACGAAATAAAGGCTTTCACAAGAATTTGGATTTCCACGCCCAAAATTACGGCCGTGGATTTGGCATTGGATCGTGGAAAGTGACATTGGAGCACAACAGAAAGTTACACGGTCTAAACCACGGCCGTGGAAAGTTATGAGACCGTGATTTCCATGACGAAGGTGACGTGTCATATTTTCCACGTCAGCGACGGTTATTGGGCTTTCTCGTAAACCTATTTTCGCCCTATAAGAAGGCTTGAGAAAAGAGTTTCGAGGACGGCTGCTTTAGGGTTCATTTTACTTTTGGGATTGAGACGAAGGATTGGAGACTCGGATTGTGGCTTGGAAAGACGTGATTTTGGAGATTGTGTACTTTTGGGATATCTTAGGGTTTACATTGAAGGACGGATTGACATCCCGTTCTTTGTTGTTTCTCTAGATCATTGTGAGGATTTCTATTCTTACTTTTCTACATTCATCAAACATACATTGTTGTGGATTTGAGTTTTGTTATTGGATAATAATTGAGTTTTCGAAGTTTTAGACCTTTTCTCTTTTAAACTTGATTTTTGATATCATGAATATAATTATTGGCTAAAACCCTTTAGCAATTCTAAGGTGAAGGGTTGATAGTTGTGGCTTAGATGATGATAGATCGATCATAAAGAGATTGGACTTTGAGAGTGTGAGAAACCTCGTCGACACCCTAAACCACGGTCTGTTTTTGAGTTCCACGGCCGTGGAATCTCAAGATCTAGCCGTGATTTTCTCTGTTTTACGACCTTTGCTTTTGCTTTAATCCAAAGTTAAAGATTTGCTTTAACCTAGCCTTGGCTTGCCTTTTCTAGGTAGTAGTGAGACTCAACATCTTCTATTTCGGTTTCAAGTGTCACGACCTTAACCGTTTGAATTTTTCTTTGATTCCTTGGGTTTGGGCATGGGTATTTGAGATTAATTCTTGTCTTTTGATCCTTTCTATACTGCAGCCTCAACAACCTTTATAGAGAGAGTCTTTGGGTTAGACATATAAGGTTTTGAAATTTCACCGTACTCAACCTTACATTAGTTATACCTTTTCAACCTCAACTCTGTCCTTATATCTCTAGAATATCTTGAACCGATTGCCACAATTGGATACCTGGATCTTTAGAATTGCTGTTTTCCCAATTATTTGCAAGGCTTCTATACTTTTGATTGCTCGATTATTCGAAACTGATTTTGTTTCACAAAATCCCTGAGTTCGATACTTTGGAATACTTGCTTAACTACGCCGATCCGTACACTGCGGGTTCGCTTGCTTTGATTTCAGTTTTATAATTAAAATTTATTTGCACGCACACTTTGAGGCGAACAGAGTGGTTGCAATGACGCTTAAATCTCGAATGTGGAGCGAGAAACAGAAGGAGAAAAAGAGAGGAGAGAAGGAGAAGATGGAGGTAGGGTTTGGGCGGTTAAAATAAGATGGGGTACATTAACCTAATAGAAAAATACTAATGACCTATTTACTAAACTAAAAACTCAAAATAGCCTAATTACCTAATTAGCCCTAATTTTTTCTTCTTCTTGATTTCTACTCCAATGTCCTCATATAAAGATTTGAGCGAGAGACTATAATTTGAGGTAGAAAATGAAACAAATATGTGTTGTGGTTGAACTAAGGTAGTCCTATCCATCCTTATAAAAACGAAAGATACAAGAACACCAGAAGTTGTCTCATAATAGTACATCCATATAACATTTAAAATCCTCTCCTTTAAATTTTTAAGTACGGAGTATGGTGGACTTGTGATGGGAGAAAATTTATTATTTGTAATGTAGTCGTAAATTTGTATGACCATAACGTAAAATGTATAAATTAAATTAAGTGTGAAAATTTGAATAAATTTGTGCTGTGTGCTTATATATGTGATTTGACAAAAAATAATGTATAGGAGTACAGTATTGATGTCAACGTGGTCAGGCAGCGTACTATAGTTTACGCGGGAGTTTCCATAAAAGCAACCCAAAAACAGTTGGACGACTCTCTGTTAAAACATGATATTCTCCCCCATCGTCACATATGAATTCTAACATTAAAACCTTAGGAAAAACACCTTCAAATAAAGAAAATAAAAGAATGCCAATATTTGCTTTCTCCCAACGAAAACGAATCTCCCCGTCTGGTTGAACCTGGAGAACGCCGATCGATCCTAATTCTCGTCAATCGTCTTTGTCTATCAGATCAAAAATTTCTTGTATGCTCTTCTTCGATCGGAGTTGTTCTCCGCATCGCTACATTTGTGTTTTAATTAGGTTTTCTCCCCTCTCAATTTGAGATTTACGGGACTATTGTTCTTTGATATTTGCCAATCTTTTCTCTTCCAGATAATAAACCACTCTGAGAAGAATTGAAAATGGTGAAGGAGACAGAATACTATGAATTGCTGGGCGTTAGCCCGGATGCCTCTGCGGCTGACATTAAGAAGGCCTATTATCTCAAGGTAACTCCCAAAATAAGGAAGTATGGATTGAAGCATTTTGTTTTTTAATCAATTTGAAGTTGCTTTTCGTAGGATTTGATTAAGGGCACGACTCTTGGTTGGGGGAAAATCGTTTATGATTAATATTACAGGAAAATTTGATTGCTGTATTTTTTATCATTCGGCTGAGTTTTTCAGATAGCTTTGGGTACGCTGGCTTTGTTATTTCTAGTTTGTTGTGTTCCAGCCTATAGACCATTTAGGACACCCCAGGTTAAACCAATCATGAAGATAAACCCCAGGATTTTGTAACACAATGCATGCTTGACTTATGCCCAATCAAGGCTACTGTGATTTGTACTCTATCCCTCTACACATGAGCTTTGAAGATCAGTGCAGACTAAACGATGGTTGCACTGTGGCCAAAACTTGTCAGAGAAGTAGAAAAACTGCAAAACTATAAAACAATCAGTGTGATTATGTTGGTAATATAGTATAGTAGATTGTGACTTACTTTGAAGTACTTACGTTGGAAAGCTGGATACATGTTTTTTTAAAATCAAAGAAAGGTTAAAAACAACTGGAAATTATTTTCTCCAAAGTAAGAAGTACCATTACTCACCATTCATAACTAATGGAAAAGCCTGTTAGTAGAGATTCCTCAACTTCTAAGCATCTAAACTCACGATTATTTGCTTGTTTTAGAAATTTTAAATACACGTAGCCATGAAAGATATATTTCTCACATTAGACTAGCACCAGTGACGGTAAATTGTTGGAGATAATAAGTTCCCACATCTAAAGTGGGGACATTCCGAGACTAGTATATATAAGGTCGGTGGACTACTCTTGCCAATTGGTTCTAGGATGGAACCTCGCCGGGTTTATGTGTAAGGCAATAATTACCAACTAGTGTCTAGTACTATCACAAATTTTGTTCAAATTAACGGTTATCATCACTTGTATAATTGGTCTAAATAAACAGAAAACTCTTGAGACTGATAAGTAGTAGCAACATCTTTTTTCTTAGACATGTTCGTGTTATATGTTTCCGGTCATGAAATTATTAGATCCATAAACACAAAACATGTCTAAGAAGTAAGACGTTGCTACTAGTTATCACATGGTTTTCTGTTTCTTTGGACCCATTATACAAGTAATTAGTTTTTACCTCATGGTGAATCCATTTCTTATCTAAAGGCTATGTCTTGATGTCTCTCTGTAACATGCACGTTTGTTCCTTTTCTTCTCAGGCTAGGATATGCCACCCTGATAAGAATCCCGATGATCCGACAGCTGCCAACAGATTTCAGGTAATGCATTTTGTTGACCACCTATCTGTAATATACAATGTTGATTGACAGTAGGTGTGAACCGAACTTATATTCCACTTTTCTTCATCAATTGTTCTTTAATCTCATTTATTACCTATCCTCTTATTCTTTTATGGAAGCTAATTCCTGATAATGTGGTAAAATTCTAAAGGCTCTTGGCGAGGCTTATCAGGTCCTGAGTGATCCTGATAAACGCGAAGCTTATGACAGATACGGAAAGACAGGGATCCCTCAGTAAGTTTTATAAGTGGTGGGATTTTATTTTTTGTAGAGACCATTGTATAGGTAATATATGTACTCATCAGCTGAAAGACACTTGCGCTGATCTACATTGGATGCGTTTAGTTACTAGCTTGCTTTGATCTTTCTAATGATTCATTACTGACATCTATTATTCTTCTTAGGGACTTCATGATGGACCCTGCATCTGTTTTTGGGATGCTTTTTGGAAGTGATTATTTTGAAGATTATATCGGTGAACTAGCTTTGGCAACTATATCAGCCATTGACATGGAAGAGGACACACAGGTCCCTCCAGAAGTGAGGAAGCAAAAAATTCAAGATAGGATAAAGGTAATGATACTTTCTTTTTATTATGATCTCATTTAACAAGTAATACAGCTAAATTTACTTTCATTTATAAGTAGGCAATGCAAAAGGAGAGAGTAGACAAGCTTGCAGAGAAACTGAAAGCACGCCTTCAGAAATATGTTGATGGCCACGTTGATGAATTTGTTGAGTGGGCGAAGTCAGAAGGATCTCAATTATCCAAAGCTGGTAAGTAGAAACCCGTGCCTCTGTGTAACAGGATGTATCTGATCAATTTGTTGAGCTTAGAAGTTCTTATGAGTTTTCCTGTATTTACCTGGAAATATTTTACTTCGGGTCAATACAACCTTAGGGTGGGGATCAGTCGTAAAGTATTATACACATTTTTTTTAACTAATAAATATTATCACCATGTAGCATTTGGAGAGCCTATGCTGCACACCATTGGTTACATTTATACTAGACGATCTTGTAAAGAGCTTGGGAAGGATAAAAGGTACATGAAGGTACCTTTTCTGGCAGAGTGGGTTAGAGATAAGGGACATATGATGAAATCTCAAGTGATGGCAGCATCAGGTATATTAATCTGTTAATTTGGTTACGTTGCTAGTTTGCTGCAGTAGTAAAAGAAAAATAGTTAAGCTTTTAGCCTATTATAATGTAACAAACCTTCCTGTGTTTGAGTTATTTTCTAGGTGCTGTATCATTGATTCAGATACAAGAGGATATCAAGAAGCTTAGTCAAGGAGAAAACAGAGAAGAGAACTTAATGAAAGCATTAGAAGACAAGAAAGATGCCATGGTCAATTCTCTTTGGCAGATTAATGTTGTTGACATTGAGACAACCTTAGCACGCGTCTGCCACATGGTGAGTTTCATTATTGTTTTGTCATGGATGCTGTCGGTTCTTGCATATGGCTTTGAACTTCCTCAATTAAATTACTGACAGAATATCAGTCTATTTACCATGTAAACCTTACTAGTTCCTTATTGTCATCTTACTATTGGTTGCGAGTTATCAATATAGTCAAACAGGCAGTGCCATTTTAACATTTACGGTGCAGTCTTTCTTATTGACTAATCCATTAAATTAATAGACTGCTCCTCGGTCTGTATGCTCTTTACATATGAGTGCTCTGCAAAAATGGATGATGCCCCTAACTTAGTTTTTGCACTTTATTATTTCCACAACAAGCATGCATGCATCCTTGTTTCAGTGATGCAAAGAGCCAAAGAAAATAGTAAATAGTGTCTAGTGACTTGTAGTGTAAAACAGAAGCTGTTCAAGATGAAATTTTTGGTTGTTGTGGTAAGGGATAGATTTCTGTTGGATGCCTAAGAGTGTACGCCCGTATGTATTTTCTATCTAATTTGGTTTTCAAGGCAAAGTAAGGCATAAAATAAGATGTAGCGTAGATGGTTACAATATGATAATCAGTTCCGGATTGAATTGTGTAAAAACTGTAATGATGTGAAGCTTGAGTCAATTTTGCTACTAAATTGTCTCCTCTGCTTATGTTAGATAATTTGAGAAAATCGACAATCTTTTGGACTTATGTTTTAGGTTCTGCGGGATTCTACTGTTACAAAGGAGGTTTTGAGGGAACGAGCCAAAGCCTTAAGGAAACTCGGTATCATATTTCAGGTAACATAGGCTTTCAACCTGGTATTTGAAATGTCTCATTCAAGTAATATTGCTGCTATGGTGTTTCTTCAGACATATTTTTCATGGCTACATATACATGCTGATGAGGTGGCTTACAAGGCCATAGAAAAAGTAGGCAACTAGAGAGGGATAGTGTTGCATGTTGTTATCTAATGCAAATGGAGTGTCTTGTTTTGGATGTATCAGGGAGCCAGGGGTCCGTACAAGAGAGAGAACAGTCTCCGCTTTGAAGATCCTAATGTGGCTAAGGTGACTGAAGGTGCTACTCCGTCCGCGTCGACCTAGTTTTCCTAAGGCATGCTTTCGAAAACTTCCCAGAACATAACTTGAGGTTTATATTATGGATTTTCACCAATAATGTAAGTAAACTTCTTGTAAAGTGATGGGGAAATATAATAAATCTATTATAAATAGAAGTAGTGACCAACATTATACATACAAGGCTCTTTATATGTTTATAATTGATGCAGTATAATTTCCGCAGTGCATCCAGGGGCATATTCACCCTAAGTTTGTAGAGTTTCATCCAGGAACAGGAACCAGATTAACCCACTTGAACCAAAGAAATATATATATATATATATATATATATATATATATATATATATATATATATATATATACACACACGGTGGAGGTGATTCGTTGTAGAAACCTTGTTGTGATTTGAACGAGTTAATTAGAGGAATAACGAGAAAAGAGAAACGTTTTTTGTTTTGATGCACGGAATTCCCTGTCGACCCGAGCCCATTAAAACCTTGAGCCCAATATATATTTCCCTCCTTACCCGGCTAGGACCTCACTCGGTTCATAACCCATCGTATCAGCCCACCTAGATTTATTGTCTTATTATAACAATCTCTACCTAGAAAAGATAATCTAATACAAAATTGGGAACACACAAGCAACTCCGGGACCTTGTACGCCAGATCCTCTTTGCTTCTCTAGACAAGATATCTTATTCACTCATCTAACGAGTGGCTTGAACCAAATCCAAGCAATGCTTGAATTTTTCTGCGGTAACCCGCTTGGTCATCATCTCAACCGTATTATGAGAAGTGTGCACCTTCTCCAGGATAATCTCACGAGAAGCTACCAGCTCTCTAATCTTGTGAAATCTCACATCAATGTGTTTAGTCTGAGCATGGTTCACCTGATTCTTAGCCAGATATATGACACTTTGACTATCAAAATGTACCTCAACTCCACCTTGCTCAACACTCAGTTCCTTCACGATTCCCCTAATCCATAGTGCCTCTTAGATGCCTCTGCTAAGGCCATGTACTCTGCCTCAATAGTAGACAAGGCTACCATAGACTGCAAAATTGATCTCCAACATATAGGGCCCTTGTGATATGTTTCATTCTGCCATAAACAAGACTCTCTACCTGTTGTTGATCTACATCATGCTCATCACCTATTAGTATAGGTGTACTAGAATCTAAAAGCTCCACCTCCACTATTGAAGGAATCAACCACAAATGGTTCCGCTCTATTGTCTTCATTCCCTCGGGCTTGGGTGACACCAGCTTCTGGGAATGGTTCTACGAGAGAGGATGTTAACAGTGATGAGTCCAACCCTTCTCCCCCTTTATTGTATTCAGTCTTTGTAACTACAGGTTTCTCAACTTCCTTGGCATGTGGAAGCATTGTCTGCTCATTAAATATAACATCTCGACTAATCATCCATTTTTTTGTAATAGGATCCCAAAACTTAAAACCCTTCACACCTTTCTCATAACCTAGAAAGATGCACTTCTTAGACTTTGCATCCAACTTTGTTCGCTCATTACTTGGAATCAACACATATGTTGAACTGCCAAAAATCTTCAAATTTGATAAGTTTAAATCTGAACCAGTCCATACCACCTCTGAAACCTTCCCGTCAAGAGAAGTCTGGGGAGATCTATTTATCAAATAGACCACCATGCTCATTGCCTCTGCCCATAAATGCTTTGGAAGCCCTACATTCAATCTAAGACACTGCATTTTTTCTTACAATGGAACGATTCATCCTCTTAGAAACACTTTTATGTTGTGGTGTCTTTAGGACTGTAATGCCTCTGAATGCCATACTCACCACAAAAACTCTAAAACTGAGAATCCGTGTACTCTGTCCCATTATCAGATCTTAAATACTTCACTTTTCTCCTTGTCTGATTTTCCACTTCTGTCTTCCACAACTTGAACTTGCTGAAGACCTCAGATTTATTCTTTAGAAAATACACACAAACCTTCCTTAATAACCATCAATGAAAGTGACATAATACCTAGATCCTCCAAATGACAACACATGAGTTGGTCCTCACACATCAGAATGTACATAATCAAGAATCCCACTTGTGTTATGTTGACTTGCCTTAAGACACCTTGGACTGTTTTCCCATCATGCAAAACTTTCAGAAGTTGATCTTACAACTCTCCGCACCATCCAAGAAACCTTGCTTGTGAAGCTTAATCATCCCCCTTTCGCCAATATGACACAGGCGCATATGCCACAAAGTTGTGCAATTTGATTCAAAAACAACGACTGCAACTCTACCTGCAACGATACTCCCTACCAACTAGTAGATATTACCCGATGCAATATGCCCCTTCATTACCGGCATAGTCCCCTTGCTCACCTTTACACATTCATTTTCTGTCTTGAAACAGAACCCTTTCACATACAAAGTCCCCAAAAAAATCAGATTTTTCTTTAGAGCTGGAATATGACGTGTTCGCTCCAATCGGTGTGTGCAAGCTTTAAATTTATATCCCAAGAAATATGCTTAAAACAAGGATGCGAACCCGCAGTGTACGGGTCATTTGTAATAAAAGCAAGAATTCCAGGGGTCGATCACAAGGACTTAGGTGAAACAAAGCGCATAATTGGTTGTCAAGTATTGTAATTAACCAAAAGCAATTAAAACAATCAAAGATGATGTAAAAGTCAAGTAAAGGGAAATGCGGGTTCTAGGGATTAAAGCATCCAGTTGTGGTTCCGACTCAAGATCTTAAAGGATAATGTGGACAAAGCTGAGGTTTGCAAAGGGAAGGTGTTTCTAAGGTGGAAACGGATTACCGGGTAAGTCTCACCACTCACTATCCCAAACCAAAGAACCTGTCACCGGGTAAGTCTCAAGGTACTAAGGAAAGGAACTATAATCTCAAACCAACACACCAACTAAGGGGATAGAATCAACCTTTACCGGGTAAGTCTCAGGCTAACTTACAAAGATGGGAAGGCACACTCAAATCCCAATAAAGGATAAACCTTTATTACCTACACTCATGATCTTGGGTAAACAAACAAAAGAATCACCGGGTAAGTCTCATCTTATGCTTGCTTTGAACCAGGAAAGGGTATAACAAGGATAGGATTTGGCAAACTGGAACTCTTAACTCAGATAAGAATCAGGAAAAGTTCACCTCGTTCAGTTTATGTACCATCTCGGTCGAGATGTTCCACACTGACCGAGGTGTTCGTCGGTTAAGGTAAAGGCTCGAGCTTTTAGGGTCCACTGGGGTTAAGATCATTCTATCATCGTCTTTCCCACAACTTTCAGTCAATCACCCTAGAATCGCACAAGAAACTTAGCCAACAATCATCATGATAACAATAATCAAATATATGGAAAAGGAATCAATATTCAAACAAGAGAAGTTAAACACAAAGATCTCAATAACTCAAACAATCAATCAAGCAAACAAACAGTATGTGTTCCTCAATCGCAATCAGTAAAGACAACAAAACCAAAAGTCAAACTAAGAAGATCTTACAAACTCCTTCAAAAGCCAACTTCAACTTGATTCCTTACTTTCTTGAACTTCAACCTTCAAAACTTCCTTCAATCTTCCTTCAAAACTCTCTCCAAAAATCCTCAGAAAATCAGTGATCCGAAGATGGTTGAATTGTAAAAAATCCAACCCTTTATATAGGAGAATTATCTTCCAAAGATAAAATATCTTAAAAAGATAATTTTCTATAAAATATATCCATATCTCTAAAATAGATCTTCCAAAAATAATATCTTCCTTCCAGAAATTCAGCCCAAAAATATAAGATATCTTCTTTCCAAAAATAAAAGATCCCATCCAAAAATATGGATCTCGCCGGCGGCAGGGTGTTCGCCTCAGTCGGGACGCTCCTCAAGATCACCTCGATCGAGGTGGTACTGTAGCTGACCGAGGTGAAGGTGACACTGTAGCTGACCGAGGTGAAGGTGACACTGAAGAACACCTCGGTCTAGGTGATATCTCGGTCTAGGTGACACCTCGACCTAGGTGACACTGTAGCCGACCTAGGTGAATCTCAGCTACGTGTAAATCTCTCTAATTTGGTCCAACGTTAATCTTCTTCATTAATTCCTTGCTTCCTAAGTTCTTCTTTAAGCTCCAGAATGTAGCTCTTATGACTCCTTAGCTCCTTAGCTCCATTTCAGTCCAAAACGTGCCATTTTACCTACGATTACAACGAAACTTGGTGTAGACCTCGATTCCCATAAAGGTAGATGAAACAACAATATAATCACATAATATACACCCATACATGCAGAATATTGAAGATAAAACGTCTAAACAAGTCTCAAAATATAGACTATAATTCATGCTATTAAAATACCCCATACTTGTCCCTTGCTTGTCCCGAAGCAAGTTTCAAATCTTAAGTACAAGATAGAATGGATTATAAGTCATAAAGATCAATGAAAAGTATTTCAAAACATTTTTGGTGGTGTGCTCCACTCATAGATCACTCTAAGAGAATGCTTCATGGTATTCAAAATCAATATATGATCAAAACATTTTATAAATATAAGAAAGTTGTTCATCTTTGCATAAAATCATAGAATGCATAATAAATCATAATTATCTAAATTAATCATGTATAATCCAGTTTAAACCACCAAGTCAATCAACAAGCTCAAGGTCTCAAGGGCTTTTCAAGAGAAGGTCAAGAAACGTGTGAGGGTGGGATGTATATAGGGAATGTGGTGCTAGAATCCGGGTAAAGGGACCTTCGCTTCACTTGCTTCGAACTTCAACATCTTCCACCAATAAGCTTTGCTTATTTACTTTTTTACTTTTTGGGATGCATGGACAGAGGTGCACAATAACCGAAGCCTAGGAGATCAGCAATCATCAATTTCTCGAGATGCCTCAAACCCTGATGCACATACCATGACCCGTTAGGAATATCGCTCAATCCGACTTTGGCAAGACACAAACACCCGGCTATGTGAATGGTGCCGAGTTACTCATCATCATGATTGCTTTCCCCAAACCTATTTTGTTTCTTTCTAAAACTTCCAGCCAACATCTCAACTTCTCTTTCACTTGCTTTTCTTTTGCTTGCTTCCAAATTCCCGGATAGGTAAAGGGAGGTAAATATGTATATGAGGGGCTAAAGCATGATCAAGAAGAAGAAGAGAAAAGAATGAATTACCTTAATTTTTCCCAGGAAGAATGTGATAGAACTCATCATGTGGTGTCAACCTTCAAATTCAACATAATTTTGATAAAAATAAAGTATTAAACATGCCAAAATTTCAAACAAAGTATTTTGCAACTTAAACATATCATAAAACCTTTCAAGCATATAAAGATTTCAAAACCAATCTGCAAACAAAATCATCACTGAGGTCATATCCAGAAAAGAAGCACAAAGCGTTTCGAAAAAAGCTCTCAATTAAACCACCTCGGTCGAGGTGTTCTAAGTCATCCGAGGTAAAGTACCTCGTTTGGCAAGAATCATCCCGGTCGAGGTCATAAAAAAATGTTTTTTTCTTAAACAAGTTTTTGACGTTTTTCTCAAGCAAATAACCTGTATGCATGCATGTAATCTCAGATAAGCACATTGAGCCAAGTAAGATCATAATCAAAGATTCAAGATAGTCATACAAGTCATAGAAATACCCCATACTTGGGACACATTGTCCCAATGGGTCAACTATAAGTCAGAAGAACAGAATACTCACCGGACATAGCTAAACTGCATAAAGAAATAAGAAACAGCTCCCAGATAAGACCATCTCGGTTGTCGAAGAACATTTTGGTCGAGGCGTTCTGAAAGCATCTGAGATGTATCTCAGTCAAGCTCCGTTTTCTCAACTTTTGTCTTTCCATGTAGCTCCTGAGGTGTAATCCTTCCTTAGAGAGTACCTGATTCCTGTCTAGAGGACACAAAAAAAAAACAAACGAAGCAAACTGTCTAAACTAACCTAGAAAAGGGAAAAGAAAGCAATACCTTGGGTTGCCTCCCATGAAACGCTTGGTTTAAGGTCGCTAACTAGACCTTTCCTCATGGATTTACTCAATGTACCTCGAATATCTTGGAGTGCTCATCACATCCATCATAAAACTCTTCCAAGAAGGTTCCGGTTCCAAATTTCACCGGCAAATGGTAGGATCTCCTACGTACAAGCTTGTATGGTTTGGTTCTCACCGGAATCCTACCGGTCTTCCTATGCTTCCATGGAACATAATTCAGTTTTGCATCCCATCCTTTCCTGGATCGGGAGATCAGCTTCTCGAGAATCCACTTAGCTCCCCCATCTCCATCTTGGGGATAGTACAAGGTCTTTGTCACGTGAGTGACCTCATACTTGAACAAATAACACTTCGTTGCCTTAGCGGTGAAGCGCTTGTTAACTCCACTCCTTTCAGTCCAAGGAGCATTTACTTTCGGCAAATTCAAGGGAGGTTTCATCTTGATCTTAGGAGGTTCTTTCGGAAGAGACCTCCAACTCTTCGGTGCATCCTTGAAGAAATCTAGAACTTTAAAGGAAGTAGGTGCAAGTACCTTATAAAGTTCTTCAAATAGTGGGACAAGTTTCATGTTAGGGTGATAATTCACACATGAAATCTTTCCCAACTCAGCTGGATTCTCTTCCACCTCGGCCGGTCTCTCTTCCACCTCAGCCGATCTTACTTCAATCTCGACCGCTGTTTTAGCAGTTGGATCGAGATCTTCCACTTTTTCCTCTTCCTCAAAAGCTTCAGGAGAAATTTCCGGTTCGATTAGAGGAATGCTTGAAACTTGCAGTACTTCCTTATGCTCCTCTTTCGGCTTAGCATAGGATAGGGTGCTTTCCTTGAGCTCCTCCAACTTCTTCATCATCTTCTCCCATTTTGATTCAAGCGAATCTTCAAGAGGTTGCTCATAAATCTTTCTAGGGACATTCAGCTCATCCCATATCGCAAGTTCTTTCTTAACGGCCTCTTCTCTTTCCCTTTCATTGTGAAACCAATAGAAGGAATATTTCTCTTCCAAGTATTCATAATGGTCCACCCTAGCACATTGTCTTGTTATCCAGGCTGGATCAAATGTAGCCATCGGAAATCCTGAAAACTACAAAACTCATAGAAAGAGTAGTCAAATGCAACAAGGGCAATAGCCCCGAAAGACAACCGAAACCGGCTTGGTCTAGACCAAGTCCCCGGCAACGGCGCCAAAAACTTGTTCGCTCCAAACGGTGTGTGCAAGCTTTAAATTTATATCCTAAGAAATATGCTTAAAACAAGGATGCGAACCCGCAGTGTACGGGTCAATTGTAATAAAAGCAAGAATTCCAGGGGTCGATCACAAGGACTTAGGTGAAACAAAGCACAGAATTGGTTGTCAAGTATTGCAATTAACCAAAAGCAATTAAAACAATCAAAGATGATGTAAAAGTCAAGTAAAGGGAAATGCGGATTCTAGGGATTAAAGAATCCAGTTGTGGTTCTGACTCAAGATCTTAAAGGATAACGTGGACAAAGCTGAGGTTTGCAAAGGGAAGGTGTTTCTAAGGTGGAAACGGATTACCGGCTAAGTCTCACCACTCACTATCCCAAACCAAAGAACCTATCACCGGGTAAGTCTCAAGGTACTAAGGAAAGGAACTATAATCTCAAACCAACACACCAACTAAGGGGATAAAATCAACCTTTACCGGGTAAGTCTCAGGCTAACTCACAAAGATGGGATGAAGGCACACTCAAACCCAATAAAGGATAAACCTTTATTACCTACACTCATGATCTTGGGTAAACAAACAAAGGAAGCACCGGGTAAGTCTCATCCTAGGCTTGTGTTGAACCAGGAAAGGTATAACAAGGATATGATTTGGCAAACTAGAACTCTTAACTCAGATAAGAATCAGAAAAAGTTCACCTCGTTCAGTTTATGTACCATCTCGGTCGAATGTTCCACAACTGACCGAGGTGTTCGTCGGTTAAGGTAAAGGCTCGAGCTTTCAGTGTCCACTGGGGTTAAGATCATTCTATCATCGTCTTTCCCACAACATTCAACCAATCACCCTAGAATTTTTACAAACGAAGCAATTTTTTTTTCCAGTCCAGTGTTCATACTTCCTACATTACATCGAACTAGAAGGAAGATGGGCAACAAGTTGTGCCGCCAAACCTTTCTGAATAGCAAATCCGATTCTCCTAAAAACAACATCAGACGACCTAGGAGATATAACGTTTCCATGCAAAACCCGTTGTACCCTCTTGAGAACTTCAATAGCATCGGGCGTAAGGAAACCAAAGGTGTCAAAAGCGAACGGAGGAAACACATGTTGATTTTCAATACAAGCTTTCTCATGTTTGGCCACCTTAGCAGAAGCCGCACTAAGCGCCGCCTTACCCACCACAAAAGGTCCACTACCCAAACAAACAAGTGGGGAAACTCCAGTCAAATCGATGCAAGCATGCCAACAATCATCATGATAACAATAATCAAATATATGGAAAAGGAATCAATATTCAAACAAGAGAAGTTAAACACAAAGATCTCAATAACTCGAACAATCAATCAAGCAAACAAACAGTATGTGTTCCTCAATCACAATCAGTAAAGACAACAAAACCAAAAGCCAAACTAAGAAGATCTTACAAACTCCTTCAAAAGTCAACTTCAACTTGATTCCTTACTTCCTTGAACTTCAACCTTCAAAACTTCCTTCAATCTTCCTTCAAAACTCTCTCCAAAAATCCTCAGAAAATCAGTGATCCGAAGATGGTTGAATTGTAGAAAATCCAACCCTTTATATAGGAGAATTATCTTTCAAAGATAAAATATCTTAAAAAGATAATTTCCTATAAAATATATCCATATCTCTAAAATAGATCTCCAAAAAATAATATCTTCCTTCCAGAAATTCAGCCCAAAAATATAAGATATCTTCTTTCCAAAAATAAAAGATCTCATCCAAAAATATGGATCTCGCCGGCGGCAGGGTGTTCGCCTCGGTCGGGACGCTCCTCAAGATCATATCGGTCGAGGTGGTACTGTAGCTGACCGAGGTGAATGTGACATTGAAGAATACCTCGGTCTAGGTGATACCTCGGTCTAGGTGACACCTCGACCTAGGTGACACTGTAGCCGACCTAGGTGAATCTCAGCTACGTGTAAATCTCTCTAATTTGGTTTAAAGTTAATATTCTTCATTAATTCCTTGCTTCCTGAGTTCTTCTTTAAGCTCCAAAATGTAGCTCTTATGACTCCTTAGCTCCATTTTAGTCCAAAACGTGCCATTTTACCTATGATTACAACGAAACTTGGTGTAGACCTTGATTCCCATAAAGGTAGATGAAACAACAATATAATCACATAATATACACCCATACATGCAGATTATTGAAGATAAAATGTCTAAACAAGTCCCAAAATATAGACTATAATTCATGCTATCATGACGCACACCAGCCAATGTTTGAATCACACCGTTGTGCATCCTTACCTTTATCTGCCCAATTTGAACAACATCACAAGCCTTCTTGTATCATAATCGGACAGAGCCAAAAGTTCCAGACTTGTACGTCTCAAACCAATCTCTATTCGGAGTCATGTGAAACAACAACCTGCGTATCCATGATCTATACACCTGAGTAGTTGCTTGATGTCACAAAGAGCATATCAGAATCTACACCATCCGAATAATCTTTTTACACCACGTTTGCTGATTTTGAAGATTCTTCTAACTTCTTATCTTCATACTTCTTCCTGACATGACAATCACATTTGAAATGACCCTCCTCATTGTAGAAGTAAAAAGTTACTGACTTTTTACCCTTGGACTTAGACCTGCATTGCTTGTTGCTTCCTTCTTGCTTCTCTTTCGTCCTCCTTCTATCATGGTTGCCTCTAACATACAACCGTTCACTTTGAGAACTCTCATTGGTATGTTGTCGTCGTTCGAATTGTCAAAACAACGGTGTTGACACAGTATCAAGACTTATCTCATCTTTCCCACACATCAACGTCATCATCAGATTCTCATATGAAGAGGGTAGAGAACATTGCAAAATCCTAGCTTTATCTTCATCTTTAAGTTTTACATCCACCTGAGCCAAATCCCCATTAATTTGATTGAAGATATTCACGTGTTTCACCAAGTCATAACCTTCCACCATTTTCAACCTATACAATCTCTGTTTGAGATACAATTTACTAGACAAAGATTTTAACATATACCATTTGTCCAATTGAGTCCAAATCGCTTGACAAGATTTGAGATCAATAACATGGTATATTACCTCATCTTTCATATAGAGCCGAATGACCGACACTGGCTTCTCCTGCATTTCCTCCCATTCATCGTCTTTTAACAAATCTGGTTTCGTCTCCTTCAACATCCCCTGCTATGTTAGCAGATCATTAAACCCACGCTGTCAATGAGCGAAGTTGCTAGATTCGTTGAATCACGGAACCTTGAATTTTGCAACTGAACCCATCGACATCCTTTCTCTAATACCAGTTGTTGTGATTTGAACGAGTTAATCAGAGGAATAACGAGAAAAGAGGAAACAATTTTGGTTTTGGTGCACGGAACTTGCTTAAATTTCCCTTTTTTTAGTTCACATATTTTACACTATCAATTCATATATTTATCGTACTATTTTCGAGTAATGTTTATGAAACATGAATTTTATTAGTAAACTTTATAATATCATTTGTTCGTTCAAATTTTTGTATACCATTAGTTGATATAGAGGGTTCTATTAGTTCAAATATTTTATATTATTAATTCATATTTATTGTATTTTTATAGTTATTTTTAAAAACATTGTAATAATATGTATTTTTTAATCTTGTATAATGTTAGTTCAAAATGTGTGTTGTTAGTTCAAACAATGTGTTTTGTAACTTCAAATAGTGTGTTTTATTAGTTCAAAAAAATCTACTAAGTAAAAAAATGCATTAAAACATTAACAATAGATTGAACAAAAAATGAATGAACCAATAACATATAATACTAGAACATATAGTACACAAGTTTTAAACGAATTGAAAAACATATTTGAATTAACAAAGTAAATGTTACAGACTCTTTTCTTGTAAAATGTACTAACTATTTCTACAAATAATTTTCACTAATTGTACAAAATAATTTAACCAAAAAGTGTTTGATAGGAATTTGATTTTACACATGTTAACCCATGGCTGTCTAGACGGCGGCCGGTTGGCCCATTTTACGTCAAAACGGTGATGGTTGAATGAGTTTTTGAAAAACGGGTTCAAAATGACTACAAGACGGGCTGGATGGAGCGGGACGTGCTTGACGAGAAGTTTATTTCTCCTTTCTCTCTCCCTGATAATCGATTTTAGAGTTTCAAATTCAAACTAAAATACGGTCGTCAATAGTCAGACCTCCGACAACCTACATCTCCCTGACTCTCACAACTTCGCGATGTAATGTAATTCGTGTGTGTGTTTTTACACTTGTGCTATGATAAAGATCTAGCAATTACTGATTGTAAATGGACTAGAGAAGCCCAATTCCAAATCAAGAGAAGCTCTGCTCGATGATGGCATGCTGAGGAAGAGAAGATCCTTATCGATCCGAGCCTTGTCCGAAGATGCCCACGAGCCTAACATTCCTTTAGTATGATGAATAAGCTGAATCAGGTCCAAGAAGAGGAAATATAGAACTGATCCAGGTTTGATCTTTACGGGTTTAAACTCATTAATAGAAACGACTTCGTTTTGTGTAGTTGAGTGATATAAAAGGTTAGCTCATTTGAGCCTCAAACCCTAATATCTCATTTTGCCGCTCCTCTCTTCATCTTTGCTTCTTCTCTTTTTTCTAAGAGTTCCCCACTTCCGATATTGAGTTCGAGTGCTTTTCTTTAGGAAGCTTGAATTGGTTCAAAACTATAAATGGTGGGCACAAAGAAGATATTTGGATCTTCAAACTCGTGTGATTTGCATGTTCTACTCTTACTTTCTTGCTGGATTTCTTTCAAATGTTTACTCTTGTAATTTCTTGTTGTTGATTTTGTTTTTGAGAAGATAGTGGATTGAATCTTCTTAAGATCCCAGGAACGTATGAATTTTGATTTGAACCTCATAAACAAACACCTTGTTCAATTTGTTTTTGGATCAAGTCGCTTTAGATTTGATATATGTGAGCTTTTATAGTATGTTATCTATTACATGTTTTACAAAGTGGTATCACTCTTCAATTTTGTTACAATAAGTTCTTTATCCTGGGTTTTGATGGTTGAAATTGTAAATCTTCTAGATCTTTTCTTTCACTGCTATTTTTCTTTAGATCTACATCTTTGAAAACCTTTGTTTGTCTCACTCACAGTCTCACATAGTCTTGTATTAAGCAAAATTGAAGGGTATGTTTCGAAACAAGCAGGGTGGCCTCATATAGGCTGGTCAGTCCATTCCTCTTCCTCGAAGCTCTCTTTAGGGTGATCCAGAACCATTCTTCCCTCCTGAATCATTGCATCTCACTATTTCTTGGGAATTGATGTCACTTCAAATTCTAACAACTTTGTGATTCAGTGGTTAGCAGAAGGGCCTTAGAGCATCTTTATTCCAGATAGTTAAAATTTTTTCTTATCTGACATTTTTATTTATTTCTGATTCACAAAAATATTTTAAGAACCTCTCTCCTCCATCCCAAAATTCACCAAAGTTTGTTCAATTATTTTTGTTATATATAAATTATGAAAGAGCCACTTACCTCCCTACATTTATGCAAAAAAGTAAAAATAAAATCTAAATTCATCTTGATTTGTGTAGTTGGGCAATAAATTTGTCATATTGAATTTCTTATTTGAGATACTTCTCTCCACTCATCACCTTGATTCAATAATAAAATCTGATATTTATTTTTATTTGGGCTAATTAGGTAAGTAGGCTTTTTTATTTTATTGTATACTAACTAGGTCTTTTCTAGTTTTCAATTTAGTAAATATATCCCATAATTTTTTTACCACTTTCATTTAATGGTAAGATAAACTAATTAACCCTTCTATTAAAAAAGAAAGAATATTTGATGTTTGTTATGTAAATTTTGATTTTAATTACTGAATTTTTATTTTATTTTATTTTATTTATTTCCCTTCTTATTTTCTGTTTTCATACCGGACATTTACATACTGCACATTAACATACCGGACATTTACATACCGGACATTTTACATACCGGACATTTACATACCGGACATTTTATATACCGGACACTTTACATACCGGAAGTTCATAACGAAAATTTTCATACCGGAAGTTCATACCGAAATTTTTTATACTGGAAGTTCATACCGAAATTTTTTATACCGGAAGTTCATAACGAAGTATTTCATACCGGAAGTTCATACCAAAATTTTTTATACCGGAAGTTCATACCGAAAGTTCATACCGGAAGTACATACTGAAAGTTCATACCGGAAGTACATACCGGAAGTTCATACCGAAAGTTCATACCGGAAGTTCATAACGAAGTTTTTCATACCGGAAGTTCATACCGAAAGTTTTTTATACCGGAAGTTCATACCGAAAGTTCATACCAAAATTTCATACCGGATGTTCATAACGAAGTTTTTCATACCGGAAGTTCATACCGAAATTTTTGTATACCGGAAGTTCATACCGGATGCCAATAATGTTTACACTGGTGAATTTACAACCTTTGCTCGCTCAGGGTGATGCTGACAGTGGTCTTGATCGTCTCTAGTCAAAGAAGAGGTTATACCATTTTTAGAGACATTTTTGTTGCTTCAAGTTGATACTTGAATGTTGCGTTTTTGCTCATACCATTTTATTATAACTTCTGGTATGTAATTCTTAATTCTAAACTATGACATAAAATCAGTTTGTTTGGTATAACTTCCGCTATGATAACTTCCGGTATGATAACTTTTGGTATGATATGATAACTTCCGGTATGATAACTTTCAGTATGTGAACTTTCGGTAGGTGAACTTCCGGTATGTGAAACTCCGGCATGTGAAACTCCAGTATGCATTCCAAAAAAAAAAAACAGGAAAAAAAAAGACAAAAAAAAAAAGAAAAAAAAATTCTGGTATGATAACTTCCGATATGATATGATAACTTCCTGTATGATAACTTCCAGTATAATATGATAACGTCCGGTATGATATGATAACTTCTGGTATAATATGATAACTTCCGGTATGGTATGATAACTTCCGGTAAGTGAACTTCTGGTATGTGAAGCTCCGGTATGTGAAATTCCGGTATGTGAAATTCCGGTATTGAAAATTCCGGTATGTGAAAATTCCGGTATGTGAAAATTCCGGTATGTGAAATTCCGGTATTGAAAATTCCGGTATGTGAAAATTCCGGTATGTGAAAAATTCTTCATTCCAGAAAATAAAAAGAATAAAGAAAATAAAAAAGAAAAAAAATTAATAAAAGAAAATAAAAAAGAGAAAATATTAATAAAAGAAAATAAAAAACAAATTTAGTTTTTAAAATTAAAACTTACACTTAAATAACAAATAACAAATAATTAACAAACATTTTTTTTAATATAAGGGTTAATTAGTTTTGCCTACCATTAAATGAAAGTGATAAAAAAATATGGAATATAGATTCTTTAACAAAAATCAAAAAAAGTCCAGTAGACCAAATTCTTCCTTTTTATAGTTAAAAAAATTCGCAATTTTTGAAATGAAGATGGTCTTATATAAATTTGTTCCATCCAACCCATGCCGCACAAGTGGGCTTTTTGTTTTGATTTAAAAACTCTTGTCCAGTGTAGTCTTACCACTGTAGCCTTTTCTGTACACATTTTTTCTTCTTTTAAAAAATATATATAGCCATATATTACCTATACATAGTTGCTCCCTTAAATATAAACAAGGTGAAATTTGTAAATGAAAGTTAAGACATGTCAATTTCTTTTTTTGAATTTTCTTTCTTTTAACATTTTATTATAAAATCCGTTTAATCACGTAAGATTACGTAGATAAATATGAGACTGAAGATAATTATTTAATGAGAATTAAGGAGATAAAATTTGCTATTTAAGAGGGTGAGTATGAAAATAAGTAAAATGTGTATTTGAAAAATGAATATGATTGGGGATAATATTATAAAAACAATACATATTATTTTTTTTTATAGATGAAAGAGATAAAAAAAAAAAAAAAGAAGAGGGCTAAAAGTGAGATTTTAACCTCATTAATTCTTATAATTGAAATTTTATAAGTTTACAAAATTTTCATAATCTAATTCTCTTAGGGCCCGTTTGGTTCCAACTCCGGAAACGGAAACGGAATGGAAACGAATTTAGTACATAGGTATATCCATATTTATGAAATTTTATGGAATCATTCCCCATGATTTAATGAAAAATGCACTTGCTTCCTCACATTTTGTTACCCTATAGGGTATCAAAAATAATCAAACTCTCATCCAATTACTACAAACCACAAGGAATGATTCCAAAAATTTTATGAATAAGGGTATACATATTAAGTAGATTCGCTTCCATTCCATTTTCGATTCCGGAGTTCAAACCAAACGGACCCTTAATCTTCATAATCTAATCTTTTAATCTCCATCATTTTCTTACCTAAGATTAACAAAATTTCTCCCTTATAATCCTCTTAATTTATATACTTATCAAATGGTGTCATAATCAATTTCGCTTGCGAAATTTTGGAGATCTTTTAGAAAAAAGATTGTGATTGTTAATGGAAAGAAGCGACGACAAAACACAACAAAATTACAAAAGGTGTCTGGATAGAACTATATTCCCCAAAAAATGTTATACATGTGACGATCCAGCATGATGACGTATAGACCCAGATGGCCTCCTGGTTCGAACACGTGTCCAACATTCTGCTTACGCGGAACGATATGATGCCCTAACTTTTCCACGTACACATTCAAACAATTAATTTCCCATTCTCATCTATTGATATGATATTATCCGATGACTACAATTATAAGGAGGCGGGTGCTGCAGCTCTTGGTTTCATCTCACTCTACCTGAGGATTCACAAAGTAAAGAGCAGATCTGATACAAGTTGAAATGGCGCACTTGAGGGACGAGCAAGGAAACCCTATCCAACTGACCGACGAGTTTGGCAATCCAGTTACGCTTACCGATGAGCACGGCCGCCCCATGCAACTCACCGGCGTCGCCTACAGCGCCGACACCCCCGGTCCAAACGAGATTCCTGGGGTTGGGGGTAGCAGCGTTGCCTACAGCTCCGACACCCCTGTCAGAGGTGTTGGTGCCGGTCCAAACGTCATTTCTGGGGTTGGCGGCGAGATAACTTCCGGAACAACGACGGTTGGGGAGGTTTTAAGTGGCGCGGCAGCTCCGAGGGTGGGTCCCACTGCTGGCCATGTTCAGCGCTCTACCAGCTCCAGTTCTACCTCTGTAAGTCGGTTGTATTATTGAGTGTTGAATTCAAATACAAGTTGTACATATAATGATTTGATGCTGGACCTGCAGTCTGATGAAGAATCAGGAGAAGGGGAATATGAAGGGGAAGGGGAAACGAGGAGGAGAAAGAAGAAGGGAATAACGCAGAAGCTTAAGGAGAAGCTCAGCTTTGCCGGAGGGAAGCCCAAGGACAAGGAGGCTGAGCATGTCGCCGTCATTCCCGGGGTCATCCCGATGACAACCGGGGCTGCTCCTCACAATATCGCCACCACCGACACCACCACGCAGAAGATGACGGTGGAGCATGTGGAGAAAGAGAAGGGAGGGGCGTTTGTGGCCAGCGACACTACCACCACCACTGTGACAGTGGAACACCGAGACCAGGCCAAGAAGGGTGTCATTGAGAAGATCATGGAGAAGCTCCCCGGCCACCACAGTAGCCACTAGATCTGCAGCCTATCAAATCATTTTCTTTCTTACTTCAGCTGCCTGATTTTCTTTTTCCTTTTATTTTGTATCATATTTAGGATATGCTATTTTGGGGGTTTTTTTTTCGATGTTTCTTTCCATGGATTTGTGTTTAGAGGATGTTATATGCTGCTGCTTATCTGTGTCCTTCCCAGAATGAATGCTGTAGTTCTAGTTTTGAGAACAGAACTCAGAGTGGAGAACGTCATCTAGATTAATCAAAGCAAACCAGACTATAAAACAAAGAAAGGATAGCGCAAACTCTTGGTGAAATCTCGAGAGGGAGATTCAACGCAAAATTGACTAAGCAATCAAACAAAGCTTATAAGACGGCCATACGTAATCGAAAAGTACAGAGCAACAGAATTTTCCTTGGCTTGTCGACATGATCTCTCTTTTGTTTTACTCTTGTAGGCCTATTCCCATATAGATGTAATCCCCATACCATTGCTGAACACTCTAGCTGTCTTTCATCTCCAAGATCAAACGTGCGCTTCCAATAACTGAAGCTGTTGATTCGGGCTTGTTATATGCTATGTTGAACCAATAATTTGATCTGGGCTCGTATCCGGTATTGGACACGGACACGCGTGTCCATCACGCGGACACGCACCACTACGGTCTGTCACGCGTGTCTGATTTGGACACTTGGTGGACACGCGAGTGTCCAACTTGGACACGTAAATTGGTTAAATACGCAGGGTAAAATTGGAATTTGATCTTTTTAACCCAAAAAAAAATGAGAAAAAAGGCTACTAGGGTTTTTTTTAGCGGATTTCATTCCTCTCTCTTTCCTCTTGGGACTGCGAACTCGAAGCCCCCTGTGCCAAACCCTTCTCTTCTGTTCACTCTTCATCTTTCGCAATGGCTAGTAATCAATTGTTCATCTACTTATTTTTAATTTACTATGTCATCTTTTGTATGAACACATATCAATTATGTTTTTAAATTGTTGAATTATATTTTTAATTAAAATTTTAATTATCGTATTCGTCACGTGTACAAGTCCAATACTTAAGATTTGCCGTGTCCACGTATCGTATCGTATATTGTCGAATACGGACACACGTGTCCGTATTGGTGCAACATAGGTCATATGTTTGGGCTATGCTAGAAATTGGACTCGTTATGTTTTAGCCTTAGTGTTTGACGAACTGTCTTATATTAGGTATAATCTAGGATTTTCTCACTATATATAATGTAGCGTTTTCTCTGCCCCTCCAATATAATATGTGGTTATCATTTGTTTATCTGTAATAAATCTCTTAGAAGTAGACTCAACTACAGTCGGGATCTTCTATTGCCTTTATGTATTGTCTTATCTGCTCCATTCAATTAATTGGCCCATGTGGCACTTTTTTTTCAATTTAAAATAATTTAAATAAAATTCTACGGTTTTCTTTCCTCCTTTTCACCGGAGGATTTCGTTTACTTAATTTCGTTTACTTTGATTACAAGAGGACTTGCTCGGGTCCTGAAGATGAAGAAACAATTCTCAAACAGAGAGTATCCTAGATCATCAATATATAAAGGTAAGTATTCAAACTCCAGTAAGAAATCTAAGGTACTAACGTGTTTTGAATATGGAGAAACAGATCATCTAGTGAAGGAGTGTCCACAAAAGAAAAGGACCAGCCATTGGAAAAATGACCAAAAGAAGAAAGTGATGGTAATGTCTAGTGAATTTGACAGTGAAAGTGATCAAGCAAATATATGTTTGATGGATGACCAAGAAGAAAATCCTATTCGACATCTTAAGGTAGTGGTGAAAATTTTAATTTCTACTGCTACCATTGTACTATTTGAATTTGTGTAAAACATGATTATAAATGTAGAGAATTACATTCTTTAAACTAACTCCTTGAAAGAGAAGATAATGGAATAGGAGAAGAGCATGAGTGATTTGCCACTGGAAATGAAGAATCTCAAAGCCTCAAAGTCCGCCCTTGACATTAAAGTCAAGGCCTTTGAATCGGAAATTTCAGTTCTAAAGCAAAATCTTTCTTCTCTAATCATTGCAACAATGAATTGGAGAAAGAAAAGATCTAGTTGATTGAGAAGTGTAGAGACCAACAAGTTGCACTCATTCGATTCACTCATTTAAGGCTAATCTTGATAGGATGACCGGTGGACACCAATCTTCTCTTAACAAGAGTGGTATTGGATACAATAAGAACTTTCCAAGGAAATATGCGACCACTTTTGTAAAGGCTAAAGGAAATTGGCGCACACCCACATGCCTTTAATGATTTAAGAAGGGGCATGTTAAAATAACTTGTCCATATAGAAGAAATGATCCTTATGTATTTCGAAATACCTTTTCTTTGTGTTTAAGTGAACATGTGAAACAAATTTGGGTTTCTATAGGGACTAGGCCACCAAATATGGTCATTTCTGATTATGAATCAAAATTTTGTCATTTGGTCTAGCCGAAAATGTTGAAGTTTAGTTGTTTTGCATGATATCACCAAGATTAAGGAAAAATTATAGTAGGGGGAGTAATGGCTACTATTTCTCTTCCATAATGCTGATTTTTTGCTCTCTTTCAGATTCGGTGGTATCCACTTTTGATTTCAAGGTCTTGAGTTTCTAGATTTTTGATTTTTAGTTTTTTAAAAACTTATGGTTTGTAATAACGTATTACTTCAAACTTTTTAGATTTTTTCCCTTACTTGTTGGAAGACAAAAAGGGGGAGAAATTACTCTGATCCAAACACTTAAGCATTTTAAATGCACTATTGATATTCTGCACCATTGATTATTGTTTTGTCTTCCATCAAGGGGGAGATTGATAACTCTACCTTGATGTATACGATATATTTTATATTTTTGCAGTCATGATGGAAGACATAGAATATATATATATATATACATATATTAATATATACATATATTAATATTTAATATATACATATTTGTTTGTTAAAGATTGTGTGCATATTTGTTTGTTAAAGATTGTGTGCATATATGTTTGTTGAAGATTGTGTGCAGATTTTGTGGGATGAGTTTAAACTTCAAATGACCAGAAAATCAGCCCCTACTACGCCTAGATACGGTGCAAGAAGTGAAGAATAAAACACACACATTGATCTACAAGAAAAGCATTCTCCACTGCTGTCGATTGTCTTGCTCTTAATTGTTGTTACTGTTTTTATTCCAATTGAGAATGTAAGAAAAACACAAAGAGCATTATAGGATTATCATAAGTGTTATTATACTCAGAGATCTACTCCAAGCTGTAACTAGGCTATTGTTTCACTAGATTTGTGTTGACTAGATAGTAGTGGGATAAACTATGAGTTGTTAGAAGAAGGAAAGTTATTATAGGTTGTATCTAACACAAAAGAAGTGATATAATAGATAGTCAAATCCTACGGGTTGAATAACCCTAGGCAGACTCGTCGGCTATGTAGAGCCGAACTTCGTAAACATATCGCGTGCCCATCTTGCTTTATTTTCCGCATTTTTCTTTAACGTTTGAAATCATGATAAACAGTTTTACAGGTTTAAGTCAAGATCTTGAGATTTAGTTCAAGACCTTGAGTTACATCCACATTGAAGAACTGTAAGGTGAATATAAAGGATATAAATACTCTAGAAGGGGGGTTGAATAGAGTATGAGAACTTTTCGCAAAAACCTATCTCAAGACTTTGAAACTGGTTTTTAAGGCCTTGATGTCGATCTGAGCTCTTTGTGACACAACTTAATTTCAAGGGTTTTGAAAGTGATTTCAAGGGCCTTGACTTTGTAAACCTGCAAAGCAACGTTAGTCACAGTAAAGCAAGATATGGTGCAAAATGAAAAGATCAACACGGTGATATGTTTACGAAGTTTGGCTCTAATAACCTACTCTCAGTCCTAGGGTTTAGCCATAAGATCTAACTATCTATTATCAGCTTCAAAGAGTCCTAGATACAACCTAGAAGAAATCCCCTTCTTCTCTCACTGTAGCCAATGCTATGATCTTGTTCCAACTCTTAACCTAGCTATAATAGCCTAGTTACTTCGCAAAGTAGCACACACTCGAGTATAACACTCTTTAGATATTCCAATGAAGCTCTCGTGCTTTTATCTCTCTAAGGAATAAAGCTTTTGTAACTAAAGAGGAAGAAAAACTTCTTGGTTCGAATGAAGATGCTTTGGATCGCTTGAAGACTTTAGATATTTCCGTGCAAGCTTGTTGTTCTTCTACTTCAATTGACATCTTCATTTATAGTCTTCGATGAAGAAATATTCTAGAGGTTGGGAAGATGACCGTTGTTGATGTTTCTTCTTCTCCATTGAAAACGCTTCTTGGTTGAGATGAGATAGCTGTTGTAGATTTGCCTTATCTTCTTCATCTCCTTAAAGCACGTTGATTCTTCTTCTCTATAATCTTCTCACGCTGTTGAAGATTTTTGTTTTCGTTCAAGTATCAAGATCTTCAAGTTTGTTGAGAATCTTTGGCTGAAGATCTTCAAGATCTTTAAATATCCGTTGAGAAGAAATCTTGCGTCTCGTTGTGGTTCTTTGCAAGATCCTTTTTGTTGGGCCAAATCTTTTTGGTCGAGATCTTCTAGTTGGCCGAATCTCCTTGGAAGATCTTCTCTTGGTTCTTGATAGATTTACTTGTTTGAGATTTGAATACGTTTCAACCGTCATATCCTCTGAATCTTGTTTCAAGGCTTCAGCTTTGATCCTTTGAAATGGTTTTCAAGGCCTCCCTGTTGAACATTTGAAACGTTTTCCAATCTCCGCGATTGTCCCTTGTACCTGATTTCAAGACCTCTATTTATCCCTTGAAATGATTTCCAAGGCCTGCATACATTTGAGAAACACCAAAACAAAACAAGCAATCTAGAAATAAAATCGATGTTTTCTTAGTATCAAAACCGCTCATTTGTGTTAAGTCTTCCATCATCACATATCCATATATATAATCGAGGGGGAATTTTCAATCTCCCCCTTGATGGAAGACAACACAAATATCGTACCTACATTTTAGGGTTAGTGAAGCATATGTAATAATATAAAACAAAACTTAAATATAAAATTCAGAAATATCGAAATTTCGGATCAAATTATTTGTTCCCCTTTGTCTTTCAACAAGGGAGAAAAGTAGTTAAAGCACGGGAGTTTTAAAAACGATTACAGACCCATAAAAGTATTTTCCATAAACCACAAAAAGATTTTAAAATAGAAGGCCCATAAACATCACATGCTCACTCTTGATCATCCTTATAAAGCTGCCTTCGGGCCCTGGATGGACCAGTCTTGTGACTCCTATCGTCCATTTCAGCTGCTAAACGTCGTCTCTTCTCTTCAGCTCGTCATTCCTTGACAACTTCGTATTCTTCCACCGTAAGAATGGTGGGCTCAACATGAGTAGGATAGAGGATGAAATTGTTCTGTACTCTTCATTTACAGTTCATTAGGAAATTCTCCACCTTTTCCTAGGTGTGTTGAGCGGAATCTTCAGTTAAAGGCAATATTCTTCCCATGGTGGTGAGAGTGAGAGCATTCATAAGATACATTTCATTTATCTTGGCATGCATAATAGAGAACATCTCATGATTTGCATCCATTCTCCTCATTCTGTCAAACTGAAAATCAGAGAGTTCACGATTTAAAGAACTCAATTCGTTCTCACATCCATCTAACCTGATTTCCGGAACAGAATAAGCTAATGGAGCTGCGGGGGAAGGAATTGGAATAACCCCTTTTCCTTTTTATGTCCAAACTCCTGCAAGTGTTTTCTCTATCCCTAATCTTTCCATGCACAATTCATCAATTTTGCTAGAGGACAACTATCGATCTTCAGTAGATGTGTCAATAGAAAAATGATCAAAGATCTTGGGTAGTAGATTTCCATAAGGCAAAGGGATAGCTCGGTTGGAGTTGACAGTATGGACCGTATGGTTAAGGATTAGGTTAGGCATATCAATATTTAATCCAGACATGATTAGGTGAATCAATTCTAAAGACTTGTTTGCCAACAATAATCTTGAATTAGCTCGAGGGATAACACATCTAACAAAAATGGTAAACACAATTTTGGCATCTAGGCTTAGGGAAGTGTGAGTGAGTTGACGAGATGTGGAGTTAGGAACCAGAAGTTTTTCTTTGGCAAGGCGAACACTATCTGACCGGGAGGGGTGTGCGAGTGAAAGATCTATAGGGATTCCTAAAATCTCACATAAAATAGTGGGAGTGAGAGGAATTGGAGTACCTTTAACAAATGTTTCAAGGGTGAGAATCCCCTTTTCCCGTTTTGTGATGAGGTTTATTGATAACATGAATTATGTACCATCACATTCATGCATTATACGAGTCTATCGCCTCAGTTTTTTACATTCATTTGACGAAGATTGTATGACTTTTAGTTCATATTCATATACATTTTGAGAATAGAGGTCTACACACTTTTATTTGTGAAATTATAGGTAAAAGATGATGATGTGGCATGAAAAGGGAGCATTCTGGAGCATGGCATCATTAAGGATCAGGAGGGGAGCTAAAAGATATGAAAATATATGAGAAAAGATCACAAGAGAAGATAGAATCGGAACTAAAAGATATCAAAAGATTAGAAGTAAAAATCGGATGAATATATATCAAAATCGGTCGATCTCCTTCAAAAATCATCCAATTTTTATCTTATATAATCCGATTGGTTGTAGGATTGTAACCAAAAGATCATCTCTCATACACTATAAAAGGAGGACGTCTCATCATCTTCAGAATAATCCAATACCACAAAGTATACAATCAAAGGCATTGAGGAGGGCATTCAGAGTGGAAGATCAAAGGAAGCTTTGGAGTTCTAGTCCAAGAATAAATTTCTTGGAAGTTTTGTGAGTTTTGATTCTATATTTAGTCTTTGTGATCGTGATTTGGAGTTGTTATTGAGGTTTTCTTTGAGTTTTGAAGGATTGAAATATTGTTCATACATTCTTGGTTTGGTTTTAATTCAAGATTCAAAGTTTTCTCGTTCTTTACTTTCTTGATTTAATATCTCTTTTGATTTTGATAATGTGTATTCTTGGTTAAAACCCTTGTGATTCTAGGGTGATTGGTTGAAGATTATGGTTAAGATGATGATAGAATAACCTTCATAACAAGATTGGACCCTGACAGTTGAGATTAACCATCGCAGGAAGCAAAAATCGGGGTCTTGTTGAGTAAATCGGACGATTTCTGGGGATGAACTGTAACACCCCGAATCCGCGGGACTCGGGATGTCACATTGGGCTAGGATCTCACAATGGATCCTGACCCTAGCCTGACAACAAGTTCACTGGACCTTACAACATGGCACTGACATATATAAAACAAATACATAAAACAGTATAAACTGTACGACCCAAAGTAAACAACAACATAGCCGAGTATATAAAATGACATCCTCACATAGGAGGTACAAAAGATCATCCTCACGCAGGAGGGGAAACACAACAACCCCAAACCAACCACCTAATGTACGAGAGTCCTCGGCCTATCACCCTGCCAGATCACCCAGTAGCGCCTAACCTGTAATCATCTACAACACGGTATGAAACCGTTAGCTAACCATACATATATAAGGTAATGCATAAGCACAAGCACAATCATGAAAGATAAACACATCAGCATGCTATCACACATTTACCCATTTATTATCTTCATATAATGACCATTCACTAAAAAACTGTATATATATAGATAGATGAAAGTATGTGACACGAGGACCGATACATCCCCGCCTCTGAGTGCAATGTCCAGCTGTACGAGTATCGGTCACACAATCCGTGTACCCTATGGGAGTGGATTGCGCCCTTCCTGTAAACTAGTCTGGCCCGACATCAGAGAACCTCTCAGACTCCACGGCGGGATGAAAGGGAAAGGTTATCACAACCACGTAGTGGGGCAGTCAATAGAACATAGGTCGATGAAAACGACAACTCATGCTATCATAGCAAACATATAAAGCACCCACCACTCATGCAAACACCCAATATAGGGATGGTAGCTAAGTAATGTCTGAATTTAAATTTTAGAACATGGGACGTGTTCCAACTCTCGTATGAAAAATGCTCCAAGAAACGCTCTCTTGCTCCTCTCGAGTTTGAGTGCTTTGTTCGTCTCTCTTCTCCTCTCTTCCTCTCCTTTCTCTCTTCTCTTTCCACATCTCTCTCGTGTTTGATTCATTATTGGGCATCGTTTTGTGAAGCATTGTTACGAATCATCCTCTCATTCATTTGTGGTGTCCGTTTTGTGATTTGGCGTGAATTCTCGTTCACATTGTTGAAATTATTTGGTTTTGTCCACGTACACGGCCTGATTGGATTGTGACGATTGGGTGGTGACTTCGGTCGCACCCAAATATGGCGAAAAAGAAAAAACAGTCGCAGGGTCATGATCCTGGCGATGGTGATGGCAGTTCGAGTACGGAACATTCGGTTCAAGGCGTTAATTTGATGCAAGGCCGGAATGAAGGTATAGAGGTGAATCAAGAACAGGCTAATTTGGGTTTACCGAATCAAGAAAATCAAGAAATTGGAGAAAACCAGTCCAAGAATGGTCGATCATCACCGGCACGGAAAGACAGTGGAATGTCAATGTCGACAAAGGTCGCGAGTCATGTTGGAAGTGATAGTGGCGCCGCCGCCGGACAAGGTATGAGTACGCACATTATACGGCAAACTGGGCAGAAAATTGCAACTAAATCTGGGCCAAAGGAATTGGTTGTTACGTCTACGGCAATAAATGAAGGGAGTGATCGCTTAGCGCTGGCGCGTCCGCCCGCCGCTATGAAGGCTCCGTCTGCTTCGATGCCGGCTCCGTCCGCTTTGGTGCCGGTAGATCAAGAATTGCCAAAACAAGCTGTAGATTCAAAATCTATGTCCGTCCCTTTGGCGAGTGACAATAATGGAGATAATCGATCAAACGCCCGGAAAAAAGGTCATTCTTCGGTACAACAAATTTCTGGGGTAAATGAGGTCATTATTGAGGACTTGTGTGAAGATATTGTTGATAACTATGATGTTCTATCGGATGGAAATGAGGCTATAGAGAAAACTGATCCTAAAGATGATAACATGATTATTGCTGGACAATCGTTACGTGAATTTCCAAAGTTAGGACAAACTGTATCGAATACCGCTACTCGCAAGGCATGGCAAGGTAACTCATCCAAAATCTTCATGAATTCTGGATTGGGTGGCCGGCTAGACTATGTTAAACCAACGTCGTCTCGTATTGCCATTAAGTGTTCGGAGGGGATGCCAAAATCTCAAGTTTGGGGTAGTACTCTCCTTGGACAATATGTTGGCATTTACCCGGGATTTTTTGCGATTAATAACGTCATGAAATCATGGGGTACAAAGGTCAAATTTCGAATGGAAGCCGGTTGGATGATTTTCAGTTTTTTGAATGATGAAGATCGAGATAGGGTTCTACGGGGTGGCCCTTACTTTATTTTCAATAGGCCTTTATTGCTTAAACATGTACCGGATAAGTTTGCGTTCAACCAAAAGGACGTGGCAACTATGCCGTTATGGGTTCGTATTACGGGTTTACCAAATGAATTTTGGACATCCCCAATACTTGCAAGGATTGGGTCATTGATTGGGAAACCACTCTTTATGGACCACGTTACGGAGGATCGAAAAAGAGGCTCATATGCACGAGTATTAGTTGAAGTGAATTTTGCAAAGCTTATATTGAGGGAAGTTTCTCTTGACTTTGATGATGGGGTTAGTCTCGATTGTGCACTTTTATATGAGAATGAACCTCAGTATTGCCCAAAGTGCCTCCAATTCGGGCATAAGGAGATTGAATGCTTGTTTAATGAGAAAGCCAAGGAAGCCGGTGGTAGACAACCACCCATGCGACGGCGCCAACAACAAAGGGAGCCACCAAAAAATGAAAAGAGTTCACTGGAACAGCATCAGGTACATGGTAAGGTCAAAGGTAAGGAAACTGTTAATATAAATAATAATATTAATAGTACTGCAGGTATTGCAATGGATCCTAATGAGGCAGTTATTCAGCCTCTTGAGAGTACGATGCAACAACCGAATCAAACAGGTGCACGGACAGTAGATGCTGAGGCATGCCGGGTAGCCAAAGGCAAGGATAAGGTGAATGATGATGGGCAAGCAGATGATCATATGATGGTGACGAGTGACGATTCAAGTGCAACTGAATCTAGTAATGGTAATGATACGAATGATGATGATGGTGAAGACAGGGAACCAGGTGATATGGGCACACAAGTTAACAAGGATGGTATAAGTGAGCATGAAAGTGATGATAATGAAGCCAGTGGGGATGATGTTTTTACGCCGGCTCTCTCTAGGGCTAAACGACGTATTATTCGTAAGTTAAATGCTTCTCTTGAGAAGCAAGGTAAGCAAGGCATTGGTGTGATTCAACCTGGGGATGGGCCTCGTAGACTCACTCGGTTGACGACCATGCACAAGGATGGAGTACAATCTCAGTCCAAGAGAATGAATGATAAGGGCAAGGGTACTCGTATGGCGCCATCATGAGTATCGTAACGTGGAATATACAAGGGTTTAATCACCCGAGAAAACAAAATGGACTAAAGGCTCTTCTTTGTAAATTTAAAGTATGTTTATGTGGTATACTTGAAACCAAATTTAATCTTGCTCGAACTGATGTGCACGTACTATTGAGGCGTAAATTTTCACATTGGCATTACGTACACAACTTTGACATGGATGACAGATGCCGTATACTCGTGTTATGGGATCCAATGAAGCTGGATATTCAAATTTTACGTGTGCATGTTCAATATATAGCGTGCATGGCTACATGCAGGACGACAGGAGTTATATTTGGTGCTTTCTTTGTGCTGGGGGAGCATAGGGTTTCACTGAGACATGAGATATGGCAGGGAATACGAGAATATATCGAGCATAGTACAGTGCCCTGGGTAGTCTTGGGTGATTTTAATAATGTTATGTTTGACGATGAACGCATTAATGGAGAGCCGGTTAGGTTATACGAATGCCGGCCTTTCTATGAAGTTTGCAATGATGTTGGGTTAACGGATGTCCCGCTTGGAGATGATAATAGATTCACATGGACGAATGGTACGATATGGAGTAAAATTGATAGAATCATGATCAATGGTGCATGGATGGACCAAGGCTTGTATTGTCATGCAAACTTTCTGGAACAGTGGCATTTATCGGACCATAAGATGGGTATCATGTATCTTCAGCAAAGACCTACAGGTATTCATCAATCTTTTAAGTATTTTAATATGTGGTCCAAGCATGATAATTTCAGGGAGCTAGTGAAGGAGCATTGGGCTTTACAATGCCGAGGCACGTATCAGTTTTGATTGTGTAGATTGATGAAGTCCATGAAAAGGCCGTTACGAGCCCTGAATAACCTCCACTTCAGCCATATTAGTGAACGAGTAAGAGCAGCCAATGAAGAATATGCACGAATATTGGAAGAGTTGCGCTTGAATCCTTCGTCGCAAAGCATTAGAGCATCATTAGAACGAGCACGGGAGCGAATGAACATGTTAAATAATGCTGAGTTTAGTTTTCTATCACAACAAGCTAAGGCGAAGTTTATAGTGCATGGAGATAGATGTACAAGTTATTTCCATGGGCTAATGAATGCCAAATCGAAGGGATGCCATGTATCGTCAATACTTGGTAATAATGGTGAAGCTACTACTTCATCTGAAGGTGTTGCCCAGGCGTTTGTAGAGTTCTATCAGGGGTTATTTGGTACATATGAGTCTATTGAGGCACTGGAGCCATGGGAGTTGGCACTTGGACCCAAAGTTAAGCTATGCGACAAGGATAGCCTCATTTTGCCGATTTCGAATAAGGAAATTAAGGAGGCGTTATGGAGCATTGATGAGAATAAAGCGCCAGGGCCAGATGGGTTCACGTCTAGCTTCTTTAAATCAGCTTGGGACTTGGTTGGAAGTGAGGTATGTGCGGCGGTGAAGGAGTTTTTCATTAACGGTAAGCTGCTGGGCCAACTTAATCACACGATCGTGTCACTCGTGCCGAAAAATGACAACCCTACACGAGTTGAACATTTTAGGCCAATTTCTTGCTGTAATGTAATATACAAGGTAATCTCGAAGGTTATGATGCATCGAATGGGACCATGTTTAGAATACTTAATTGATCAAGCTCAAGCAGCCTTTGTACCGGGTCGTTTAATGTCGGATCATGTATTCCTAGTCCAGGAGCTATTGCGCAGATATAATGTTAAGAGGGATACAAAGAGATGCTTTTTGAATATAGATCTTGCGAAGGCTTATGACACAGTTTCATGGGAGTTTCTTCGGTTCGCTCTAAGGACACTTGAGTTCCCGCCAAGGCTAGTTGAATGGGTCATGACATGTGTATCATCGGCAACGTATGCGATTAAAGTCAACAAGGAGGTACATGGGTATTTTAAGGGTAAGAGAGGTCTCCGTCAAGGGGATCCATTGTCACCCCTTTTATTTGTGTGTTGCATGGAAATATTTTCGAGGATGATCAAGGCTGCGACGAATGATCCAAGCTTCAAATTCCACCAACATTGCGGAGAGCTAAGGTTAGCACACTTGGCCTATGCCGATGACATTGTGTTATTTTGTAGGGGAGATAAGCCATCAGTTGAGATATTAATGAAGACGCTGAGAAGGTTTGGAAGCATAAGTGGACTCAAAGTAAGCATGGGCAAATCATCCATCTTTACCGCATCATTAACACCGGAAGAGTCGGCGACACTAAGGCAATGTACAGGCTTCTCGCAAGGGATATTCCCATTTCGATATCTTGGGATACCTATGACTCCACATACCTTGAGATCAGCAGAGTATACACCATTGATGGAAAAAGTAGCCAAGTATATTAATGCATGGAACAAGCGGCATCTATCTTATGCGGGACGAGTTGAGCTTATATCATCGGTGATACAAGGCATCAATAGCTTTTGGGTATCATTGCTGCCATTACCAGGAGTCGTCCTCGATAGACTGATACGAATGATGAGGCAGTTTCTTTGGGCACGGCCACGAGTTGCATGGGAAAAAGTATGCAAACCGAAGGCTGAAGGTGGACTCGGAATAATTGATATCAAAGCATGGAATATGGCATTCATGTGTAAACACTTTGCACATATTTATGAAGGGAGAGAGAGCCTTTGGATCAAGTGGATACACCATAGGTATCTCATGGTTATGGAGGCAGAGTCATGGGTACCGCATAGAAGGGACTCTGGATTAATAAAGGCAATATTACGTGCAAGGGATCTCATGAAGCATGCATGGGATGGTGGGGCAACCATGGAGGACATTCTGGCCCAATTATCCCCAGGTGGCAAGTTTAAGGTTACAGCTGCTTATCATTTGATACGAAGATGAGCCAGTGAGGTATTGTGGCATGACATTGTCTGGGACAATAGACTAACGCCGAGACACTCGTGCATTACTTGGATGGCGGTGATAAGAAGATTGCCTACTCATGATAGGATGGGGTTCCTCCAAATAGACCCAGTTTGTCATTTATGCAAACGAATGGAAGAGTCGCATGATCATTTGTTTTTCCAATGCCAATATTCGAGGAAAGTTTGGCGACAGATATGCATAGCTTGTGATATACCGGCGGGGCTGAGTACATTGGACATGGCTATGACATGGTTGCAATCACGAAGGAATAGCAAGCGTAAAAAGGTTGCGATGATGAGATATGCGTTGATCACAACGGTATATTATTTATGGCATGCCAGGAATGCTAATATGTTCGATAATAATTTTATTCCCAAAGATGTAATTATTAGACTTATTAAGGTTCATATTTTCCGGCTCTTGCACGAGTCCCATCCGGGATGCATAGGCAACATTGTATAAGAAACTTTAAGTTACGCTTTACTATGGTAAAAAGGTGATTTGCCTTATTACTTGGTAAAAGCATTGGTTTGTAGCTGAAATCATGTTCGCATGAGAGTAGGCATATTCCTTCATACATGAATTAACAGAAACTTACAACCACGATCAACCTCCAATCTTGAGAGGGACACTGCCTAATAACAAGGCATAAAGAGATATCAACCTCTATTCATCAAAGGGGTCACACCTAGACCCAAAGAGATCCATAAGGATCATACTCAATCTACAAGCCTCACAACCAACTAAACCTCAATATCTTAACATAACTCACAATTCCTCAAATCTCAAGGTAGTTTCTAATCAACATTCCTCAATCTCAATTCTAATCCTAATTTAATTAATTAGATTTTGCAGAATAACTTTTTGCCCGCAGACAATTTCTAAACCCCCTGTCATTAGATTTCATCAAACAAACAACCCATAATCACCAGAATAATATAACGACCATAATGGAATTTCTAATTATCCATTTTGACAAGCCTAAACTCAATTTAGGCCAAATCGCAGTACGAAAAACGAATAAATTCATAACTTATTCGTTACTAACCCGATTGACGATCTGAAAGAAGATTCGGAATCCCAACGACGCAGGCTACGCATGGACAACATCAAATTCATCGGAATCTGTGCGACGGAACCGTCCTGGTGACATATATGCTCGACCAGCCCTCCATATACTCGAAAATGCAGAAACTCGGTACTGTTATGAAGAGATGAATCCAGAAACTCAAACGGAATTGAAATCGGATTAGAAACGGAGAGTAGATCTGAGTTGTAAGGTTGAGAGAAATCAGTGCTTTTACGAGGAAACGTGAAAGGAATGAATTATTAAAGGATTTTACGCTATTTATAGTGAAGACGATAATTATCCTTTAGTAAAGTCGATAATTATCCTTTAACCGATCCAAAGGCGGGTCAAACCTCTTTCTCCAAACTTCTTGAGATTGGAACATTAAATCTGGAATATTATAGGGATAATTATTCCACAACTGCCTCGGAAAACGTGTATTCCTAAGCCGTCTTTCTTAGCCGTTAAGAAACGAAATAGCGACTCTTTTGGCTGTTTTGCCTCTCCATGTTATTTCATATCTAGGACATATCCGATGTCCTGATCATTTCTCTCAACTACATTTTTATTAATTGGAGCTCCCAAATGCTCCAAATAACACCGGAGGGTAAAAATAATTACCCGGGGAAAAAGTAAAAATTTCCCCAAACGTCCAAAATTACGCCAGAAACATAACGGTGAGACTCTTACTCATCACTTGCGAAGTCTTCGCGAGTTATATGTCAATTACTATCAACGATTAAGTTAATCAACATTAATTAGAATTCGGAAATCCTAGGTATTACATGAACAACCCGATTTTTCCTTCTGTCATACCTATCTTGCCTTATCCTTTATCCTTGGTTAAATATTGCTTACACCCTAGCCTTTTTGAACCTTTCTAACCTATATCCGAGTGTGGGAAGAGACTTATCCGGTTATTTCCATCCTTGGTTGCAGACGATTACAAGATCTAGGTAATAGAGGTTTCAAACCCGTCTATTAAGGTTGAGTGTGCCAAAACCCTTACCTTTGTGAGTTAAACATGATTCTGTTGGGTTTTGTGTTTGGTTTTGAGAATATTATCCTTTCCTTAGATCCTCTATCTTATCGAGACTCAACATCCTTTATTTAGAGCCTTTGGATTTGAACATGGGTGGTGGGGACTTCACCGTACATCATTCCGTTATAGAACACATGCCTTAGCAATCCCAACTCTGTCCATGCAATCTTTAGAAGTCTTGAATCGAAAACCACAATCAGATTCCTTAATCCTTATAATCCTTTTTCCCAAATCTTTACACAAAATCAAGTTTTTTTTGTCTTTTTTTTTGTCAATAGTTGTATGTTTACTTGTTAGATATCTTATTTTGATTTCGATTTCACCAAATCCCTGAGTTAGACCCTAGAATTCTTGCTTTTATTACAATCGATCCGTACACTGCGGGTTCGCTTAATTGCATTTATTCTTGGTATAAACATTAAAGCTTGCACACACCTTTTGGAGTGAACATGTTTTTGGCGCCGTTGCCGGAGAATTGGCTTAGACCAAATTCGGTCACGGTTATCTAACTTGGAAACTCCTTGATTTTGCTATTGATCGCTTTTATTGAAGTGTTCTTGCAGGATCTTGTAGTAGGTTTATGCAAAAAACTCGAGCGAGTAAAGAAATCGTACCCTACGATCCCGAACCTTTGAAAGACTTACAAAAGGAGATTGAAAGAAGCTACAAACATGGTTGCTGCAAATAACGGAGGAGAACTAGACCTTAGAGCTGAATTGAGTGAGGCTCTTGATCGAGTGAGAGAACGAGATGAAGCTCTCATTAGGCTAAGGAATGAAGGAATAACTAAGGAAGAGCAGCATCAAGCTGACATGGCCGAGATGAGAGAAGCTGTTCGACTACTAAAGGAGCAAACGGAAACGAATGCTAGAGCTGTAGGAAATCCGCCAACACCTCTCATTGTGTCACCACTTGCACCCAACCCTATACCAAGGGTTGAGATAGAACACTCGCCGATAGGAATACCACAAACGTTGGGTGAAAAAATGGATCCTGTTCAACAAACACGCCGTCCGGGTGTGATGATCGACCCAATGGAGCAGAATATTGGATTTTCGCCCCAAGCTATTACTATGATCAACCAAAGTCAATTTGGAGGATTGGAGAAGGAATCTCCACATCAGCACTTGTAGAATCGTGAAATTCTCATGGAGAATATGAAACCTGCAGGAGCAACTAACAACAAATATAAATTGAGACCGTTTTTATTTGTCCTTAAAGGATAAGGCGTGGCTTGGTACCAATTACTTCCAACCGGAAGAGTAAACACTTGAGAGGAGATGTCTTCAGAATTCCTCACCAAATTCTTTCCGCCATAAAAAATAGCAGAGTTGTGAGGCAAGATAAATGCCTTTGTCATGAAGGACAACGAAAGCTTGTATAAATCATGGGAAATGTTCAATGGCCTTCTATTGGATTGCCCTCATCACGACATTCCGAAATTGGAGCTGCTGGAAATTTATTTCAAGGGTTTGGATGGAGAAACCAAATTCAAGCTCCAATCCCTTTCAGCTGGAAAATTCATGGACATGAGAGTCGATGACGCTTGGGAGTTCGTTGCAAAACAAGCTCAAATTGTTGAGAAATAATCCGAACGAGGACCCGACACTAGAAGCCAAAGTTCGAGAACTCCAGGGTTGAATCTTACTACCGATAGCGTGAATCAAATCAACGCTCTCAACAATGAGATAAAGACTTTGAAAGATCTCTTGAAGAATCAAACGAAAGCATCGAATCAAAATGCAGCTACGCTGGAAGAGGAAATAATTAAGGGAATCAACAAGGAAAGAGGAACAACAACTACAATAACTACAACAACAACCATTGGAGATCCAACCAAAATAATTCCGGTAACCCTTATTCCCATGCTGAAAAAGCTCTTAATCCTCCTTCTTTCTCTACTTCTACTCCTTTGAAGAGCCAAGAACCATCTTCGAGTTCAACACCCAAGGATCGACTTGAAGGAATGATCGAAGCCTTGGCCGGAAGAATGAGTGGAATGGAAAGCGCGATCACTTCTATTTCTAAGTCACAAAAAGCCTTGGAAAACCAAATGTTCGCCAACGCCGGAAAAGTTCCAAGAGATCAAGGGAAGCTTTCTGGAAAAACGGAAAATAATCCCAAAGGCCAAGTGAATGCTATCACTACAAGAAGCGGAATCACAACCAACGATCCGCTACCAAACAATGAGGATAAAGTAAAGCACCAATGGTTGAGGAGCTGGAGCCTAATAATAAGGAGAAAGCACTGGTCTATGTTCCCCTAAAGCTTACAAACCTCTGCTACCTTTTCCAAAGTCTCGTGTGTAACACCCCGAATTCTAAGAACTCGGGGAGCTACTGGTTAGGACCTCACAATGGGTCCCGACCTTAGTTTGACAACAATTTTACTAGGATCTTACAACAAGGCACAAAAGTATTAAAAACATTTGAAAACTTTAAACAAATATATACATGAAAAATATGTATCAGCCTTACAAATCAAAGGTACTAAAACGACGCATATGAAGTATATAAGACAACCTCGTCCCCAACTAATGAGTACGTGGACCCGGCAGACCATTCCCTCCGGATCTCTCTACAACTGTCTTAACTTGCAAGGCATCTACAAGCGGTATAAAACCGTTAGCTAACATTCTATGCATAAGTATAAAGGTAAAAGCACAATCACACATCATACACAATCAACATGCAACACTCAATCCTTTTATTATCTTTAATTAGGTGATAGGTCATTACTAATGATACTTATTTTGTGACACGAGGGCTTCCCAAACCTCGCCCCTGTCCCCGTTTACCAACGCGGAATGGTACTAATGCATCTGACCGTCTACCGAACTGTGCTGGTCGTAGGGAACCTCCTCGACTCTCGCAAGAGCTAGGCAGATGATGTCACGACCCGTTATCATACACTTGGGTCAATTACGTAAATAATAAAGTCGGCCTAATCCGGTTTCGTTGTTTATCATAACTAACAAACACCACTCATACACATTACACTCATACAAGAAACCAACTAAGTAAGTCCGTGGACTTACCAGAATCCAATCTCGTCTCTCTTAACAACACTCAATTAGTAACGGCAGGAACTCAATTGCTTGTCAAAGGAGGGACGTGGGTCAACACATTATCCCGGGGTACTTAGAAGTCTAAAACTCCTAAGATGTACGATTCTATGTGCAGAAGTTATTATAGTGTTTATTTAAGGTAAATTGACTATTTTACCCTTGGTCCCGAGACTTCCAAAAACCCGTAATATGTACTTAAATTCTTACTTGAGGCTAACTAATCATATTCTACTCCCTAGGATGATTTTAGGTAACAACTAGAAAAACTACCCATTTTCTATTTCCCGAAAGATCGTTAAGGTCCAAATTTAGCTTCAAATATGAAATTCGAATAAACTTATAAAAATTCCGAAATAATTATCTAGAGCATCTATGATATCTAGTCTACTCATAGGAGAAAGAATTTCTTAAAACTGTTAAAGCATCACTTCTACAAAAATTTCTAAAGTTGGTTACAACACTTAACAAACAACACACTGTCTTAACTTTGAAAAATCATAACTCCTAAACTACTTGCTGGATTTATCCCAAATTTTGATATGTTCTACTATAAAATCTTATCTATATTATATCCAAAATTCAGCCTTAAAGGAGATCAAAATCCTATTTAAAACTATCTCACAAAACCGAATTTCAGCACAACAGAAAAACTGCTTACGACTCCATCTTTCAAAAATCATAAATCCCAAACCACTCGTTGGATTCCTCTCAACTTTTAATATGTTGTACAACAATATGTCAATCATATCATATCCAAAATTCAAGCCCAACGGAGATCAAGAGCTTATTCAAAACCATCTCACAAAACAGCATCACTTGCTGTTTTCCCCAACACTCAGCACATATATAAAAACTACATGAGGCGTCAACTTCGGAACACAATAACTCTCAAACCGTAACTCCGATTCTTCCCAAATTTTAGTATGTTATACTATGTACTACTGTCTATGACATATCCGAGAACCAGCCAAAAAGAAGAAGTCTAACTTACCCAAATCTGGACCCGAATTTGACTGTTTGTCACTTCCAAAAACTCAGGAAGACGCTTGAATCTGTACAGCTCACTTATGCTTGTTCTGAGTAGGTTTAAAAACGGAACTAGTACACGTTAGGCAAGGGAAAGGTGGACTGAAATGTAGTGTAGCAAGGGGTACAAGTCTTACCCGATTCCGAGACTCGAATGCACGGAAAAGAAGAGGGTGGAAGGCTGTTGTGGCCAAGCGTGCGACTGCAGCAGGGAAGGCATGCCCACGGATCCAGGAGGCGTACCTGCGGCATTGCAGGCCAAGCGTAGACGCGACTAGGGCTAGTCCGCTGCTGTTGCGTGTGAGGGTAGAGTTCCGGGTCGAGGGTGTTGACAATGAGGGAGGAATGACAGAGGTACGAGGCTAGGCATCTGTCTGCTTGAAGTCCGCTACACCGCAAGGCTGGAGGTGGACAGAAGAGAGGACGTCACGGCTGGGCTGTCACTTTTCTTTCTGCGCTAATCCAGGAGCGGTTACAGGGGTATTCATTCACTCATAGCCGTTACGTATGGCAAGGAAGAAGAAGAGTTGTGCTTCATGGGCTGGCGCTAGCACTGGCTGCTGTAGGCTACGAGGATTGTTGGGGCTGCTGTGGGCTGCGAGAATTGTTGGGGCTGCTGTGGGCTGCGAGAATTGTTGGGGCTGCTGTGGGTTGCGAGAATTGTTGGGCTGCTGTGGGCTGAAAAATACAAGAAAGATGGCTGAAATAATTGTAAGAAAGATGGGCTGAATTGTTTGTCAAAAATCTGTCAAAACTCGTCATGGCCTTGTCAGGCCCATGAATGAGTTTGTCACAGAGCTTAGTCATGATCTCGTCACAGCTTGTCATGATCTCGTCTAAAGTCATCGATACGAAAGAATTATAATAACTAGGGTTTGATATAAATCTATCATTTTATGTGAATTAAATTCTACATAAAATAATAAATAATTATAAGAATTAGAGCTTGATATAATTTTATCATTTTATGTGAATTAAATTCTACATAAAATAATAAAATTTATGAAGAAAGAAATACTAGATAGAATTGGAAACCGTCAACGGTTCGAAGTCCGATTTGATTCAGAATTAAACGGAATAAAAATTCCGGATATTACATCAGTACCCCCTTAAAATAAGTTTCGTCCCGAAACTTAGAACAAGGTACTTAATTAAACAACTTCCATAAATAAACTTGTATATCCTAGTTTTACTAAATTTTAATTTTGTTTTCTAAACTCGTGTAACCCTATCAAAACGTAACGAAAAATTCGGTCGTTACATCGTGCTAGAGAAAGGATTGACAAACAGTTCGGTAAGTTCGTTGACCTTGTGGGAAAATTACATATTCATATCCCTTTTATGGATGCCATTGTAGGAATGCCGGCATATGAAAAATTCTTGAAGGAGATTCTTTCCAATAAAAGGAAGCTAGAAGACATTGGAGAAGTAAGGATGACTAGAAGATCTTCCGAACTTATCCAAAAGATGAAAGAAGAAATTCCTAAGAAGTTGAGGGATCCCGGATCTTTCTGCGCCCCTATTAGCATCGAGAAAGTCACATACGAAGCTCTATGTGATCTTGGAGCAAGCGTTAGTATCATACCACTTGCTTTGTGTGAAAGGGCTTGACTTGGAACACCGCAAACTATCGAGATGACTCTCTATATGGAGGATAGGTCCATCAAACATCCCGTCAGAATTCTAGAAGACATCCCCGTCTTGATACGTAAATTTTACATTCCCATAGACTTTGTTGTTCTTGACATTCCTGTCGATCATCCCGTTCCAATTATATTTAGGCGGCCTTTCCTTGCAACTTCGGCTTGCGTTGTGGATGTCAAGAACGGAATACTCTCCTTCAACCTTGGAGAAGAGCATGTGCAATACCACCTTCCCTCAATGCTAAAAGGACCAGCTACGGGAGATGACATATACAACACTTATGATGATGAAGAACCATCAAGAGAAGAGGTAAGTTCGATTCTAATCAAAGATCCTCTTGAGAAAGTCATTAGTTTGTGTATTATAGATGAAGGGGAAGAGGAGGAATGCAACATCGATGTTTGAGCACTAAGAACCTTGGAGGAAGATCCCACAATGGAATTTGAAGAACTAGAAGAATGAACAAAAAGGCTGAAGAAATCGGTTCGTCACAGGAAAATCAACCGATTTCTGGGGATAAAATAATTAACTCAGTCGATTTTGCAAAAGCCATAGCTGGAGATCGAATGAAAAATCGGATGAACAGGGTCAGATCGACCGATTTTCTTGTAGCTTCTGTGACTTCTCAAAAATCGATTGAAAGTGTTTCTGCTTGCAACGAGCATCTTCTTCGACTCCAAATTCATCTCCAAGCTCCTCTACTGGCCAGGACACACCTTCTAAAGATCCTTCCATCTTAGAATTGAAACCCCTCCCATCTCATCTAAGGTTTGCTTTCTTAGGACAAAATTCTATTTATCCGGTTATTGTAAGTTCTAAATTGACTGAAAATGAACTTGATAAATTAATGGTTGAAATAAGAGAGCACAAGAAGGCTATTGGTTATACTATTGATGATCTTGTTGACATTAAACCTTTTTTGTGTATGTATAAAATATTGATGGAAGATGACCAAAAGCTTTCACGAGAACCTCAATAACGGTTAAACCCGATCATGTAAGAGGTTGTGAAGAAGGAAATTCTTAAGCTTCTTGATGCAGGATTTATCTTCCCTATTTCCGATAGCAAATGGGTTAGTCCTATCCATGTAGTCCCGAAGAAAGGAGGAATGACCGTTATAACAAATAAGAACAACGAACTCATTCCTACAAGAAAAGTGACAAGATGGAGAATGTGCATTGACTATCAAAAGTTGAACGTTGCAACAAGGAGGGACCATTTCCCTTTTCCTTTCATCAATCAAATGCTTGAAAGGTTAGCATAACACTCCCACTTTTCCTATTTAGATGGTTACAATGGCTTCTTTCAGATTCTCATTCATCCCGATGATCAAGAGAAGACCACATTCACCTGTCCATAGGGAACGTTCGCCTATAGACGGATGCCATTTGGACTTTGCAACGCCCTAGCCACCTTTCAAAGATGTATGATGGAAATATTCTCCGAATACATCGAGAATATAATTGAGGTTTTTATGGATGACTTTTCTGTTTACGGTTCTTCCTTTGATGAATGTCTCACTAACCTTTCTCTAGTTTTTCAAAGATGTGAAGACACTAATCTTGTTATATTGGGAGAAGTGTCACTTTATGGTTAGTGAAGGAATTATTCTTGGACATATGGTATCCAACCATGGCATTGAAGTCGATAGAGCAAAGATCGAGACCATCGAAAGGCTACCTCCACCAACATCGGTGAAAGGAGTAAGAAGTTTCCTTGGTCACGCAGGATTTTATAGATGTTTCATTAAAGACTTTTCCAAAACTTCTAAACCATTGACTAACCTACTAATTAAAGACGTGGTTTTTGAGTTTTGAAAGGATTGTCTAGATGCTTTCTATAGGATCAAAGAAGCGTTAATCTCAGCTCCCTTAATTCAACCACCGGATTGGAACTTACCCTTTGAGATCATGTGCGATGCTAGTGATGTAGCTGTAGGAGCTGTTCTTGGGCAAAAGAAAGATGGACGGACATATTCCATCTACTATGCTAGCAAGACGCTAGATGAAGCCCAACTAAACTACGCTACAATGGAGAAGGAACTATTAGCCGTGGTTTATGCTTTTGTGAAATTTCGTTCTTACCTTGTGGGAGCGAAAGTGATCGTTTACACCGACCACATAACAGTCCGCTACTTTCTCACAAAGAAAGATGCGAAGCCAAGGCTTATTAGATGGATTCTCCTTCTACAAGAGTTCGATCCAGAGATACGTGAGAAGAAAGGATCCGAGAACTCGGTAGCGGACCATTTGAGTCGACTTCCGCACATCACAAGCAAGGATGACGATTAGATGACTCCTTTCCGGATGAGCAACTACATGAAATCGAAGAATGTCTTCAACGAACCGCAAGAGGTAACGAACCTTGGTTTGCTGAGTTTGTTAATTACTTGGTTTCAAATGAAATACCTCCAGGACTTTCATATTACCAACGAAAGAAGTTCTTCAAAGAAGTCAAACAATACTATTTGAACGAACCTCTGCTTTTCAAGAGAGGACCGGACATAATAATTAGAAGATGCATTCCAGAAGATGAGGTTGAAAGCGTTATCCGCCATTGCCATTCACTCCCTTGCGGTGGACGCAAGGTATTACAATCCGGATTCTTTTGGCCAAATCTATTCAAAGATGTGCAAAATTTCGTTGTTGGTTGTGATGCTTGTCAAAGAACAAGAAATATACCAAGAAGAGAATGAAATGCCTCTCGCCAACATTCAAGAGGTTGGGATCTTTGATGTATGTGGAGTAGACTTCATGGGACCTTTTCCATCATCTTGTGGAAACCAATACATACTTCTAGTTGTGGATTATGTTTCTAGATGGGTTGAAGTAATCGCTTCTCCCACTAATGATGCTATGGTGGTAGTGAAGTTCTTCAATAGAACGATCTTCCCACGATTTGGGACGCCCTGAACCATCATTATTGACGGAGGAACGCACTTCACAACCCGTAAATTCGAAACTCTATTGTCTAAGTATGGGGTTACCCACAAGACCACCACTCCTTACCATCCTCAAACAAGCGGACAAGTGGAGATCTTGAATAGAGAAATCAAGAGCATCCTAGAGAAGACCGTTTCTAGAACGAGGAAGGATTGATCACTCAAGTTAGATGATGCACTTTGGGCATACAAAACCGCTTTCAAGACTCCCATAGGAACGACACCCTACAATCTCAAAAATGGAATGTCTTGCCATCTTCCGGTAGAGTTGGAACACAAAGCACATTAGGCAATCAAATGGCTCAACTTTGATTTGAAAGAGGCTGGTGAGAAACGCCTCTTGGACATTAATCAACTTGAAGAGTTCTATCTCAACGCATACGAGAATGCGAGGATCTATAAAGAAAGAACGAAGAGATGGCACGATAAGCATATCGTTTCAAATGAGTTGAAAGACGGAGATCTCATCCTTCTTTTCAACTCAAGACTTCGTCTAGTTCCAAGTAAATTCAAATCCCGTTGGTCCGGACCTTTTCTAATCAACATATCTATCATCATTGTGTAGTTGGCATTTGGAGCGAGAAAATGGGAAGTTTCAAAGTCAACGGACACCGTTTGAAGAAATACACACCGGAACTGCCGGTTGAGGACATTGCTCCTACCCTTCTCGAATAATCGTTAGAGGGAGATAGGTCCAGCTAGCGACCTTAAATCAAGCGCTTCTTGGGAGGCCACCCAAGGTATTTCTAAGTCCTTTTTCTTTTTCTTAGTTAGAGTAGATTAGTTTTGTTTGATTTTCGTCGGTACACTCCGGGTTTTCTCGTGTTGTGATGACAGAAAATAGGTACAAACCACAAGGAAGGAAGTTATGGTCAAGGTTTTGGAGGAAGCAATCGACAAAAGTTCATGGAGAAAAAAGGAAAAATCGGATGAAATTTCAAAGAGATCGGTCGATCTAGAGTAATTAAATAAATTAATTGAGTCGAATTGGCAAAAGTCGTAGCTTGGAATCGGATGAAAAATCGGATCATCTAAAAAATCGACTGATTTTCCTTTGTTCATGACGGATTGCACTTAGATCGACCCGATAAAAAAATCGACCCACTAAAAATCGGTTGATTTTCTTCAGAAAACTCCGAAAGTATAAAAGCTCTTCTTTCTTCTTCTTCCTCACAAACCCTCACTCTCATTTTCTCTCTTCCATGACCAAGAACGCTAATTTGCCTCCCTCTCCCTCAAATCTTCATTTCGTAAGCATTTTTGCTCGTTCTTGAGCCAAAACGGTAGCCCTCGAAGATATAAAGAAGATTGAAGCAACATCCATCATGGCAAAACAACGAAACTCTCAGATTTCAGGTTTTAAATTCGAAAACCCTAAGTTTTCAATACTCTCAAATCCACTCTTTTGAGGAGTTGATTTGCTGAAATTATTGAGTTAAAAGGGTTAGAATTTGTTTTTGGAGTGTTTTGGTGCTATTGCTTTGAACAAATTGCTGCAGGATCGATCCACTGATCAAAACAAGGAAAAATCGAGTGAAAAACCAGGAAAATAAGCAAGAACAACCCGATTTTCCCCTGTTTTGATGGATAACCTCCGTAGATCTGGCAGAAATTTGTTTTCTCGTAGGGGATCTTCATACCAACCTCCCTAGGCTCCTCAACCACCTCCTCCAAGGCTCCCGGTCATCCAAGATAAGCACAAACACAAGTACGAATGTCTTCTCGCTTGCTCTATTATTGCACCTCATTATATTGAGTTAGATGAGCTTAATGTGCTGCATATTAGGGAAGACATTGACTGAATCATTGAGAAAACTAGATTGACTGAGTTTTTGCAGATTAGGGAGAATGCCTATGTCGAAACCACCTTAGAATTCCTTAGTTCTTTTGCCCATGACCCGAACACAAGGAATGCCACCTTTAGGTTGATGAACAAGAATTATAACTTTGGTATCGGAGTATTTAGGAATTTCTTTGGCATTCCAGTCTCACATGTAGGCACTTTCCCTCACGGAGTTAAGGCCGATGAATTTTGGGAAAGGATTTCCATTGGACATGTCGAAGGTGACAAATGGCAACCCAAAAACTCTAAGGAAAAAAGTATATACAATCTCACCTTCAAGATAGCTCATCGGATCTTGAGCGAGTCGATGTTTCCAAGAATGGAGAATCCACAAAAGGTTCAAGCAAATGAATTCTTTATCCTTTATTGCATGTCTGAGGGCACGATTCCGGATTATGCCACTATGTTGTCAAACTACTTGGCAAAGATTGCCAACAAATCCGGCGGCCACATTTGTGTTGGAGGCCTTGTGACCTATATGGCCAAGGTATTGGGAGTCAACATTTCGGTGTGTACTCTTGCTGCAGAGGCATATCCATTGGGCATTCAGTGGTTGGTTTCTAGAGGAAGAAGAGAGCCACATGTTGCTATGCCTTGGGATAGACAACCCAAAGAGATTTTATGGAAGGCACGCTACAAGTTCTAGGATGTTTACTACTAGAAGGAAGGATTTGAGCACTTTAGTGATGAGGAGTTCACTGAGGATGAGGGTGCAGATGTTGATTACTTTGGAGGCGATACTGAGGGGTATCCCACCGATACACATGCTCCAGTTGGGGGCATGCTCGAGTTGGGCAGTGGAGGAGATACCGAGGTTTTGGATACTGACCAGGAGGGAGGACCAAGTAGGCCGGTCAATGACGAGGCCATAGACGATGAGCACATGGCGGAGGCCGATCCATTTTTCCATCCTCAGCAAGAGATACTAGCTAGACCGCCTCGCCGGTAATTCTCACGTCGATGTCAGACTCAGTGACAGGACGACGACACCAGCTTCAACACACAAATGTCCACGTTAACGAGAGAGTTTCAGGAGTTCCGGACCGAGGTACGGGACCGCCATTCTTCCTACGACGATCAATGGAACGACCTCTACTATCATACCTTTGGCCGCTTCTATGATCCTACAGCTCCGATGTACCCTTACCCACCACCACCATAGGATTGAGAGACTCATCTTTTAAATTGTAAGTATTTTTCTTTATTCTATACTTGAGTTTTCACATTGGAGACAATGTGAGATTATTATATAGGGTGGGGGTACTTACAATCTTTTATCATCTTGTCACACGTCTTCTTTCATTGCATCTGCATTTTCAGATTTCGGGTTTGTAATAACTCCAGTGACATGTTTCATTTCGGACATTTGCATTGCATTTTCATCCATTATCAAAAATCCAAAAAAATCGAAAAATTTCCAAAATTCAAAAATTATGTGCTTCGAAAAAAGGATATGATCTCGATGATAACATTTGTGTTTGTAAAAATGGCAAAGAAAGTCTTGTATGTTGAGGTTTAGTTATAACGTTTATGGACATTTATTTGAAAATTATATATAATTTGTTTGCTATTTGATGTTTTGATGAAATTATGGAATAATAATCGAAACCAACAAATAAGTTCTTATATATCATATTGGAATGACTAAGGCGCTTCCATCTTTTCTCTTCTTCTTATCCACGTTTAACACCTCATATTTATTATTGCCTTCCCTTTACCTTTTCTGGGAATTAGGAAGCATGCTAGTGTGAAGTGTGATGCGTTGTGAAGTTGCAGCAAAAGTAAAATGTGTTAAAGTATAGAAAATAGGTTTGGGGACGTCAATCATGATGATGAGTAACTCGGCACCATTCACATAGCCGGGTGTTTGTGTCTTGCCAAAGTCAGATTGAGCGATAGTCCTAATGAGTCATGATATGTGCATCAAGGTTTGAGTCATCTCGAAAAATTGAGAATTGCTGACTTCTTAGGCTTCGGTTATTGTGCACCTCTGTCCATGTTCTCAAAAGTGAAAAAGTAAAAATTGCAAAATGCAAAGTGAAGTTCTATTTTCGGTGGTTGCAAAAGAGTTTAAAATTTGTGAAGTTTTATTCGTTATCCCCGGAATTTATCACCACATATCCTTTATATCTTCCCACCCTTTAACACGTTTCTTTGGCCTTTACATTTGAAAGTCCTTGAGACCTTTGTGCACATGCTTAAGGCTTATATAGTCTCGATTTGTTTTCTTATGATTATCTCTACATTTTGTACCATACATTTCATGTATATTTTTTGGATAAAGTGTATTTGCCCTTTCATGCCATAATTATATCAAATTCATACATTATCTTTCGATGCCTTATTACATCATGATGAGAGTGAGCAATTATTAAGAAGCACATTACAAAAAGAGTTTTTATTTTCAAGCATTATATAATCCATATCATCTTGTATTCTAGATTTGAATCTTGCTTGGGGACAAGCTAGAGGCAAGTATGGGGTATTTTGATGACATGAATTATGTACCATCATATTCATGCATTTTACGAGTCTATCGCCTTAGTTTTACATACATTTGACGAAGATTGTATGACTTTTAGTTCATATTCATATACATTTCGAGAATAGAGGTCTACACACTTTTATTTGTGAAATTGTAGGTAAAAGATGATGATGTGGCATGAAAAGGGAGCATTGTAGAGCATGACATCATTAAGGATAAGGAGGGGAGCTAAAAGATATGAAAAGATATGAGAAAACATCACAAGAGAAGGTAGAAGTCGGAACTAAAAGATATCACAAGATCAGAAGCAAAAATCGGATGAATATATTTAAAAATCGGTCGATCTTCTTCACAGATCATCCGATTTTTATCTTATATAATCCGATTGGTTGTAGGATTGTAACCAAAAGATCATGTCTCATACACTATAAAAGGAGGACGTCTCACCACCTTCAGAATCATCCAATACCACCGAGTATACAATCAAAGGCATTAAGGAGAGCATTCGGAGTGGAAGATCGAAGGAAGCTCTGGAGTTCTAGTCCAAGAATTGATTTCTTGGAAGTTTTGTGAGTTTTGATTCTGTATTCTATTTTTTTTATCGTGATTCGGAGTTGTTATTGAGTTTTTCTTTGAGCTTTGAAGGATTGAAATATTGTTCATACGTTCTTGGTTTGGTTTTAATTCAAGATTCAAATTTTTCTCAAAGTTCTTTACTTTCTTGATTTAATATCTCTTTTGATTTTGATAATGTGTATTCTTGGCTAAAAACCTTGTGATTCTAGGGTGATTGGTTGAAGATTGTTGTTAAGATGATGATAGAATCACCTTCATAAACAGATTGAACCCTGAGAGTTGAGAATAACCATCACAGGAAGAAAAAATCAGGGTGTTCGTTGAGTAAATCGAACTATTTCTAGGGATGAACAACACGATTTTTCCTTTTGTCGTACCTATCTTGCCTTATCCTTTATCCTTGGTTAAATATTGCTTAAACCCTAGCCTTGTTGAAACTTTCTAACTTATATCCGAGTGTGGGAAGAGACTTACCCGGTGATTTCATCCTTGGTTGCCAACAATTACAAGATCTAGGTGATAGAGTATTCAAACCCCTCTATTAAGGTTGAGTGTGCCAAAACCCTTACCTTTGTGAGTCAAACCTGATTCCCTTGGGTTTTGTGTTTGGTTTTGAGAATATTATCCTTCCTTTAGATCCTCTATCTTATCGAGACTCAATATCTTTATTTAGAGCCTTTGAGTTTGGACATGGGTGGTGGAGACTTCACCGTACATCATTCCATTATAGAACACATGCCTTAGCAATCCTAGCTCTGTCCATACAATCTTTAGAAGTCTTGAATCAAAAACCACAATCGGATTCCTTTATCCTTAGAATTCTTTTTCCCAAATCTTTACACAAAATAAAGTTTTTTTTGTCAATAGTTGCACTTTCTTTGTTAGATATCTTATTTTGATTTTTATTTCACCCAATCCTTGAGTTCGAACTTGAAATTCTTGCTTTTATTACAATCGATCCGTACACTGCGGGTTCGTTTAATTGCATTTATTCTTGGTATAAACATTAAATCTTGCACACACCTTTTGGAGCGAACATTTACATAGAACAATATTGTGAGCCTTGGGAATGCAGAATCTCCGGGTTTAAGACCTTCTAGATTGTTGAGCTTTTAAGCTTTGCAATGCAAGGAATCACAAGAGTTTCCAAAAACTCAATGTCCACCATGTCACACATACAGAGAGGACGATTATGAAACCCGTCAAGCCAAGATCCCATAGCTTGAAAGTTGATGAACCAAGAAGTCGGAAGGCCAGTATTTGGTGAGATCTCCATATCTTCAAAAAATTTCTCATCTTCCATAGCTGAGGAGATGTGAGCAGATTCCTTCTTGAACGCCGAAGCTAGACGGTGAGCAGTTTTCTTGCTTCTTGGAGCCATAGTTGAATAGGGAAGGAAGAAGATTTAGCTTTAAAAAGGGAAAATAAAAACAATTTATGGTTTTAACAAGATCTTGAGAAAATCAAGGCGTTGAAAAACGAAAATTTGTTTAAATTCTTTCCAATTTTATCTCAACTAGTTTTTCAAACCAAATCTTTGAATCCGAACATAAGGACTTTTGAAATCAATTTAAAAATCCTTCTTTAAAATAATTTAGAGATTAAAATATATTAATTCCTAAATAGATCCGTGATTTTTTATTTTACCCTTGAATTCCGTTTCAAGGCCCTTGAATTGTATTTCAAGGCCCTTGAAATTAAAGAATGGGCTGCATTCTAAGGAGAAAATAAAACGATTTACCCCCCCTACGTTAATGCTGTAATATCCGGAATTTTCGTTCCGTTCAAATCGGATTTCGATCCGTTGACTGTTTTCCATTCTATCTGGTATTTCATCCTCCACAAATTTTATCATTTTATGTAGAATTTAAATCACATAAAATGATAGAATTTTATATCAAACCCTAATCTACCAAACCCTAGTTTATATCATGACATGTCCTTGACAAAGTCATGACGTCCTTTTGACGAGACCAAGAGGAGACCATGACGAGAGTAGACGAGACCAAGACGAGACCATGACGAGTTATGACGAGACCATCACAAGATCATGACAAAGCTATGCATGGGCTTGACAAAGCCATGACATGTTTTGACAAGGTTGTGACAAGCCTTGACAAAACTCAGCCCACTTTGCCCTCTTGTTTCAGCCCACCTCTTTTACTTACCTTGCTCCAGCCCACACCAACTTTTGTTGCCAACAACCACACCTTCAGCAGCCCGGATCTCCAACCGCCTAGTGATACCTGTTGCAGCCCAGAGATACATTGTTTCCAGCCCAGAACACAATCATGTTGCGGGCCTGTTGCTCCTTGTCTTGCAGCCCAGGAAGCACCGCAGTTCCCTCCTATCTCCGATGTATTAGAAGCCAGCGTTTTCCCTTCCTCATATTACGTAACAGCTGCTGATTTTTAGGAAAGAGATCTTTTGTAACGGCTCCTGAATTCACGCTGAAGAGAGAGTAAACTCAGTAGTAGCCACTTCCCATCTTTCCCGTCTACATTCAACTCTCTTCCCACTCTGTCCTTTTGCAACAGATCGCCTCATCACAACAGTCGATCGTCGTCCCCGCTCCCCTCCTCGCAGCAGTAGCTGATGGGTCTTCGCACTCCCTCTTCCCTTCCCGTTTTGAACCCTAGGAACCAACAGTAGGAGTCAAGCAAGCCGAAACTTCCAATGGTCGAACCCTAGAATCGAGTAAGACCCATACCTCTTTTGGTTACCTTTCCCTCCATACATATGAGCTATTAGATGCTACAAAATCTGTCCTAAACTCACTCAGGTCGAGCAGGGAGAAGCACTGTAAAAGGATTTACTTTTCTGAATTTTCAAAACTGTGTCCAGTACCCAACTTCAGAATCCGATTTAGGTATGAAATACTCCTCCTTTTTGACTGAAGTTTTAATATGATATATTTGGCATATTGTTGTAAAACATATTAAAATTTGAGAGGAATCCAACGAGTGGTTTAGGAGTTATGATTTTTCGAAGTTGGGACCTTGAACAGTTTTTTCTGTTTTTGCTGAAAGTTCTAAGTGTTGGGAAAAACAGCATGTGATGCAGTTTTGTGAGATGATTTTGAATAGGCTTTTTATCTCCTTTGCTTCTGCATTTTGGATATAGTATAGATAAGATTTTATAGTAGAACATATCAAATTTTGGGATAAATCCAGCGAGTAGTTTAGGAGTTACGATTTTTCAAAGTGGAGACAGTGTGCTGTTTTGTTAAGTGTTTGCTGAATTTTCAGAAACTGTGTTGATCAATCAAGTTTAAGCATACGTTTTGATGTCTTAGAGCTACGATCCACCGTTAAGTTTTTGAGATGTTGTTTAGTGCCATGCATAGGTTAATATGTTAAAATTTGAGATGAATCCAACGGTGGGATTTAGAGTTATAGAGACTCAAAGTGGACTTGTTGTGCAGTTAGAAAACATACTCAAATTTTGGCCAAGTATAGAAAATTTCAAGTGTTGTAACCAACTTTGGAAATTTTTGTAGAAGTAATGGTTGAACAGTTTTAAGAAGTTCTTGCTCCTAGGAATAGATGGGATATCATAGATGATCTAGAGAATTATTTCGAAATTTTTATAAGTTTATTCGAATTTCATATTTGAAGCCAAAGCTGGACCCTAGTGACCTTTTTAGAAGGTTAAAGAAAACATGTAATGTTCTAGTCTTGACCTAAACTCAACTTTAAGACTTAGAATATGATAGTTATTCTCAAGTAAGAATTTAAGTACATATTACGAGATTTTTGGAAGATTCGGGACCAAGGGTAAAATGGTCATTTTACCTTAGACGTGTGTTTTAGTATATTTCCCTTCCGATAGGATCTTATATCTTAGAAGTCTTAGACTTCTAAGTATATTGGATATGTGTTGATCCACTTGCCTCCTTTGACAGGCAACCGAGTTATATAGTTACAGATTCAATGTGATGTAGAGAGTCGAGATCTGATTCAGGTAAGTCCACGGACTTACTTAGCTGGCTTCTTGTATGAGTGTAATGTGTATGTGTGGTGTTTGTTAGTTATGATAAACAACGAAACCGGATTTGGCCGACTTTATTATATTATGTAATTGACCCAAGTGTATGATAACGGGTCGTGACATCATCTGCCTAGCTCTTGCGAGAGTCTAGGAGGTTCCCTACGACCATCCCAGTCAGGTAGACGGTCAGATGCATTAGTACCATTCCTCGTTGGTAAACGGGGACAGGGGCGAGGTTTGGGAATCCCTCGTGTCACAAAATAAGTATCAATAGTAATGACATATCACCTAATTAAAAGGTAATAAAAGGATTGAGTGTTGCATGTTGATTGTGTATGTTGTGTATTTATGATTTTACCTTTATACTTATACATAGAATGTTAGCTAACGGTTTTATCCGTGTTATAGATTTGTAGAGATAAACAGTTGCAGAGAGATCCGGAACAGATGGTCAGCCTTGTCCACGTATTCATTAGATGGGGGCAGGGGAGTCTCCCATATGACATGCATGTTATGTATCTATATATATGTTTTGTAAGGCTGTCACATGTGTACATTTTTACATTAAAAATAATATGTTTTACATTTGTGCCTTGTTGTAAGATCCTAGTTTAGTTGTTGTTAAACCAAGGTCGGGATCCATTGTGAGGTCCAAACCAGTAGCTCCCCGTGTTCTCAGAATTTGGGGTGTTACAAATGCTTCCTTGTTCAACATACCAAGCTCTAATCTAATAAAATTGAATTGATCTTCAGGTAAAGGTTTAGTAAATATATCTGCAAGCTGCAAGTCATTTGATATAAAAGATATCGAAACATTACCTTTCTCAACATGATCACATATGAAGTGATGCCTTACATCGATACGCTTTGTCCTTGAATGTTTCATAGGATTTTTAGTGATAGAAATAACACTAGTATTGTCACATTTAATAGGGATACCTTTTAAATGAAAGTCAAGATCATGGAGTTGTTGAGCTATCCATAAATTTGTGCACAACAGGCTCCCGCACCTATGTATTTTTCTTCAGTTGTGGATAGGGCGACAGAGTTTTGCTTCTTGGAGTGCCAACTGATTAGGGATGACCCTAAGAATTGGAAACATCCAAAGCTACTCTTTCTATCGACCTTATAGCCTGCAAAGTCAGCATCTGAATAGCCAACAAGGTGAAATGAGCTTTGACGTGGCTACCATAACCCTAAATCCTTAGTGCCATTGAGATACCGAAATATCCTTTTGACAGCTATCAAGTGTGACTGTTTAGGATCAGCTTGAAATCTTGCACACATGCACACATTAAACATAATGTCAGGTCGACTAGCGGTTAGATATAACAAAGAACCGATCATACCTCGATACTCCTTATGTATAACACTTTTACCGTCTTTGTCATGTTCAAGTGAAAGTGTGGAACTCATAGGAGTTTTTGCGACCTTGGAGTGATCCATTTTATACTTCTTAAGCAAGTCCTTGGTATACTTGCTTTGATTGAGAAATATTCCTTTCTTTGCTTGTGTAACTTGAAATCCAAGAAAGAAATTTAACTCTCCCATTAAGCTCATTTCGAATTCCCTACACATAATATCTGAAAATTCCTTGCATATAGAATCGTTAGTAACAACGAATAATATATCATCAACATAAATTTGTACTATTAATATATCATTTCTTCTGGTTTTGATAAATAAAGTTTTGTCAATCAAACCTCTTTTGAAATCATTTTCAAGGAGATACTTGGACAATCTTACATACCAAGCTCGAGGAGCTTGCTTAAGACTATAAAGAGCTTTGTCCAATTTAAAAACATGATCCGGAAATTCATCATTTTCAAAACCGTGGTTGAGCAATGTAGACTTCTTCTTCTAAGAAGCCATTTAGAAAAGCACATTTCACATCCATTTGAAATAACTTTATGCTCATGAAAGATGCAAAAGCAAGTAGCATACATATGACTTCTAACCTGGCAACCGGAACAAAAGTCTCCTCATAACCAATACCTTCTTCTTGGTTATAGCCTTGAGCTACAAGTCGTGCTTTATTTCTAATGACTTTTCCATTTTCATCCAACTTGTTTCAAAAAACCCATTTTGTACCAATGACAGATTAGTGCTTTGGTCTAGATGTGAGGGTCCAAACTTTGTTTCTCTCAAACTCATTCAGTTTATTTTGCATGACAATGATCCAGACGGGTTCTTGAAGAGCTTGAACATAATTCTTGGGCTCAATAAGAGACACGAACGCTGAGAATGCACATAGGTTGTTAACTCTAGATCGAGTTTGAACTCCTGCGTTTGGATATGAGATGACATTCTCCGGTGGATGGTATGAAGAATGTTGAAACTTCCTTCTTTTGTACGACGCGAATGATCCTGAAGATTGTGGCTCATTTGCATGACTAGATTCAAGTACCGCTGGAGTATTGCCCTTGTATCCTATATAAAGGTGATAGGTGATGGAATCACTATCAATTAGGATAGTTTTTAGAGTCTTTTTATTGCATTAGTGTCGCTTTATGCTACTAACTCCTTGGTCCAGAAGAAGAAGATCAAAAGAAGCTAAAGAAGGAGTTACAAGAACTTAGGAGTGAAGATCGATCACGAAGCAAAGCTTCTGTTGCCTCACCGCCCCTGCGGGTCCTTGCAGCCGCCCTTGCGGATGAAGTTTCCACTGGAACGCTCCATGCGCCTTCACTAGTGCCGGCCATGAAGTGTGTCACCGCCCCTGCATCACTCCTTGGCGCCCCTGCGGTGACCTGCCTTGAAGATATGAAGACCAGCTCCCCTACGTCTCACACTGCGCTCCTGCCTGCGCCCCAACCTGGGAGCTGGAAGACGAAGAGGCTATGTTGACGCCCTTGCGTCGATATACGGACACCCCGGCGGCTTGACATCAGAAACGTCAAGAAGGCGAAACGTCAAACGTTGAAGTGCATTAAAGATCCACCCCAGCGGAGTTGTGTAGCCGCCTCAACGGTTCTGAAGAAGATCAACCGATTCTGCCTAAACCGCCCCTGCGGTTCATGAAGGCCGCCCCTGCGGGTTAACGCCAGAAGCTTTACTCCGGCTGTTTACACCACCTTTATGGCATTTAAGGTGGCTGTTTTAGGCCGGTTATTTACTCCTAATTAAGTGTCTTTTGTAGTATAAATAGTCCATGGCTGATTGCTAGGATGATCCATGCTTTTCCTCACAAAATCCATTTTAGACTTGAGTTTTTCCATTGTAATGAGTTGTTAACTCCCTTGCTACATTGGTTGGTTTGAAGCTGCTTTGTTACTTTCGTTGTAAGTTCTTTTAATATAAGTTTTTATTCAGTAATGCTTTGTGTTTCCTTGATCTCTATTGTCTAATTGCATGTTAACTATTACTTGAGATTGATCACCTTAGGTTCTAAAGTGCATGTAAACAACTAGGATTAACAGGTTCCGGGGTCGGGTCTTTAATCTAGTAGCAACTTTAAGTAATAACGGGTTGTAATTACTTAAAGAAAAGGAACACAAATATAAAGATAAGTTTAACGATTTTAATCTTCTCTTTATATCCCTTAGTGTTTGTTTGAATGCTAACTTGTTATTTGTTCTTGTAGTTTTACTGAACTTTAATAAGTTAAGTTGTGTTGACATTGGTTGGCTCAACACATATGTATGATCGAGACGGGAGGTTACTTAAAAACTTGTAAAAGGAACGCACCAAAGTAGCAATTGCATGTTTAGAATCAACCTAGTGTAGATTCATCCATTATTGTCTTACTTGTCGCATTCATCATTTTTATAAGTTTTTGTGCATCAATTCAACCAAAACCCCCCCTTTGTGTCACTTGTCATTATAATCAATTATTGCATCTAAAACACCTTAACTCTCTTGGGTTTGACCCTTACTTAATCACTATACTTGTTCTTAGTGCTAAGTCGGGATTTAATTTTGATTGGGTATAGACGACCATAGAAATACCTTCGGTCAAAAGGCCTTGAAGTTGAGTTTCAATAATTGCATCTAAAACACCTTAACTCTCTTGGGTTCGACCCTTACTTAATCACTATACTTTTGATTGGATACATTCTACACAATACTCTGTTGTGTAACCGCCCCCGCGCCTCACACCAGCCGCCCCTGCGGCCAGCCGCCCCTACGGCCAGCCGCCCCTGCGGCTCCCTCTAGGCGCCCCTGCGGAATTGTCGACAGAGGTTTGTCTTAAGCTCCAATCTTTTAAGCCTTGGTTTGCTGACATTGTGAACTTCATTGTCAGGAAGGATTATCCTCTAGACTTCACCAAGGCACAACGAGAGAAAATAAAAGCTGAAGCTCGACACTACGTTTGGGACGATCCTTACCTTTGGAAGCATTGTAGTGACCAAGTGATCCGGCGTTGCATCCCGGACAATGAGGTACAATCCGTCCTAACTTTCTGTCATTCTGAAGTATGTGGGGGGCACTTTGGAGCAAACAAAAATGCAAGAAAAGTTTTGGATGCTGGTTTCTTTTGGCCGCACATTTTTCGAGACGCTTTTTCGTTTTGTAAAGTGTGTGATAGATGCCAAAGGGTGGGAAATCTTTCAAGGAGACATGAAATGCCCCAATCCTCTCTTATATTTTGTGAAATATTTGACGTTTGGGGAATTTATTTCATGGGGCCATTTCCTACGTCATTAGGGAACACATATATTTTGCTTGCGGTGGAGTATGTTTCCAAGTGGGTGGAAGCAAAGGCCACCAAAACTGATGATTCAAAAGTGGTTGCAGCATTTCTTAAGGAAAATATCTTTGCTAGATTTGGAATTCCGAAAGCCTTAATCAGTGATAGGGGTACCCATTTCTGCAACAAGACGATCACGACTCTCCTTAAGAAGTACCATGTTCACCAACGAGTATCAACAACTTATCATCCTCAAACAAACGGCCAAGCTGAGGTATCCAACCGGGAAATAAAGACCATCCTTGAAAAAACGGTTTCTCCCGGCGGAAGGATTGGAGTGCAAGGCTAAATGACGCCTTATGGGCATATCGGACAGCCTACAAAACTCCCATCGGAATGTCCCCTTTTAGGCTCGTGTTTGGGAAAGCGTGCCACCTCCCGGTGGAAGTAGAGCACAAAGCTTGCTGGGCGGTAAAGAAGTGCAACATGAACATAGAAGAAGTGGGAGAATTCCGGAAGCTCCAATTGCAAGAGTTGGAGGAACTAAGGCTAGACGCATATGATCATGCTACCACATACAAAGAAAAAACCAAAGCATGGCATGACCGGAACATCCTCCGGAAGGACTTTGAGGTAGGTAATAAGGTACTTCTCTTTCAATCCCATTTGAAACTCTTTGCACGTAAGCTGCGTTCAAGATGGACAGGGCCATTCATAGTAGCCGAAGTATACCCTCACGGGGCTGTGGATCTCTATGACCCCCAAACGCATAAGGTGTTTAAGGTGAACGGACAAAGGATAAAGCTTTACCTTGAAGGGGTCAAGAACGATCCGATTGACGAGGTGGTGCTAGAGGAGGCACAGTCAGAGAAGTAGAGATCTTACGTCGAGCCAACGACGTAAAACAAAGGCCCTTCTCTGGAGGCAACCCGAAGGAATAAAAAGAGGAGCTTTTGTCAAGGAAACCGCCCCTGCGGTGACACTCCAGCTAGCGCCGCCCGCGGCGTTGGGCCTGCGCCTGCAACACGCCTGTCACCGCCCCCGCGGTGACAACCCCACGCCCCTGCGGCGGCCATCCTTGACACAAATTCCAGCACCGCCCCCGGCGCCGGGCCTGCGTGCCCCTCTCCCTTGTCGCCGCCCCTGCGGTGTCAAACCCCGCCCCTGTGGGTTTACCCAGAAAAGAAAAAAAAGGATCTCGAAAAACACCTACACCTACCACGCACCACCCACCAACCCTCCTCACAAAACACAACCAAAATCCCTCGCACCTTCTCTCTCAAAGCTGCAAACGCCCCTGCGCCCTTAGAGAAACCTAACAACCACCCTCTCCGATGCCCCTACGCCACCAACACCAAGGACGCACACCTCCAACGCCCTTGCACCACCTTCCCTCGTGCCAAACGCCACCTCCCTTCCATTGCAACGATTCTCCACTCATGCGCCACCTTCAACGTCGCCTGCACCAAAAACCACCACCGGAGCCACTCCAAGACGCCACCAGCTTCGAAGCATTCGAAAAATTGCCTTCTGCAGTTCTCCCGCACCTGCGGCTGCAAGCACCCACCCCTGCGCCTCACCGCCCTTGCGCCTGCACAGCTGCCCCTGCAGAAATCACAACAGAAAGGTCGTTTTCTTTTCCTCATTTCAACATTTGCTAATCCTTTGCTTCAAATACTTTCAAGAATGGAAGCCCCAAGGAAATACAAGATGACGAAAATGGAGAAGGACCGATATAGGATTGTGCAGGATCAAGTTGTGTATGCAACTCGATTTCTACATATCCCGACTTTGGAGAAATTGGGCATGCTAGAGAGCATGCAAACATTTTTGGCGAATGCTGGTCTCGGAGACTTCCTCCAGAAGAGTGCTCCGACATATCCGGAGCTCAGCAGATAATTTATCTCCACCTTCACAATGCAGAAGGAAGACCACGTGTGTACCGGCCTCACCTTCAAGTTCAACAAGTTGAAGTACACTCTTGACTACAACGATTTACGGGAGGCTTTTGGGATGACTCTAAACCCCTCTGAGAACTGGTGGGATCCAGTCCCGGCCTCGGACCTATGTGAGTTTTGGCAAGCAGCTACAGGGTCGGAATTCCATGCTGGGGGTGAGTACTCCAACAAACTCACTCACCCCAGTTTGAGGTTGATTTCAAAGATCCTTATGAGTGTCTTTTATGGACACAAAGAAGAAAACAAGGTCGCTCTCAAGGACCTCCCACTTCTCTACTCCTGCCTTCCATATAGCGAGAAGTTGATGGATTGGCCATCTCTCTTCCTCGCCGCTTTGAAGCGGATTAGGAGGAATGAGCCGAGGGATATTGTCAGCGGTGGGGTGATCTCTTTGATCGCCTCACAAGTGATGGACCTGTCCGAGTTAGAGGATGGGATGACGGCTCCTCTCTACACTGAGGGGATTCTTAGGAGGTGCAAGCTCCTCCGGCGGGATGGGGAGAACCTGTTTTGGATCTCCCTTGCAGATGGGAGCCACCTCACCTACCTCTCCCGACCTTTACCACTAGGAGGTGAGCTCTCCGAGCTCTACATACCGGCAGATCCTTTCGTGCCGAGGAGGCCACTAGTGGCTATTGTGGAGAGGCATGCCGCCAGCTCCAGCAGGGCCCATCAGGAGGAGCACCTGTCCATCCCAGATGACGAGGAGATGCCCACAGCGGCACTAGAGGAGGACCCAGCCCTTGCGAGCCTTCAGACTCAGATGGCGGCTATGACGACCCAGCACCGGGCATGGCAGTCCGATTACCAGCGGACTATTCTGGAGTAGCAGCAGAGTTGGGAAGACACTTTTGCCACCTCCATGACCTCACACTTCGACCCGAGGCAGGAGGCGTGGCAGGTAGCCCAGCAGCAGCAGCTGGAGGCTCAGCAGCTGGCTTGGCAGGCCAGTTTTGAGGCCTCTTTTGGTCGCCGGATGTCTGGCCAGCAGGACCACATTGATGACATCTACCAGCGCCAGGAGCATTTCTTCCGCCACTTCCCCTACCCACCGGAGGGGGGTCCAGGTGGTCCATCCGGACCACCCCAGTGAGGGGTACATTTTTTTCCCTTCTCCCACATTTATCTTTGACTCATTTTCACTTTGAGGACAAAGTGTACTTCAAGTATGGAGGAGGGATATATCATTGCTTGTACAGTGTATAGAGTAGTTTTTGGAATTTGTTTTTGCATTGTTGAATTCGGTTTCATTCGAAAAAAAAAGCCAAAGAAGTGAAAAAAAGGCATGAAAATCCTTGGATAAACCGAAAACCCGAAAGGGCAGTTTAGGTAAAAAGAAGGTAGTCCGACCAACCTTAGGTTGGTGCAAAATTGGACTTGACGGATGTGAGTTTAAATGAGAAAAGAAGAAGAGTGGCAAGGTGAAAACCCGAAAGGGCGCCTTGGCAAGATGAGCGACACCGAGTGTAGGTTTCTCTTCCGGCGTTTTGGCGACATAAGAAGGGGAGTCATAAGGAGGTTGTCCAGGTAGGCCACTCTTGGAGCGATAAGGATGGTAGTATCTCTTTTTCTCACATTTCCTCTCTTTTCCTTCTTTCTTTCTTGGTTTTTCTCTTGTTTTCCATTATCTTTCTGCTTACTCATGCTTTCTGAGGCCTTTGAGTCTAGTTGATGTCATTTGTTTTTACTCGGGACGAGTAAAATGTCTAAGAATGGGGGAGTTTGATAGGTGATGGAATCACTATCGATTAGGGTAGTTTTTAGAGTCTTTTTATTGCATTAGTGTCAGTTTATGCTACTAACTCCTTGGTCCAGAAGAAGAAGATCAAAAGAAGCTAAAGAAGGAGTTACAAGCACTTAGGAGTGAAGATCGATTACGAAGCAAAGCTTCTGTTGCCCCACCGCCCCTGCGGGTCCTTGCAGCCACCCTTGCGGATGACGTTTCCACTGGAACGCTCCCTGCGCCTTCACCAGCGCCGGCCATGAAGTGTGTCACCGCCCTTGCGCCACTCCTTGGCGCCCCTGTAGTGACCTGCCCTGAAGATATGAAGACCAGCTCCCCTGCGTCTCACACTGCGCCCCTGCCTGCGCCCCAACCTGGGAGCTGGAAGACGAAGAGGCTATGTCGACGCCCCTGCGTCGACATAGGGACGCCCCGGCGGCTTGATATCAAAAACGTCAAGAAGGCGAAAGGTCAAACGTTGAAGTGCATTAAAGATCCACCCTAGCTGAGTTGTGTAGCCGCTCCAGCGGTTCAGAAGAAGATCAACCGATTCTGCCTAAACTGCCCCTGCGGTTCCTGAAGGCTGCCCCTGCGGTTTAACGCTAGAAGCTTTACTCCGGCTGTTTACACCACCTTTGTGGCATTTAAGGTGGCTGTTTTAGGCCGGCTATTTACTCCTAATTAAGTGTCTTTTGTAGTATAAATAGTCCATGGCTGATTGCTAGGATGATCCATGCTTTTCCTCACAAAATCCATTTTAGACTTGAGTTTTTCCATTGTAATGAGTTGCTAACTCCCTTGCTACATTGGGTTGGTTTGAAGCTGCTTTGTTACTTTGGTTGTAAGTTCTTTTAATATAAGTTTTTATTCAGTAATGCTTTGTGTTTCCTTGATCTCTACTGTCTAATTGCATGTTAACTATTACTTGAGATTGATCACCTTAGGTTCTAAAGTGCATGTAAACAACTAGGATTAACAGGTTCCGGGTTCGGGTCTTTAATCTAGTAGCAACTTTAAGTAGTAACGGGTTCTAATTACTTAAAGAAAAGGAACACAAATATAAAGATAAGTTTAACGGTTTTAATCTTTTCTTTGTATCCCTTAGTCTTTGTTTGAATGCTAACTTGTTATTTGTTCTTGTAGGTTTACGGAACTTTAATAAGTTAAGTTGTGTTGATGTCTGTTGGCTCAAGACATATGTATGATCGAGACGGGGGATTACTTAAAAACTTGTAAAAGGAACGCACCAAAGTAGCAATTGCATGTTTAGAATCAACCTAGTGTGGATTCATCCATTTTACTTGTCGCATTTATCGTTTTTATAAGTTTTTGTGCATCAATTCAACCAACCCCCCCTTGTGTCACTTGTCATTATAATCAATAATTGCATCTAAAACACCTTAACTCTCTTGGGTTCGACCCTTACTTAATCGCTATACTTGTTCTTAGTGCTAAGTCGGGATTTAATTTTGAATGGGTATAGACGACCATAGAAATACCTTTGGTCAAAAGGCCTTGAAGTTGAGTTTCAAGGCCTTGAAACGGAGTTCTGTCATCGCAGTTTGCTGTTTCAAGGTCTTGAAGATGGGTTTCAAGGTCTTGAGATTGTTCTCCAGTATCTTGATTCTTTTCTTGAGCTGTAAGATCTTCTTCTCCATCAGAATTGTGATCTTCATGTTGATTCAAATTAATTTCTGCAAAACTTTCACTCAAAGTACCATCATTGCTTTCATCAAATATAACATGAATACTTTCCTCAAAAATTTTGGTACGTTTATTATAAACACGATAAGCTTTGCTATTTGAAGCATATCCAATGAATATTGCTTCGTCACTACGTGCATCAAATTTACCAAGGTTATCTTTGCCATTGTTATGGACAAAGCATGTACATCTAAAGGGTTTAAAGTAAGAAATATTAGGTTTTCTACCCTTAAAGAGTTCGTAGGGAGTCTTTTTCAAAATAGGGAGGATTAAATATCTATTCAATATGTAGTTAGCAGTATTAACTGCTTCAGCCCAAAAACGTTTTCGGAAAATATTTTCTAAAAGCATGGTCCTAGACATATCCTCTAGGGTGCGGTTCTTACGTTCCACAACCCCGTTTTGTTGAGGAGTTCTAGAAGCTGAAAAGTTGTGTTAAATACCATATTTTTTACAAAACAAATCAAACTTTAGTTGATTAAATTCTCTACCATGATCACTTCTTATCGAAACAATAGGTAGATTTTTCAATGTTTGCAACTTCTTACATAATTTTGAAAACTCATACAAGGATTCATATTTTTCCCATAAGAATGATATCCATGTAGAACGAGAAAAATCATCCACAATGACAAGGATGTAATGTTTACCTTGAATAGATTTGACACGCATAGGACCACAAAGATCTATATGCAAAAGTTCAATGGGTTAAGAAGAACTTACAACCTTCTTTGGTTTGAATGAACCTTTTGTTTGTTTACCTTATGTACAAGCCTTACAAGTTCATCTACCTTGAAGTTTAGGTTTAGCAAGCCACGTACCAAATCCGTCGAAAGTAACTTCTTCATTGTATGCATGCTTACGTGACCAAGTCTTCTATGCCAAAGCCTTGGATCGTCAGTCAAGGCCTTGAGACACTTTAGCTTAATTCCTGAAACATGGTTAGTACTGATAGAATAAACATTGTTACATCTAGGAGTTGTAAGCACAACACCATCCGATATCTTGTCTTGAACTTCACATTTTTCTGAATAAAAAATCAACTTGTTGCCTTTATCACATATTTGAGAGATGCTAAGCAAGTTATACTTCAAAACGTCAACAAGATATACATCATCAATGAAGTTAGATGAATTATAACCAATTTTACCAATGCTAATAATGTTACACTTTCCTTTATCACCAAGCGTAATGGTTCTAGATGATTGCTTCTCTAGATATGAAAATAGTGAGATTTTTTTCCACTCATATGTCGAGAGCAAACGCTATCTAATATCCATTTATGCTCCTTTAACTTGGTTATATCCTACAAAAAAACAAACATCAACCTTTTCGGGTCGACCAAATGGCATATTTTGGTCCATTATTTTGGTCCATATTATGGCTCAATCATGTTTGGTGGTCTAATACCTTTAGGAACCCAAAATTGCTTAACTTGTTTCCTTAGACATAGAAGATAAGTGTTTCTAATGATGTAAGGATCATTTCTTCTATATGAACATGTTGATTTTACATGACCTTTTTTACAAAAGTAGAAACATATGGGCATACGAATACATCATTTAGCCTTGACAAAAGTGGTAGTTGTTTTTCTGGGAAAACTGACATGATATCCTATACCATTTTTGTTAAGGGAAGATTATTGCTCACCCATCATCCTTTCGAGGTTAGCTTTCAGTGAATTAAATAAGTTCAGCCTTCTGGTCTTGACACGTCACAGTTAGATCAACCTTTTCTTTTTCTAGATCGATATATTCTCGATGGAGAGAGGAGAGATTGCCCTTGAGAATCACATTTTCCGATTCAAAGGCCTTAATATTGATATCAAGGTCTAACTTTTGAGTGTTAAGATTTTCAATCTCTAGAGATATATCACTTAATCTTTTCTCTTGTTTGATAAGCTTTTCTCTCAAGGAACTTATCCTTACCCTATGTTCTTTATCACATATAATTATGTCTTTAAGGAATTGTGTGAGATCAGATTCAAGTTGGGACATGATGGTAATTACCACATTATCAACGTAGTGATCTTGATCTTCTTCATGATCGGCCATAAGACAAAGGTTTGCTTGTTCTTTTTCGTCTTCGATTCATCTGTTGAATCTGAATCACTCCATGAAGCTACCATAGCTTTCTTCTTTCGATCATTCTTTCTGAAGTTGTTCCTCTTCTATTGTGGACAATCCTTTACGAGATGATCTGTTTCACAACATTCAAAGCAAGTCAGAACTTTAGGTTTCTTGTTGGAGTTAGAAAACTTACCTCGAGGTCTTGATGTTAGCGGATATTCTTTATTATTTGCAAACTATTTCTTCATTTGAAGAATCTTTGCAAGACCTCTAGCGATCAAGGAAAACGGATCTTCCTCATCTTCATCATCACTATCTTCCTCCTCTGATGGTATCTCATCCTTCTTAGATCTTAGTGCCAGGTTCTTTGTGTTGAATGAGAGCTCTCTATCTTTTTCACCAAGAACCATCTCGTGAGTGATGTAATAGCTAGGATTTCCGAATTCTAATTAATGATGATTAACTTAATCACTGATAGTAATTGACCCATAATTCGCGAAGATTGCATAAGTGATGAGTATGAGTCCCACCGTTATGTTCATGGCATAATTTTGGGCTTATGGGGAATTTTTCACTTTTTCCCGATGGTAATTATTTTCACCCTCCGGTGTTATTTGGAGCATCTGGGAGCTCCAATTAATAAACTGAAATTGAGAGAAATGATCACGACATCAGACATATCCTAGATATGAAATAACATGGAAAGACAAAATGACCAAAAGAGTAGCTATTCCATTTCATAGCGGCTAAGAAAGACAGCTTAGGAATACACGTTTTTCGAGGCAGTTGTTGAATAATTATCCCTACAATATTCCAGATTTATTATTCCAATTTCAAGAAGTTTGGAGAAGGGGATTCAACCCGCATTTGGATCGGTTAAAGGATAATTATCGTCTTCACTATAAATAGCGGAAAATCGTTTATTAATTCATTTCCGTTCACTTTTCCTCGTAAAAGCTCTGATTTCTCCCAACCTTCAAACTCAGATCTACCCTCCGTTTCTAATCCGATTTCAATTCCGTTTGAGTTTCTGGATTCCTCTCTTAATTCTCTTCATATCGGTAACAAGTTTTTGCATTTCCGAGTAGATGAAGACCTAGTCGAGCATATATGTCACCAGGCTGGTTCTGTTCCTCAGATTCCGGTGAATTTGATGTTGTCCATGCGTATCCTGCGTCGTTGTGATTCGGAATCTTCTTTTTGATCGTCAATCGGGTTAATAACGAATAAGTTATGAATTTATTCGTTTTCCGTACTGCGGTTTGGCCTAAATTGACCTTAGGCTTGTCAAAATGGATAATTAGAAATTCCATTATGGTCGTTATATTATTCTGGTGATTATGGGTTGTTTGTTTGATGAAATCTGATGACAGGTGGGTTTAGAAATTGCTTGCGGGCAAAACATTATTCTGGCGGAATTTAATTAATTAAATAAAGGTTAATTAATTAAATTAGGATTAGAATTGAGATTGAGGAATGTTGATTAGATGCTACCTTGAGATTTGAGGAATTGTGAGTTATGTTGTGATATCGAGGTTTAGTTGGATGTGAGGTTTATAGGTTGATTATGTTCCTTATGGGTCCCTTGGGTCTATGTGTGACCCCTTTTATTGATAGGGATTTGATATCTCTTTATACCTTGTTATTAGGCGGTGTTATTATCCGGATTGAGGTTGATCGTGATTGAGAATATTAGAGGTTAAGGTAAGCCCGTTGGACTTAGTTAGGTATCATCCCTATATTCGATGTATTGATGAGTGATGTGTTTGTTATATGCCTGATAGCATGCGATATCGATTATTACCGACCTATGTTTTGTTGATAGCCCCCTTTCAGTGGCAGTGATAACCTTTCCCTTTCATCTTGTAAGGAGTTTGGGAGGTGCTCTGAAGTTAAGCCAGACTGGTATACGGGATGGGCGCACTTTACCACTCCCATAGGGTACACGGGTAGTGCGCCGATACTACTCCAACTGGCTATAACACCCAAAGGCTAGGATGATACGCACCTCGTGTCACATAGTTTCATATATATATATACACGATCTGAGTGGATGACTATTTATATAAAGATAATTAAACGGATAAATGTCTGACAACATGATTATGTGTTTATAATTCCATGATTTGTGCTTGTGCTTATGCATTATCTTATATATGAATGTTAGCTAACGGTTTATACCGTGTTGCAGATGATCTGCAGGTTAGGAAGACTACATAGTGATCCAGACAGGGTGATCAACCGAGGGCTTCTGTACACTAGGATATGCGAGGGTTTTGGGGTGTTTTATCCATGTATGGATATGATGTTGTTGTTTTGTACTCGGCTGTGATTTGCTAACCTTTTGATGTATATATTTATACAGTTTTATGCATTTGGTTTTAATCTATTTGTGCCTTGTTGTAAGATCTAGTGAACTTGTTGTCAAGCTTGGGTCAGGATCCATTGTGAGATCCTAGCCCAATAGCGCCCCGAGCCCCGCGGGTTTTGGGTGTTACAAAGTTGGTATCAAAGCCTTAGTTTTAACAACAATGGCACTTGCAATATGCAATAAAGGTGGAGTAGATAAATAAACAAAACCTGAAAGGGGTCTGACTTTTGAAAATGATTTTGTTTTTAAACGAGCACAGATGTTTTGGGATAGTGTGTACAGGAAGCCATCACCCTTGTGATGATCTCGACAATATAGATATGTATATATAGATACCTATTATGTGTTGATGTGTTTGCTTGTGGCCTTAAGTATTATATATATATATATATCTATAAATATGACATTGTATAGCCTTTTACGTAGCTATGATATAATTGTTGATGGCTCAAACTAGAGCAACATCTGCTATAGGATGGGGAAGAGGTAGACAACCTCTATATCCGGTAATCGTAAGTCGTGAACTAGTTGGTGGACCTCCAGTCGCGAGAGGTCGGGATTAAGTCCCCATTGCGGAAGTCGCTAGAGGCGGAAGACCAAGTTATGAAAGACGTTGAGAATGTAATTTACCAGGCTGTCCACGACGTGTGGATTACATTAAGGAATGAGATAGTTACCCTACTTAGATTGTGGAGTACCCAAGTGGATGATTCAAGTTGCACCTCGATGAAGCAACGATCTTGGGAAGACTTCTAGCGTGTAACAAAAGTGGCGAAGAAAGAAAGATGTGTTCCATATCCTTCGGCATCACTAGATCCGTTGAGGTATTGTAGAAGGTGATTTCGGTGTTAGTTACACTAAAGAGGATGGATAAGGTTGTTAAGGCTCAAGAGAAGCCAGGAACACCAACGCCAGATGTATGATTGAGCTGACGTGAACCTGATTGGAGGGGTTGTTCGGTCTAATAAGCCAAAGAAGTGGTAGAGATTAGAGTATACTAATATTAAGAGTGAAACTTATGATAATGATAAGGTTCGATAGAGAAACGAACGGGTTATTCTAGTATATGATATCTTCCTTCGTGGGATCTTGTACCGAGACGAATTCGTGATAATAAACGTGTGAATAGTATCATGAATACCTAAGAAATTCACTTGTGAGCGTTGGAGCTGAAGAGGCGACATCACCAGCTCCTGCACGTAACATTCAGATTAATGGTGTCAGAGAGTTTTGTGATACGAGTGCTATGCACTTATTGATTTTTATCTTATGTGTTGAGCGTTTGACGTCAAATACGATAGAAGGGATACCCTTTATTATAGGGTTACCCGATGATAGTAGGGTCAGAGGTACCCGCGAGATACGTGTTTGTCCTATTCATTAGGGACTTGTGATTTGCTTGTGGACTTCTTTGTCATGCGGCTAGTGCATAAGGAAGTCATTATGGGTATAGATTGGAGGGATAGACACCGTGTTGTGTTAGATGTAGGTAGTAGGACCGTGACAATCTCTACCGAGTTAGGTCATAATGACATTTTCTGGGGTTAGGACCTTGGAAAGACGGGTATGGTTATTAGCGCAGTCCAAGCAGCGAGGTTGATTGCTGAACGAGGATATTTCCTTAGGTCGTTTATATCCTTTCAAAGTAATTTCCGAACTCAACACTAAAACAAGTATAGCGATTAAGTAAGGGTCGAACCCAAGAGAGTTTATGATACTTTTATTAAATTCAATTATTGATTATAGAACAAGGTAATAAAAGGGGGGGGGGTTTGGATGAATTGATGAACACAAAAACTAAAAAGCAAGTAAATGAGATCGATATTACGATGATGAGTGAATCTACACTAGGTTGATTCTTAGCATGCGATTACTACTTTGGTGAGTTCCTTTTTACAAGTTTTCAAGTAATGTTCCCGTCTTGATCATATGTATGTGTTGAGCCAACCGACATCAGCACAACTTAACAAGTTAGTGTTTCGTAAACCTACAAGAACAAGTCACAAGTTAGCTTTCAAACAAAGACTAAATAAAACTTAGTTGTTTGCATGCACTTAAAACCTAAGGTGATCAATCTTAAAGGTTAGTAAGGGATATAAAGAGAAGATTAAAACCGTTAAACTAATCTTTATATTTGTATTTGTTTTCCTTCAAGCAATTACAACCCGTTATTACTTAAAGGTTACTACTAGACTAAAGACCTGAACCCGGAATCTATTAATCCTAGTTGTTTGCATGCACTTAAAACCTAAGGTAATCAATCTTAAGTGATAATGAAAACATGCAATTTAGATAAATGAAGCTCAAGAAACACAAAGCATTACTGAATAAAACTTATATTAGAAAGGAACTTACAACCAAAGTAAAAATGCAGCTTCAAACCAACCCAATGTAGTAAGGAAACTAGAAGCTCATTACAAAGGAAGCAAAAGAGAATAAAAGTGGGAAATGATGGATCATTCTAGCAATCAACCATGGGTCTATTTATACTACAAATGGCACTAAATGGGAGTAAATGGCCGGCCAAAACAACCACCTTGAATGCCATAAAGGTGGTGCAAACAACCGGAGTAAAGTCTTTGTCGCTGAACCGCAGGGGCGGCCTTCAGATCCGCTGGGGCGGTTCAGGCGAAAACGTTTGATCTTCTATGTGGTTGCAGGGGCGGCCTGACAGTTCCACAGGGGCGGATCATTAATGATCTTCAAACGTGTGACTCTTCAACTTTCTTTCGCTTCAGATGCCGAGCTGCAGGGGCGGCTCAGTGTCAATGCAAGGGCGGTGACACTAACTCTTTGGCTCCATAGCTCCGCAGGGTGAGACGCAGGTAGAGACGCTGGGGCGCCGGTCTTTGCTTCTTCAGGATAAGTCACCGCAGGGGCGGCAAGGAGTGGCGCCGGGGCGGCGACAGTCTTCTTTCCTGGCACTGGCGAAGGCGCAGGCTGCGCTCCGGAACGTGGTGTCACCCGCAGGGGCGGCGACACTGCTCCGCGGGGGCGGCGAGGCAACAGAAGCTTTGCTTCGTGAATGGTCTTCAACTCCCAAGTGCTAAAACTCCTCTTTTATCTTCTTTTAGTCTTCTTCTTCTGGATCAAGGAGTTAGTAGCATAAACCGACACTAATGTGATAAAAAGACTCTAAAAACTAACCTAAATGATAGTGATTTCATCACCTATCAAACTCCCCCGTAGTTAGACCTTTTACTCGTCCCGAGTAAAACACATGACAACAGTTTTTAGACTCAAAGGCCTCAGGAAGCATGGGTAAGAGGCATAGACAATGGAAAAGAAATGCCAAGAAAGAAAGAAGGAAAAAGAGAGAAAATGTGAGAAAAAGGTGAGAAAACTACCATCCTTATTGCTCCAAGAATGACCTACCCGGACAACCTCCTTATGACTCCCCTTCTTATTCCGCCAAACGTCGTAAAGGGAACCTACACTCGGTGCTGCTCATTTTTCCAAGGTGCCCTTTCGGGTTTTCACCTTGCCACTCTTCTTCTTTTCTTTGATGATCTCACTTGGAACTCACATTTCTCAAGTCCAATTTTGCACCAACCTAAGGTTGGTCGGACTACCTTCTTTTTGCCTAAACCGCCCTTTCGGGTTTTCGGTTTATCCAAGGATTTTCATTCCTTTTTCCATTTTCTTTGACTTTTTTTTTACTGAATTTTTGATCATAAAATTTCAATGCAACCATACTCAAAACAAACTATACATGCAAAGATATTTCCTCCCCCATCAAAGTGGAAAATGAAAGAAAAGATAAATGTGGATAAGGAATAAAGGATGATACCACTAGTGGGATGGTCCAGCTGGACCATCCGGACCCTCCTCCGGTGGATACGGGATGTGGCTGAAGAAGTGCTCCTACCAGGGGTAGAGTGTGTCGATGTGAGCCTGCTGAGCATCCATCCTCTGCCCAAATGAGGTCTCAAAGTTGGCTTGCCAAGCCAACTGCTGACCCTCTAGCTGCTATTGATGAGCCGCCTGCCAAGCATCCTGCCGGCGGTCAAAATGGGTGGTCATAGAGGAGGCAAAGCTGGACTACCATGTCTGTTGCTGCTCAGGCATGGACTGTTGGTACTCGGTCTGCCATGCCTGATGGTGAGTAGTCAAGGCTGCCATCTGAGCCTAGAGGCTCTCCATGGCATGACCGTCATCTAGTGCTACAGTAGGCATCTCCTTATCATCCGGTATGGGCATGTGGTCAGCAACAGGAGCCCCACAGGAGCTCGCAGCGTATCTCTCAACAATAGCCACCTGAGGCCGTCTTGGTACGAAAGGGTCAGCCGGTATGTAAAGCTCGCAGAGCTCTTCTCCAAGTGGAAGCGGCCGGGGGAGGTATGTAATGTGGCTCCCATCTGCCAATAAGAGCCAAAAGAAGTTCTTCCCGTCTCTCTTGAGGAGCTTGAACCTCCTCAACATCCCCTCCGTGTAAAGTGGGGCTTCTAACCTATCCTCCAAGTCAGAGAGGTCCATCACGTGTGAAGCGATCAAGGAGATTGCCCCACCACCTACAATGTCTCGTGGCTCGTTCTTCCTAATTTGCTTCAAAGCGGTAAGGAAGAGGTATGGCCAATCCGACACCTTGTCGTTCATGGGGAGGTAGGTGTACAACAGTGGAAGGTCCTTGAGAGCGACCTTGTTCTCCTCCTTGTGTCCATAGAAACACTCATGAAGATCTTGGAGATGAGCCTCGAGCAGCGTGAGTGAGTTTGTTGGAATACTCACCCCCGACATGAAACTCGGATCTGGTGGTGGCTAGCCAAAACTCGCACAAGTCGGGTGTCGGAACGGGTTCCCACCAGTTCTTGGAGGCGCAAATAGTCACCCCAAATGCCTCTTGCAGTTGGGTGTAGTGCAGTGTATACTTTCTCTTGTTGAACTTGAATGAAAGTTCAACACAAATATGGTCCTCCTTTTCCATGGTGAAGGTGGCGATGAATTGGCGGCTAAGCTCGGGGTATGTTGGGGCATTCATGTCCAGAAATTCACCGAGCCAAGCATTGGTGAGGAATGCCTGCATGCTCTCCAACATGCCCAATTTTTCCAAAGTAGGAACGTGCAAAAACCGAGTTGCATACACAACCCGATCTTGCACAATCCTATACCACTCCTTCTCAGCTTCAGACAACTTGTCTTTCCTCTAGTTTTCCATTTCTTGCAAGAAATCAAGCAATGAATTAGAATATTCACAAATTTTAGAAAGAAACGAACCCTTTGTTGATATTTCCACAGGGGCGGCTGAAGGATGCGCAGGGGCGGCGAGGCGCAGGGGCAACAGCTTGCAGGCGTAGGGTCGGGAGAAGTGCAGAGGGCGATTTCGGACAGCTGCGAAGGTGGAGAAGCTGGGGAGCATTTTGGTGGATTCTTGTTGGTGAGGACATCGCCGGAGATGATGAGTAGTGGAGGGAAGAGTGTGTGAGGGAGAAAGAGTTGTAGGATTAGGGTTTTGAGAGATTAAGGGAGGTGTTGATGGGGTACGGGGGACGGTGGCACAGAGGCGTCGGGCTGGTGGTTGTGGTGCTGACTTGGTGGCGCAGGGGTGTGAGGGAGGTAGTTTTATGAGAATTCTGGTGAGGGCGCAGGGGCGTTTGGGAGGGGGAGAGGTTTGGGAGAGTTGAGTGGTAGTTGAGGTGATAGAGAGAGATTGGTGGGATAGTTGTAGGTTATTTTTGGAAAGTGTTTTTTTTTCTTTCCTTGATAAAACCGCAGGGGCGGGGACTTGTCACCGCGGGGGCAGTGACAAGGAAGAGGAGGACGCAGGATCAGCGCTGGGGGCGACGCTGAGGATGCGTGTCAAGGGTGGCCGCCGCAGGGGCGTAAGGGTGTCACCGCAGGGGTGGTAACCAGTTTGTTGCAACCGCAGGCCTAGTGCCGGGGGCGGCGCTGGGCGGGGGTGTAACCGCAGGGGCGGGACACAAAGCCGCAGGGGCGGTTTTCTTGACAAAGACTCCTCTTCTTTATTCCTTCGGGTTGCCTCCCGAACAACGCCTTTGTTTTACGTCATTGGCTCAACGTAAGGGTTCTGCCTCTCTGATTGGGCCTCCTCCAACACCACCTTGGGTTTATAACCGTCTAGGAAGGCTATCCTCCGGAATATCTAGTTTCGATCCTTGTTATGGTTTCCGTCATTTGCCCAACCTGTTTTTCAAGGTTCTTGATGTTGGATTCTGTTGTTTAGACATGAGTAGCAAAATGCTTAGTCAAAACCTGCAACATATCCTCAGTTAATTGATACTTACCTTGTCGGGGCTGCTGTTGTTGGTTTTGTTGATCCCTCCAACGAAAATTCTATTGATCACGCCAGTTTGGCATGAAATTCTGCGCATAAGGATCGTTCCTAGGCCTTTGTTGTTGTGGCTGTCCGTAACCTACTGCATTCACCTCAGCATCGTCATCCTGGACTTGGGAACACATGTCCGTTGGGTGATATGGGTCAGCACAAACTCCACATGCCTTTAGCTGTTGTGGGGTTCTCATGTGTGTTAATCTCTTCACCATTTCCTTCAGTTCCTTCAGTTCAGCAAGCTCATTGGAGATCTCACTCTTCCCGGAATTCACAGCATGAACACCTCTCTTGGAAGAAGTCCTTCCAAAGTTCCGGGTTCCTTCCGCTAGTTCTTGTATCTCTTCAAAAGCAAGTTCAAGGGTAGAGTTAAGAATGTTACCTCCACAAGCCGCATCGACGATCCTCCTTTCGGTGTCAAGCAAGCCATTGTACAAGTACAAGACTAGATCTTGAGTTGAATATCCATGGAAATGACATTTGGATCGGAGGCGTGCAAACCGCTCAAAGTACTCATAGAGAGTCTCATCCGCCTCTTGCTCGATGTTGCTTATAGCTTTCTTCAAGCTATTGGCCTTCTTGGCTGGGAAGTATTTCTCAAAAAACGCCTTGTGGAGATTCTCCCAAGTGTCGATGCTCCCGGATGGAAGGTGGTAATACCAATCGTCCGCTGCATCCTTGAGTGTGAAGCTGAATGCCCTCATCTTGATTTGCTCTTCGGTAGTGTTGGCTGGCTTCATGCTCATACACACGGTATGGAACTTCCCAAGGTGCTTGATGGGGTCTTCACCACTTAACCCATGGAAAGATGGGAGCATGTGAATGAGACCCGGCTTGAGCTCGAAGTTGATTCCTTCCCCTAATGCTGGTATAGTAACCGCAAGAGGGTGTTGAGCCAAAGTCGGATGAGTGAGTGGACGAAGAGTACGATCAGCCATTTCTTGTTGGAGTTGTTGTTGTCTACGTCGCCGGATGTGTGTCCTCTCAATTAATGGATCAAAGGGAACAAAGCCGGAGTTAGTAGCACGGGTTTGAACCATAAAAATGGTCCAAACCAATAATCAATAATAAAAATAAAATAAAAATAACTAAACTCCCCGGCAACGGCGCCAAAATTTGAACGAGGATATTTCCTTAGGTCGTTTATATCCTTTCAAAGTAATTTCCGAACTCAACACTAAAACAAGTATAGCGATTAAGTAAGGGTCGAACCCAAGAGAGTTTATGATACTTTTATTAAATTCAATTATTGATTATAGAATTAGGTAACAAAGGGGAGGGGGGTTGGATGAATTAATCCACACAAAAACTAAAAAGCAAGTAAATGAGATTGATATGACGATGATGAGTGAATCTACACTAGGTTGATTCTTAGCATGCGATTACTACTTTGGTGAGTTCCTTTTTACAAGTTTTCAAGTAATGTTCCCGGCTTGATCATATGTATGTGTTGAGCCAACCGGCATCAACACAACTTAATAAGTTAATGTTTAGTATATCTACAAGAACAAGTCACAAGTTAGCTTTCAAACAAAGACTAAGGGATATAAAGAGAAGATTAAAACCGTTAAACTAATCTTTATATTTGTGTTTCTTTTCCTTCAAGCAATTACAACCCGTTATTACGTAAAGGTTACTACTAGACTAAACACCCGAACCCGGAATCTATTAATCCTAGTTGTTTGCATGCACTTAGAACCTAAGGTGATCAATCTTAAGTGATGATGAAAACATGCAATTTAGATAAATGAAGCTCAAGAAACACAAAACATTACTGAATAAAACTTATATTAGAAAGGAACTTACAACCAAAGTAATAATGCAGCTTCAAAACAACCCAATGTAGCAAGGAAACTAGAAGCTCATTACAAAGGAAGCAAGAGAGAATAAAAGTGGGAAATGATGGATGATTCTAGCAATCAGCCATGGGTCTATTTACACTACAAATGGCACTAAATGGGAGTAAATGGCCAGCCAAAACAGCCACCTTTAATGCCATAAAGGTGGTGCAAACAGCCGGAGTAAAGTCTCTGTCGCTGAACCGCAGGGGTGGTGACACTGACTCTTTTGCTCCACAGCTCCGCAGGGTGAGACGCAGGTAGAGGCGCAGGGGCGCCGGTCTTCGCTTCTTCAGGATAAGTCACCGCAGGGGCACCAAGGAGTCGCGCCGGGGCGGCGATAGTCTTTGTTCCTGGCACTAGCGAAGGCGCAGGCTGCGCTCCGGAACGTGGTGTCACCCGCAGGGGCGGTGACACTGCTCCGCGGGGGCGGTGAGGCAACAGAAGCTTTGCTTCGTGAATGGTCTTCACATCCCAAGTGCTAAAACTCCTCTTTTATCTTCTTTTAGTCTTCTTCTTCTAGATCAAGGACCTAGTAGCATAAACCAACACTAATGTGATAAAAAGACTCTAAAAACTAACCTAAATGATAGTGATTCCATCACCTATCAATTGCACAGGGTGCGAAGCCTTCTAGGGTTATACCATGAAGGAGATTGAAAGTCCAACGTTAGAGGACATTCTTGTGGTTTGCGAGTTTACATATGTGTTTGCTGAGCCGTCTAGTTTTGCCGCCTTTGAGGAGTGTAGACTTTGGCATCAAGTTGGAGCCTAGCACGAGACCGATCTCGAAGGCCCCATATCGCATGGCATCTATCGAGTTGTTAGAGATGAAGAAGCAAATCGAGGAGTTGGCTGAGAAGGGCATCATCCACCCTAGCGTATCCCCGCGAGGAGCACCTTGTCCTCTTCATGCGAAAAAAGGATGGATCGTTGAGATTGTGCATCGACTAAAGAGAGCTGAAGAAGGTGACCATCAAGAACAAGTATCTATTACCTCACATCGATGACTTGATGGATCAGCTTCAGGGAGCGACTATTTTCTCCAGGATTGACTTACCCTCGGGGTATCACCAATTGAGGGTGAGAGAGAAGGACGTGTACAAGACAGTATTTCGGACCCGATATGGACACTATGAGTTTGTAGTGATGTCATTTGGGCTCACGAATGCCCCAACTGTTTTCATGGAGTTGATGAATAACATCTTCATCGACTTCCTGGATCAGTTTGTGGTGGTCTTCGTAGACAATATCCTGGTGTACTCTCGTAGTAGAGAAAAACATGCAGGACCCCTGAGGATTGTGTTACGAGTTTTGCAGGATAGAGAGTTGTACGCCAAGCTCTCTAAGTGCGAGTTTTGGATGCCAAAGGTAGCATTCTGGGGTCATATCGTTTCGGCCGAAGGGATCAACGTTGATTCGGCAAAGATTGAGTCCGTAGCAGCATGGACGACATAGACAAACATCAAGGAAGTGCATAGCTTGCTTGGCCTAGCCGGCTATTACCGACACTTTTTGGAGGCATATTTTGTGATTGCTGTCCACTTACGAGTTTGTTAAGGAAGACTACTAGGTTTGTATGGTCTGAGCAGTGTGCTTAGAGTTTTGAGGAGTTGAAGAGGCGTTTGACTTTTGCTCCTATCTTGGGACAGCCAAAGGGTACAAAGGATTGTGTGGGTTACAGTGATGCATCCAAGCTAGGCTTGGGATGTGTGTTGATGCAGAGGGGCAGAGTTATTGCATATGCGTCTCAACAATTGAAGACGTATGAGGAGAACTAACAGACTCATGATCTGGAGTTGGTAGCGGTAGTTCATGCTTTGAAGATCTGAAGGCATTACCTGTATGGTGCTACATGTCAGATCTTCACAGACCATAAGAGTGTGAAGTATATTTTTACACAGCGGGAGTTGAATACCCGCCAGCATAGGTGACTCATGTTGATCAAGGACTTTGACCCAGAGATACTATATCATCCAGGAAAGGCGAACATTGTCGCCGACACCTTGAGTAGGAAGACGCCTTGAGAAAAGGCGATTGCGAGACTGACAGTTCAGCCTCAACTTTAGAGGGACCTAGCTTGGCTAGAGATGGACATCCAGTTCCCTGATGAGGATGACCGGCTGAGTACCTTAGAGGTTCTACCTGACATGTGGGTGAGATCCAACAAAAGCAAGGAACATGCCCGACGCTGATAAGGATTCGAGATAGGATGTCTCGAGGTGAGGTACCACAATTCTCCATAGGAGCATATGAAGTGATGAGATGCCGCGACCGCGTCTGTGTACCCGCCGATGCGGATCTGAGACAAAGGATTCTTTAGGAGGCTCACTCCACACCTTACTTAGTATACTCAGGTTCGAGTAAGATGTATCGGGATGTGAGACATTCATACTAGTGGGGAGAGCCAAAGCCCGACGTAGCCAGATTGTGGGTTAGTGTGCGATCTATTAGCAGGTCAAGATAGAGCAATATAGGCCAGGAGGAGAGCTCCATCCTATGCATGTACTATAGTGGAAGTGGGAGGACGTCTCCATGGACTTTGTGACCAGATTGAGGCCCATCAAGAGTTTTGATGCTATCCAGGTTGTGGATGATAGACTGACGAAGACTGCACGTTTCATCCCTATTAGGGAAATATGGTAGTGAGACGATTGACTGAGGAGTACATTAGCTAGATAGTGAGACTTCATGGAGTACAGAGGACGATCGTCTCAAATCGAGGAGGAAGATTTACCTCGAGGTTTTGGTAGTTGATTCAGACTACACTAGGGACGAGTCTCCACTTTACGACTGTGTTCCATCCTCAAACAAATGGTCAGTCAGAGAAGACCATCCAAACCCTTGAGGATATATTGCGAGCTTGTGTGTTGGATTGGGGACAAGTGTGGATAAATTATCTCCCACTAATTGAGTTCTCACACAACTACAGCTGACATGCATCGATTGGGATGGCCCCATATGAGGCACTGTGTGGGCATAGATGCCGTACACCGCTATGTTGGATGAGCCTAGCAGTGTTAGTGGTTTAGCACTTGATCAGATTTAGGACGATATGGCTCGAGTAGTGTTCGCTCCAAACAGTGTGTGCAAGCTTTAAATTTATAACCCTAGATGTAAGTTTAAAATAAGGATGCAAACCCGCAGTGTACGGGTCAATCGTAGTAAAAAGCAAGAAATTCCAGGGGTCGATCTCAGGGACTTAGTGAAACAAAGCAAGTAACGGTTGTCAATATTTCAACTAACCACAAAAGCAATTATAGCAATCAAAGATGAAAAAAAGTCAATTAAGGAAATATGCAATTCTAGGGATTAAAGCATCTAGTTGTGGTTCCAACTCAAGATCTAAAGATAAGCGGACAAAGCTGAGATTTTGCAAAGGGAAGGTGTTACTAAAGTGGAATAGATCACCGGGTAAGTCTCACTACACACTAATCCCAAACCGTAACTCCTATGACCGGGTAAGTCTCAAGGAATTAAGGAAAAGAACTATAACCTCAAACCAACACACCACCTAAGGGAATAGAATCAACCTTTACCGGGTAAGTCTCAGGTTAACTCACAAAGATGGAATGAAAGCACACTCAAACCCCAATAAAGGATAAACCTTTATTACCTACACTTATGATCATTGGTAAACAAACAAAGGAATTACCGGGTAAGTCTCATCCTAAGCTTGCATTGAACCAGAAAAGGTGTAATAAGAATAGGATTTGGCAAACTCTAACACTTAACTCTCAGTTTCGGATCAGATAAGTCACCTCGGTCAGCCAAATTCCACCCTGGCCGAGATGTTCATCGACTGAACGAGATGTTCTAGGGTTAAGGATAAAGACTCGAACTTTCAGGGTCCTACTGTGATTAAGATTATTCTATCATCGTTTTTCCCACAACCTTCAACCAATCACCCTAGAATCACACAAAGAAATTAGCCACTCATCATCATGAAAACAATAATCAAGTATAAGGGAAGAAAGAGAATAATTGAACAAGAAAACCTTAAGAGAAAGGCTTCAATAACTGAATCAATTATCAATCAACAAGCGTTCCTTGGATCAAAATCCAATAAGACAATCAAACAAGAGGGAATCTAAGAGAATCTTACAAAACTCTTCACAAAGCTATAAAAGCTATCAACTTCCTTCCTTAAAATCTTCCAGCTGTTATGATGTTTTCCAGCCCTCAGCCGTCTATTCGTCGGTATGTGGGGTATAGCGGGTTTTGGATTTGTGGAAAATCCAACCCTTTTTATAGGAAAATTACCCTCCAAAGATAAGATATCTTAGAAAGATCTTTTCCCATAAAAATAGGTAAAATATATGGGCTAAATTATCTTCTTCCTTCCAGGAATCCAGCCCAAAAATATAAGATCCTCTTTCCAAAAATAAAAGATCTCAGCCAAGAATAAAATATCCTCTCCGCGTCCAAGGTGTTCGCCTCGGTCGAGTCAGCTCCTCTGGATCACCTCGGTCGAGGTGAAATTCGTCCAACTGAGGTGACTCTAATGTGAAGGTGAAATCTCTCAAATCTGGTCCAAATTAAATTTCTAATCCATGGCTATGCTTCCTGGATTCTTCCTTAAGCTCCTGAATGTAGCTCCTATGACTCCTTAGCTCCTTTAGATCCATTTTGATGCAAAACGTGCCATTTTACCTATGATTAAAATGAAACTAGGTGTAGACCTTGATTCCCGCAAAGGTAGATGAAACGACAATATAATCTCATAATATACATCCAAACATGTAGATTATTGAAGATAAAACGTCTAAACAGGCCCCAAATATAGACAATAATTCATGCTATCAAGTAGCACTGATGAAAGAGAGGACGCTGGCGGCACAGAGTCGCCAAAAGTCATATGCAGATAGGAGGCGTTGACCTCTAGAGTTCTGAGTGGGAGCTCATGTCTGGCTGAGAGTATCTCCGACGCGAGGCGTCAAACGTTTTTGCATAAAGGGGAAGTTGACTCCCCGATATGTCGGTCCTTTTGAGATACTAGACAGAGTTGAGAGGGACGCATACAGATTGGCATTACCACAGAGTTTAGAGGGTTTTCACCCCATGTTCTATGTGTCTCAGCTGAGGGAATACATACCAAATCCGAGATACCTCGTCAATTATGATGACTTAGTGGTTGAGCCGGACCACACTTTTGTTGAGCACCCGATTGTAGTCCTAGAGCGAGGTGTGAGACGCCTACGTTCGGAGGACATTCCTACGTTGAGGATACAGTGGTATAGACGAGGACGTGATGATGCTACATGGGAGATTAAGGATAGTATCCAGAGGTACTATCCAGAGTTCTATGCCGAGATAGATGCACCTGTAGGATCGATGAGTAGATATTAGTGCTATTTTTGTGAGTGTTATGATTATGTGCTTATGTGCTTTGATGTGTTTTCGTGCTAGCCATGACGTATGCATACGATCTTATTAGATCTTGTTTGCTAGCGCGAGCTGTGTTTATAGCTGGAGATGATTCTTTCTCCATGCTATTGAGTTGTGATTAGGGTTTAACTGGAGATGATTATTCCTCCAAGCTATTGTTTATGGACATAGTTTGAGGGGAGACGGGTTTCCTCCACATGGTTGTGTTACGAGATCGATTTGGCTGGAGACGGTTTTCCTACATGCCTTGTGACGTGGTTATAGGTTGGCTAGAGATAATTTTCCTCTATGCCTTTGGATAGCGTTATGATCTTATTGCTGGAGTTGGTGATTCCTCCATGCTATAATTTGAGGTTATAGAGTGTTATAGGTTGATACCTTTAAACGGAGATGTGATACCTCCGATAGAGAGAGTGTTTATACCTCGGTGTATGGGTCCGAGCGGATTTGGGAATTGTTCAAAGTTTTGAGACTAAACTTTTTCTTAAGGGGTGTGTGATGTAATAGCTATGATTTCCGAATTCTAATTAATGTTGATTAACTTAATCATTGATAGTAATTGACCTATAACTCGCGAAGATTGCGTAAGTGATGAGTATGAATCCCACCGTTATGTTCCTGGCGTAATTTTGGGCTAATAGGAAATTTTTCACTTTTTCTCCCGTGTAATTATTTTTACCCTCAAGTGTTATTTGGAGCAATTGGGAGCTCCAATTAATAAAAATGCAATTGAGAGAAATGATCAGGATATCGGACATGTCCTAGATATGAAATAACATGGAAAGACAAAATGGCCAAAAGAGTCGCTATTCCGTTTCTTAGTGGCTAAGAAAAATAACATAGGAATACGCGTTTTCCGAGGAACTTGTGGAATAATTATCCCTACAATATTCCAGATTTATTATTCCAATTTCGAGAAGTTTGGAGAAGGGTATTAAACCCGCCTTTGGATCGGTTAAAGGATAATTATCGTCTTCACTATTAATAGCGGAAAATCGTTAATTAATTCATTTCCTTTCACGTTTCCTTGTAAAAGCTCTCATTTCTCTCAACCTTCAAACTCAGATCTATTCTCCATTTCTAATCTGATTTCAATTTCGTTTGCGCTTCTGATTTTCTCTCTTCATTCTCTTCATATCGGTACCGAGTTTTTGCATTTCCGAGCAGATGAAGACCTGGTCGAGCATATATGTCACCAGAACGGTTCCGTTGCTTAAATTCTAGTGAATTTGATGTTGCCCATGCGTAGCCAGCGTCGTTGTGATTCCGAATCTTCTTTCAGATCGTCAATTGAGTTAGTAACGAATAAGCTATGAATTTATTCGTTTTCCGTACTACGATTTGACCTAAATTGACTTTAGGCTTGTCAAAATGGATAATTAGAAATTCCATTATGGTCGTTATATTATTCTGGTGATTATGGGTTGTTTGTTTGATAAAATCTGATGATAGGTGGGTTTAGAAATTGCATGCGGGCAAAACGTTATTCTGGCGGAATTTAATTAATTAATTAATGGTTACTTAATTAAATTAGGATTAGAATTGAGAATGAGGAATGTTGATTAGATGCTAGCTTTGGATTTTAGGAATTGTGAGCTATGTTGTGATATCGAGGTTTAGTTGGATGTATGGTTTATAGGTTGATTATGATCCTTATGGATCCCTTGGGTCTAGGTGTGACCCCTTTTATTGATAGGAGATTTGATATCTCTTTATGCCTTGTTATTAGGAAATGTTGTTATCCATATTGAGGTTGATCGTGATTGAGAATATTAGAGGTTGAGGTAAGTCCGTCGGACTTACTATGCTATCATCCCTATATTGGATGTATGCATGAGTGGTGTGTGTGTTATATGCCTGATAGCATGTGATATCGATTATTATCGACCTATCTTTTATTGATAGCCCCCTCGTAGTGGAAGTGATAACCTTTCCCTTTCATCATGTTAGGGGTCTAGGAGGTTCTTTGAAGTCAGGCCAGACTAGTATACGGGATGGGCACTTCACCACTCCCATAGGGTACACGGGTAGTGCGCCGTACTACTCTAGCTGGCTATAGCACCCAAAGGCGAGGATGATACGTTCCTCGTGTCACATAGTTTCATATATATATATATACAATCTGAGTGGATGACTATGTATTTAAAGATAATTAAACGGGTAAATGTGTGATAACATGATTATGTGTTTATGATTCCATGATTTGTGCTTGTGCTTATGCATTATCTCATGTATGAATGGTTAGCTAACGGTTTATACCATGTTGTAGATGATCTGCAGGTTAGGAAGACTGCAGAGTGAGCCAGACAGGGTGATCAGCCGAGGGCTTCTGTACACTAGGATATGCGAGGGTTTTGGGGTGTTTTATCCTTGTATGGATATGATGTTGCTGTTTTGTACTCGGTTGTGATTTTTTAACCTTTTGATGTATATATTTATATAGTTTTATGTATTTGATTTAAATCAATTTGTGCCTTGTTGTAAGATCTAGTGAACTTGTTGTCACGCTAGGGTCACAATCCATTGTGAGATCCTAGCCTAGTTTTGCCCCAAGTCCCGCGGATTTTGGGTGTTACAAGTGATGAGTTTTCCAAGAAGGCCGATGACATGAATTATGACATATTTTTAGACATGCATTTACGTAGTTTTTCCCTTTATTTTGCATGCATAAACATGAATCCATGACATTTAAGCTTATATTTGCATATTTTTCTAGAAAAGATGTCTACACAGTTTTCTTGCATTTGTAGGTAAAATGGCGTGCGGAACAAAAAGGAGCATAAAAGGGAGATAGGAAAGAGTTGGAGTGAACTGTTATACCGCCAAAATATTTTCTGATACCGCGCCAAAGTATCTTCTGATACCGTCTGACACGCCAAACTATCTTCCGATACCGTCTGATACTCCAGAGTATTTTCTTATACCGCGCACTAGAGTGGACTCTTATACCAGCGGACTCAATTTCTTTTCAGCCCAAATATTTAGGGTTTTATCTTTAAACCCGATATTTATCCCTATAAATATTTTATAGCGTTCAACATTGGAGGAGAGCCAAAATCTCCCAAAAAAGACGTGGACACTTGGAGACTTGAAGGCTTTGAGGCTTGGGACGCCCCACGGAAAGAAGAGATTTTGAAAGGAAGATTTGGAGAAGTACGCATATTGATATTGCGGAGTTGGAAGATCTTAGGGTTTCACTTTGAAGGCGGATTGACATCCCGTTCTTCTTTGTTCTTTAAGATTTGTGAGAGATTTATTACTCTATTCTATATTCATTGAACACATGTACGGATTTTGAGTTTGATTGAGATTGATTTTGTGTTTGCTATTGAGTTTTCAAGGTTTTATCTTTTCTTTCTTTTAATTTTGATTATTGATTTGATGACAATGATTGTTGGCTAAAACCCTTAAGCGATTATAAGGTGAAGGGTTGATAGTTGTGGCATAGATGATGATAGATTGAACCAAAACAGAATGGACCCTGAGAGTTGCGAGAAACCTCGTCGTCAAGGCTTTCCACGGCCTGTTCTTGAGTTCCACGGCCGTGGTTCTTCAAGATGTGACCGTGGTTTTCCTCTGTTGTACGTTCTTTGCTTTTGCTTTGATCCAAAATTAAAGATTGGCTTTAACCTAGCCTTGGCTTACCTTTTCTAGGCAGTAGTGAGACTCAACGTCCTCTACCTCGATTTCGAGTGTCACGACCTTAACCTTTTTGGCTTTTCTTTGATTCACTTGGGTTTGAGCATGGGTATTTGAGAGTTTAATCTTGTCTTTAGAATCTCTTTATAACGAGACTCAACATCCTTTATTGAGAGAGAGCCTTTGGGTGAGACTTATGGGTTTTGGAACTTCACCGTACAATGATAGCATGAAATATGACCATATTCTAGGCACTTGTTTTGATTGTTTTTCCCTTTTAGTTGTGTACATGGATGAGAGTTTGAAGCATTTATAAGCACATTCACCTATTTTGTCGATATAGAGATCTACACAAGCTTTGTTGTGTTTTTAGGTGAATAAAAGCTAAGGAAGGAGCATAATTAGAGAACTTTACGAAACAAAGACTTTTACAAAGGAATTTGACAAATCACGGGCAAACCAAGAGTTCCACGACCGTGGTTTTAGCATTGAGGGCGTGAAAAACCATGTCGAGAGCAACAGAAAGGTTCCACGACCAGAACCACGACCGTGGAAGTTCATACTAGACCGTGATTCTTATAACGGTTGCCACGTGTTATATTTTCCACGTCAACGACGGTTATCGGGCTTCTTCGTAACCCTACTTTTTCCTTATAAGAAGGCTGAAGAAAGGAGAAATTGAGGGACTCGTATTTACGGCTGCATACACTACATTTCATTGGAGATTGCTTAGGAAGATTCCATCGCGTACAGGGAAGATCCCGAGAAAGACGCATTTCGAGATTGCATACTTAGGAAGATCTTAGGGTTTACATTTGAAGGCGCATTGACATCCCGTTCTTCATTGTTCCTATAGATTGTTGTGAGGATTTTTGTTCCCTCTTTTGCTTTCATTGAAAACATATACTTAATGTTTGTTTTCGAGATTAATTATTTGATTATTATTGAGTTTTCGAGGTTTTACCCTTTTTCTCTTTTAAACTTGATTATTGATTCAATGACAATGATTATTGGCTAAAACCTTTTGAAATTCTAAGGTGAAGGGTGATAGTTGTGGCTTAGATAATGATAGATTGAACGTAAACAGATTGGACCCTGAGAGTTGCAAGAAACTTCATAGACGAGGATTTCCACGGCCTGTTCTTGAGTTCCACGGCCGTGGTTCTTCAAGATCCAGCCGTGGTTTCCTCTTTCGTACGCATTGATCCAAAGTTAAAGCAAAACCAAAATTAGATATCCGGATCTAGGTAGTAGTGAGACTCAACATCCTCTATTTCGGTTTCGAGTGTCACAACCTTAACCGTTTTGGCTTGTCTTTGATTTCCTTGGGTTTGGGCATGGGTATTTGAGAGTAATTCCTATCCTTTGATCCTTTCTATACTACACCCTAAACAACCTTTATAGAGAGAACCTTTGGGTGAGACATACAGGGTTTTGGAACTTCACCGTACATAACCTTACATTAGTTATACCTTTGCAATCCCGACTCTGTCCTTATATCTATAGAATATCTTGAATTGATTGCCACAATTAGATATCTGGATCTTTAGAATTGTTGTTTCCCCAATATTATTTGCAAAGCTTCTATATTTTTATTACTCGACATTCTGTGAACTGATTTTGTTCCCCCCAAATCCCTAAGTTCGATACTTTAAAATTCTTACTTTACTACGCCGATCCGTACACTGCGGATTCGCTTGCTTAAATTTCAGTTTTATAAATTTAAGATTCGCACGCACACTTTAGAGGGCACAAGTTTTTGGCACCGTTCCGGGTATTTGGTTTTGGCCAAATTCGGCTCTCGGTTGTCGAGCTTGGGAGCTTTGCTCTTGTTATTTGATTTTTCTTTTTGAGTGATTTTGCAGAATTTTAGGTGTATGCGAAGGTCTAGATCCACGAAAGACCTTGTTCCTTTTGATCCCGGACTTGAGAAAACTTTGAAGCGAATGTTTAGGGAGAAAAGGATGGCTGAACATAACGAGAGGAATAACCAACAAAATTGGGAAGATACTAGAGCTCAATTGAATACAAGTGAAAGACTACGTCTTGAGGAGCAAGTTGTTGCTCGAGCTGATCGAGAGAGAAATTAAGCTCAAATTGAGGAGCTTAGAGCGATGATTCTACAAATGCAATTAGATAAAGGCGCCGGAAGTAAGAAAGCTAATTCAAATAGATCCATTAGAGCTGAATCATCCGACAATGATGACATGCCGGACCTAGAGGATATTGCACCAATAATCCATCCAGTTCGTGACAATCCTAGAGCACATGTTGATCCTCGCATTCCCGCTAGAGATGTGAGAGCCGCTGATGGCGGGGATGAACCACGAACCCTTGGGCAACAGATGGATCCGATTCACAACCACGCCGTTTAGGTGTAAATTTCGGAGGTGAAGACACCCAAGATTTCGGGTTTAGCCCGCAAGTTATTACCATGGTTCGCCAAAGTCAATTTGGTGGAACGGATGCTGAATCTCCACACCAACACTTGCATAATTTCAAGATTCTTATGGAGAAAAATAAAGCCGAAGAGAGATGCTAACAACAATTATAAGATAAAACCGTTCTTCTTCTCTTTGAAGGACAAGGCTTTGTCTTGGTACCAAGCTCTTCCGGCTGGAAGACTTAACACATGGGAGGATTTGACTTCGGAATTCCTCACCAAGTTCTTTCCACCATCCAAGACGGCGGAGTTGAGAGGTAAGATTAATGCTTTTTACATGAAACCTAACGAAAGCTTGTTTAAATCTTGGGAAAGTTTTCAAGATCTTCTATTGGATTGCCCGCATCACGGCATTTCAAGCTGGAATTATTAGAGATCTATTACAAGGGTTTGGATGTGGAAACACAATTCAAGCTTCAATCCTTTTCTTGTGGATCTTTCATGGACACGAGAGAGGATGACGCTTGGGAATTCATTGAAAAGAAAGCCCAAGTGATTGAGAGGTATTCCGATAGGAAAGTCGATGATGGGAATCGGAATTCGGGAGATCCAGGAGAAAAGTTAACTCATGCTGCACAAACTCAAATACTTTCCCTCAACAATGAGAACAAGGAGTTGAAGGAAGTCATAAAGACTAGCCTTCAAAGAACGAAGGAGCAAGATGCTGGCTTTTACCTAGGAAGGGACAATAACCAAGGCAATAGGAACAACTACCGGAACAATAACTGGAATAACAACAACAGGAACTCCAACAATAACAATTGGAGATCCAACCAACAAAACCCCGGTAATCCCTATTCACATGCTAAAAATGCACTAACACCTTCTTCTACTCCTTTGAAAAGTCAAGGTCAAACTTCAAATAATTCGAGTAAACCGGAGAAGGATAAGCATGAAGCTATGCTGGAGACAATCTTAGGGAAGCTCCATGGACTAGAGAATCATATCACTTCGGTTGATAAAGCGCAAAAAGCATTAGAAAACCAAGTTTTTAGAAAGGATGGAGAAGTTCCTAGAGACCAAGGGAAGCTTCCCGGAAAGACGTAGGACAATCCGAAAGGAAGGGTGATGACTATTACAACAAGAAGTGGTGTAACAACCACTGACCCGCAGCCAAAGTTCGTCGAAGTCCCCGTTGAGAAAGAGAAAGACAAGGAGAAGGAGAAGGAAGATGTTTATGTTCCTCCTCCAGCTTACAAACCTCCTCTACCATTCCCGCAATCTAGAGCAAGAGCGCGTCTAGACAAGCAATTCGGTAAGTTCATTGATCTATTGAGCAAACTGCATATTAACATACATTTCATTGATGCAATTGTAGGTATGCCCGCTTAAGGGAAGTTTTTAAAAGAAATCCTCTCTAACAAGAGGAAGCTGGAAGACTTTGGAGAAGTCAAGATAAGTTTGGAATCTTCGGAGCTCATCAAAACAATGACGGAGATGATGCCCCCAAAGCTGAGACATCCGGGGTCATTTTGTATTCCAATAGGAGTTGGAGAATCCACATACGATGCTCTTTGTGATTTAGGAGAAAGCGTAAGCATCATCCCGCTTGCTTTATGTAGGAAGGTCGGTTTAGGTGAACCTAAACCGGAAAAGATGATGTTGTACATGGCGGATCGATCGATAACTCGACCTGTAGGAATCATTGAAGACGTCCCGGTCAAGCTCGGTAAGTTCTACATTCCTATAGATTTTGTTGTGCTTGACATTCTTGTAGATTGTCCAGTCCCGATCATACTCGGGAGACCTTTTCTTCAACTTCCGGCTGCAAGGTAGATTGCAAGAATGCTAGGCTAGCCTTCGATATAGGAGAAGAGAAGGTTGAATTTGTTCTCTCAACTTTTGCAAAAGAACCTGCGCTTGGAGAGGATATGTTCAATCTCTATGACGAAGAAGTATCTAGAGAGGAAGTACGCTCGAGTTTGTTTAAAGATCCATTGTAAAAGGTCATAACCATGAGCATCATGGAAAGAGGAGAAGAAGAGGATTGCAATGTTGTTGTTGATGCTTTTGAGGAGCTAGGAGAAGTACAAACTGAAGAATTCAAAAAATTGTACGATAGCTCCGAAGACGTTAGAAACCACGGCCAATCGCTCTTTTCCACGAGTGTGGTTTCACCTATTCCATCCGTGAAAAGTTATGTCGAGAGAAACAATTTAATTCAAACCACATTCCACGGCCTCCGAGACACAAACCACGGCCGTGGAAGTAACATTGACACCGTGGTTTTGGAAAATGCTGAAGACAACTCCGTTCTTTCTTCAAGCATTCATGATTCTTCTTCCAACACTTCCACACCCTTGAAGGCTTCCAAGGAGACATCAGCCAACCCTCAAGACACTCCAACGGTATCAACAACCTTGGAATTGAAGCCACTTCCCACACATCTTAGGTATGCATTTCTTGGAACTAAATCTATATTTCCCGTTATTGTTAGTTCCAATTTGAGTGAAGGTGAACATGAGAAGCTTATGGCTGTTTTGAGGAAACATAGGAAAGCTCTAGGCTATACCATAGAGGATCTTGTAGAAATTAAACCGTCCTTATGTATGCACAAGATTCTAATGGAAGAGGTTTATAAGCCTTCACGCCAACCTCAAAGATGGTTAAATCCGATCAGGAAAGAGGTCGTGAAGAAGGAAATCCTTAAGTTACATGGCGCAGGTATCATCTATCCTATCTCCAATAGCAAGTGGGTGAGCCCCGTTCAAGTTGTCCCGAAGAAGGGAGGAATGACCGTTGTGACCAACAAGAACAATGAACTTATTCCAACAAGAACGGTAACATGATGGAGGATGTGCATCGATTACCGCAAGCTGAACAATGCAACGAGGAAGGACCACTTCCCGCTACCATTCATCGATCAAATGCTTGAGAGGTTAGCACACCATTCCTATTTTTGTTACCTTGACGGTTGTAGTGGTTTCTTTCAGATCCTGATTCACCCGGATGATCAAGGCAAGACCACATTCACGTGCCCATGGGGTACGTTTGCTTATAGGAGGATGCCATTCGGACTTTGTAACGCTCCAACCACCTTTCAAAGGTGCATGATGGCCATCTTTTCGGAATATATTGAGGAAATCATGGAGGTTTTAATGGACGATTTTTCGGTTTATGGTTCCTCATTTGACAATTGTCTTGCTAACCTTTCTCTTGTTTTGCAAAGATGTGAGGACACTAACCTTGTTCTAAATTGGGAGAATTGTCAATTCATGGTTAAAGAAGGCATTATGTTAGGACATTTGATCTCCAATAGGGGGATCGAAGTTGAAAAGGCTAAGATCGAGACGATAGAGAAGCTTCCTCCTCCATCTTCAGTGAAGGGGATAAGGAGTTTCCTAGGACACGTAGGATTTTATAGCAGATTTATCAAAGACTTTTCGAACATTTCTAAACCACTAACTAATCTATTGATGAAGGATGTTGTTTTTGAATTTTCGGAGGAATGTTTATATGTCTTCTATAAGATTTGAGAAGCCCTCATCTCAGCCCCAATAATCCAACCTCCGGACTGGAATCTCCCATTCGAGGTTATGTGTGATGCAAGTGATGTAGCTGTTGGAGCAGTGCTTGGACAAAAGAAAGAAGGCCGCACTCATGCCTTCTACTATGCTAGCAAGATGCTAGATGAAGCACAACTCAACTACGCCACAACAAAAAAGGAATTTCTAGCCATTGTATACGCTTTTGAAAAGTTTCGTTCTTATCTTGTAGGAGCGAAGGTGATTGTATACAAGGACCATTCAACAATACGGTATTTGCTCGCCAAGAAAGATGCGAAGCCAAAGTTGATTAGATGGATTCTTCTTCTTCTTCAAGAATTCAATCTAGAGATTCGCAACAAGAAAGGATCCGAAAATTCTGTTGCGGATCACTTAAGTCGTCTACCACACACTACAAGTGACGACTTACCCATCGATGACTCTTTCCCGGACGACCACTTGCACATAATGGAAGAGTGTATCGATACGATTTCTAGAGGTAACGAACCTTGGTTTGCTGATTTTATAAATTACTTGGTTTGTCAGGAAATACCTCCCGGATTATCCTACGCACAAAGAAAGAATTTCTTTAGGGATGTCCGCCAATACTATTGGAATGAACCTCTACTCTTCAAGAGAGGTCCCGACGGCATCATTAAAAGATGTGTGCTAGAAGACGAAATGTGAAGCGTCATTCGTCATTGTCATTCACTTCCATGTGGAGGACACGCTAGTTCGCATAAAACTAGCGCTAAGGTATTGCAATCCGGATTCTTTTGGACTACTTTATTTAAGGATGTGCAAACCTTTGTTGCTTGCTGCGATGCTTGTCAAAGAACAGGAAATATCTCTAGGAGGAATGAGATGCCTCTTAACAACATTCAAGAGGTGGATAACTTTGACGTTTGGGGAGTCGATTTCATGGGACCATTCCCATCATCTTGTAGAAAACAGTACATACTTCTAGCTGTAAATTATGTTTCGAGATGGGTTGAAGCTATTGCCTCTCCAACTAACGATTCTATTATGGTTGTCAAGTTCTTTACTAAAACTATTTCCCCAAGGTTTGGGACACCACGAACCATCATTAGTGACGGAGGTTCACCCTTCATAGCCCGATGATTCGAAGCTCTACTAGCTAAGTATGGGGTGACTCACAAGATCTCCACACCGTATCATCCGCAAACAAGTGGACAAGGGGAGATTTCAAATAGAGAAAATAAAGGAATCCTTGAGAAGACGGTGTCAAAAACAAGGAAGGATTGGTCATTGAAGCTGGATGACGCATTGTGGGCGTATAGGACAGCATACAAGACTCCCATCGGCACAACACCTTACAACCTTGTGTATGGGAAGTCTTGTCATCTTCCGGTAGAGCTGTAACATAAGGCGTATTGGACTGTAAAGTGGTTGAACTTCAGCATGAAGGAAGCGGGCGAGAAGCGCCTCTTAGACCTTAATGAGCTAGAAGAACTCCGCTTGAACGCCTATGAGAACGCCATGATTTACAAAGAAAGGGCGAAGCGTTGGCATGATAAGCATATCATTTCAAAGGATCTCAAAGAAGGAGACCTTGTTCTTCTCTTTAATTCTAGACTTCGGCTCTTTCCAGGTAAGCTTAAGTCTTGTTGGACAGGACCTTATGTGATTAAACTTGTTTTCCCCCATGGTGCGGTTGAAGTATGGGGTGAGAAGTGCGGAAATTTCAAAGTGAACGGTCAATGACTCAAGAAGTATTCACCGGAGCTCCAAGCTGAGGAAATCGCTCCGATTGTCCTCACTTAAACAAAGGAACGGTCTAGCTACGGACCCAAAACAAAGCGCTTATTGGGAGGCAACCCAAGGTATTGCATTCTTGTTTTTGTTTTTATTTCTTTCTTAGATTAGATTAGTTTAGATGTTTTTGCTTGTTTTTCTTCGATACGTTCCCGTATGTTTGTGTCTTTAAATGTCAGGAAAAAGTAATGAGCAAAAGAAGAGAGGAAAAGCCGAAAAGAATGACGAAACTTGGATTCTTGGCGAAAGCAGAGGATTCCACGGCCAAAAGAGCAAAACCACGGTCGTGGTTTGCTAAATTAGGCCGTGGAAAACAAGGTCGTAGCCAAAGAAAATAAAAAAGCCAAAATTCAACGGGTCAATACAAAACCACGGCCGTGGAACACCCCGACTGGCCGTGGTTTTCAAAATTTTTACGGCCACTATATAACTCCTCCTTCTTCACAAAATCACACACCTCTTCCCCTTCCACGCCTCAAACCACGCCGAACCACCCTCACCCTCGTGATTCTTCATCCGGTGACCGATTCGAACGATTCTTCAACCTAAAGTGAAGCAAATCGGATCCTCTACAAGATCCCAACAACAAACTGAGCAAACAATCGAAAATCGGAAAGAAAATTTTATTTTCCCAAATCCAAACCCTAGGTTTTCTCTCTATCTCTTCTTGGTTTAATTTGTTCATTTTTCTTGCAAATTTCTAGGAGAACTGGACGGAATTGAACTTAGAAATAGTTTAGGGCTGTTGTTGCTGAGTTTGCTGTGAATTTGCTGAATTTTTTTTGTGAAGTCGAACAATTCCACGGGTGCCGTACAGTTCCACGGCCGTGGTTTCTGAAGAACAGGCCGTGGTTTTTGGTGATTTTTGAGAAAATGTTCGGAACTAGGAAATCCATCAGAACCAAGAAGTCAAAGGGTGATGGGTTTTCTTTCCAACCCCCTCATGTAGAACCACCAGTCCCTAGAGTCCCCACTATCCATAACGATTACCTTAGAGCCATGGAAAAGATTTCTAAGTGGAATGTGATAACTCCTAGGTTCATAGTCATGGAGGAGCTTCAAAAGTTGAATGTTGTTGATGATTTGACTTGGTTACTACATAGGGCTGGCTTGATTGTGTTCTCCGCCATTTGAGAGTATGCATATGATGAGATCACAAGGGAGTTTATTACTTCCTTTGAGCATGATGCCGTTAACCGAACGGTTTTGTTTAGATTGATGGAGCGCAACTAACATTTCTCTATTGTGTAGTTTGGGACGATGTTTGGGTTCCATGAGACGTTCAATGGAACGTTTCCTAGAGGAGTTAAGGCTAAGGAGTTCTTGAAAGAGATTGCTATGATAGTTGGTCATGAGGATCGTTGGCAACCGGCCGATTCAAAGGCCAAACTCATCTACCATCTAGCTATTAAGATAGCCCATAGGATCATTTCAGAATGCCTATTCCCGAGGATTGAGATCCCTCAAAAGGTCAAGGCCGATGAGCTCTTCATCCTTTATTGCATGATTTCCGGTCACTCTCCGGATTTTGCAACCTTGCTCGCCTCCACCCTTAGTAAAGCGAAGAACAAATCAGCCGGAAATATAGGATATAGAGGCATGGTTACACATATTGCAAACCAGCTAGGAGTTGATTATTCTGCTTGTACGAGGGTAGCTGTTGCGAGACCTTTGGGTCTCAATGGTCTCTTGACTAGAGGACTTTTGTTTCCTCGCCACCGCGGTCCACCTACCGTAGCCATGCCTTGGGAGGATAGAGGTGGTAGATGCATTCCATGGCTCCCAGAGTACTCTCTTAGACTTAGCCGAGAGAACCGGAAGGAGACTTTGTTCCTATGCATGTTAACAGGTTAGGAGCTCCTCCTTATGTTCCCGATGAGGTTCCAGTTGCAGCTGCATTTGATGAGGATGAGGAGACGGGAGGAGGTGACTATCCGGATGCAGGAGGGGATGAGTAGGACTTTGGATCATTCCCGGAGTAGCTAGCGGACATTCCGGAGCCACCTAGGAGGTCCACTTACCAGCCGAGACCTTCCACTTCTTCCGCCTCTCGCCGAGCCATTGTTAGTGAGCGCCCCACATGGATGAGTACTGCACCGGATTGGTACGCCCAACAACCAGCTTGGATGGGAGCTCCTCCACCTTGGTATCAGCAGCCTCCTGCATGGACTCAGCAACCGCCAAAGTAGGTACAACAGCCTCCTTCTTGGTATGGACAGCAGCCGGCGTGGGTGGGTGATCTTTCTAGGAGGGTGGACGACTTAGAGAGCCGCCAAGAGGAGCATGATGTATGTAACGTCCCGTTTATTCGGGTGCGTTCCGACTTTGCTTTCCTCCCTTCCATCGATTCATTATAGCTCGAGTTCTCTTTTTAAAATATATTTTTATAGATTTAAAAATAACTTTTTCGGGTATTATATTAATTTGGGGATACATGAATGTACTTCCGTATTTTACTATATTAATTTTGTCGGAAAGTCGGGATTTACCGAACTGAAAAATGCCATTCCGATCATTTAATTGAGTTTTGGCCCTATCTCTTTTTTTTGCTTTTCTTTCTCCTTCTTTTTCCTTTTTTTTTGTATTCTCTTTTTTATTCTCTCGCGCCTGCTGTCTTCTTCGGCTCCTGCGCCATTCCCGACTGGTGAGAGCTACAACTGCGGCCTGGGCTAGGGCTAGGGCTATCCGCCCCCTCGATCCACCCGTCTGCAGGCCTGCGACCGGCCCTTCGCCACCCTCCAATCTAGTCTACCCCCAAGCCTGCCCAGCCTCAATCCCTCCCTCATCTCACTTCTCTCACACGTAGTCTCAATCTCCCTCTCACTTCTCTCTCGCTTTGAACTCTCTCTTCCTCACAGCCGTGCCTGCACTTGGAGCAACGACGCCTTTGGAACCCTGAGGCTGCAATCCAGCCTTCCCTCCCCTCTGCGCCGCTTCGTCCCACCGAAAATGATGGCAGTGTGAGTGGCTGCCTCTTTCTCTCTACCCTCTATTCCTTCCCTGCTCTTTATCTCTATTAATGGTGGCCGAATCACCCTCTGTTCTGGTGTAGTAACCGCAGGGAGGAAGTGTTCTGAACCCGCCAACCGCCTTCTTCTGAGCCCACACCCGTCGAGCCGCCGCCGGCACCGACGCCGGCCTTCTTTCCTCCGCTTGGCAGCCGTTGGAATCCCTCCCTTACCTCTTCTCTTCTTTTGCGTTTCAACAGAAGGGTGAAGTGTTTTGTTTAAAAATTATAATGTGCCCCTCTCTTTTGTAATTAATTTGATTTTGGCCCCTGAAATTGATATAGTTGCAAACTGTACCCACATCTTTATATATATTGTAGTTTTGAACCTACTCTTTTGGAATTTGCAACTTATGCCCCTGTTGATTTGTATAATCATGGTCTTGACCCATTGTTCTTGAGATATGCAGTTTTTCCCATGTGAATAAACCATAGTTTTGACCCAAAGCTTTTTTTTCGGAAATATGTCCCGAGTTTGATGAGTTTCATAGTTGCCCGGAAAAGTCGATTTCGGATTTTGACCCATGTTTATTAAATGGTATACATCACCCCGGAAAAATGTTTTGCGGGTTTTTAACCTTGTTTACAAAGAGGGATTTCTTTTCTTAGAATATTATACGTTATATTTAGCATACAAGCTAAATTTCCTTAACTTTGGTTTAGGTCCGGAAGCGGCCGTTATAGACCAACGAATCCAATCTCGACATCCGTAGATCATCTTCAACCTCGGACCGTGTGTGAGTACCTTGTTCCTCGGTCTAGTTATGTTTAGTGGTAGAATCATGCTAGGTTGGATTTAGAATAACTTAGGGCAAATACCAAGTAGTGGCTTGGAATCTTTAGGTGAGTGTTTGAGGTTATTGATGTTCTTTGACATGTGGTGTGTTGATATTGAGTTCCTATACGGTTGTGACCCTCGTGGTTGACCTTGTGAGACTTGAGGTGTGTATGTTATCATATGAGCTTTGTTGAGGTTGTGAGTATGAGTTTGTTGAGATTGTGGAGTTAGGATGGAAGTATCTTAGCATGTGGTTATAGGTTAGATCTCGTGAGTTTATGAGTGCTAGGAGCGTATCCTAGATTATGAGAGTGTATGACCTAATAAGAGTATATAGTATTAGAAGTCTAAGGACTTCTAGCTTTCATGAGTAGTTGTTAATTATCATGCCTTGTTTTGAACAAGCTTTGGTTATATTCCTTCGGAGAGTGTTATTGGTTTCATTTAGCTTTGAGACGAGGTAAGTCCTCGGACTTACTTAGCCGCTTTTATGCCTTATTTGGGTATATATGGTGGTGTGTGTTTACCGCTTTTTAAGCATGAAAATGGATTAGGATTTACTTGACCTTATTTATTGGCCCATCGTTACTACTATTATTATTATTATCGGGCGGTGACATCACCGCTCAGTTTCCCGAGGGAGACTCGGGGGATCTTTGTGACCAGGCCATACACGGTATACGGGCGGGCTTCTTCATCACTCCCTCGGGGTATATGGGTTGGGCGCCGCCACACTCCTGTTGGTTACATGGGGACAGAGGCAAGAGTTATAAGACTCTTGTGTCACACTCGAAACAAATGAATTAGATATGGAATAACCTAAAAAGATATATTTGGAATGAATGTTCATGTTGTGTGCCTTGTGTTCTCATGTATGTGTTTGTGCCATATTATTCTTATAATGCATAGAATGTGAGCTAACGGTTTAAAACCGTTTGGTGTAGATGCCTTGCAGGTTAGGGATGCCGCCGAGTGAGGTGGAGGAGTGGACAGCCGAGTGGTCTCCGTACATTATAGGACGGGGATGTTTTTGGGGTTTTTCCTTTGTTGTCGGATTATATGTTATTGCACGTTTGGACTTCTTTACTTTTATGTTGTTTTGAGGACTCGGCTGAGTTTCCAACTTGTATCCCTTCCTTCTTTCTTTGCATACTTTACGAACTACTTTGAGTTTTATGCCTTTAATTTGTGCCTTGTTGGAAAGGTCCGGTGAGATTGTTGTCAGGCTAAGGGTCGGGACCCATTGTGTGGTCTCGCCCGTAGCATTTCGATATCCAGCGGATTTGGGGTGTTACAAAAGTGGTATCAGAGCCCTAGGTTGACAACAATGACACTCGCAACCTTCTAAAGGCCGAATGAGGAATAAATAGAACCCCTCGGGTTCTGACTTTTCGTTTTCAAAATTCATATGCATGAGTTGGGATTGGGTTAGAATGTACGGGACCTCCACTCCTCATGCAAACCTCGGCGACGTAGATTTCTGGACTTGATGTATACTCATAGTTGGATAGCTCTATATATATATATATATGGCCTTAGGATGTTTCTTGGACTTGTATGTAGTTAGATATACATGTGACCTTAGGATGTTTGGGCTTTTATGTCTTCTTTCTACCATGGATTTCGGCTTCTTACTTATCATGCTTTAATAAGTCTTCGTCATATAATACTATAAGTACGACATACACATCAAATTAATTACTCCTAAATAAACGCGAACGATACCAGATGGCACGTACGAGAGCGACCGCTTATGTAGGACCCGTCCGGGGTAGAGCACCACTTCCTCCTACCGTCCCGAGACGAGGGCGATTAGGGAGACCTCCAAGTACGAGAGGTCGGGGATGTATCCCCATTGCGGACCCACCCACTGTGGATCCGCCAGTAGCTGAGATTCCTGTAGAGGACGTAGTAGAGAGTGTCATTCCCGAGGGAAGGGAAAGGACACTTGTGAGGTCTGGAGCGCGTAGTTCCTCTTCTGCTAGGACCGGTGGAGCATCGATTGGGGCTACCGTGTTTGAGGATTATGTACGTCGAGTCGAGGAGGCGTATAGGACTGGAGCACCATCTCCAGCACCACCGGTGCCGGTACCTGCACCTGCACCCGCGAGATCGGCTGAGGTCTCACAGAGGGTTACACATACTAGGGTCGTACCCGAGATTGTTACACCAACAGTAGTTATACCCGCATCGGTTGTAGAGATTACTAGGGCTGGAGACGGGCTGAGGTCTCCTGGACCTGATTCTTTGTTGAAGGCTTTCAACCAGCAGCACGTACTTTACTTTGACGAGAAGGTAGGGCTAGAGGTCCAGCATTGGATCGGGCATGTAAAGACAGCACTTGAGGCGATCCGTTGCCCAGAGGAGAGGCAGGTAGAGGTGGTCCAGAGATTGTTTAGAGAGCAGGCCCACTACTGGTGGAGGTCGGTACGAGGAGGTGTGACTAGGATGGACCCGTTGCTGAGACTTGTTAGAGAGACTTTCTGCCCAGATTCATTGAGGAGAGACTGAGTCCAGGATTTCTTAGAGGCTGGGTTTGAGGACATCCCAGTTATCGATGCGATCCGACGTTTCAGAGCGGAGTTGGCTTTGCTGGGGCCCGCCGCACCTCCGGTGGACCAACATGTTTATCTCTTTTCTAGGAGATTGAGGGAGTCTACTCGGGCATACCTTGCAGGATTCCGTTGTGAGTCTTTGGCCGAGTACCAGGACCGAGCCTCGGCATACGAGAGAGACAGACTGGGAGCTAGGAGAGGGGCGCAGTCCGGAGGACCGGACAAGCGTCAGAGGACTGGACCCACTGGTTTGGGGGCAGGAGCCTCAGGACAGGGCCGTGGTCCGGCTCAGGGACGTACAGGACATCCGCCTGCTACTCAGGGGCCAGGCAGAGGGAGGCAGTGTTTCAACTGCGGAGGAGATGATCATCTTAGGCCCGATTGCAAGAAGCCTCCACTGACGTGCTTCTCTTGTGGTCAGACGGGCCATAGGGCAGATTTTTACAGACGAGGTGGGGCACCATCACAGCAGGGGTCTTCACCTGCTAGCGGGGCAGGTAGAGGACAAAGGCCACCTCAGTTTCCGGCTTAGGGTTTTCAGCAAAGAGGTCAGAGTCAGTCTCGTACACAAGGATCAGCCCAGGGACAGGGCCGAGGTAGATGTTGTGGTGGAGGCACCCAGGAGTCTGGAGGCACTCAGGCTAGGGTTTTTGAGTTGAGGAGCGCCGTTGATCCAGCAGCGCCGGACGCTACAGGTAATATTCGGACTCACGGCTTCCCTTTCAGGGTATTATTTGATACGGGTGCTACACCCTTCTTTATTTCGATGATTTTGTAGCTAGGTTGTCCTTATTTACAATAGAGGGGAGACCCTTCTTCATAGGGCTATCCGATAGGAGGGTAAGGTTAGTGGTACCCGAAAGGTACCCGGTTGTCCCATTCGTTGGGAAAACCGTACTGGGGTAGCCGACTTCTATGTCATGCACCTGGTGCATGAAGAAGTCATCTTACGGATAGATGAGAAGTACCGTCATCAAGCTACTTTGGACGTTAGACGGAGGACCGCAACGATCTCCACGGGAATGAGACATGAGGCTTCTATTGTTGTCGCACAAGGAAGAATACATAAGGAGGGAGTATGGTATGCTTGAACCGTTATAGGACTATTCATGGAATACCAGGAGATGCAAAAGGTGACCAACAAGAGTGGAGAAGGCCGAAACTGTGAAGCCGGATGTCGACTTGAGATATCCGGGGAGTATATGAAAGATTAAGATTTGAACCCTTATGGTCGGATTGATATTTCACCTACTTGAAGGAATGATACAAGCGTATGAAGAATACGAAGAACTCCCCCAATGTGTTGGGATTTCATGAAAAAAAAACAAAGAAGAGGAGGTCAATTGTTTAGAAGCACGGTTAAGCCCTGTAGTTGGACCCTTTTGGTTGCACATAAGTGAAAAAGCTTAGAAGATTTTCTTTATCACCATTCCTTAGAGGCGGGGTAGATCTTTGGTATCATGACCACCTGTCAAGTGTAAATGCAAGGTTGTGTTGATTACTACGTTGTAGGACGGGAAATGAAAAGATGAAATCCGAGATACCCCGGAGTCCCAATACGCCAGAATGTGGATTTTTCCACTAATGTTAAGCTCGACTCAATTCCGATATCTAAGGCACCGTACGAAATGACACTTATGAAGAGTCATGAGTTGGAGAAGCAAGAGAAGGAGCAATTGTAAGAACTTATTGAAAAAGAGTTCATTATAATTAGTGAAATGCTATGGAGAACTCTGAATGTTATCTTCAACTCTTGATTTGAAGTTGTTATGAAGAAAAACAGTGCGGAAGGAGAGACGGTTATCGTCGTTTATACATTGATTTCTATAAGGCGCGCAAGATGAAAATGAAGGACCAATATCCCTTACAATGAATGGGAGATCTACTCGAACAGTTGTAAGGGTCGTAGTCCCTTCTAAGATTAAGTTAAGATTTTCTTGTCAATGTTTGATAATAGAGTTTTGAGAGTTAAAGAGGAGATTTATAGGTACAACTGTTTTGATTTGCTTGGAGGAATTATGGGTTTGAAGTGTACAAGTGATTCTTCAAGACAAGGCCTTGATCAAGTATTGAGGAACGATGTAAAAGTAATAGCATACGGGTCTCGATAGTAGAAGCGGTGTGATGTAAAGTACTTCCTTCATCACTTAGAATTTGTAACAAGAAGTTTGGAAACATAACATCAAAGTTTGGTTTGACAAGAACCAAACCCAACGTTGTGAGCTGGAAGTTCGATCTTCTTTGTTAGAGGCAAGTAAAGAAGAAACATAATGGAAATGTTGTATTGAAAAGACCCGAGAAGAAGTTAAGCTTCCGATATATCGAACTTTTTTTTTTTTGATCTTAACGCGAGTTGGAGAAGTGACTTACAAGTGGGTGTTACCACCAAGAGCAGAGGGTGTTCACCCGGTGTTTCATGTGTATCAATTGAGAGAGTACATATGTGACTTGAGACATGTAGTACGTTGTGATGATCTAGTCGAGACTAGGAGCCAATGAGGCTAACTGGTAGACGTAGGATAGTATCTTTATTCGAGTTTTACGTAGGTTTAGCGACATCTATAGGACCGTCGGATTAGTCCCGAGAGCTCTCTTTAGTTGTGCCTATGTGTTTTGTGGCGTGTTATGTTATGTGTGTTTCATATGTGTATATCTTGTGAGTCTTGATGCGTCTAGGCGAGTAGACTGTGGATTCGAGGGCCGTAGTTGTCATGTTATATTGTTCTAAGCGGTTATCGAGACGAGGTCATTCGAGAGTTTCGCGTTTAGCAAGTTTCGGGCCGAAACTTGTTTTTAGGGGGATCTAATGTAACGCCCCGTTTATTCGGGTGCGTTCCGACTTTGCTTTCCTCCCTTCCATCGATTCATTATAGCTCGAGTTCTCTTTTTAAAGAATATTTTTATAGATTTAAAAATAACTTTTTCGGGTATTATATTAATTTGGGGATACATGAATGTACTTCCGTATTTTACTATATTAATTTTGTCGGAAAGTCGGGATTTACCGAACTGAAAAATGCCGTTCCGATCATTTAATTGAGTTTTGGCCCTATCTCTTTTTTTTTTGCTTTTCTTTCTCCTTCTTTTTCCTTTTTTTTATTTTCTCTTTTAATCTCTCGCGCCTCCTGTCTTCTTCTGCTCCTGCGCCATCCCCGACTGGTGAGAGCTGCAACTTCCGCCTGGGCTAGGGCTAGGGCTATCCGCCCCCTCGATCCACCCGTTTGCAGGCCTGCGACCGGCCCTTCGCCACCCTCCAATCTAGTCTACCCCCCAAGCCTGCCCAACCTCAATCCCTCCCTCATCTCACTTCTCTCACACGCAGTCTCAATCTCTCTCTCACTTCTCTCTCGCTCTGAACTCTCTCTTCCTCACAGCCGTGCCTGCACTTGGAGCAACGACGCCTTTGGAACCCTGAGGCTACAATCCAGCCTTCCCTCCCCTCTGCGCCGCTTCGACCCACCGGAAATGACGGCAGTGTGAGTGGCTGCCTCTTTCTCTCTACCCTCTATTCCTTCCCTGCTCTTTCTCTCTATTAATGGTGGCCGAATCACCCTCTGTTCTGGTGTAGTAACCGCAGGGAGGAAGTGTTCTGAACCCGCCAGCTGCCTTCTTCTGAGCCCACGCCGGTCGAGCCGCCGCCGGCACCGCCGCCAGCCTCCTTCCCTCCGCTTGGCAGCCGCTGGAAGCCCTCCCTTACCTCTTCTCTTCTTTTGCGTTTCAACAGAAGGGTGAAGTGTTTTTTTGAGAAATTGTAAATGTGCCCCTCTCTTTTGTAATTAATTCAAATTTGGCCCCTGAAATTGATATAGTTGCAAACTGTACCCACATCTTTATATATATTGTAGTTTTGAACCTACTCTTTTGGAATTTGAAACTTATGCCCCTGCTGATTTGTATAATCATGGTCTTGACCCATTGTTCTTGAGATATGCAGTTTTTCCATGTGAATAAACCATAGTTTTGACCCAAAGCTTTTTTTTTTCGGAAATATGTCCCGAGTTTGATGAGTTTAATAGTTGCCCGGAAAAGTCGATTTCGGATTTTGACCCATGTTTATTAAATGGTATACATCACCCCGGAAAAATGTTTTGCGGGTTTTTAACCTTGTTTACAAAGAGGGATTTCTTTTCTTAGAATATTATACGTTATATTCCGTTCAATTTAGCATACAAGCTAAATTTCCTTAACTTTGGTTTAGGTCCGGAAGCGGCCGTTATAGACCAACGAATCCAATCTCGACATCCGTAGGTCATCTTCAACCTCGGTTCGTGTGTGAGTACCTTGTTCCTCGATCTAGTTATGTTTAGTGGTAGAATCATGCTAGGTTGGATTTAGAATAATTTAGGGCAAATGCCAAGTAGTGGCTTGAAACCTTTAGGTAAGTGTTTGAGGTTATTGATGTTCTTTGACATGTGGTGTGTTGATCTTGAGTTCCTATACAGTTGTGACCCTCGTGGTTGACCTTGTGAGACTTGAGGTGTGTATATTATCATGTGAGCTTTGTTGAGGTTGTGAGTATGAGTTTGTTGAGATTGTGGAGTTAGGATGGAAGTATCCTAGCATGTGGTTATAGGTTAGATCTCGTGAGTTTATGAGTGCTAGGAGCTTATCCTAGATTATGAGAGTGTATGACCAAATAAGAGTATATAGTATTAGAAGTCTAAGGACTTCTAGCTTTCATGAGTAGTTGTTGATTATCATGCCTTGTTTTGAACAGGCTTTGGTTATATTCCTTCCGAGAGTGTTATTGGTTTCATTTAGCTTTGAGACGAGGTAAGTCCTCGGACTTACTTAGCCGCTTTTATGCCTTATTTGGATATATATGGTGGTGTGTGTTTACCGCTTTTTAAGCATGAAAATGGATTACGATTTACTTGACCTTATTTATTGGCCCATCATTACTACTATTATTATTATCGGACGGTGACATCACCGCTCAGTTTCCCGAGGGAGACTGGGGGGATCTCTGCAACCAGGCCATACACGGTATATGGGCGGGCTTCTTCATCACTCCCTCAGGGTATACGGGTTGGGCGCCACCACACTCCTATTGGTTACACGGGGACAGAGGCAAGAGTTATAAGACTCTTGTGTCACACTTGAAACAAATCAAATAAATATGGAATAACATAAAAAGATATATTTGGAATGAATGTTCATGTTGTGTGCCTTGTGTTCTCATGTATGTGTTTGTGCCATATTATTCTTATAATGCATAGAATGTGAGCTAACAGTTTAAAACCATTTGGTGTAGATGCCTTGCAGGTTAGGGATGCCGCCGAGTGAGGTGGAGGAGTGGACAGCCGAGTGGTCTCCGTACATTATAGGACGGGGACGTTTTTGGGGTTTTTCCTTTGTTGTCGGATTGTATGTTGTTGCACGTTTGGACTTCTTTACTTTTATGTCGTTTTGAGGACTCGGCTGAGTTTCCAACTTGTATCCCTTCCTTGTTTCTTTGCATACATTACAAACTACTTTGAGTTTTATGCCTTTAATTTGTGCCTTGTTCGAAAGGTCCGGTGAGATTGTTGTCAGGCTAAGGGTCGGGACCCATTGTGTGGTCTCGCCCGTAGCATTTCGATATCCAGCGGATTCGGGGTGTTACAATGTAGAGAGGCAAAAGAACGCAAGGATCCTCTATGACGTCTATCTTCAGGAGTTTGGGCGACATTTCAGCTCCGACTTCTTTCCATACCCACCGCCACCTCCTCCACAGTGATTGATGATGGATTTTTCGAGCCACTCCACCGCCTTAGTGGGTTTTCTTTTTTTTTCTTATTCTTTTCTTTATTTTTCCTAAACATTGAGGACAATGTGTATGTTAAGTATGGGGTGGGGTGTGACTCTCATTTCTAATAACTCGATACACTTGCTTCGTTTTATTTCCATGAACACTTGCATTCTTCTTTTGTTGTCAAACGTTTCATTATTGCATTGCATTAAAAAGATTTGAAAAACCAATAAAAATTTTTGGAAAATTTTGAAAATTATTGTGCTTCTAAGATTGGAGATGAATTCTATGATGAATATACTTGCGGAATGAATTTTTGATGACATTTGTATGCTTGAATTCAATTATGAATTGTGAAGAAATTGAGTATGTTGTTTAACCTTTCTTGCAAGTTTCATAAGTGAGAGTTTTATCTTAATCATATTGAGAAATAGAGATTGAAATCACAATATAAGTTCTTGCACTTCTTTATGAGATAATTAAGGCACCTAGATTTTTCTTGCTTCTCTCCTTAATCACTTAGCCCCTCAATGAAAATATTTACCTCCTTTACCTATCCGGGAATTAGGAAGAGTTGAATTTTGGCATGTTTGATGTGGGAGGGCCATGAAAGAAATTTTGTGAATTCAAAGTGTAGAAAAATAGGTTTGGGGAAGTCAATCATGATGATGAGTAACTAGGCACCATTCACATAGCCGGGTGTTTGTGTCTTGCAAAAGTCGGATTGAGCGATATTCCAAACAGATTATGGTATGTGCATCAAGGGTTTAAGGCATCTGGAAATTGAGAAACGTCAATCTCCTAGGCTTCGGTTTTTGTGCACCGCTGTCCATATTTCTAAAAAGTAAAGTCGAAAAATTTTGTGCTAAAATAAAGAGCAAAGCTCTAATTGGTGGCTGGATCAAATTATAGAAAAGGTTTGTGTTGTTCCTTCTTCCCGGATTTATACACCACATTCCCTTATAAGTTTCCCACCTATTCATATTCTTGACCTTACTTGAAAGTCCTTGAGATCATAAGAATGATGTTTGACTTAGTGATCTAAATTGAAGTTTCACATGTTTGATTTTGACAATGCTTGAAGGTTATGATGTTTGTCTTAAAGTTTATGCAATTTAGGATATTTCCTTTGCTTTACATGTTTTGATTTATGTATATGGATGTTTTCAAGGAGGCATGAAGCAATATTTGAGAATGATCTATTGATTAGAAGCACAATACCAAAAAGATTGTTTTTACCTTGTTTTGCATTCATATTTCATCCTACCTTGTATTCTAAGCTTTTGAAAACCTTGATTGGGGACAAGCAACCGACAAGTATGGGTTATATTGATAGCATGGAATATGACCATATTCTAGGCACTTGTTTTGATTGTTTTTCCCTTTTAGTTGTATACATGGATGAGAGTTTGAAGCATTTATTAGAACATTCACCTACTTTGTCGATATAAAGATCTGCACAAGCTTTGTTGTGTTTTTAGATGAATAAAATCTAAACAAGGAGCATGATTAGAGAACTTTACGAAACAAAGGCTTTTACAAAGGAATTTTACAAATCACGGCCAAACCAAGAGTTCCACGACCGTGGTTTTAGCATTGAGGGCGTGGAAAACCATGTCGAGAGCAACAGAAAGGTTCCACAACCAGAACCACGACTGTTCGCTCCAAACGGTGTGTGCAAGCTTTAAATTTATATCCCAAGAAATATGCTTAAAACAAGGATGCGAACCCGCAGTGTACGGATCAATTATAGTAAAAAGCAAGAATTCCGGGGTGTCGATCTCAGGGACTTAGGTGAAACTAAACAAGAATAGGTTGTCAATGCAACTAATAACCACAAAAGCGATTAAAGCAATCAAAAGATGATAATAAAGTCAAATAAGGGGAAAATGCGGATTCTAGGGATTAAAGCATCTAGTTGTGGTTCCAACTCAAGATCTCAAGAATAAGCGGACAAAGCTGAGATATTGCAAAGGGAAGGTGTTTCTAAAATGGGAATATATTACCGGGTAATTCTCACTACTCACTATCCTAAATCAAAGCTCCTATCACCGGGTAAGTCTCATCCTAGGCTTGCATTGAACCAGGAAAGGTGTAATAAGGATTGGATTTGGCAAACTATAACACTTAACTCTCAATTTCTGATAAGAAAAGGTCACCTCGGTCAGTCAAGTTCCACCCCGGCCGAGATGTTCATCGACTGAGCGAGGTACTCTAGGGTTAAGGTTAAAGACTCGAGCTTTCAAGGTCCTACTGGGATTAGGATCATTCTATCATTGTCTTTCCCACAACTTTCAGCCAATCACCCTAGAATCGCACAAGGAATTTAGCCACTCATCGTCATGAAAGCAATAATCGAATATATGAGAAAGGAATGAATATTTGAACATAAATAAACCTTAAGAACAAGGCTTCAATAACTCAATCAAATAATTCACAAATCAAGGTTCCTCAAATCACAAATCAAACAAGACAACAAACCAAAGAGAATCTAAGAAAATCTTACAAACTCCCTCAAAAGCTATCTCAAATCTATAAATCTTCCTTCCTTCAATCATCAAAGCTTGCTTCAACTTACAGAAAATCTCCTAACTGCTGCGTTGATCTAGAAAATCCGTTGATTCAAAGATGGTTGAATTGTGGAAAATCCAACCCTTTATATAGGAGAATTATCTTCCAAAGATAATAATATCTTAAAAAGATAATTTCCTATAAGATATATTCATATCTCTAAAATAGATCTCCCAAATATATGATCTTCCTTCCATAAATCCAGCCCAAAAATATAAAATATCTTCTTTCCTAAAATAAAAGTTCTCAGCCAAAAGATATGATCTCGCCGGCACTAGGGTGTTCGCCTCGGTCGGACGCTCCTCAAGATCACCTCGGTCGAGCTGACACTGTAGCTGACCGAGGTGAATCTCAACTGAATGTGAAATCTCTCAAATCTTGTTCAAAGTAAATCTTCTTCATTAATTCCATTCTTCCTAAGTTCTTCTTTGAGCTCCAGAATGTAGCTCCTATGACTCCTTAGCTTCTAAGCTCCATTTCAGTCCAAAATGTGCCATTTTACCTACGATTACAACGAAAATTGGTGTAGACCTCGATTCCCATAAAGGTTGATGAAACAACAATATAATCACACAATATACATCTATACATCCAGTTTATTGAAGATAAAACGTCCAAACAAGTCTCAAAATATAGACTATAATACATGCTATCAAAATACCCCATACTTGTCCCTTGCTTGTCCCCCGGCATGTTCCAAATCTTAAGTAAAAGATATAATGGATTATAGGTTATAAAGATCAATGAAAAGTATTTCAAAACATTTTTTGTGGTGTGCTCCACTCATAGATCACTTTAAAAGAATGCTTCATGGCAATTAAAATCAAAATATGATCAAAACATTTTATAAATATAAGAAAGTTGTTCATCTTTGCATAAAATCATAGAATGCATAATAAATTATAATTATCGAAATCAATCATGTATAATCCAGTTTAAACCACCAAGTCAATCAACAAGCTCGAGGTCTCAAGGGCTTTCCAAAAGAAGGTCAAGAAACGTGTGAGGGTGGGATGTATATAGGCAATGTGGTGCTACAATCCAGGAAAAGGATCTTACTTCACTTCTTTTGAAATACAACATCTTCCACCAATAAGCTTTGCTTATTTTACTTTACTTTTTGGGATGCATGGACAGAGGTGCACAATACCGAAGCCTAGAAGATCAGCAATCATCAATTTCTCGAGATGCCTCAAACCCTTGATGCACATACCATGACCCGTTAAGAATATCGCTCAATCCGACTTTGGCAAGACACAAACACCCGGCTATGTGAATGGTGTCAAGTTACTCATCATCATGATTGACTTCCCCAAACCTATTTTATTCTTTCTAAACTTCCAGCCAACATCTCAACTTTTCTTTCACTTGCTTTTCTTCGCTTGCTTCCAAATTCTCGGATAGGTAAAGGAAGGCAAATATGTATATGAGGGGCTAAAGCATGATCAAGAAGAAGAAGAGAAGAGAATGAATTGCCTTAATCATCCCAAGAAGAATGTGATATAACTCATCAAGTGGTGTCAACCTTCAAATTCAACATAATTTTGATAAAAACAAAGTATTAAACATGCCAAAACTTCAAACAAAGCATTTTGCAACTTAAAAATATCATGAAACCTTTCAAACATATAAAGATTTCAAAACCAATCTGCAAACAAAATCATCACTGAGGTCATATCCAGAAAAGAAGAACAAAACGTTTCGAAAATTTTCTCTCAGTTAAACCACCTCGGTCGAGGTGTTCTAAGTCAACCGAGGTACTTGACCTCGTTTGGCCAGAATTATCCCGGTCGAGGTCATAAATTTTTTTTCTTAAACCAGTTTTTGACGTTTTTCTCAATCAAATAACCTGTATGCATGCATGTAATCTTAAATAAGCACATAGAGCATAAAAAAAATCATAAATATCCGAACCGAGTCATACAAGCATACACAATGTCAAATAATACACATAAATACCCCATACTTAGGACACATTGGCCCAATGGGTCAAAATAAGTCTAAAACAAGAGAACTCACCGGACATAGCTGAGCTGCGTAATAAATAAAGAAAAGAAAATCCATGCTGCTCTAGTCCTGATCCGCTGGTGGTGGTAGTGGATATGGGATGAGGGGATAATGAGATGGGTAAAACGGGTAACCCATAGTGTGCTGAAACTGGATCTCCATCATCCGCTACTGGTAGTGCTGTCTCTCCCTAAGCTACATCATCTCCAATGACAAGGCGGCGTAAGAGTCGATCATCTGGTCCGTCAGCTCGTCCGTCGGTGAGCTACGGGATCTCTCTGTCTACGGACTCTACGCCTGGTGATAGCATGTATTATAGTCTATATTTTGGGACTTGTTTAGATGTTTTATCTTCAATAATCTGCATGTTTGGATGTATAATATGTGATTATGTTGTTGTTTCATCTACCTTTACGGGAATCGAGGTCTACACCAAGTTTTGTTGTAATCGTAGGTAAAATGGCACATTTTGGGATCGAAATGGAGCTAAGGAGCAAGGGAGTCATAGGAGCTACATTCTGGAGCTTAAATAAGAACTTAGGGAGCAAGGAATTAACAAAGAAGATTTACTTTGGACCAGATTTGGGAGATTTCACATTCAGCTGAGATTCACCTCGGTCAGCTATAGTGTCACCTCGACCGAGGTGATCTTGAGGAGCGTCCCGACCGAGGCGAACACCCTGGCGCGGCGAGATATATTTTATTTGGCTGAGATCTTTTATTTTTGGAAGGAGATATCTTATATTTTTAGGCTGGATTTCTGGAAGGAAGATCATATTTTTAGGAGATCTATTTTAGAGATATTGATATATTTTATTAGGATATTATCTTTTTAAGATATTATTATCTTTGGAAGATAATTCCCCTATATAAAGAGCTGGATTTTCCATAATTCAGCATCACTGCAAGCTGGAAGCCGACAATACACTGCAGTTAGGAAGGATTTTTGGAAGTTTGAAGGAAGTTTGAAGATTGAAGGAAGGAAGTTCATAGCTTTGTGATAGCTTTTGAGGGGATTTGTAAGATTTTCTTAGATTCCCTTTGGTTCTTTGTCTTGTTGGATTTGTGATCCAAGGAACGCTGATTTGTTTGATATTTGATTCAGTTATTGAATCCTTGTTCTTAAGTTTTTTTGTGTTCAAATATTCATTCTTTCCCCATATATTTGATTATTTCTTTCATGATGATGAGTGGCTAATTTATTTGTGCGATTCTAGGGTGATTGGCTGAAAGTTGTGGGAAAGACGATGATAGAATAATCTTAATCCCAGTAGGACCCTGAAAGCTCGAGTCTTTACCCTTAACCCTAGAACATCTCGTTCAGTCGATGAACATCTCAGCCGGGGTGGAACTTGACTGACCGAGGTGACCTTTTCTGATCCGTAACTGAGAGTTAAGTGTTAGAGTTTGCGAAATCCTATTCTTATTACACCTTTCCTGGTTCAATGCAAGCCTAGGATGAGACTTACCCGGTGATTTCTTTGTTTGTTTACCCAAGATCATAGGTATAGGTAAACCTTTATTGGGGTTTAAGTGTGCCTTCATCCCATCTTTGTGAGTTAGCCTGAGACTTACCCGGTAAAGGTTGATTCTATTCCCTTAGTTGGTGTGTTGGTTTGAGATTATAATTCCTTTCCTTAGTACCTTGAGACTTACCCGGTAATAGGAGCTTTTGGTTTGGGATTAGTGAGTAGTGAGACTTACCCGGTGATCTATTCCACTTTAGAAACACCTTCCCTTTGCAAAATCTCAGCTTTGTCGGCTTATCTTGAGATCTTGAGTTGAAACCACAACTAGATGCTTTAATCCCTAGAGTTCGCATATTTCCTTTAACTGACCTTATTATCATCTCTTTGATTGCTTTAATCGCTTTTGTGGTTATTAGTTACATTGACTATCTATACTTGCTTTGTTTCACCTAAGTCCTTGAGATCGACAACCCGGAATTCTTGCTTGTACTATAATTGATCCGTACACTACGGGTCCGCATCCTTGTTTTAAGCATATTTCTTGGGATATAAATTTAAAGCTTGCACACACCGTTTGGAGCGAACTAGTCTTTGGCGCCGTTGTCGGGGACTTGGTCTAGACCGAGCCGGTTGCGGTAGTCTTTCGGGGGAATTGCCCCTATTGCTACTAACCACTCTACTTGAGTGACTTTCGCAGGTTCTTTTTCTTAGGTTTATGCGAAGAACCCGTGCTTGGAAGGAAATCGTTCCTTACGATCCCGAACCATAAAAGACATACAAAAGACGCTTGAAAGAAGCGAAAATGGCCAACCAAGACAATCGCGATCTTGAGGCCGAATTGAAAGAGGCGATGGAACAGCCGTGCCTCAATAGAAAAGAACTGCAGCGCGAGAGGGAGAAAACTCGCACCAGAACTGCAGAGATTGAAGCAGATATGGATGAGCTACGAGCCCAGATTCTGCATCGACCAGACCCTCGACCGAGGCAGGACCCCGCTCCAGTTTCCGCGGCCGAGATACTTCCACCTCGGATGCCTGTACGAGATGTTCTTTTTGCAGGTATTCCACAAACCCTAGGACAGAGGATGGACCTAAACTAGCAAATGAGGCGTCCTGGAGTCAACCTAGGTGATCCAGCGGAGCACGATTATGAACTTCGACCGCAAGTTCTTTCCATGATCCGCCAATGCTAGTTTGGAGGTTTAGAGAAGGAGTCTCCGCATCAACATTTGCAAAACTATGAGATTTTGATGGAGACCTTGAGACCTTCAAGGCTGGAAAATAATAACTACAAGCTAAGGCCTTTTTACTTTTCTTTGAAGGACAGGGCGCTTACATGGTATCAATCTCTTCATCCCGGAAAGATCAACACTTGGGAGGAGATGACGACGGAGTTCTTAACAAAATTCTTCCCCCCCCCCCTCCAAAACCGCTGAAATGAGAGGGAAGATCATTGCATTCATCATGAAGGACAAGGAGAGTTTGTCCAAGTCATGAGAGAGATTTAAAGATGTTCTCTTGGATTGCCCACATCATGGGATTCCAAAGATAGAGTTGATGGAAATATATTTTATGGGATTGGATGGAGCTACCCAATTCAACCTTCAACTACTATCCGCCGGCACATTCATTGACATGCCGATCGATGAAGCTTGGGAGTTCATTGAGAAACAAGCTTTACACATGGAGAAATACTCCCACCAAGGAGCTGAAAATGGAGTTAAGAGAGTTAATTTCCAGGAAGCTCCATCAAATGACAATCAACTCATCTCCCTCAAAAATGATGCGAAGCAATTGAAGGAACTTTTGCTTGCTCACACCAAAAAGGAGGAGGGAGGATATCAAGGCTCAAGGAACAACAATCATGGTTCCCGGAACAACAACTACAACAACAATAGAGGCTCCAACAGCAACAATTGGAGATCCAACAATCAAAATCCGGGTAACCATTATTCTAATTCCAATTCTAATAATTCTTTTAATCTCTCTTCTTCTTCTTCTTCTTCTTCTATTCCATTGAAGAGCCAGAAGCCTGGATTAAGTTCGTCCCAGCCAGAGAATAATGATGCAATGCTGGAGGCCATCTTGATCAAGCTCAACGCTATGGAGACGTCCATGACTTCATTTTCGAAGGCACAAAAAGCCTTAGAGCAACAATTCTTTAATAAGGCGAATGAAGCGCCAAAAGATCCAGGGAGGCTCCCAGCAAGGACAGAGAGCAACCCAAAAGGACAAATCATGGCAATAACGACGAGAAGTGGACTGAAAACTACAGATCCAGTGCCTCGGTCGATGCTAGTACAGACGAAGAAAACCTCGGTCCAGGTACAGACGAGGAACACTTCTGTCGAGGTGCCACCCGAGGTGGAGTCCCAGAAAGCGACGGACAAAACTGAAGTTTATGTCCCACCTCCTGCATATAAACCACCACTTCCATTCCCCTAGTCAAGGATTAGAGCACATCTCGACAAGCACTTTGGTAAGTTCCTTGACTTGATGAATAAACTACATATTAACATCCCTTTCCTTGATGCTATTCTAGGGATGCCCGCCTATGGGAAGTTCTTAAAAGAGATTCTATCAAGGAAGAGGAAGCTGGAAAATTTTGGTGAAGTAAGGATGAAGTCTAAATCCTCGGAGCTAATTCAAATCATGAAGGAGAAGATGCCACCCAAGTTGAGAGATCCCGGCTCATTTTGCATTCCCATTCAAGTTAGGGATGTGACTTGTGAGGCATTGTGTGATCTAGGAGCCAGCGTGAGCATCATCCGGCTGGAGCTATGTGTGAAGATCGGACTTGGAGAGCCCAAGCCGGTAAAGATAAGGTTATACATGGTGGACCGCTCCATTACCCATCCCGTTGTAAGAGCCTTAGTCTTTGGATCCTAGATGAGCTAGAGTGTGTGTGTGCTTGACCTGTCAGCCGCCCCTGCGCACCACATGGGCTGCCCCTGTGCCACAAAGGAGCCGCCCCTACGCCATAGTCGGTCCGCCCCTGCGGTTTTGTGCGGCTGCAACCACCTTTGTTGACTTTTGATCTTGCTTTTGGGGAAACTTCGTATATAAGCCTCCCCAATCTTGTGATGAAGGGTTTCTTTGCTCCATTACAGCTCCTTCATCATCTTTACATTCTTCTTCTCCTTCATCTTCTCATCTTTGCTTCTTCTTGATCTTGTGAGAGAGTTTTGAGAGTTTTGAGTGTGGCTTTGGCCTTTGATGACCTTCCTGATGTTGTTGTGTGTTGTTGTTGATGTGCTGAAGTGGTGAGGGGTGTGGATGCTCCATAGTTGCAGCCTAGGGTGGAGTGGTAAGCTCTTTCTCTTCTTCTCTCTTCTTTCCTTTTTCTTGCTTCTTATCTTCCTCTTTAGCTTAGGAAGTACAAGTTGGACTTATGTTGGATCTTTCTCAGCCTTTTGATCATCATATATGTGTGTGTGCATATATGTTGATGTGGTATGTTGAAGACGTGAAGAGGATCGAGAAAGGAATCGAAGAGAAGTCGGGACCAAATCTCTGCACAGTTGGCCGCCCCTGCGCCTATCCTGAGCCACACCTACGCCTGGTGTGGAGCCGCCCTTGCGCCTCTAGTGAGCCGCCCCTGCGCCTCACTGGGTTGGCTGGTGTGTTCTTGCTTCTGTTGGTGCATACCTTGTTGGTATGTCTTCTTTCCTTCCTTTCCTTTGGCCTTGGCTTAGTTGATAGCTAGGTTAGGATGGTTAGAATGAGTTTTCTGTTAGAGATGTGCCTTAGGCACTTGTGTTGATATTGAGAGTATGCTATAGACATATGTCAGCTTGTGATGATCTTTAGGTTGTTGTTGGTTCGGGCTATGGAGACGAGTCTCCTAACCCCTTTCAGGTTGTGATGTTGTGTGCCTTGCTCTTGCAGACGTTGGTTTCTTCCCCGAGGGGAAGCTGTGACGTGGTAAAGGATACGAGTGTATCAGGTAAGTCCATAGGACTTACTTAGCGTGCAGTTGTGGATTGTATGATTGTAATGGTTGTGTGTGTTCAAATGGTTGTGCATTTATAACCTAAATCGGACTAGGCTGACCATTCATTACATTTATTTGGCCCAAGTGTATTATAGCGGGCGGTAACCTTAGGTGAGTGACATTGCATGTATGAGATGCTAATATGTGTTTGTACTATTCCTTCATACTTATCTATTGGTGTAGCTAACGGTGTATACCGTGTTGTAGATGATCTGCAGGTTAGGAAGACTGCAGAGTGAGCCAGATGATGTGACGAGCCGAGGACTTCTGTACATTAGAATACGTGGGTTGGGATCTTTTGTATCAGATGTTGTTGTTGTTGTTATGGTTTTGTACTCGGCATTGAGTTTGTAAACTCTTTTGATGTATTATACAACTTTTATGTATTTGTTTTTACTCTACTTGTGCCTTGTTGTAATATCCAATGAACTTGTTGTCAGGCTAGGGTCAGGATCCATTGTGAGATCCTAGCCCAATGTAGCATTTCGAGTCCAGCGGATTCGGGGTGTTACACCCGTGGGCATTTTGGAAGATGTTCCGGTTAAGTTAGGTTACTTCTACTTACATATAGACTTTGGTGTGCTTGATATACCCGCAGATTATCCCGTTCCTATCATTCTCGGGAGACCATTTCTAGCAACTTCGGTTTGCAATGTGGATTGTAAGAATGTCAAGTTGAAATTCAACATTGGCGGATATCAAGTGAAGTTTGCATTGCTTGCTATAATGAAAGGAGAGCCGCTGGAGGATGATATCTTCAATATCTATGATGAAGAAGAATCAAGAGAATTGGTGAGCTCTATCCTTATTAATGACCCTCTTGAAAGAGTTATTGGTTTTAGCTTAATGGAGGAAGGTATAAATGCTTCTTGTGATGCAGATATACGGAGCTTAAAGGCACTGGAAGAAGATCCAGGAGCTAAGATTGAAAAACTAATCCAGGAGAAGAGAATCTCCAGTTTCGGTCCCAGTTACAGTACCTCGACCGAGGCACTTTCTGGACCAAGCGAGGTGTTCTTATATGAAGAACATCTCGGCCACCCACTTTGGACCTCGACCGAGGTCGCGAGCGAGATGATGTCAACTAAGACTTCTGAAAGTCCAGTTCTTCGATCTAAATCTACTCCACTGGAAGGAGGAAGCAAGGACTCCCCTCAGAAAGCACCCCCAGTTGTGGAGCTTAAACCGCTTCCAAGTCACTTGAGGTATGTTTTCCTTGGACCAGATTCTACTTACCCGTCATTGTTAGTGCTTCCATTTCCAAAACTGAATTATCTAAACTAATGCATGTCCTGAGAAAACATCAAGAGGCTTTGGATTATACTATTGATGATCTTATTGGTATTAAGCCTTCTTTCTGCATGCATAGAATATTAATAAAGGATGATCATAAGACTTCACGGGAACCTTAAAGATGGTTGAATCCGATCATGAAAGAGATTGTGAAGAAATAAATTATTAAGTTGTTGGATGCAAGTATCATATTTCCTATCTCGGATAGAAAGTGGGTGAGCCCAGGTATCATATTTCCTATCTCGGATAGCAAGTGGCTTTGGGTTATACTATTGATGATCTTATTGGTACTAATGCATGTCCTGAGAAAACATAAGACTTCACGGGAACCTTATATGTCATAAATCAATTCAAACATTTAAGAATATTTATAGCTATTCCACTAAACAAATGTTATCATAGAGATCATATCCATCCTAGAAGCACAAAAATTTTTAAAAATTTCAAAAATTTCAAAATCATATGATGAAAGACGTAAAAATATGTGAATGATCAATCTGGCGGTGGTGATGGGAATCTATAGAACCTCAATAGGGAATTCCGAATACTCCAATCGACATCAAAGAATGAAGAAGGGGAACATCTTTCGGCCGAAATATTTTTCCGAAAAAAAAATAATTTTTTTTTTTCCGGTCGGGAATTTTCACGACCGTGGTTTTGGCCGTGAAATTCTGTTTCTCTCCAAAATCACTTTCCACGACTTAATGCATAACCACAGTCGTGGTTTAGGTCGTGGAACTCTCTGATTTGTGCCAAAAATCCAAGTTTCGTCATTCTTTTCGGCTTTTCTCATCTTCTCTTGCTTATTCCTTATTCCTGACATCCAAAAACACAAACATACCGGAAGGTATCAAAGAAAAACAAACAAAAACAACTACTCTAATCTAATCTAAGAAAAAGAAAAGGGGAAAATGATACATTACCTTGGGTTGCCTCCCAAGAAGCGCTTGGTTTAACGTCGCTAGCTGGACCTATCTCCATAGATGACTCAATGCACCTTGAACATCTTGGATTGCTCTTTAAATCCACAATTAAACTCTTCCAAGAAATATCGGGTTCCTAATTTCACTGGCAAATGGTAAGAACTCCCACGTACAAGCTTGTACGGTTTGATTCTCACCGGAATCCTCCTAGCTTTCCTATGCTTTAATGGGACATAATTCAGCCTTACGTCCCATCCTTTCCTAGATCGAGAAATTAGTTTCTCGAGGATCCACTTAGCTTCCCCAACTCCAGCTTGGGGATGATGTATGGTCTTCGTCATGTGAATGACCCCATACTTGAACAAGAAACACTTATTGGCATTAGCGTTGAAGCGCTTGCCAAATTTACTCCTTGTAGTCCAAGGAGCATCTTCTTCCAGCAATTTCAATGAAGGCTTCATCTTCACCTTAGGAGGTTCTTTTGGAAGAGACCTCCAACTCTCCGGTGCATTCCTGAAAAAATTAGAAATTTTAATAGGAATTTCAAAGGGAGTAAAAGAATGTACCTTGTAAAGTTCTTCAAGGCTTGGGACAAGTTTCATGTTGGGATGATGATCCACACATGAAATATCTTCCAACTCAGCTGGATCCTCTTCAACCTTGGCCACAGTTTGAGTAATTTGGCCAAGGTTCTCCACTTCTTCCTCTTCTTCAATTAGGACTTCAAAAGGAGCTTCAGGTTCGATAGGAGGAATGCTCAAAACTTGGAGTTCTTCGTCACACTTCTCCTCCAGTCGAGCAATTTCAGCAAGGATCAATTTTCTTTCACGGTCATCGAGATCCTTTATTGATTGCTTGATCATCGATTCAAGTTGATATTCAGGAGGTTGTTCATATACCTCGCGAGCGGTATAGAGCTCCTCCCAAATTTCAAGCTCCTTCTTAATGGCTTCCTCCATTTCATTTTCATCACTGAAAAAAAATGAAAAATAATCCAGCAAATATCTATACTCCTTCCATTTAGCTACTTCTTTCTTTCTCCATATCTCTCTTTCCAAGGATTTGTTCTTAAGTCTATGTTGCTCCAAAGATTTGTTAAGTTCAACTCTGAGGCTCCATATTTCATTCCTCGCCGTCTGATAGCTGCTTCTATCCATTGAAAAATCTGAAAACTCAAAAACTCATAACAAAAGATTAAAAGAAAAAGCAAAAGCTCTCAAGCCCGACAACCGAAATTGGTCTAGACCAACTCCCCGGCAACGGCGCCAAAAACTTGTTCGCCCTAAAACGTGCATGCAATCAAGTCTTAAATTTATAAAACTAGAATAAAAGCAAGCGAACCCGCAGTGTACAGATCGACGTAGATTAGCAAATATTTCAGAGCATCGATCACAGGGAGTTGGTGAAACAAAATCAGTTTCAAGTAATCAAGCAAGTGAAATGTAAAGCTTTGCAAATATTGGGGAAAACAACAACCCTAAAGATCCAGCTATCTAATTGTGCCAATCGATTCAAGACATACTATAGATATAAGGACAGAGTAGAGAATTGCAAAGGTATGCTAAGGTAAGGTAATGTACGGTGAAGTTCCAAATCTTATACGTCTAATCAAAAGAACTCTTTATAAAGGTTGTTGAGCCTGCAGTATAGAAAGGATCTAAGGACTAGAATTGATCTCAAATACCCAAACTTGTAACCCAAGGATCAAGATAAATTCAAACGGTTAAGGTTGTGACACTCGAAACCGAAATAGAGGATGTTGAGTCTCACTACTACCTAGAAAAGGCAAGCCAAGACTAGGTTAAAGCTAATCTTTAACTTTGGATTAAAGTAAAAGAAAAGTTCGTAAACTGAGGTAAATCACGGTTAGATCTTAAGAACCACGGCCGTGGAAACCTATGAACAGACCGTCATTTAGGTTCGTCGACAATATTCCTCTAACTCTCAGGGTCCAATCATATTACGATCGATCTATCATCATCTAAGCCACAACTATCAACCCTTCACCTTAGAATTGCTAAAGGGTTTTAGTCAATAACCATTGTCATGATATCAATATTCAATTTAAGAAGAATGGAAGATGAAAACCCTCGAATACTCAATAAAACTTCAAAACCAATCTCAAATCCGAAACACAAGAAGTAATGTTAATGGATTCAGAATATAGAACACAAAACCTCACAATGATCTAAGGCAAGTACGAAGAACGGGATGTCAATCCGTCTTCAATATCAAAACCTAAGAAAAAGGCTAAACCTTCGCTGTGAACAATCTCCAATCTTCAATAATCCGGCGTTTCCGCGACTCTCGGCGATCTCCAATCAACCCTAGGCAAGAGTGCTAAAGCAAGGGTATGCGGCCGTCTTCAACTTCTCCCTAACGTCGGGACTCCAAGTCTTGGGGCTGTTGTTCGCCCCTAAACGTGCGTGCAAATAAGCTTTAAATTTATAAAACTAGAATCAAGCAAGCGAACCCGCAGTGTACGGATCGGCGTAGATTAGCAAGTATTCCAGAGTATCGAACACAGGGATTTGGGGAGAAACAAATTCGATTTCAGATTATCAAGCAGGTAATTGTAAGAACTTTGCAAATTATTGGGAAAACAACAATCCTAAAGATCCAAGTATCCAGCTGTGGCAATCGATTCAAGATATACTTAATGATATAAAGACAGAGTTGAGATATGCAAAGGTATACTAATGTAAGGTAATCGTACGGTGAAGTTCCAAAAACCTTGTGTAACTCACCTACAAGACACTCTCTATACAGGTTGTTGAGGCTTCAATATAGAAAGGTTCTAAAGGTAAGAATTAATGTTAAATACCCAAACTTGTAATCCAAGGATCAAGACTAACTTAACCGACTACGGTTGTGACACTCACAATCGAGGTAGAGGTTGTTGAGGCTTCACTACCACCTAGAAAAGGCAAGCCTAGACTAAGTTAAAGCAAATCTTTAACTTTGGATTAAAGTAAAAGTAGGTTCGTAAACTTAAGGGAAATTACGGGTAGTTCTTGAGGTTCCACGGCCGTGGATTTCAAGAACAGGCCGTAATTTAGGGTTATCGACGATTCTCTCTAACTCTCAGGGTCCAATCTGTTTACGATCGATCTATCATTATCTAAGCCATAACTATCAACCCTTCACCCTAGAATTGTTAAGGGTTTTTAGCCAATAATCATCATTATGATATCAAATTCAAAGATTAAAAGATTGAAAGATGAAAACTTCCGAAAACTTTCAATAAACTTCAAACCAATCTCAGTGTCACAATCAAGAATGAATATTGTCAATAGATTCCGAATAAGGCAAACAAACACAATCTTAGGAAAGAAGGAAGAACGGGATGTCAATCCGTCTTCTAAATCAAACCTAAACAAGAAGAGAATTCTTCTTGCAACAATCTTCCAAAAACTTCGATCTTCCGTCAATCCGGAAATCTCCACATCAATCTCCACCGAAAGTGCGAGATTAGGGCAACTCTAAGGAAAGGGCAAAATACGTCTTTTGCAAGAACCGCCAAAATCTCCAAAGTGAAGGTGCAAGCGTAACTCTAAAAACGAGGTCGCAAAGTACGTCTAAGCGGGGATAACGGAATCTCTCTTCGTCCGTCTTTTTATAGGGCAAGATAAAATATCGGCCCGGCCCAATCTTCAAAAGATCGTGGCTTCAAAATGTGGCGAAAAAGATCGCCAAGATCACGGTCGTGGAAGGTTCCACGACCGTAATTTAGAGCGTGGGAATCAACACGGTTTGAACCATGGATTCCACGACCGTAAAAGCTCCTGGAATGAATCACGCTTCTCCTGCAGGGTTCCACGGCCGTGGAACTGAACGTGGTTTGTAGTACGGCCGTATTTTAGAGCGTGGTTTAGGGCAAGAACGTGATTCTTCCCTAGCCTCGTGCATTCCTGAAGTTGACATCCATTTTGCTCTTAAGAATGCCCTCAATCCATGGACACACTCAATCAACTCATCTTTGTTCGATTCCGTTCGGAAATGGCTCTCAATCACCTATAATCAACATAAAGCTAGTGTAGACATCCATATCGATAATATAGGCTAACTAGCTCACAAATGCAACAATGCTAAATCAAAGACTATCAATATGAATCAAATACACTTAGAAAACGTGCCTAAAATATCACAATATTTCATGCTAACAAATAACCCCATACTTGCAACTTGCTTGTCCCTAAGCAAGGTCTTTCAAAAGCTTTTAAAACAAGAGTTAGGATGAAATATGTGTACCTTCTCAAAGCAATACTTCTTTTGGAGAAATGTGCCTTCTAAAGAATAGATCATTCTCAAATCTTGCTTTAATCGTTTATAAGACTTTCATACACTTAATCAAAGAGTAAAGAGTAAAGAAAACTCATGAATTAATCAAACTTCCATACAAACATCATAACCTTTAAACATTATCAAAATCAATCATAAGAAACCTCAATCTAGATCACCAAGTCATATAACATTCTTTTGATCTTAAGGACTTCCAAAGAAAAAGGTCTAGAATGTGGAAAGGGAAGGAAACTTTAAGGAATGTGGTGCATGAATCCGGGAAAGTGGACAACTACTCCTACTTCTTCTTTTGCGGTTTCCGCAACACCTTCAACTTAGAGCTTCGCTCTCTACTTTTCATTTTTCGACTTTACTTTTGGAGTTATGGACAGAGGTGCACAATGTAACACCCCAAATTCTGAGAACTCGGGGAGCTACTGGTTAGGACCTCACAATGGGTCCCGACCTTAGTTTGACAACAATTTAACTTGGATCTTACAACAAGGCACAAAAGTATTTAAAACATTTGAAAACTTTAAACAATATATACATGAAGAATATGTATCAGCCTTACAAAGCAAAGGTACCAAAACGACATATATGAAGAACATAAGACATTCCCATCCCGAACTAAATGAGTACGTGGACCCGGCTGACCATTCCCTCCGGATCTCTCTACAACTGTCTTAACCTGCAAGGCATCTACAAGCGGTATAAAACCGTTAGCTAACATTCTATGCATAAGTATAAAGGTAAAAGCACAAACACACCATATACACAATCAACATGCAACACTCAATCCTTTTGTTATCTTTAATTAGGTGATAGGTTATTACTAATGATACTTATTTTGTGACACGAGGGATTCCCAAACCTCGCCCCTGTCCCCGTTTACCAACGCGGAATGGTACTAATGCATTTGACCGTCTACCGGACTAGGCTGGTCGCAGGGAACCTCCTAGACTCTCGCAAGAGCTAGGCAGATGATGTCACGACCCGTTATCATACACTTGGGTCAATTACGTAAATAATAAAGTCGACCTAACCCGGTTTTGTTGTTTATCATAACTAACAAACACCACTCATACACATTACACTCATACAAGAAGCCGGCTAAGTAAGTCCGTGGACTTACCTGAATCAGATCTCGACTCTCTTAATCACAACTCAATCTGTAACTGTATAACTCGGTTGCCTGTCAAAGGAGGCAAGTGTGTCAGCACACTTTCTTGGTAATTAGAAGTCTAAGACTTCTAAGGTAGTAGGTCCTATTAGAACAAAATTTAATACAGTACCAATTTATGGTAAAATGACTATTTTACCCGTGGTCCCGAAATTTCCAAAAGCTCGTAATATGTACTTACATTATAATTTGAGGCTAACTATCCCTATTTTACTCCCTAGGATGATTTTAGGTAACAACTAGAAAAACTACCCATTTTCTATTTCCCGAAAAGTCACTAAAGTCCAACTACAGCTTCAAATATAAAATTCGAATAATCTTATAAAAATTCCGAAATAATTCCCTAGCTCATCTATGATATCCCATCTACTCGTAGGAGAAAGAATTTCTTAAAACTGTTAAAACATCGCTTCTACAAAAATTTCTAAAGTTGGATACAACACTTAACAAACAGCACACTGTCTTAACTTTGAAAAATCATAACTCCTAAACTACTCGCTGGATTTATCCCAAATTTTGATATGTTCTACTGTAAAATCTTATCTCTAATATATCAAAAATTTAGACGCAAAGGAGATCAAAATCCTATTTAAAACTATCTCACAAAACCGAATTTCAGCACAACAGAAATACTGCTTACGACTCAATTTTGGAAAAATCATAAATCCCAAACCACTCGCTGGATGCCTCTCAAATTTTAATATGTTCTACAAAAACATGTCAACTATATCATATCCAAAATTCAAGCCCAACGGAGATCAAGAGCTTATTCAAAACCATCTCACAAAACAGCATCACTTGTTGTTTTTCCCCAACACTCAGTACATATATACAAAACACAATAACTCTCAAACCGTAACTCCGATTCTTCCCAAATTTTAGTATGTTATACTATACACTATCGACTAAAATGTATCCGAAAATCAACCAGAAAGGAAGAGTCTAGCATACCCAAAAATGGACCCGAAGTTGACTGCTTTTACACTTCCGAAAACTCAGAAAACGTGTGCCTCCTTACTGTTCATCTACGAATGATCTGTATAGGTTTAGAAGGCATTACATGCACTCGTTAGGCATGGACTACGTGGACAGAACTGAAAGGGAAAGAGAGGTACAAGCCTTACTCGATTCCACGACTCAAATGCACTAGGCTGCGTTCCTGGAGAGATCAACTAGGGTTAAGGAGGGAGTATGAGGCTGCTGCGTTAAAGATGGCTGCTAGAGAGGGCTGTTGCGCTGAAGAGGGCTGTTGAAAACCGAGAATCAAGACAGAAGGAGGGGAGGAGTGTTTTACGTAAATCTGGAAGCAAGGAGAACGTTGCAGCCTTCTCTTCTGGCGTGAAATCCTTGGGCTGTTACAGCTCTTTTAATGCTTCATTTAATCGGTTGTTACAAGCAGATGGGGACATAGGCAGCTGAAGGTTTTTGGACGTGAATCCCTTGGGCTGCTCCTGGCTGGGCTGAAGCAAGAGCTGGGCTGGAAATAGTGGCTAGAAACTGGGCTGAAACTAAGTAGAAATAGTAGGCTGAAAGTTTGTCAAAACTCGTCAAAACTCGTCATGGCTTTGTCAGGTCCATGCATGACCTCGTCACAGAGTTGTCGGGCTTCGTCATGACATCGTCTCAGCTTAGTCATGATCTCGTCATAGCTTGTCATTATCTCGTCTAAAGTCATCGATAGGAATGAATTATAATAATTAGGGTTTGATATAAATCTATCATTTTATGTGAATTAAATTCTACATAAAATAATAAATAATTATAGGAATTAGAGCTTGATATAATTTTATCATTTTATGTGAATTAAATTCTACATAAAATAATAAAATTTGTGAAGAAAGAAATACTAGATAGAATGGGAAACCGTCAACGGCTCGAAGTCCGATTTGATTCGGAATTAAACGGAATAAAAATTTCGGATATTACATCAGTACCTCCTTAAAATAAGTTTCGTCCCGAAACTTAGGACAAGGTACTTAATTAAACGACTTCCATAAATAAACTGGTATGTCCTAGTTTCACTAAAATTTACTTTCCTTTTCTAAACTTCTTAACCTTATCAGAGCGTAACGGAAAAAAAACTGGGCCTTACATCAGATCCTCCTCAAAATAAGTTTCGTCCCGAAACTTAGGGTAAGACAATCCTGATCGGCCTTTAAGGCACCAAATGGGTGTGTTTGATCACTGCACTAAAGTCTCGTCGTTTCCCCATCTAAGTATCCCGCACATCAAGGTTACCAAAAGAACACATCAGTGACTAAACACTCAATCACGAAACTAACAAGCAATCAAACAGTATCACACATACAAGGTCAAGCCCTAAGTAGTCACTCCCGAGGTTACAACTATCGCTACGTAGGTCTTTGAAATGTTATGTCTCTTACTATCCCCCATATCTTAGGTAGCCTTATCGGCTTCTCATAAACCACTAAATCTTAAATCTTTTCAGGTACATAGATCACAAGCGCTTCCTACAACGTTTCTAGAGTGGTTACCAGATATCTCACCGGTATCATCCGGCTCAACTGTCTGATCCTCTAATCTGAAAACCTAACTGGTGTCTGGTATGTATCACTCCAACTGAAATTCTCAACTTAGTTCCCCAAATGTAGTCTCCGTGGAAAACTAAAGCAGCACTCTCCAACAGGGTGAGGAATATTAGTCCATCAGTCACTTTTAAACTGCTTTAAAACTTCTCATGGTTGCCTTACACAACTCACTTCTAGATCCTTTGATGACCCTATGGAAAATGATCTATTCACCTTTCTTCCCTTCGTTATTACCACTTGCTTCCGGCCTTCTGAAAAGGTTCTGACTACCCACTCAGGCCCAAGGCCATTGACATCCATCAACACTTACCAAGTGCCCAATGCTCTTCGTATCACAACCCACTTGGTCTTGTCTTTTTAATATTCCTCAGTCATCATTTTCCTTAGGTACGGAATCGTCACCATTACCCTTTTCAGGTCTAACACTCGAAACAACTAAAAATCAAACCTGGTGGTCATCCTCTTTGTTCACCTAACATTATTATATTATTTATAAATCTCTCATATATCGTTTGCTCAAACTTAGGTTTATCACGCATTTTCCAAGATCTTAAGTGACCTAGAGTATGTCGGGAATGACGGTACTAGACCCAAAGTGATCTCCTATCACCGTTATTTGATCATGACTACTCAATAGTTGTTAACATACCATCAGCAGTGCACTCTTTTCTCCACCATGGTTATCATACCGATAATCCCTCTGACTCAAAACGCAACTATGCTCGGTTCCGATATAATATTACACATAAAATCTACTCCGAGATCATGCTTTCTTAAGCACAGTTACTAGGTTGCAAGTATGCTCCTGTCGCTTCTCATTCTTACGTATCTTCGACTCAGGATGGTAGTTACTCACTTTGAGCTTTCTAGTGCAGACCATGCACAATATTTTTATTACATCATTAATTCTTTACTAATCCATCCTTAAAACTCACTCTAGAGTATTCCATTAGTATAGAATTTCACACTACTTGTCTGGCAACATGTAACAAAGCCATCACTCTTCACTCAGATCCATAATAGGGTAGCAGTCTCCTTTTATTACCTCTACATGCACCTAAGTTTCCGTACGACATTTCTAGTCACTTCACATGGCCTATCTCACGTTCCTTCCAACTAGAATGCATTTCACCAACTATCACCATCTTAAACTCGACACGACATCCATCAGTACCATTGAGCTTCTTGCTCTGTGGGTTAGGACCCACCACGCTTCCGCTGCACTACTCTGATTATTTTGTTGTCACCCCTTAATCATAAGGACGTGTTCTGTGAGTCCAAAATGATTAACCGGATGAAATACCAAGTACTTTCCTTACTTGTTTTCCTGAAATAAAATCATTATTGGAAAGCAACCATCTTCCGTTTACTTCCTTAATTCTTTTAGCACAGATCCAAACTTCCAGACTCGACCGGAGTTTGAAGTTAACCAACCAAGAAGTAACCTCTCACACGATTCTCTCTATACATTTAGTTGTCTAAGAAGATTTTCGTTGCCTACTTGAGGAATTTCTCCAAAGCATCGGTATAGTTAATTCAAATAATCTTCGCTCGTAGATATCTATTCTTAAATGTACATAACTCGTCAATACCAAATAACCCTTACACGTCCTCGGTTGACGTCGGTCAGTCAATAGTTGACTTATCTCAATTTCCGGGACTTACTTTTCTCATACCTCCTTTTCCGTTGAATTTCGTGGTGAGCACTACTTACTCGAGTTCGTCCATTTGTACTCCTTTAGCTCGTTCTACATTACAAATTTCCAATTCCTCTGTGAGCTAACTCCATTTCTCGAGTCCAACTGTGTCGTCCATCTGACATCAATGGTCCTTTCTAGGTCTTCCACTATAGTTTGTAAACACGTCTACACGACTCTCATGACCTTAACTTCCATCCACTTGCGGTTTATCTTGTATGGAATGCTGCCACACTCTGTTTGGATTGACATAGAACCTTATCAAATTCATATACTTCTTACTCCTCTAGTTCTTCTTTTACAATCCCTCTATATTAGTTGTGATATGTACCCTTTTTCCTAGCCAGTAGGTAGTAAATTACTCACACAATTCCCTTGGTCTCAAATGACATAAGGGGTCATCCCTGGCCGTCTAGTCTTTCCTATCAAGTTCTTAGTTAGAGTTACTGGCTCGAATTCACTCCATGTTACTATGAAGGGCACTAGCACGTGTACCGATTTAACTTTTACATTTGTCGTCGTGGATCTCTTGAAGGGTCCTCTTGATGTCTATAAAAATTCTTTCATAAGTCTATGGTTATCCTCCTTATCTGTCACTCAGTCAACTAGTCCCTCATAGGTGTAATTTATCAGTTTTTACTTACTAATATAAAGTTGATCTTCTACAAGATCATAGCTCTACATGTCTTCTATTTTCTTCGTTGTGGATATACTGAGTAAAAGTTATCCACTAGGTTGTTCATTTATACACCTTTAGCTTCTTCTACCATCAACACTTTTCTTCCGCTCGGTAAGATCACTTTACCCGAGTCTAGTTGTATTACCCATATGCCATCTGTGGCTTATCAAATCTTCTCTGATAGCTTGTAGACGCCCTTTTCGAGAATCCTTTAACCTAGATTTTCCATCCACTGGCATCTTGTATGAATCGTTGGTGTCGGTAACTTAAGTCCCGTGTCGAGTGAGAGATCGTGGTGGGCACTTGAGTCTACCCAGGTCATTCTCACTCACTCTTTTCTTTTCGCTAGTATTATATTGTAACATTTCCTTTATGGCTTCCCTTGTCTCAGTTACAGACTTCCATTCCCTTTAATACTTGTGTTGTGATTTCTTTCACAATTTTTGTATCCTAGCAGAAGTCCACCATTCTCATTGGTTATGGATTTTACCTTTCGTCTTTAAATTCAATGTAAATGTCTGTCCTTGTGCTCCTCCCTTCCAATGGCGGTATCTACCTTGGTTGTAACGTCCTTCATTCCGCGAAATCATGATTGTACTCCTTTCTATCTGGTCCTTGTTCCATTATTATTATCTCTAATCCGCTCTCTTGTCGTCTCTTGCGGGGTTCTTCTAGTTCATCTCTCGGCCTCGTATGCCCGACTTCCTTGTACGACCTTCTAACCGAACTGACTTAGTAATTCCTTCCTCATCTAATTGTGCTTGTGGTAATAGTTATCTTCACAACTTTATTTCCTTGCTCACTTGTTCTTTGGATGATTTGTAAGAATCACCAAGCAGCCTACCCGAGTATAATACCCAATTCAAGGTCTGATTCCATTGCCTCGTGTTGAAAACTCTTCAAGTTTGCTACCGATTTATCATGAGGCGATAATCGCTTCATGATATCACAACTAAAGGATATAATAAATCCTTTAGGATATCAACATACTACACTTATACATATATATAACATACATTAATACTCATCATAGTAAGTCTATATGCTAACTCATATCGATCTAAGTTGTAGAGATCCACGGAGAGCGATGGTGGTCCAACATACTACTAGCCCAACAACCCGACTATGCGTGTGTGTAAAAACAGAAATCCGTTTTGAAAATTTTAGACCCCTTTCGGGTTCTAGTCATTTTATACATTTGGTCTTTCAAAAGATTTCAAGTGCCATTGTTGTCAACCTAGAGCTCTGATACCATATTGTAACACCCCAAATTCTGAGAAATCGGGGAGCTACTGGTTAGGACCTCACAATGGGTCCCGACCTTAGTTTGACAACAATTTAACTTGGATCTTACAACAAGGCACAAAAGTATTTAAAACATTTGAAAATTTTAAACAATATATACATGAAGAATATGTATCAGCCTTACAAAGCAAAGGTACCAAAACGACATATATGAAGAACATAAGACATTCCCATCCCGAACTAAATGAGTACGTGGACCCGGCTGACCATTCCCTCCGGATCTCTCTACAACTGTCTTAACCTGCAAGGCATCTACAAGCGGTATAAAACCGTTAGCTAACATTCTATGCATAAGTATAAAGGTAAAAGCACAAACACACCATATACATAATCAACATGCAACACTCAATCCTTTTGTTATCTTTAATTAGGTAATAGGTTATTACTAATGATACTTATTTTGTGACACGAGGGATTCCCAAACCTCGCCCCTGTCCCCGTTTACCAACGCGGAATGGTACTAATGCATTTGACCGTCTACCGGACTGGGCTGGTCGCAAGGAACCTCCTATACTCTCGCAAGAGCTAGGAAGATGATGTCACGACCCGTTATCATACACTTGGGTCAATTACGTAAATAATAAAGTCGGCCTAACCCGGTTTCGTTGTTTATCATAACTAACAAACACCACTCATACACATTACACTCATACAAGAAGCCAACTAAGTAAGTCCGTGGACTTACCTGAATCAGATCTCGACTCTCTTAATCACAACTCAATCTGTAACTGTATAACTCGGTTGCCTGTCAAAGGAGGCAAGTGTGTCAGCACACTTTCTTGGTAATTAGAAGTCTAAGACTTCTAAGGAAGTAGGTCCTATTAGAACAAAATTTAATACAGTACCAATTTATGGTAAAATGACTATTTTACCCTTGGTCCCGAAATTTCCAAAAGCTCGTAATATGTACTTAAATTATAATTTGAGGCTAACTATCCCTATTCTACTCCCTAGAATGATTTTAGGTAACAACTAGAAAAACTACCCATTTTCTATTTCCCGAAAAGTCACTAAAGTCCAACTACAGCTTCAAATATAAAATTCGAATAATCTTATAAAAATTCCGAAATAACTCCCTAGCTCATCTATGATATCCCATCTACTCGTAGGAGAAAGAATTTCTTAAAACTGTTAAAACATCGCTTCTACAAAAATTTCTAAAGTTGGATACAACACTTAACAAACAGCACATTGTCTTAACTTTGAAAAATCATAACTCCTAAACTACTCGCTGGATTTATCCCAAATTTTGATATGTTCTACTATAAAATCTTATCTCTAATATATCCAAAATTCAGACGCAAAGGAGATCAAAATCCTATTTAAAACTATCTCACAAAACCGAATTTCAGCACAACAGAAAAACTGCTTACGACTCAATTTTGGAAAAATCATAATTCCCAAACCACTCGCTGGATGCCTCTCAAATTTTAATATGTTCTACAAAAATATGTCAACTATATCATATCCAAAATTCAAGCCCAACGGAGATCAAGAGCTTATTCAAAACCATCACACAAAACAGCATCACTTGCTGTTTTTCCCCAACACTCAGCACATATATACAAAACACAATAACTCTCAAACCGTAACTCCGATTCTTCCCAAATTTTAGTATGTTATACTATACACTATCGAATAAAACATATCCGAAAATCAACCAGAAAGGAAGAGTCTAGCATACCCAAAAATGGACCCGAAGTTGACTGCTTTTTCACTTCCGAAAACTCAGAAAACGTGTGCCTCCTTACTGTTCAGCTACGAATGATCTGTATAGGTTTAGAAGGCATTACATGCACTCGTTAGGCATGGACTACGTGGACAGAACTGAAAGGGAAAGAGAGGTACAAGCCTTACTCGATTCCACGACTCAAATGCACTAGGCTGCGTTCCTGGAGAGATCAACTAGGGTTAAGGAGGGAGTATGAGGCTGCTGCGTTAAAGATGGCTGCTAGAGAGGGCTGTTGCGCTGAAGAGGGCTGTTGAAAACCGAGAATCAAGACAGAAGGAGGGGAGGAGTGTTTTACGTAAATCTGGAAGCAAGGAGAACGTTGCAGCCTTCTCTTCTGGCGTGAAATCCTTGGGCTGTTACAGCTCTTTTAATGCTTCATTTAATCGGCTGTTACAAGCAGATGGGGACATAGGCAGCTGAAGGTTTTTGGACGTGAATCCCTTGGGCTGCTCCTGGCTGGGCTGAAGCAAGAGCTGGGCTGGAAACAGTGGCTAGAAACTGGGCTGAAACTAAGTAGAAATAGTGGGCTGAAAGTTTGTCAAAACTCGTCAAAACTCGTCATGGCTTTGTCAGGCCCATGCATGACCTCGTCACAGAGTTGTCGGGCTTCGTCATGACCTCGTCTCAGCTTAGTCATGATCTCGTCATAGCTTGTCATTATCTCGTCTAAAGTCATCGATAGGAATAAATTATAATAATTAGGGTTTGATATAAATCTATCATTTTATGTGAATTAAATTCTACATAAAATAATAAATAATTATAGGAATTAGAGCTTGATATAATTTTATCATTTTATGTGAATTAAATTCTACATAAAATAATAAAATTTGTGAAGAAAGAAATACTAGATAGAATGGTAAACCGTCAACGGCTCGAAGTCCGATTTGATTCGGAATTAAACGGAATAAAAATTTCGGATATTACACACAAAAACCGAAACCTAGGAGATTGGCGTTTCTCAATTTTTACGAGATGCCTCAAACCCTTAGCGCACATACCATAATCCGCTAGGAATATCGCTCAATCCGACTTTGGCAAGACACAAACACCCGGCTATGTGAATGGTGCCGAGTTACTCATCATCATGATTGACTTCCCCAAACCTAGAATTCCTTTCTATTCTTTTGATTGTAAATAATTGCTCTCATGGCCCTCCCACATCAAACATGCCTTTTTCATTCACTTCTCCAAATTCCCGGATAGGTAAAGGAGGTCAATATTTTAATGAGGAGCTAAAATGATCAAAGAAAGAAGAAAGAAAAGAATCGAATTGCCTTAATCATCTCAACAAGAAGTATAAGAACTTATAGTGTGATTTCAACTTCAATTTCTCAACATGATTTAGGTAACATTCTTCACATTATGAAACTTGCAAAAGAAGCACAATTAACGCATTCAATTTCTTTTCAATTCACTAATCTTTTAAGCATGCAATTGTCATCAAACTCAATTCACAAGTAGTGATTATCATAGAAATCATCTCAATTCATTAGAAGCATAAAATTTTCAAAATTTTCAATTTTTATGGGTTTTTCAAGTTCTTTTTCATGCAATGCAATAATGAAACGTGCAACAATATAATGAACATGCAATGATACTCTCGAATAGAAGCAAACATAGTGAGTAAGAGTTATTACAAACTTTTAGTACATCCCACCCCATACTTAGGACGAACATTGTCACTAATGTTCAAAAGAAAGAAAGAAAAGAAGAAAAGAAAAAGAAACTCACAAAGTGGCGGTGGAATGGCTAAAGCGAACGGTCATGCAATCAATCACTGCGGCGCTCGTGGAGGCGGGAATGGAGAGAAGCTAGGATCATAAAACCGCCCAAACTGCTGGCGGTAGACATCCCTCATCATGTGGTCGAGGTCGTCTAAGCGTCCATCTCTAGCATCGGCTCGGATCTCCAATGCTCCTACTCTCTCCGAAAGGCCAGTAGCCCAATCCGGCATCTGCTCATACCATCCCGGAGCCTGACTGTACCATGCTGGAGCGTCGGATGGTGCTGGTGCTGGTGCTGGTGCTGCTATCTGCTATGTGGACCAAGGAAGTGGAGCTCCGTACCATGCAGGAGGTGTGGTCATCCATGTAGGTCTCTCACTCACGCTAGCGCGGCGAGAAGACGAGCTTGAAGCTCTAGCTGGATGTGGAGAACGTCTAGGTGCATCGGGGGCCGCCGCCTGATCCGGAAACGTGCCAAACTCCTGCTCGGCTCCTCCTCCACCCTCAAACTGATCTCCCATCTCCTCCTCCTCAACAACTGGTGGTGGGACATATGGGGGAGCTGCTATCCTGTTCGCATGCATAGCAGCGAACGTCTCCTTCCAATTATGGCGTCCCGCCATAATGGAGTACTCCGGTAGCCACTCTATACCCCTACCCGTCCTGCTCTCCCAAGGCATGGCCGCATAAGGCGGACCTCTATGTGTGGGGAAGATGAAACCCCTAGTCATGAAGGCATGGAGTCCTAAGGGAACGGCCGGTATACGGGTACAAGCAGAAAAATCAACACCCAAGCTCCTAGCAAGGTGGGTAACTATCCCACCATATCCGATGTTGCCCTTCTTCTTGTTCTTGAGCTTGCTCATAGTAGCAGCCAAGAGAGTGGCACCGTCAGCTCGACGCCCGTACAGCATGGAGTAAAGCAAAAAGAGCTCATCCGTCTTGATCTTTTGGGGCGTCTCCGTCCTAGGAAAGAGACACTCCGAAAGAACACGATGAGCAATCTTAAAGGCTAGGTGGTACATCAACCTAGCCTTGGTGTCAGCGGGCTTCCAGCGGTCCTCGTTGGCGTAAATCATCGCCACCTCCTCCCAAAAGTCCTTGGCGTAAACGCCACTAGGAAAGCGACCGTTAAAGGTCTCCTGAAACCCAAAGAAGGTCCCGAACTCACGGATGGTAAAATGATAGTCTCTTTCCATAAGACGGAAAGAGACGGTCCTGTCTACATGGTTGTGCTCAAAAGATGTCACAACCTCCCGGGTAATCTCCTCATAAGCGTCTTCTCGGATAGCCGAGAAGACAATAAGTCCGGCTCTATCCAAGAGCCAAGTGAGGTCATCAACTATGTTAAGAGGAGTTAGATCCTCTAACAAAAGGTACCTAGGTCCAATCACAGGTCTCTCATGGATCCTCTCGAGTGCAGCAAGGTGATCCTCATGAATGGTCGGTACTCGAGGGCTAGGTGGTGAGGGTGAGGAAGGTGATGATGGAGGTGAAGGGGAAGAGGGTGGTTGTGCTCTAGAGGATGAGGAAGAGGAGGGATTACCCTTCCTCTTCTTGTTCTGGTTATCCTTCTTCTCCTTAATCTTCCCCGAAACTCTTCTCACAAAATCCATTCTGTCAAAAATTACGGGCTGTTCTAGAGGTTCCACGGCCGTGGTTCTCCCAGGAACCGTGATTCGTCTAAGAAATTCGCAAATCTCAGAATTCAGCACTCAATCTCAACAAACAGGCAGCCCTAATCTAATTTCCTCCAATTTCAATCAGTTCTTCCTAAAATCTCTAACAAAAACGAACCAAATCGACAAAGATCAAGAAGAGTGGAAAAACCTATTTTTTGGATTTAAAAATCCAAATTGCGCGTTCCTTGGTGATATTCCGCTCGATTCGTCGCTTGGATCTTGTTGGTGATCGAATTTGCTTCAGTTTGGGAAGAAGAATCGTTAAAAACGATTAAGAAACGAGGATTTGAGAGAGGGTCGTGGATTTCGGCGTTTAGGTCGTGGAAGAGGGGTTTTGTGGATGATTTTTGTGAAGAACGTGGTTTATATAGTCACAGGCAAAATTTTGAAAATCACGGTCTGTCGAGGGGTTCCACGGCCGTGGAATTGTACGGAACCGTGGTTTTTGTGATTTTTCAAAGGCTTTTGGAAATTACGGGTGTTGTAGCTGTCACGACCGTGGTTTAGGCCGTGGAACTCTCTGTAAAGCTCCAAAGTCCAAATTTCGTCACTTTTCTTCAACATTATCCTTCCCTTTTCCTTTTCCATTGTTCCTACATCCAAAAACACGAACATACCGGAAGGAATCGAAGGCAAAAACAAAGCGAAAAATGTCTATACTAAGCTAATCTATGAATTGAAAACAAAAACAAAAAAATGCAATACCTTGGGTTGCCTCCCAAGAAGCGCTTTGTTTAAGGTCCGTAGCTAGACCAATCTCGCACTTATTCGAGTGCGGTAGGCGCGAACTCTTCGGTTTGGAGTTCCGGCGTATACTTCTTGAGTCGTTAGCCGTTCACCTTAAAGCTTCCGCCCGTTTCACCCCATACTTCAACTGCACCATGGGGGAAAATACGCTTAATTAGAAAAGGTCCGGTTCAATGAGATTTAAGCTTACCTGGAAAGAGACGAAGCCTTGAATTGAAGAGGAGAACTTGATCTCCTTCTTTGAAGTCCTTTGGAATGATATGCTTATCATGCCAACGCTTTGCTCTCTCCTTATAGATTTTAGCGTTTTCATAAGCATTCAAGCGGAGTTCATCCAGCTCATTGATGTCTAGGAGACGTTTCTCTCCCGCTTCCTTCATGCTGAAGTTCAACCACTTGATAGCCCAAAACGCTTTGTGCTCCAACTCTACCGGCAAGTGACAAGACTTCCCATACACAAGGTTGTATGGTGTGGTTCCTATGGGAGTCTTGTATGCAGTCCGGTACGCCCACAATGCATCGTCAAGCTTCAAAGACCAATCCTTCCTAGTCCTTGAAACCGTCTTCTCTAAGATTCCTTTGATCTCCCTATTTGAGATCTCAACTTGTCCACTTTTTTGTGGATGGTAAGGGGTGAAGATCTTGTGAGTAACCCCATACTTAGCTAGAAGAGCTTCAAAGCGCCAGGCAATAAAGTGAGAACCTCCATAACTAATGATAGTCCTTGGTGTCCCAAATCGCGGGAAGATGGTCTTGTTGAAGAACTTAACCACCACCATGGCATCATTGGTGGGAGAGGCAGTTGCTTCCACCCATCTAGAAACGTAATCTACCGCCAATAGTATGTATTGGTTTCCACAAGAGGATGGGAATGGTCCCATAAAATCAACTCCCCAAACGTCGAAAATCTCCACCTCTTGGATGTTGTTGAGGGGCATCTCATTCCTCCTAGAGATATTGCCTGTTCTTTGACAAGCATCGCAGCAAGAAACAAAGGATTGCACATCTCTAAACAAAGTAGGCCAAAAGAATCCAGATTGCAATACCTTTGCGCTAGTCTTGTTCGAACTAGCGTGTCCTCCACAAGGTAGTGAATGACAATGGCGGATGACACTTTGCATCTCATCTTCCGGCACACATCGCCGAATGATGCCATCCGGACCTCTCTTAAAGAGGAGAGGCTCGTTCCAAAAGTATTCCCGGACATCCTTAAAGAACTTCTTCCTTTGTGCGTAGGATAATCCGGGTGGTATCTCCTGACAAACCAAATAGTTAACAAAATCAGCAAACCATGGTTCGTTACCTTTGGAGATCACATCGATGCACTCCTCAATAAGGTGTAGGTGTTCGTCCGGGAAGGAGTCGTCGATGGGTAAATGGTCGTCGTCTAGATGTGTTAGGCGACTCAAATGATCCGCAACAGAATTTTCTGAACCTTTCTTGTCGCGGATCTCAAGATCGAATTCTTGTAGGAGAAGAATCCATCTAATTAGCCTTGGCTTCGCATCTTTCTTCGCAAGGAGGTACCGGATCGCAACATGATCCGTGTAGATAATCACCTTTGCACCTACAAGATAAGAGCGAAACTTGTCAATAGCATAGACAATGGCTAAAAACTCTTTTTCGGTAGTGGCGTAGTTGAGATGCGCTTCATCCAGCGTCTTGCTAGCGTAGTATATGGCATGGGTTCGCCCTTCCTTTCGTTGTCCAAGAACAGCTCCAATAGCTACGTCACTAGCATCGCACATAATCTCAAAGGGAAGAGTCCAATCCGGGGGTTGGATAATAGGTGCTGAAATTAGAGCTTGCCGAATGGTGTTAAACGCATCCAAACATTCCTGCGAAAACTCAAAAACCGCATCCTTCATCAATAGATTAGTGAGAGGTTTTGATATCTTAGAAAAGTCCTTAATGAAACGTCTATAAAATCCAGCATGTCCTAGGAAACTTCTTATCCCTTTCACCGAAGTTGGGGGAGGAAGCTTCTCTATGGTCTCTATCTTAGCCTTGTCTACTTCTATCCCTCTACTAGAGACTAAGTGGCCTAATACAATTCCTTCCTTGACCATAAATTGACACTTCTCCCAATTAAGAACTAGGTTAGTGTCTTCACATCTTTGCAAAACAAGAGAAAGGTTAGAAAGGCAATCGTTAAAAGAGGAACCGTATACGGAGAAGTCGTCCATGAAGACCTCCATGATTTCCTCTACGTATTCGGAGAAGATGGCCATCATGCACCGTTGGAAGGTGGTTGGGGCGTTACAAAGCCCGAACGGCATTCTCCTATAAGCAAACGTACCCCGTGGGCACGTGAATGTGGTCTTCTCTTGATCATCCGGGTGTATCGGAATCTGAAAGAAACCACTATAACCGTCAAGGTAGCAAAAATGTGAATATTGTGCTAACCTTTCAAGCATTTGATCAATGAATGGCAATGGGAAATGATTCTTCCGCGTTGCATTGTTGAGCTTGCGGTAGTCAATGCACATCCGTCATCCCGTCACAGTTCGGGTAGGAATGAGTTCGTTGTTTTTGTTGGTGATGACCGTCATTCCTCCCTTCTTCGGAACTACTTGAACCGGACTCACCCACTTACTATCAGAGATAGGGTAGATGATACCTGCATCAAGAAGCTTAAGAATTTCCTTCTTGACAACCTCCTTCATGGTCGGATTCAACCGCCTTTGAGGTTGTCTTGAAGTTCTAAAATCTTCCTCCATTAGTATCTTATGCATGCATAGGGAGGGTTTAATTCCTACTAAGTCCTCAATAGTATAGCCTAAAGCTTTCCTATGTTTCCTAAGGACAATCATGAGCTGATTATGTTCATCTATGCTTAGATCGGAACTAACAATAACCGGGAAGGTAGAATTAGATCCTAGAAAAGCGTACCTTAGATGAGTAGGAAGTGGTTTGAGTTCCATTGCTTTCGGAGCTTCCAATGATCCTTGAGAAGCTTCCGATGTCTCCTTAGAAGTTTCTAAGGGTGTTGAGTGTGTGGGAGAAGAATCAGAAGAAGTTGAAGAAGCGTCTCGATCACTCATTTCCACGTCCAAAATTACGGGTTCGTCTTGTCCTCCACGGCCGTGGTTTAGGGCGTGGAAGGGAAATACGGTTGTCATGTCTTCTACACGACCGTATAACCCCCTGGAGTAGGATACGGATTTGGGTGTGAAATCCACGGCCGTGGAATACAGCGTGTGACCGTGGATTCTCACATTTTCTGCCTCATCGTGGAGTTTTTCGAACTCCACTTCATGCATCTCTTCTTGTGCCTCTAAGGCTTCAATTACCTCATTGCACTCTTCGTCTTCCCCTACATTTGTTAGACTCATAGTGATAACTTTTTGTAAAGGATCGTTAAAGAGAATCGCACTTACCTCCTCCCTAGACAAGCCTTCTTCGTCTTGGATATCGAATGTATCCTCATCAAATATTGGCTCCTTTACTAAAGTGGAAAGAACGAACTCTACTTTCTCTTCTCCTATATCAAAAGCGAGTCTACCATTCTTGCAATCGAATATGCAGCCGGAAGTTGCAAGAAACGGCCTTCCGAGTATGATCGGGACCGGACTATCTGCAGGAATGTCAAGCACAACAAAATCAATGGGAACAAAGAATTTACCTAGCTTGACCGGGACGTCTTCTACGATACCGACGGGGCGAGTGATGGATCGATCCGCCATGTACAACGTCATCTTCACCGGTTTAGGGTCGCCTAAACCGATCTTCCTACACAACGCAAGTGGTATGATGCTCACACTTTCTCCTAAATTACATAACGCATCGTATGTGACATCTCCCACTCCTATGGGAATGCAAAATGACCCCGGATCCTTTAGCTTTGGGGGCATTTTCTCTTTCATGGTCTTGATGAGATCCGAAGAATCCGAACTCATCTTAACCTCTCCGAAGTCTTCTAGTTTCCTCTTGTTGGAGAGGAGCTCCTTCAAGAACTTGCCATAAGCCGGCATACCTACAATAGCATCAATAAATGGTATATTAATATGCAGCTTGCTCATGAGTTCTATGAACTTACCGAACTGTTTATCTAGGCGCGCTCTCGCTCTAGATTGGGGGAATGGTAGAGGGGGTTTATAAGCTGGAGGAGGAACGTAGACATCTTCCTTCTCCTTTCCCTTCTCTTTGTCTTTCTCCACGGGGACTTCAACGAACTTAGGCTGCGGATCGGTGGTAGTCACTCCGCTCCTAGTTGTGATTGCCATCACCCTTCCCTTAGGGTTGTCCTCCGTCTTTCCTGGAAGTTTCCCTTGATTCCTAGGAACTTCCTCCGCATGGCTGAACATTTGGTTTTCTAAAACCTTTTGAGCTTTATCAACCTTAGAAATTTGATCGTCAACCTTAATGATGCGGTTCTCCAACCCTTGAAGCTTTCCCAAAATCGTTTCCAACATGGGATCGGGCTTCTCCTTTCCCGTATTGTTTCCTCTATTAGATGATTGCCCCTGGCTTTTCAAAGGAGTAGAGGAAGAGGAAGGTGAAGTTAGTGAATTAGCATTGGAAGGATAAGAGTTACCGGAATTTTGTTGATTGGAGTGCCAATTGTTGTTGTTTGAACCCCTATTGTTGTTCCAATTGTTGTTCCGGTTGTTGTTGTTTCCATTCCAATTGTTATTCCGGTTGTTGTTCCGGTTATTATTGTTGTTGTTGTTGCGGTTGGTGTTATCACCGCCATTGTTGTTGCCCAAATAGCCAACATCCTTCCCTTGTTGCTTTGGGAAGTTGGTCTTGATAGCCTCCTTCAACTCTTTGATCTCATTGTTGAGGGAGAAAATTTGATTTTGAGCTTCATGTGTGAGCTTTGCTCCTTGCTCCACACGATTTCCCTCCACTTTCCGGTGGGAATACTTCTCTATGACCCTTGCTTGCTTCTCAATGAAGTCCCAAGCGTCATCTTCTCTCATGTCCATGAATGTTCCACATGAGAGGGATTGGAGGTTGAATTGCGTTTCCGCATCCAGCCCCTTGTAGTAAATCTCCAACAATGCAAGTTTGGATATGCCATGATGAGGGCAATCCAATAACAAGTCCTGAAACCTTTCCCATGATTGAAACAAACTTTCGTTAGATCTCATGGAAAATGCATTGATCTTACCTCTAAGTTCCGCCGTTTTGGATGGCGGAAAGAATTTGGTGAGGAACTCCGCGGAAAGGTCTTCCTAGGTGTCTAGTTTCCCCCTAGGAAGAGCTTGGTACCAAGACAACGCTTTCCCCTTCAAGGAGAAGAAGAAAGGATTAAGCTTATAGTTGTTGGTGGTAGCACTCTTCGGTCTCATTGTCTCCATCATACACTCAAACTTTTGCAAGTGTTGGTGTGGAGATTCAGCGCTTGTCCCGCCAAATTGGTTTTGGCGAACAAGAGTAATATCTTGAGGGTTGAAGCTAAACCCTTGCACATCTTCAGCATCGAAATTCACGCCCAAACGGCGCGGTTGTTGTGTTGGATCCATCCGCTGGCCAAGAGTTCTTGGCTCTTCATCTACACGTTCGATCCTCGCATTCCTAGGTGGAATGCGGCGATTAGCAGCTCCTCGTGGATGGAAAGGATTCACATTGATTGTGGGATCAATCTCCTCTAGCGGTGGCATGGAAGAATCACTATCATCAGCGGATGAGTGACCTCTTCTTCTAGATCTTGATGCCCTTCTTGAGGATTTCTTGCTTCCCATATTCTTAAGGTCGCTTAGTTCTATCCTCATTTGGAAGATCATATCCTGTAGATTGTTAACTTGAGATTGATGACGATCCATTTCATCCCGGCGGATGTTCTCATTCCATTGGAGTTGAGCTTCCTTCTCCGCCAACTCCGCTTGAAGATCACGTTCGTGTTCTTCAGCCATCTTCTTTTCCTTGCGCTTTTGCCTTAGAGTCCTCTCAAGCTCTTGATCAAGAGGTAAGAGGTCTTCGGTGTTCCTAGACCTGCACATGCACTCAAAGAAATATCAAATAACGAGAGCAAAGCTCCCAAGCTTGACAACCGGCTACCGAATTCGGTCTAAACCAAATCCCCGGCAACGGCGCCAAAAACTTGTTCGCCCCTAAACGTGCGTGCAAATAAGCTTTAAATTTATAAAATTAGAATCAAGCAAGCGAACCCGCAGTGTACGGATCGGCGTAGATTAACAAGTATTCCAGAGTATCGAACACAGGGATTTGGGGAGAAACAAATTCGATTTCAGATTATCAAGCAGGTAATTATAAGAACTTTGCAAATTATTGGGAAAACAACAATCCTAAAGATCCAAGTATCCAGCTGTGGCAATCGATTCAAGATATACTTAATGATATAAAGACAGAGTTAAGATATGCAAAGGTATACTAATGTAAGGTAATCGTACGGTGAAGTTCCAAAAACCTTGTGTAACTCACCTACAAGACACTCTCTATACAGGTTGTTGAGGCTTCAATATAGAAAGGTTCTAAAGGTAAGAATTAATGTTAAATACCCAAACTTGTAATCCAAGGATCAAGACTAACTTAACCGACTACGGTTGTGACACTCACAATCGAGGTAGAGGTTGTTGAGGCTTCACTACCACCTAGAAAAGGCAAGCCTAGACTAAGTTAAAGCAAATCTTTAACTTTGGATTAAAGTAAAAGCAGGTTCGTAAACTTAAGGGAAATTACGAGTAGTTCTTGAGGTTCCACGGCCGTGGATTTCAAGAACATGCCGTAATTTAGGGTTATCGACGATTCTCTCTAACTCTCAGGGTCCAATCTGTTTACGATTGATCTATCATTATCTAAGCCACAACTATCAACCCTTCACCCTAGAATTGTTAAGGGTTTTTAGCCAACAATCATCATTATGATATCAAATTCAAAGATTAAAAGATTGAAAGATGAAAACTTCCGAAAACTTTCAATAAACTTCAAACCAATCTCAGTGTCACAATCAAGAATGATTATTGTCAATAGATTCCGAATAAGGCAAACAAACACAATCTTAGGAAAGAAGGAAGAACGGGATGTCAATCCGTCTTCTAAATCAAACCTAAACAAGAAGAGAATTCTTCTTGCAACAATCTTCCAAAAACTTCGATCTTCCGTCAATCCGGAAATCTCCACAGCAATCTCCATCGAAAGTGCGAGATTAGGGAAACTCTAAGGAAAGGGCAAAATACGTCTTTTGCAAGAACCGCCAAAATCTCCAAAGTGAAGGTGCAAGCGTAACTCTAAAAACGAGGTCGCAAAGTGCGTCTAAGCGGGGATAACGGAATCTCTCTTCGTCCGTCTTTTTATAGGGCAAGATAAAATATCGGCCCGGCCCAATCTTCAAAAGATCGTGGCTTCAAAATGTGGCAAAAAAGATCGCCAAGATCACGGTCGTGGAAGGTTCCACGACCGTAATTTAGAGCGTGGGAATCAACACGGTTTGAACCATGGATTCCACGACCGTAAAAGCTCCTGGAATGAATCACGCTTCTCCTGCAGGGTTCCACGGCCGTGGAACTGAACGTGGTTTGTAGTACGGCCGTATTTTAGAGCGTGGTTTAGGGCAAGAACGTGATTCTTCCCTAGCCTCGTGCATTCCTGAAGTTGACATCCATTTTGCTCTTAAGAATGCCCTCAATCCATGGACACACTCAATCAACTCATCTTTGCTCGATTCCGTTCGGAAATGGCTCTCAATCACCTATAATCAACATAAAGCTAGTGTAGACATCCATATCGATAATATAGGCTAACTAGCTCACAAATGCAACAATGTTAAATCAAAGACTATCAATATGAATCAAATACACTTAGAAAACGTGCCTAAAATATCACAATATTTCATGCTAACAGCTGTCACCGTCCCAAGTCTTTTGGAGATTTTGGCTCCCTTTCAACGTTGAAGGCTCTCGAATATTTGTAGGGGTAAAACTAGGGTTTAATGATGAAACCCTAAATATTTGGGCTAAAAAGAAGTCGAGCCGCTGGTATCAGAAAATACTCTAGGCCGTGTGATAGGTGATGGAATCACTATCATTTAGGGTAGTTTTTAGAGTCTTTTTATTGCATTAGTGTCGGTTTATGCTACTAACTCCTTGGTCTAGAAGAAGAAGATCAAAAGAAGCTAAAGAAGGAGTTATAAGCACTTAGGAGTGAAGATCGATCACGAAGCAAAGCTTCTGTTGCCTCACCGCCCCAGCGGATCCTTGCAGTCGTCCCTGCGAGTGACGTCTTACTTCGGAGCGCTCCCTGCGCTTTCACCAGCGCCAACCATGAAGCGTGTCACCGCCCCTGCGCCACTCCTTGGTGCCCCTGCGGTGTCCTCCACTGACGAAACGAAGACCATCTCCACTACGCCTTCCACTGCGGCACTGCCTACGCCTCAACATGGGAGCTGGGAGACGAAGAGGATGTGTCACCGCCCCTGCGTTGACATAGGGACGCCCGGGCGTCTTGGCATCAGAAACGTCAGGAAAGGCGAAAGGTCAAACGTTGAAGAGCATTGAATATCCGCCCCAGCGGAATTGTCTAGCCGCCTCAGCGGCTCTGAAGAAGTTCAACCGATTCTGCCTAAACCGCCCCTACGGTTCCTGAAGGCCGCTCCTACGGTTTAACGCCAGAAGCTTTACTCCGCCTGTTTACACCGCCTTTATGGCATTTAAGGTGGCGGTTTTGGGCTGGCCATTTACTCCTATTTAGTGTCTTTTGTAGTATAAATAGTCCTTGGTTGATTGCTAGAATCATCCATCTTATCATCTAGTTAGTCAACAAAATTATCCGATTAGATTTTCTTGCTTCCTTGTAATAAGTTGCTAATTCACTTGCTACATTGGGTTGGTTTGAAGCTGCATTGTTACCTTGGTTGTAAGTTCTTTTTAATCTAAGTTTTCATTCAGTAATACTTTGTGTTTCCTTGATCTCCATTGTCTAAATTGCATGTTTACTATTGCTTGAGATTGATCACCTTAGGTTCTAAAGTGCATGTAAACAACTAGGATTAATAGGTTCCGGGATCGGGTCTTTAATCTAGTAGCAACTTTAAGTAAAAACGGGTTGTGATTACTTGAGGAAAAGGAACACAAATATAAAGATAAGTTTAACGGTTTTAATCTTCTCTTTATATCCCTTTGTCTTTATTTGAAAGCTAACTTGTTATTTGTTCTTGTAGGTTTATGGAACTTTAACCTGTTAAGTTGTGTTGATGCCGGTTGGCTCAACACATATATATGATCGAGACGATAGATTACTTGAAAACTTGTAAAAGGAACTCACCAAAGTAACAATTGCATGCTTAGAATCAACTTAGTGTAGATTCATCCATTATTGTCTTACTTGTCGCATTTATCGTTTTCATAAGTTTTAGTGCATCAATTCAACCAAAACCCCCCTTTTTGTGTCATTTGTCACTATAATCGATAATTGCATCTAAAACACCTTAACTCTCTTGGGTTCGACCCTTACTTAATCACTATACGTGTTCTTAGTGCTAAGTCGGGATTTACTTTTGATTGGGTATAGACGACCATAGAAATACCTTCGGTCACCGTGTCAGAAGGTATGAGAGAATACTTTGGCGCATCAGACGGTATCAAAGAATACTTTGGCGCGTCATACGGTATCAGAAAATACTTTGGCGCGTCATACGGTATCAGAAAATACTTTGGCGCATCTGACGGTATCATAAAATACTTTGGTGCGTCTAACGGTATCAGAAGATACTTTGGGCGCGTCCTAACTTCTTTTATTGCTCCTTTTTGTCCCGCTTCAAGGCTTAATCCTTAAATGTGCTATTTCACTCCATAATTCGCCAAATTACCTACAAATGCAATAAAACTCTGTGTAGACCTCTATTCTTGCAAAGTAGGTGAATATAACCATAAATGTCATGAATGTATGTCTATGCATGCAAAATAATTCATGTCATCACCCACCCATCAATGATTCGTTCCCCGATGAACACTTGCATTTGCTGGAACGTTTGATAGACTTCTTTATTTCACCCCATGATGAAGGTGAAGTATGGGGTGAGGACATCTTCCAACATGTTTAGGGATGCCGTACGGTCCAACTAGCGACCTTAAATCAAGCGCTTCTTGGGAGGCAACCCAAGGTATTGTTTTCTTTTTCCCTTTTTCTAGTCTAGCTTTAGATAATTTGCTTTTGATTTGATTTGCTTCGTTTTTGCCGTCCTAGATAGAAACCAGGTACTTTATAAGGAAGGATTACAACTCAGGAGCAACACTGGAAGGACAGAAGTTCGAGAAATTGAAAAGACGGAGTTTGACTGAGAACATCTCGGTTGCTGTCACAGCACCTCGACCGAGATGATTCTTGAGCAACCGAGGCGACTAGGGCTGACAAAGATCCACCTCGGTCCAGCCACCTCGGTCCAGTCGGGACCATCTCGACCGAGGCGACAACGGAATCGGCGAGGGGTATAAAAGAGGAACAGTTTCTCTCTCTTTCCCTCCCATCTCTCCCTCAACCGCGGCGCATCCCCATCTCGCTTTCTTCGTTTCTCGATCATTTTCTACGATTCTTGCTCAGATCTCGCGAGGAAAGGCTAGGGGAATAGATTGCAAGCAAGAAACTGCAACAAAAACGCCTCCAATCGACTGAATCTGGGGTAATTAAATCGAAAACCCTAACTCCTCTATTTTCACCAATTTAAAAAATTAGTAGCTTTGGTTGCCATAGATTTGTGTTGGAAAAGGCTTAAGTACCCCATAGGAACAATCAGTAGTGATATTGGGGGAAAAGAACTAGAAATCAGAGAGTTAGAATCGAGCAGTTTATCGCCTCGGTCCAGTTGACCTGCGCCTCGGCCGAGGTGTTCTTGAGATTGTCAAACTGACCGAGGTGACTTGTCAGCAGAATGAAAAATGAGTTCTCGTTCTGATCGCCATTTAGTTCTGAGGGATGCTCCCAGTAGATCCTCACCTTCTTCTTCTTCCCAACCTTCCATCCCGTTGATCCACGAGCGTCACCAGGTTGACTTTGACCGCATATGCATGCGCCCTGTGATTGCGCCGCGTTTTTGGATATTTCTGCTTTTGATTGCCTTCATGTAGCTGATGATTTGAGGAGGATGGTTTCCATGGTAGGGCTAGAGCATTTCATGGAGATTAGAGCTCCACCTACCTCGAGCCCACATTAGAGTTTGTGAGTTCTGTTACTCACCTACCTGAGGAGAGAGCCATCAAGTACCGGTTGCTGAACCGGAAAAACATCGTTCCCATGGACCAATGGAGAGATATCTTTGGCTTCCTGACCCCTACAGTTCCTGACTTTCCTTCTCGAGCCGTGGCTCAACAGTTTTGGGGGCAAATTGCCCATGTTGTAGAGCATACTGATAGGTGGAGACCTGGAGACTCCAAGGAGCGCATCACCTCCCACCTTGCTTTCCGACTAGCCCATCGGATCTTCAGTGAGACCCTTCTGGCGCGTACTGAGATGCCCCAGAAGGTTAGACAGGGGGACCTTCTTAGTCTATTCTGTATGGTGACAGGGGGAGTGCTTGATTTTGGGGCGATGCTAGCTGAGGATGTGCACCGGATCAAAGCTAAGGGGAAGGGAGATATCTGTTGTGGCGGCTTGGTGACTCATATAGCGACGGTTATGGATCTGGATCTGAGTGCATGTACATTGGGGGCGGCTGCAAAGCCGTTAGGACTTCAGGAGATGATCACGAGCAGGATACTTGTTCATCGTGGACTCACTACACCGTACGTAGCCATGCTCTGGGAGTAGACTGCCCCTCAGGGTATCATGTGGTCGGCTCAATTCTCAGTCTACGATCCACAGTATTGGTCTACCGCATGGATACCTTACATTGAGGATGCTAGAGATGCGGCGGCAGCTCAGGTGCAGGAGGAGGATGAGGATGATGATGGCGGTGTTGTCATGGAGACAGGGACAGATACAGCGGGCCCCAGTGTGCCAGTTGTCGACTTAGACGACGAGGCTACAGAGGAGGATGCATCTGCAACACCATCACGTCCTTCTAGGCGTAGAGTCCGCAGGTAGAGGGATCCCATAGCTCATCGACAGATTGACGAGCTGACGGATCAGATGATTGACTCTTACGCCGCCTTGTTAGTAGATATGTTGGAGATGAGGGAGAGTCAGCACTACCAGCACCGTATGATGGAGATACAGTTCCAGCATACCATGGGCTACCCTTTTGATCCATCCCAACATCCTTTCATCCCGTATCCACCACCACCACTAGCGGATCAGGATTAGAACTAGCAGGGATTTCTTTTCTTTATTTATTATGCAGCTCAGCTTATGTCCGGTGAGTACTCTATTTTTAGACTTATTTTGACCCATTGGGACAATGTGTCCCAAGCATGGGGTATTGATGTATCTTATTTGACATTATGTACGCTTGTACGACTATGACTTTCTATTTATGACTTTTTTATGCTCTATGTGCTTATTTGAGACTACATGCATGCATACAGGTTATTTGATTGAGAAAAACGTCAAAAACTGGTTAAGAAAAAAAAACATTTATGACCTCGACCGGGATGACTCTTGCCAAACGAGGTCACGTACCTCGGTTGACCTAGGACATCTCGACCGAGGCGGTTTAACTAAGAAAGTTTTCGAAATGATTTTTGTGCTTCCTTTCGGGATATGACCTCAGTGATGATTTTGTTTGCAGATTGGTTTTGAAATCCTTATATGTTTGAAAGGTTTTATGATATTTTTAAGTTGCTAAATGCTTTGTTTGAAATTTTTGACATGTTTAATACTTTATTTTTATCAAAATTATGTTGAATTTGAAGGTTGACACCGCATGATGAGTTCTATCACTTTCTTCCTAGGATGATTGAGGCAATTCATTCTCTTCTCTTCTTCTTCTTCTTGATCATGCTTAGCCCTCATATATATATTTGCCTCCCTCTACCTATCCGGGAATTTGGAAGCAAGTAAGTGAAAAGCAAGTGAAAGAAAAGTTGAGATGTTGGCTGGAAGTTTAGAAAGAAACAAATAGGTTTGGGGAAGTCAATCATGATGATGAGTAACTCGGCACCATTCACATAGCCGGGTGTTTGTGTCTTGCCAAAGTCAGATTGAGCGATATACCTAACGGGTCATGGTATGTGCATCAAGGGTTTGAGGCATCTCGAGAAATTGATGATTATTGATCTCCTAGGCTTTGGTTATTGTGCACTTATATCCATGCATCCCAAAAAGTAAAAAGTAAATAAGAAAAGCTTATTGGTGGATGATGTTGAAGTTCAATAGCAAGTGAAGTGAAGATCCTTTTCCCGGATTCTAGCACCACATTCCCTATATACATCCCACCCTCACACGTTTCTTGACCTTCTTTTGTAAAGCCCTTGAGACCTCGAGCTTGTTGATTGACTTGGTGGTCTAAATTGGATTATACATGATTAATTTCGATAATTATGATTTATTATGCATTCTATGATTTTATGTAAAGATGAACAACTTTCTTATATTTAGAAAATATTTTGATCATATTTTGACTTTAAATACCATAAAGCATTCTCCTAGAGTGATCTATGAGTGGAGCACACCACCAAAAATGTTTTGAAATACTTTTCATTGATCTTTATGACTTATAATCCATTCTATCTTGTACTTAAGATTTGGAACTTGCTTGGGGACAAGCAAGAGACAAGTATGGGGTATTTTGATAGCATGTATTATAGTCTATATTTTGGGACTTTTTTATACGTTTTATCTTCAATAATCTGCATATTTGGATGTATAATATGTGATTATGTTGTTGTTTCATCTACCTTTACGGCAATCGAGGTCTACAACAAGTTTCGTTGTAATCGTAGGTAAAATGGCACATTTCGGGATTGAAATGGAGCTAAGGAGCAAGGGAGTCATAGGAGCTACATTCTGGAGCTTAAAAGAGAACTCATGGAGCAAGGAATTAACAAAGAAGATTTACTTTGGACCAGATTTGAGAGATTTCACATTCAGCTGAGATTCACCTCGGTCAGCTACAGTATCACCTCGACCGAGGTGATCTTGAGGAGCGTCCCGACCCAGGTGAACACCCTGGCGCGGCGAGATATATTTTATTTAGCAGAGATCTTTTAGTTTTGGAAGGAGATATCTTATATTTTTAGGCTGGATTTTTGGAAGGAAGATCATATATTTAGGAGATCTATTTTAGAGATATGGATATATTTTATAAGGATATTATCTTTTTAAGATATTATTGTCTTTGGAAGATAATTCCCCTATAAAAAGGGCTGGATTTTCCATAATTCAGCATCACCGCAGGCTGGAAGCCGACAATACACTGCAGTTAGGAAGGATTTTTGGAAGTTTGAAGGAAGTTTGAAGATTGAAGTAAGGAAGTTCATAGCTTTGTGATAGCTTTTGAGGGGATTTGTAAGATTTTCTTATATTCCCTTTGGTTCTTTGTCTTGTTGGATTTGTGATCCAAGGAACGCTGATTTGTTTGATATTTGATTCAGTTATTGAAGCCTTGTTCTTAAGGTTTTTGTGTTCAAATATTCATTCTTTCCCCATATATTTGATTAATGCTTTCATGATGATGAATGGCTAACTTCTTTGTGCGATTCTAGGGTGATTGGAACAAAGTTGTGGGAAAGACGATGATAGAATAATCTTAATCCCAGTAGGACCCTGACAGCTCGAGTCTTTACCCTTAACCCTAGAACATCTCGTTCAGTCGATGAACATCTCGGCCGGGGTGGAACTTGACTGACCGAGGTGACCTTTTCTGATCCGTAACTGAGAGTTAAGTGTTAGAGTTTGCCAAATCATATTCTTATTACACCTTTCCTGGTTCAATGCAAGCCTAGGATGAGACTTACCCGGTGATTCTTTTGTTTGTTTACCCAAGATCATAGGTATAGGTAATAAAGGTTTATCCTTTATTGGGGTTTGAGTGTGCCTTCATCCCATCTTTGTGAGTTAGCCTGAGACTTACCCGGTAAAGGTTGATTCTATTCCCTTAGTTGGTGTGTTGGTTTGAGACTTACCCGGTAATAGGAGTTTTTGGTTTGGGATTAGTGAGTAGTGAGACTTACCCGGTGATCTATTCCACTTTAGAAACACCTTCCCTTTGCAAAATCTCAACTTTGTCCGCTTATCTTGAGATCTTGAGTTGGAACCACAACTAGATGCTTTAATCCCTAGAGTTTGCATATTTCCTTTAATTGACCTTATTTTCATCTATTTGATTGCTTTAATCGCTTTTGTGGTTATTAGTTACATTGATTACCTATACTTGCTTTGTTTCACCTATGTCCTTGAGATCGACACCACGGAATTCTTGCTTTTACTATAATTGATCCGTACACTACGGGTTCACATCCTTGTTTTAAGCATATTTCTTGGGATATAAATTTAAAGCTTGCACACACCGTTTGTTGCGAACACCTGGCAGGTCGTGATGGTGTTCTAGCTACCTCCTCCTCTGTAGCCTCGTCGTCTAAATCGACAACTGGCACACTAGGGACGGCTATATCTGTACCTGTCTCCATGGCAGCACCGCCATTATCATAATCCTCCTCCACCTGAGTTGGTGCAGCATATCTCGCATCCTCTATATAGGGATGCCATGTAGAAGACTAGTACTGTGGTTCGAAGACTGAAAATTGATCTGACCATGGAATACCCTGAGGGGCAGTCTGCTCCCAAGGCATAGCTACGTACGGTGTGGTAAGGCCACGAGGAACCAGAATCTTCCTCGTGATCATCTCCTAAAGTCCAAGCGGCTTTGCAGCTGAGGATATGCACCGGATCAAGGGCAAGGCGAAGGGAGATATTTGTTGTGGAGGACTGGTGACTCATATCGCTACAGTTATGGGTCTAGACTTGACTCCTTGTACACTGGTGGCAGCTGCAAAGCCGCTTGGACTTCAGGAGATGATCACGAGGAGGATTCTGGTTCCTCGTTGCCTTACCACACCGTACGTAGCTATGCCTTGGGAGCAGACTGCCCCTCAGGGTATTCCATGGTCAGATCAGTTTTCAGTCTTCGAACCACAGTACTAGTCTTCTACATGGCAACCCTATATAAAGGATGGAAGAGATGCTGCACCAGGAGTATGATAATGGCGGGGCTGCCATGGAGACAGGTACAGATATATCCGCCCCTAGTGTGCCAGTTGTCGATTTAGACGACAAGGCTATAGAGGAGGAGGCAGCTACAACACCATCACGACCTGCCAAGTGTTCGCTCCAAATGGTGTGTGCAAGCTTTAAATTTATATCCCAAGAAATATGCTTAAAACAACGATGGGAACCCGCAGTGTACGGATCAATTATAGTAAAAAGCAAGAATTTTAGGGTGTCGATCTTAGGGACTTAAGGTGAAACTAAGCAAGAATAGGTTGCCAATGCAACTAATAACCACAAACGCGATTAAAGCAATCAAAAGATGATAATAAGGTCAAATAAGGGGAAATGCAGATTCTGGTGATTAAAGCATCTAGTTGTGGTTCCGACTCAGAATCTCAAGAATAAGCGGACAAAGCTGAGATATTGCAAAGGGAAGGTGTTTCTAAAATGGGAATAGATTACCGGGTAAGTCTCACTATTCAGTATCCCAAACCAAAGCTCCTATCACCGGGTAAGTCTCATCCTAGGCTTGCATTGAACCAGGAAAGGTGTAATAAGGATAGGATTTGGCAAACCATAACACTTAACTCTCAGTTTCGGATCAGAGAAGGTCACCTCAGTCAATCAAGTTCCACCCTGGCCGAGATGTTCATCGACTGAGCGAGGTACTCTAGGGTTAAGGTTAAAGACTCGAGATTTCAGGGTCCTACTGGGATTAGGATCATTCTATCATTGTCTTTCCCACAACTTTCAACCAATCACCCTAGAATCGCACAAGGAATTTAGCCACTCATCGTCATGAAAGCAATAATCGAATATATGATAAAGGAATGAATATTTGAACACAAATAAACCTTAAGAACAAGGCTTCAATAACTGAATCAAATAATTCGCAAATCAGCGTTCCTCAAATCACAAATAAAACAAGACAACAAACCAAAGGGAATCTAAGAAAATCTTACGAACTCCCTCAAAAGCTATCTCAAAACTATAAATCTTCCTTCCTTCAATCTTCAAAGCTTCCTTCAACTTCCAGAAAATCTCCTAACTGCTGCGTTGATCCAGAAAATCTGTTGATCTAAAGATGGCTGAATTGTGGAAAATCCAACCCTTTTTATATAGGAGAATTAACTACCAAAGATAATAATATCTTAAAAAGATAATTTCCTATACAATATATCCATATCTCTAAAATAGTTTTGGTTCTGACTCAAGATCAACAACCGTGGAAGTTCACACTAGACCGTGATTCTTATAACGGTTGCCACGTATTATATATGCCACGTCAGCGACGGTTATTGATAGCATGAATTATAGTTTATATTTTGGGACTTGTTTAGACGTTTTATCTTCAATAATCTGCATGTTTGAATGTATATTATGTGATTATATTGTCATTTCATCTACCTTTACGGGAATCGAGGTCTACACCAAGTTTCGTTGTAATCGTAGGTAAAATGGCACGTTTTGCATCAAAATGGAGCTAAGGAGCAAAGGAGTCATTGGAGCTACATTTAGGAGCTTAAAGACGAGCTCAGGAAGCAAGGAGTTCACAAAGAATATTTACTTTGGACCAGATTTGAGAGATTTCACCTTCAGCTGAGAGTCACCTCGGTTGACCACAGAGTCACCTCGACCGAGGTGATCTAGAGGAGCGCCCCGACCGAGGCGAACACCCTGGACGCGGCGAGATATATTTTATTTGGCTGAGATCTTTTATTTTTGGAAAAAGATATCTTATATTTTTGGGCTGGATTTATGAAAGGAAGATCATATATTTTGGAGATCTATTTTAGAGATATGGATATATTTTATTAGAAAATTATCTTTTTAAGATATTATTATCTTTGGAAGATAATTATCATATATAAAGGGCTGGATTTTCCACAAATTCAGCAACCCGCTACCATCGCAGCACTTGGAGATTGAAGAAGCTGTAGTTAGGAAGGATTTTTGGACGGTTGAAGGAAGATTGATAGAAAGAAGTTCATAGCTTGTTATAGCTTTTGTGAAGGGATTTGTAAGACTTTCTTAGATTCCCTTTTTTGTTGATTGTCTTGTTAGATTTGTGATCCAGGGAACGCTGATTTGTTTATTTGATTCAGTTATTGAAGCCTTGTTCTTAAGGTTTTTGTGTTCAAATATTCATTCTCTTCCCATATATTTGATTATTGCTTTCATGATGATGAGTGGCTAATTTTCTTGTGCAATTCTAGGGTGATTGGCTGAAGGTTGTGGAAAAAACAATGATAGAATAATCTTAAATTCTAGTAGGACCCTGAAAGCTCGAGTCTTTATCCTTAAACCTAGAACATCTCGTTCAGTCGATGAACATCTCGGCCGGGGTGGAACTTGACTGACCGAGGTTACCTTTTCTGATCCGTAACTGAGAGTTAAGTGTTAGAGTTTGCCAAATCCTATTCTTATTACACCTCTCCTGGTTCAATGCAAGCTTAGGATGAGACTTACCCGGTAATTCCTTTTTTTGTTTACCCATGATCATAAGTGTAGGTAATAAAGGTTTATCCTTTATTGGGGTTTGAGTGTGCCTTCATTCCAACTTTGTGAGTTAGCCTGAGACTTACCCGGTAAAGGTTGATTCTATTCCCTTAGTTGGTTTGTTGGTTTGAGATTATAATTCCTTTCCTTAGTGCCTTGAGACTTACCCGGTGATAGGTTCTTTGGGTTGGGATTGTGAGTAGTGAGACTTACCCGGTGATTTATTCCACTTTAGTAACACCTTCCCTTTGCAAAATCTCAGCTTTGTCCGCTTATTTTGAGATCTTGAGTTGGAACCACAACTAGATGCTTTAATCCCTAGAATTTTCATATTTCCTTTAATTGACCATATTATCATCTCTTTGATTGCTTTAATCGCTTTTGTGGTTATTAGTAGCATTGACAACCTATACTTGCTTTGTTTTACCTAAGTCCATGAGATCGACAACCTGGAATTCTTGCTTTTTATTACAATTGACCCGTACACTGCGGGTTCGCATCCTTGTTTTAAGCATACTTCTTGGGTTATAAATTTAAAGCTTGCACACACCGTTTGGAGCGAACAGTTATCGGGATTTTTCGTAACCCTACTTTTTTCCTATAAGAAGGCTGAAGAAAGGAGAAATTGAGGGACTCGCATTTACGGCTGCATACGCTACATTTCAATGGAGATTGCTTAGGAAGATTCCATCGCGTACAGGGAAGATCCAGAGAAGGACGCATTTCGAGATTGCGTACTTAGGAAGATCTTAGGGTTTACATTTGAAGGCGGATTGACATCTCGTTCTTCATTGTTCCTATAGATTGTTGTGAGGATTTATGTTCCCTATTTCGCTTTCATTGAACACATATACTTATTGTTTGTTTTGAGATTGATTATTCGATTATTATTGAGTTTTCGAGGTTTTACCCTTTTTCTCTTTTAAACTTGATTATTGATTCAATGACAATGATTGTTGGCTAAAACCTTTTAGCAATTCTAAGGTGAAGGGTTGATAGTTGTGGCTTAGATAATGATAGATTGAACATAAACATATTGGACCCTGAGAGTTGCGAGAAACTTCGTAGACGAGGATTTCCACGGCCTGTTCTTGAGTTCCACGGCCGTGGTTCTTCAAGATCCAGCTGTGGTTTCCTCTGTCGTACGCCTTTTGTTTTGCTTTGATCCAAAGTTAAAGATTTGCTTTAACCTAGACTTGGCTTGTCTTTTCTAGGTAGTAGTGAGACTCAACATCCTCTATTTCGGTTTCGAGTGTCACAACCTTAACCGTTCTGACTTGTCTTTGATTTCCTTGGCTTGGGCATGAGTATTTTAGAGTAATTCCTATACTTTGATCCTTTCTATACTGCAGCCTCAACAACTTTATAAAGAGAACCTTTGGGTGAGACATATAGGGTTTTGGAACTTCACTGTACATAACATTACATTAGTTATACCTTTGCAATCTCAACTCTGTCCTTATATCTATAGATTATCTTGAATCGATTGTCACAATTAGATATCCGGATCTTTAGAATTGTTGTTTCCCCAATATTATTTGCAAAGCTTCTATATTTTTATTACTCAACAATTTGTGAACTGATTTTGTTCCCCCTAAATCCCTGAGTTCGATACTCTGGAATTCTTGCTTTACTACGCGGATCCGTACACTGCGGCTTCGCTTGCTTTAATTTCAATTTTATAAATTTAAGATTTGCACGCACACTTTAGAGCGAACATACAACACGTACCCTACCTTAGATCTATACATTTGCAATCCTAACTCTGTCCTTATATCTTTAGAACATCTTGAATCGATTGCCACAATTGGAAGCCTGAATCTTAAGAATCGTTGTTTTCCCAATTATCTTTACAAAAGCTTCATTATCTTGCTTGACAATTTACAAACTAAATTTGATCCCCCAAATCCATGAGTTCGATACTCTAGAATTCTTGCTTTACTATATCGATTTGTACATTGCGGGTTCGCTTTGCTTGATTTAAGTTTTTATAAATTTAATACTTAGTGACGCACACTTTCGAGCGAACAAATTTTTGGCGCCGTTGCCGGGGATTTGGTTTAGGCCAAATTCGGTTTTCCGTTGTCTGGCTTGGGAACTTTTGCTCTTGTCATTTAATATTCTACTTGAGTGTCTTTGCAGCATTAATTTCCTCTCTATGGATCTTTAACCCTTGAAGGGAACAATGGCTGCTAGGATTTGTAAGCATATATACGATCCAATATGGGTAGCGAGGCAAATGATAACATGTATTATAGTCTATATTTTGGGATTGGTTTGGACGTTTTATCTTCATAAATCTGCATGAATGGATGTATATTCTTCGATTATATTGTTGTTTTGTCTACCTTTGCGAGAATCGAGGTCTACACCTAGTTTCGTTGTAATTGTAGGGAAAATGGCACGTTTTGGACCGAAATGGAGCTAAAGAAGCTAAAGAGTCATTGGAGCCACATTCTGGAGCATTGAGGAGTTATAAGAAGATCTCAAGAAGCATGGAAATGATTTAGAAGATTGATTTTGGACCAAATTAGAGAGTTTTTACACTTACCTGAGATTCACCTCGGTTGGCTAGAGTGCCACCTCGACCGAGGTGATCTTCAGGAGCGTCTGGACCGAGGCGAAGTGATGACGGGATACGAGATCTTTATCTTTGGCTGAGATCTTCTATTTTTGAAAAGTGAATATCACATATTTTAGGATGGATTTCTGGAAGGAAGCATATCTTTTTGGCTGATTTATTTTAGAAGTAAGGAAGATTGTTGTTCGCTCCAAAAGGTGTGTGCAAACTTTAAATTTATAACCCAGGAAGTATGCTAGAACAAATATGCGAACCCGTAGTGTACGGGTCAATTGTAATAAAAAGCAAAAATTTCAGGGGTCAATCACAGGGACTTAGGTGAAACAAAGCACATAATCGGTTGTCAAATATTGCAATTAACCAAAAGCAATTAAAGCAATTAAAGATGATATAAAAGTCAAGTAAGGGGAAATACGGATTCTAGGGATTAAAGCATCTAGTTGTGGTTCCGACTCAAGATCTCAACGGATAATGCGGACAAAGTTGAGGTTTACAAAGGGAAGGTGTTTCTAAGGTGGAATAGATCACCGGGTAAGTCTCACTACTCACTATCTCAAACCAAAGCTCCTATCACCGGGTAAGTCTCAAGGTACTAAGGAAAGGAACTATAATCTCAAACCAACACACTACCCAAGGGAATAGAATCAACCTTTACCGGGTAAGTCTCAAGCTAACTCACAAAGATGGGATGAAGGCACACTCAAACTCTAATAAAGGATAAACCTTTATTACCTACACTCATGATCTTAGGTAAACAAACAAAGGAATCACCGGGTAAGTCTCATCCTAGGCATGCATTGAACCAAGCCAGGTGTAATAAGGATAGGATTTGGCAAACTAGAACACTTAACTTCAGTTTCGGATAAGGAAAGGTTCACCTCGTTCAGTCAAGTCCCACCCCGGCCGAGATGTTCTTCGACTGAGCGGGATGATCTAGGGTTAAGGTTAAAGACTCGAGCTTTCAGGGTCCTGCTGTGATTAAGATCATTCTATCATCGTCTTCTCCACAACTTTCAGCCAATCACCCTAGAATCACATAAGAAACTTAGCCAACAATCATCATGATAACAATAATCAAATTAATGAAAAGGGAATCAATATTCGAACAAGAAAACCTTAAGAAAAAGGTCTCAATAACTGAATCAAATAATCAACAACAAGCGTTCCTCAATCACAAATCAGCAAAGACAATCAACCGAAAAGACAATCTAAGAAAGTCTTACAAACTCAAAGAAAACTAACTTCAACTAGATTCCTTCCTTCCTTCATCTTCAATCCTTCAATCCTTCCTTCCAACTCTTCAGAAAATACTCCAGAAATCTCCTTAATCCGCAAATTATTGGATGTGTAGAAGATGGCTGAATTGTGAAAAATCCAACCCTTTATATAGGAGAATTATCTTCCAAAGATATTTATATCTTAAAAAGATAATTTCCTAGAAAATATATCCATATCTCTAAAATAGATCTCCCAAAAATAATATCTTCCTTCCAGAAATCCAGCCCAAAAATATAAGATATCTTCTTTCCAAAAATAAAAGATCTCAACCAAAAATATGAATCTCGCCGGCGGCAGGGTATTCACCTCGGTCGGGACGCTCCTCAAGATCACCTCGATCGACGTGGTACTGTAGCTGACCGAGGTGACTTTCAACTAAATGTGAAATCTCTCGAATCTGGTCCAAAGTAAATCTTCTTAATCATTTCCATGCATCCTGAAGTCTTCCTTAAGCTTTTGAATATAGCTCTATTGACTCATTAGCTGCTTAGCTACATTTCGATGCAAAACGTGTCATTTTACCTACAATTACAACGAAACTAGGTGTAGACCTCGATTACCACAAAGGTAGATGAAACAGCAATATATACACATAATATACATCCATACATGCAGATTTATGAAGATAAAACGTCTAAACTAGCACCAAAATATAGACTATAATACATGATATCAAAATACCTCATACTTGTCCCTTGCTTGTCCCCAAGCAAGTTCTAAATCTTAAGTACAAGATAGAATGGATTATAAGTCATAAAAAATCAATGAGAAGCGCTTCAAAACATTTTTGGTGGTGTGCTCCACTCATAGATCACTCTAAGAGAATGCTTCATGAAAAATAAAATCAATACATGATCAAAACATTTTATAAATATAAGAAAGCTGTTCATCTTTGCATAAAATCATAGAATGCATAATAAATCATATTTATCAAAATCAATCATGTATAAGCCAATTTAAACCACCAAGTCAATCAACAAGCTCAAGGTCTCAAGGGCTTCCAAAAGAGGTCAAGAAACATGTCAGGATGGGATGTATTTAGGGTATGTGGTGCTAGAATCCGGGAAAAGGATCTTAGTTCACTTTCTTTGACACTCAACATCTTCCACCAATCAGCTTTGCTTATTTTACTTTGCTTTTTGGGATGCGTGGACAGAGGTGCACAATAACCGAAGCCTAGGAGATCAGCAATCATCAATTTCTCGAGATGCCTCAAACCCTTGATGCACATACCATGACCCGTTAGGAATATCGCTCAATCCGACTTTGGCAAGACACAAACACCCGGCTATGTGAATGGTGCCGAGTACTCATCATCTTGATTGACTTCCCCAAACCTATTTGTTTCTTTCTAAAACTTTCAGCCAACATCTCAACTTCATTTTCACTTGCTTTTCACTTGCATGCTTGCTTCCAAATTCCCGGATAGGTAAAGGGAGGCAAATATGTATATGAGGGGCTAAGCATGATCAAGAAGAAGAGAAGAGAATGAATTGCCTTAATCATCCCAGGAAGAATGTGATAGAACTCATCATGTGGTGTCAACCTTCAATTCAACATAATTTTGATAAAAACAAAGTATTAAACATGCTAAAACTTCAAACAAAGCAGTTTGCAACACTTGGGAAGAGATGACGACGGAGTTTCTTACTAAGTTCTTTCCCCCTTCTAAGATCGCTGAATTGAGGGGCAAGATCAATACTTTTATTATGAAGGACAAAGAGAGTTTGTCTAAGTCATGGGAGAGATTCAAGGATCTTTGGTTGGATTGCCCACATCATGGGATTCCAAAGATTGAGTTGCTTGAGATATACTTCAAGGGTTTGGATGGAGACACTCAATTCAAGCTCCAATTACTATCCGCCGGCACTTTCATGGATATGCCGATAGGTAAAGCTTGGGATTTCATTGAAAAGCAAGCTTTACACATGGAGAAGTACTCCCACCAAAGAGTTGAAGATAGAGCAAGGAGAGTTAGCTTCCAAGATACATCATCAAATGGAGCTCAACTCACCTCGCTTAGCAATGAAGTGAAAGCATGGAAGGAGCTTTTAGTAGCTCAAACGAAGAAGGAGCAAGATGGTGGATACCAAGGAAGAAACAACTATCAAGGGTCGCGGAAAAAAATTACAACAACAACAACAGAAACTCCAACAACAACAATTGGAGATCTAATCAACAAAATTCCGGTAACCCTTATTCTCATGCTGAAAATGCTCTTAATGCCCCCTCTTCTTCTTCTACTCCATTGAGAAACCAGGAGCCTGCATCAAGTTCGTCCCAGCCACCAAAGAAACCAGACACTGTGCTGGAGGCAATATTGATCAAGCTCAATGCTATGGAGACGTCCATGAATTCATTTTCGAAGGCACAAAAAGCCTCGGAACAACAATTTTTCAACAAGGGAATGAAGCGCCAAGAGATCCAGGAAAGTTTCCAACAAGGACAGAAAGCAACCCTAAGGGACAGATTATGGCTATTACAACACGCAGTGGATTGAAGACTGCAGATTCAGTACATCGGTCGAGCCCCGACCAGATGAGGAACACCTCGGACCAAGATCAGACGAGGAACACCTTGGTCGAGGTGCCAACCGAGATGGAGCCCCAGAAAGCGAAAGATAAATCTGAAGTTTATGTTCCACCTCCTGCTTATAAACCACCACTCCCGTTCCCTCAGTCAAGGTTGCGGGCACATCTAGACAAGCACTTTGGTAAGTTTCTAGACCTTAAGAATAAGCTGCATATTAACATTCCTTTCATTGATGCCATTCTAGGGATGCCCTCCAATGGGAAGTTTCTAAAAGAAATCTTATCAAGGAAGAGGAAGCTGGAGGATTTTGGTGAAGTAAGGATGACATCTAGATCTTCGGAGCTCATTCAAATCATGAAGGAGAAGATGCCACCTAAATTAAGAGATCCCGGTTCATTTTGCATTCCCATCCAAGTTGGGGATGTAACTTATGATGCATTATGTGATCTAGGAGCCAGCGTGAGCATCATCCTGCTGGAGTTATGTGAGAAAGTCGGACTTGGAGAGCCCAAACCCGTGAAGATGACGTTATACATAGCGGATCGCTCCATTACCCGTCCAGTCGGTATTTTAGAAGACGTGCCCATCATGTTAGGTAACTTCTACATACCTATAGACATTCCCGCGGATTATCCCATTCCTATCATTCTCGGGAGACCATTTCTAGCAACTTCGGGTTGCAACGTGGATTGTAAGAACGCCAAGATGAAATTCAACATTGGTGGAGATCATATGGAGTTTGCATTGTTGGCTGCAATGAAGGGAGAGCCGTTGGAGGATGACATCTTCAACATCTATGATGAAGAGACTCGCGAGAATTGGTGAGCTCTATCCTTATTAAAGATCCTCTTGAAAAAGTTCTAAGTTTTAGTTTAATGGAGGAAGGTATAAATGTCTTGTGTGATGCAGATGTTCGAAGCTTGGAATAATTGGAAAAAGATCCAGGAGCTAGATTTGATAAACTGATTTAGGAGAAGAAAAGCACACTAGGTTTCGGTTCCAGTTCTAGTACCTCGACCGAGGCACTTTCTGGACCAAGCGAGGTGTTCTTATCTGAAGAACATTTCGGTCACCCACCTCGGATCTTGACCGAGGTAGCAAGCGAGATGATGTCAATTGAGACTTCTAAAAGTCCAGTTCTTCGATCTGGTCCACTTCACTGGAAGAGGAAGGCACAAATCCACCTCAGAAAGCACCCCCAGTTCTGGAGCTTAAACCACTTCCGAGTCACTTGAGGTATGTTTTCCTTGGTCCGGATTCTACTTATCCCGTTATCGTTAGTGCCTCTCTTTCTGAAATCGAATTGTGTAAACTGGTATATGTTCTGAGGAAACATAGAAAGGCTTTGGGTTATACTATTGATGATCTTGTTGGTATTAAGCCTTCTTTTTGTATGCATAAGATACTAATGGAGGACGATCATAAGACTTCACGGGAACCTCAAAGACGGTTAAATCCGATCATGAAAGAGGTTGTGAAGAAGGAAATTCTTAAGTTGTTGGATGTAGGTATCATATTTCCCATATCGGATAGCAAGTGGGTGAGCCCGGTGCATGTAGTTCCCAAGAAAGGTGACATGCCGCACCCAACGCTCCTCTATGCGCCTCACCAGCGCCCAGAAGGCCCTTGTCACCGCCCCCGCGCCGGCCTTGCCCTGCACCCACGCATCGACGACAAAAAACGTTAAAAGCTGAAGAGTCGAGTGTTTCCAACGCATTAAAGACGCCGCCCCTGCGGCACTCCCATGCCACCCCCACGGCTAAGTTGAAGATGAAGCGTTTTGTACTAAACCGCCCCGCGGCTCCCAGATCCGCGCCCGCGGTTATGCAATAGACGTCATAACTTTGGTTGTTTAAACCCTCCCTCTATGGCCATTAAGGTGACGATTTATACACCCATTTACTGCAATTTAGTGTCCCTAGTAGTATAAAAACAGATGCTAGGCTGATGTTAGAATCATCTCTTTTCCCATCAAAAACCTCTGTTTTGTTATTTGTCTTGTTTAGTCTTTGTATGGAGTGCTAAGTCTCGTTCTTACAATTTTTTTTTTTGAAATGTTCATTGTATTAAGAAAGGGATGTACAAGAAGGTTACAAGAGCAAGTTCAAGACACAAAGGAACTAGAGCATTAGAGATAAACAAGGGATCAAGCCAGGTTAAGCGAGATTAAGTTTCAATAATCTAGCCATTTGAGGAGTAGAGGGAGATTTGTCGTTCTAGTTAGATTCAAAGTGGAGTTTTATGGTCTTGATGATTGTACCAACACAATCCACTGCTCTAGTAAAGGAGTTGTTGAAGAGCATGTTATTTCTTACCATCCAAATCTGGTAAATGAAGGAGATGATGGAGGCAATCCGGATGCTATCTAGCAGCTTGGGCTTGTGATTGGAACAGGTACTGAGCCAGTTCCAAAGGTTACTCAGATAGGGGGTGGGGTAGGGGGTATTGGTCCATCTGGAAACAATGTCAAGAACAAGGGAGCCATAGATACAATGGGTCCACTAGTGATCATCGTTCTCAGCCGAGTTGTTGCAAAGTTTGCATAAGTCGTTTGTAGTCAGATTCCATGCTTTGATCCTAGCCAGTGTGGGTAGTCTTTTGAGTGCTGCAAGCCAAGAGATATAGCTGCACTTCGGGATGTTAGAGTTAAGCCAGATTGCCTTGAAGGGATTAGGATTGCCAAGGGGAATGTTGGGTTTGAAGATAGCATAGACATTTCTATGGGAGAAGGTACCATTAGGGTTAGACAATACATCCCCGTGCCTACCTAGTGGGGGGGTTGGGATTTCATCTCTGATCTTGAGTAGATTCTTCCAAAAGACGCTATGGTGAGACTTTGGGCTGCAACTTCATATGCTTCTACTTCTTTTAATAAGGTGATTTGAAAGCCACTGGGTCCAGATATTGCTCTCCCCCTTATTAATTTCATATATAAGACGAACAAGGGCGACTTTGTTTCGCGCATGTAGGTCCGGAAATCCGAGCCCACCAATGGCTTAAGGGGAGCAGATCACATTCCATGCTACCAGTGACCGCTTACTATTCTCAACACCCGACCAAAAGTATGAACGAATGAGACCGTTAATCATACTAATGACCTTAGCGGGGAGTAAGAACATGGAGCTCCAGTAATGATTTATGTAGAAGAGGACAACCTTGACAAGTTGGGCTCTACCTGCATAAGAAAGAGTCTTTGCACTCCAGGATTGAATGCGTTTAGTAACTTTGTGAATCAAGGGGAGATATTCCAGGACCAAGAGTCGACTGTTCCCAATAGGCACTCCCAAGTAAAGAAAGGGAAGAGTACCGATGGCCATTCCAAAGATATTAGTCGCCCTGTCGATCTCATATTCTTTCATCCCTCCAGTGAAGAGGAGATATTCGGCAGGGTTAATCTTGAGTCCAGACACAGCACCAAACTCATCAAGAGTGTCCTTCAATATCTTAATGGAGGGAATATCACCTCTGCAAAGAAGTAGCAAGTCATCGGCGAAGGTAAGATGGGTAATGATGGGAGAAGAGCACTTGGGGTGGTGATTGAACTCGGGGTTCAAGGTGTTCAACTGGATCATATTGGTTAAATACTCCATTGCGATGACAAAGAGTGGAGGAGAGAGTGGACAGCCCTGACGTAGTCCCCGACTACCTGCAAAGTGCCCAGCGAGGGAACCGTTAATGTTAACTGAAAATGTAGCGGTTGAGATGCACTCTTTGATCAGCCCTACAAAATGATCCAGGAAACCCATCTTCTGGAGACAATGGATGATGAATGTGTGGTTAACCAAGTCAAAGGCTTTTGATATATCCACCTTCATAGCAGCCCTAGGTGAAACATGTTTTCTTCCATATTTGTTAAGCATCTCTTGACAGATGAGCACGTTGGGTTTGATTGATCTCTTGGATACAAACGCACTTTGGTTAAAGCTGATGATCCTTGGAAGAATAGAGTTGATTCTAGCCGAGAGGATTTTTGATATTGTCTTGTAGATGGTAGTGTAGCATGATATGGGCCTATAATCGGATGGAGCAAGAGGGCAGTCATGTTTTGCGATGAGAGAGATAGATGCATGATTAACCTGTTTCAATAGCCTTCCATTTGAGAAGAAATCATGTATTGCGTTGATGAAGTCTTCTTTGATAGTTCCCCATGCCAACTTGAAGAACTTTGAGCTATAGTCATCCGGTCCAGGCGCTTTATTGTCCCCAATACTAAAGAGGGCCTTCTTTTCTCATCGGGTGTTACCATCAAGTTCAGAGTTACAACATCCTCTAGGGCAAGGGCAGGTAGGTTAATGTCAGGTATGGGATCAGGGATAACATGGCTTGGTGGGTTAAGAGTGAGCCTAAAATGATTGACAAAGGTATTGTCAATGGTCCGGATCATTGGTTAAGGCTCCATTTGTGGTACGGATGGTCTTGATGTGGTTGGTACATCTACGAGTTTTGATACCCCTGAATAAGTATGATGAGCATTGATCACCATGAGCGATCCAGTTTGCTTTGGAAAGCTGGGCCATCACGGTATGCAAGTCATTGTAACATTCCTTCAAGGTTGCAGAGTGTCTCCTTTCCTCCTCTAGTAACGTAACATTGTGGAGGTCCGATTGAATTCTCATCTGAATGTCATGGAGGGTCATTTGTTGGTTCTGAATTTTAGTGTGGAGATCTTCAATCTTGGCACTGGGGAATCTCTTGAGTATTGGTTTAAGAAGCTTTAACTTCCTAGTAAGTTTGAACATGGGATTGCCACTAATCTCTGAATCCCAAACCCTCTTCACACTATCCTGGTAAGTCTCATGATTGATCCAGGCATTATTGAACCTGAAGGGAACATTACACTTAGCATCGGCCGCCTCAGTAAAGAGTTAGGCCGGTGAATGATCAGATACATCCGCAAGATCGAAGTGGGCCTTGGATTGAGGGAATGTATAATGTCAAGCACTGTTAGTGATAATGCGATCAAGCTTACTCCAAATTCTAGAATCGATTTGCTTGTTATTCCATGTAAACTTACACCCAGAGAAGGGATGGTCCGAGAATTGATTATGCTCAAAGCAAATTATATTTGGTGTTGTATGTCTATGTAGTTGATGTAGTTGATGTAACAGTTGGCCAAAACCATGCCGAGGCCATGCGCTCTACAAACCGCAGGGGACTTGAACAAGCAACGCTAGACAGATATCCCATCATTGTGGTTGGAGATAGTGGTCGAATTCTTAGGTGCATGGAAGATAAAATCCTTACCGGAGTGCTTGCATAAGTTTCATTCCGACTGCATAGATGAATGGCTACACGTAAAGGCAATCTGCCCAGTTTGCCGAACAATGCCACCACGAATATCTTCGTAGCTTAAAATTTGTTATTGTCAAATCAGTTTCTAGCTTGCATGTGTTTCATATTCATATATTAATATGGATATAATTTGTACTCACAAAAAATAGCGTACATATATGTAAATATAGTGAATAAGCAGATGGTTGTTATGCAATAAACATAGGGTATATATACCCTGAGATGTAACTGAATTCAGCATGGAATATAGTTTGTTTTTCATCATCTACATCTCTTCATTGGTTCAAATGGGTATCAGAGCATGTGAAGGAATTCCTGTAAACTTTTCTTTCCTCCATCACACACGCTTGAACTTGATCATCCATGGATGATCAAACCGATACTCATAATACATATCCAAATTTCGATCATCCAAACACAAGAACAATGATGTACAACCTGGAGATGGAAACAATTTCTTCTCAGGAATTGAACGCATCTTACTTGGAAACTCCATTGATCCACTTTGTTGGGCACCATCTGATAACCTAGGGATGCAATTGGTCTCGACATTGTTCAATGGATCCATTTTTCATTCTAGAAACGTGGAATTCATATTGCACTTGGAGCAAAAATTAAGCTAGAATTCATCACTAGATCTTGCATCAAGGATGACGATGATGTGGAGAAGTTTTCTCGCTAGACACGTGCAGATTATATGATTCTTTGCTGGCTTATTCACTCTATGAAGCGAGATGTAGCAGAGCAATTTTCTTATGTTGAGTCGGCTAAAGAACCATGGGATGAACTCCTTGAGAGGTATCAGGTATCCAACGCTCCTTTGATTTATCAAATTCATAAGAATCTGAACTCTATGAAACAAGAGAATGCTACGGTCTCCATCTATTGTGAAAAACTCAAGAAATTGTGGGATATATTGCAAGCTCATGATGCATTGCCAATTTGTAGTTGTGTTGGAATCATTCATTGCAAAGGTGAAATTCCTAAGCATCTACAGAGTGTGAGGCCAAGACACGTCTTATTCATGTTAGATCTAACATCTTATCTCTTTTTTGTTCCGCAACTCCGTCAGACTCAGGTGAAAAAGGAGCAGTTGTTTGATGAACTATTTATTGTTCTCTATAGAACGCGTTTAATGTTCATCATACTCGCATCGTCTATCACTTTAGATAATTTTTATGGTTTTACTAAGTTGGTTTTCAACTTCCAAGTTGTATTCCTTGAATTTTTCCAAGGCATCATCCTTTCTTCTTAGCAAGAAGACAAAAAAAATATATTGTACAATCGTCAATAAAGGTCACGAAGTACTTTTTACCGCCTCTAGTTTTCACAAACTTAAAAGCACACAAATCCGTGTGAATTAAGCCTAGAAGTTCGGTTATTTTCTCTACGTGTGGGGATGACTTTTTAGTGAGCTTTGCTTGTATGCATACTTCACATTTGTCTTTGTTTAATTTGCATTTTGGAATTAGGTTCAAATTCATTAGTCTTTGGATAGACTTATAATTCACCTGTCCTAAACGTTCATGCCAAATATTTAAGGAGTCAACAACATAAGCAATATGAGTTTCATTTATTGAAACATGAGTTACATTTTTGGGATGATTGTTATTACATTCATTTTAAACAGTCCATCCTTCACATAACTTTTGTCTATGTAAATCCCATTTTCATGAGAGTTAGCTTATTATAACCGAGCTCTATGTAAATCCCATTTTTATGAGAGTTAGCTTATTATAACCGAGCTTCACGTAAAACCCGTTCCTCCTAAGTAGAGTACAGTAAATAGGTTCTTTTGGATGTTTGGCACATGCGTGATGTTAGTGAGAGTCAACTCTTTCTCTAACATCATCTTCAACACTATCTTACCATGAACTTTGACCTTTGATGTGGAGAAGTTTCCCATAAATAGATGCTCGTTCTGTTTATTCTTCTGATATGTGGTGAACATCCCCTTTTTATAACAGATGTGGCAGGTAGCATCAGTGTCATACCCCCACTTCATTGGTTTCTCCCAACCATGTTGACTTTAGATGTAACATTAAACAAATCATCATTTGTTAGCCTGTCTTCGGCCATATGGGCATTTGCATTGCCCTTGCCCTTGCGTGAATCACCCTTGCTCCGAAATTCGACGGACTTCTGACCCTCTTAATTGTGACATGTGCCAACAAACTTGTTTGCTGGTTGCATGTTGGAGACCTTGGCCTCATCCTTTCTTCTTCGCTTTTTACCGCCTCTAGTCTACTCACTGCTTCCTCCACTCGAAGAAACAAACAAAACTGGTTGCACACTAGTTTCATGTCCAAGAGTAGTTTGACCATCAATAGTCTTTCCAGTGTTATCATTCATTTTCTGTTACACAAAAACAACCACAGTCAGTAAGTTATATTTTGATTTTTCTACGGAAATTGGAATTCCAAACCGAAAGCAAAATTATTATATTCAAGTCCGTACAAAAACAGGCTTGTTTCGATTTAAAAAAAAAATATATCGAATGCAATTACTTTTAAATAAAAACCAATTCAATGATTAAAACAAAGTCGATTGTTTTCTTCAAAAGACCGAAATGAAAAAATAGTTCCTAGATGCAAGGGTTGGGAATTTCCTACAATAATTCCTCCAAATTATGAATCTGCAGAAGTGAAAGAAATGTTAGTGCATAACAGTTTAACGACATAAAGTTTCGTTTTTAGAATTAAGATTGTAAAAACCGCAAATTGTAAATAAACTACAAGCGCACAATTTGAATTAGGAATGGAAAAATTCCCGATTAGAAATCTGAATTTTGCACACTAGATATACTATTTCTTTCCTTTACTTCTAAAAAACACCCTATATTACAAAGATTACCGGTGTCCAAGAATCCCACGATAAAACTGCGGTGAGAATCCGAAATGCGTAATCCATCGGAAACCTGCAAACCAATTGTGTATTGTACTCTCGAGAAATCGAAGCAGAGAGGAGGGGAGATGACATTTTCGGATAATTACACTGAGTGAGAAGGCACCCTATTTATAGGAAGAGATGAGATATCCGTTGAGCAGTTATTGCAAATATTGCATTTAACTGAGCAATATTCTACAAAACATAACTCTGAATCTCATTTAACTAGAGAATTTGGAAATTTATCTGATTAAATATCATTCTTATCTTTTTCTCTACTGAGTTAGGCCAGCTCAAAACGTAACATAGGTGACCAACCCATGTTGTGTCTTGGTCCGTCCCGTCTCATCTCAACACGATATGTCACGATGCGCACATGTGCTTGGTTGACTACGCCGTCCCCCATTGAAAATGGGTAGTGACACAATCCCACAACCTTAATGGTTTCTCCTTATCATATCCGAAGGATCCTTCCCTTTCTAGTCGATGTGGGAGATCCACACTTTATGACTTTTTTTTCAAGTTTTTGCATCGCGTGCAACCAACTTCAGGTCTCCATTTCGCATTCAAACGGAACTCAAATTAAACGTATGAATATACCACGAGCAAGAGCTCGTGTAGACGAAGCCGAAGCTTCCTCTTTTAGGGGCTGAAAATGACCGGAGCTCACCGGAAAGTGCCCGACGCACCATGTATTAAATACATGTGTTATTCATAAAATTAGTTTCAACAGACATAAGCACTCAATCTCTCGTTCTGTTGAAAAAAGTGAAGAAGGGATCGGCGACGAGAAAGTGATCAGATTAGGGTTTATGTAGCAATTTCTAACCTTATATATGGCTCTCATTCCTCTAGTACGACGTCGTGTGATTTAGTGATGATCTGGATATATAAACGAACCCGGTTTAGAAGCGGCTTGTCTAAAAAACGGATGAAAGCAAAAACCCGATTAAAATCATTTGGATCCTACACAAAACGAGATGGCTGGACTCCTTAGTACATTGGACGTGACTAGCCTAATTAGCTTAGCCAAAAATGCTTCACATGTATGTTTCTTCATCAAACTTGAAGACTCAATGCCTTGCAAAGGAATTACCCATTAGATGCAATTTGATTTTGAAAACTTACCAATAGAGAATTTTTACGAGAAGATTAAGTTATTAGGGTAATTTATTTTTCTAAAATACAAACGAGGCACCTAGTAGTTACAATTTTTCAAAAAAAATAAATTAAGCTATTTATTAGGCAGTTATTATTTAAATGGAAGTTATATTTTATGGTAAAATTTATTTATTAAACATAAAATTAGCACAAAAATAAGAGCCGATTAAAGATGGTAACTGGCAAAAAATTTCATTAGTAAATATTCCAAAATTCTCGCTTTTTAATTGAAACCAAAATCAAAAAAAGCGCTCTTTCAGACGGAAGCTTCTCTCGCCATAGCCAGAGTGTTCAAAGGGTTCGAGTTCTCGACGACGAAAGCTTCTCTCAACAATCTCATTCAATCGTCTATTAATTGTTCGTCTTCCACAAGTAATAGGTACCAATAGCTTTCAAGGATATTTCCAATATTAACTATCCCCATTTTCGCCATTCAAGTCATTCTTCATCCTCAACATTCAATCAAGAACCCCAATCACCATCGACCTCAATCAAAAATCAAGGTCGATATGTAAATTGCCCAAATAATTGTTCCAACAGTGGCGATATCGATCGTGTACAAGAGCGTGCTCGATACGCTCCCAATGATGATGTACACACTTACGTCATCGTCTTCAACACCACGCTTTGAGGTTGTAATCTGCGCAATTTGCAAAATTCAGTTGAGAATGATGAAGTTCAATCGAGTATTCAACGGTCGTCTTCAACAGGTATAAGTTAAAGACTAATTATGTACATATGTTGTTGATTATGTACATACGTGACTGCAAAAATATTACTAACTAACTATATATGTATCAAATACGTATTTTGTGTACATTTGGATAGGGATTTAATGATACACATACATATTTTGTGTGTATATATAACATGATGTCGATTAGAATATGTACAATTTTGTGTTTGCATGTACATATGTTTGCAGTCTCTTGTGATTATGTACATATTTTGCTGCGAAAATGTTACTGACTAACTATATATGTACATATGTTTGCAGTCTTTGCGATTATGTACATCTGTTGCTGCGGAAATCTTAGCAGGATTGTTTCAATATCTCCGTCATGGATGAACGCAAGTAGGAAAGGACGAACATTCCGAAAAATATTTTGATTTCCTTAATAAATGGAGATATTTAGATTTCCTTAATAAATGGAAAGAGAAAAATATTTACTTTCTCGCTTTGTAACAATTAGTTGCTTAATAAATGGAGAAAAATATATTCTGATTTCCTTAATACCTTCTTTTTATTTTAATAAATATTTTTATATAGTCTGAAGGACCTATTTTATAGGCATTTTTAAGTTAGGTCTTATACGGGTATGGTTACAAAACATACCTAACCATTGTACCCATTTTGTATTCAAGTTTCTTAAAACATGACAAAGTTCGAAATAATTATAATATATTCCTTATCGACTATAGGGTCTGGTCTACACATGTTTGGATTAAACAACCCAATAAAGATGAAACGATGTTTGAATTTAATAAAGTAAGCAGAAAGGAATTAGTTAAACTTAGGTGTTGAGCAATGGCTATTCTCATCTCTTTTGTGTTCCTCTTCCCATTAGCGATGGCCTCCACAAATGGCAACTGCTCTTACTCCAACTGCTCTGCAAACAAGAAACCTTACTATTACTATTATTCGGATCCGATATCTTTCCCCTTTCGAACTCCAGACCAACCACTGAGTTGCGGGTTACCCGGTTTCGATCTGAGCTGTGACATTTCCAGTGGAACCCCCGTCCTTTCTTTCCCATCTGGCCAGACTTTTAATGTCTTGTCCATTTCTAACTCGTCAAAAAAAATAACGATCAGCGATCCTCAGGGTTGCCTGCCTGAGAAGATGATGCAATTTAACTCTTCAGGCACTCCCTTCTACTTCAAGGGCTTCACCAAACTTAGCTTTTACAGCTGCCCGGTACCCATTCAGCGTACTTACAACTACGACTCCTCGTGCCACGAGGTGGGTTGCTTAAGGGGGCAGAAGAGATCCGTCGTCTGCAATACTCAAGCCACCTATTATAGTTCGTTACGTGATCAGTGTGAGTTCATTAGGGATGCTAATGTGGCCGGAGTTTGGACTGCTTATGGTTTCAGCATTGCCAATTCAGCGGACCTGAGGTGGGACATGCCAGACCAGTGTCGACGATGCAAATTAAAGGACGGGGATTGCCGGCGAGACCCAGATAATTTCACCCTCATCAAATGCTTTCGTCGAACCTCATCCCTAACCACCGGAGGTACATTCATTTTTCCAGCATCTGCTTTTCATATATATATATATATATATATATATATATATATATATATATATATATATATATATATATATATATATATATTCACCATGCGCTAAATAGCTATGTACAATATAATAGGGCAAAACATCTAGAGCAGTTCCTGAATAACATCGAAACTTAAGTGCTCTACTTCCTATTCAATCACAACATAAGCATATATAGAGGAAGTTGTCAACTGTGGAATTGGCGTAAGGGGTACTCTTTTGACCGACTCTCCATTCCTTTGTTATCATCAAGTCTCAGCGGTTGAGTTGAATTGGCGTAAGGACAATTTTGCCTATGATAAAGATCTTGATTTGTAAAATTAAGAACCCCCAACGACATCCTTGATAGAACTAGAAAAAGGCTAAGAAAATATATAACGTACAAGACGGTGAATTAAAACGAAAAGCTCCGTCCCCGGCCGGTGGCGACTAGGGTTGGCAACGGTGCAGAGTCATGGCGGGGATAATCCTCCCCATCCCGTTTAGTTTTATACTACGGTCGATTTCCGCCGGAAAATTCCCGTACTCCATCAAAAAATAAAAAATAAAAAATAATCAAAGATCTTAAAAATAAAAAAAAAATATAAAAAAAAATCAAAGATAGAAAATTCCAGTAAATAGTAGCAGTTGAATTTAGAGAAAATTGGTGTAGATAAACTTTTTTTTGTATCAGAGATACAATCTATGCCCTTCATTTTCTAGCAAAAAAAAAAATTAGAGTAAATGAAATTACAAATTCCTTAAATAAGAGAATTTAAAATAAATTAAAAAAATAAGTGAATATTAATTGTGGGATCACTCTCGTTAAAAAAATTTCTTAAATATGTTCTTAATAATCACAAATCCCTTTTACTAGCTTCTATAGTTATTAGTTTATAATTATAGCAATTCATCGTCGGGCAATTCATCGTGCTTGCCCGCACTATCATTATTTTTTATTCTTTTTAATTTTATCGTCAACCTCCATTTCAAATTCACTTGTATTCAAAATTTGAATTTGTTAAAGTGGTTTATCCCTAATACAAACTTCTCTACAATTATCAGTTTATAATTATAGCAAAACTATGGATGACTCAAACCGTAATTAATTAAGAAACAATTTGGTTTACTAGGCCTTTTTGAGTTTTAGTTTTAGGAAATGTACCCCTTGAGAGAAGAGTGGTTAGAGTTTGAGAGAAAATACAAAAGGTTGGGCTATATTGACCTAATTAAAAAACTCAAAAAAGCCTATTAACCAAATTAGCCCATTAATTAAATTCAATAAAATTTCTTATCCCGTCTAATTATGTACATAATTTCGCACGGAAATTATGTACATAATTTCGCACGCAAATTATGTACAAAATTTGTGGGGGACCACTCTTATTTTCCTTATTAATTAAAAAACAGTCATATTAATTAAGGGATAAAATATTTTTAATGTTAAAACTAATTTTTTAATTGTAGGGGACCACTCTCATTTTCCTTTTTTATTTTAAAAAATTAAGGGAGAGAATTTTTTAATTTTGAATAATTGTAGGGGACCACTCTCATTTTTCTTTTTTATTTTAAAAAATCAAGGGACAACAACATATAACATTTATTGGATTTTACTTACAACTCAAAACAAAAAAAAAATAAAATGAACTACCACTTTACTAATTCAAATAGAACAAACTTGACTCAAGTACTATTCACAAATAGATCAATTTAAACATTTAAAATACTGATCTTAGTCTTTAAAGAAAACAAGTAGGATGACCAATCTAAAATTGGTAATTAAAAAACCAACCACCAACATTTCAAGTTCTGATTTCTAACCACTTCTTCAAAAAAAAATCCAAAGTTTTTTTCGGAATTTTTTCCGTCAACAAGGTGTCAACACTTGTTGACCGTTCAGAGGTCATCAACACTTGTTGACAATCCAAATGTGCCAACAAGGCTCTTTGACAACTTTCAGACCGGCAACAAAACTTTTTGACTGACAACAAAGGTTTTTGACAACTTATGGACTATTAACGAGATTTTTTGTCAACTTATGGATCATTAACAAGCTTTCTTGACAATACAGAGGTTGTCAACAAATGTATTGCTCCAATTTTGCATTGAAATGAAATCATAACTACTGTTAAATGAATTTTTTTATGTCAACAAATTGTCAACACACTACAATAAATACATCAAACAAACTATGATAAACGCCATCAACAATCCACAAGTGGCCAACAAACTATAGCAAACCACAAGCTGCAATGAAAGATGATTGATGACAAGGGGAAAAATGCTAATTTATGTTTATTATTTTGCTAAATGCAAATCTTCATTATTATCTATGTTTTTAGAGAATCTTAATGTTGCGATTTTCGACGACTTAATTAGTGAATAGAGAGAAGACAAAATGTTTGTGGTTTTGCTGCACAAACCTTGAAGATAGGATTTTCAATATACTTTCGTAGATAAAAGAATAAAACTCTAAACCTATCTATTTATAACAAAATAGATAGAATCCGTACTACGGGGGCAGAGCCCCCTGCACCCCCTATCACCCCGGGCCAATTAATCCATGGGCGAAATATATGTTTTCCCCGCTTACCCGGCCAAAAAGAGCTTGTCTTGCTCAGTCTTTAGTTCATCGTATCAGTATACCTAGATTTATTGTCTTATTATAACACTTAAAATGTGATCAAGTGCTTATGAATGAAGTCAACTACTGCATAATTACTCGGCTGCAATTTGTTGAGATTCGTGAAAATGAAAAAGGATGGTAAATGTAGAAAGTTTTTAGGTACAAAATGACATAGAGTCTGTTGAGATGTAGGGAAAAGTATCCCACATTAATAACACGCAATCAAGTGAACCTACCATATAAGCATCCAGGCTACTCTTCCTATTGCCAAATGGTTTTAGGATGGAACTCCGTGTGCTTGTATGTGTGGCTCACCGGACGTGTGTCATCCGCGTCATTTGGTCCCAGGACGGATATAAGAAAAAGTAACAGTGTCCGCAAAACAATTAGAGCACCGTTGAGGAATATAAAAAAAAGATGCATGAAAAAATTGATGAACAACACTCACTAGAACAATGAAAAGCAAACCGATTAGTAGAAAACAATTTCAAACATTTGACATGGAGAAAAGCACCATGGAACCATACCGTGATGGAAATCTACCCCTTACCAAAGAGGCGACCATTTGAAGCATCATCATCCTTATGGAGTCTTTAATTCCAATGTCCTCCCTCCTTATAGTTTTTACAAAATATCATTCATCTTAGGATCATTTGAAGAAAATGGATTTTCATCTTTCTTCTCTATTCTTCTTGTCCATCATATGTGCTAGTGTTCAACTTAACATCATATTTCCCATTGACAAACAATTGAACCACCAAAGTTCTCGTACAATAGGGACAAAGATTCCAACATAATTAAGGAATCATCATCATCCTTATGAATCTTAACATTAAAACTGTGCCATTAATTTTTCATGAATAGTGTTCAATGGAGATAGGTGTTCCTTAAATTGCCTACCTTTTTGTATTGTCTTAATTAATGGGAGTTCAGATGAGACGTGTTGGGCTATAGAAAAAAGTCCTTACTAAATTTCCTACAATAAAATACATGAATATTTATAGCTTGATTTGTACTAAGTTAACTTACGGTTTTGAAATAATATTTGGAGATCGAATATATATTTTTTTTGGCAGGTGTTGTCATGATTGTATTAGCAGCGATTGCTCTACCAATACTATTTGGTGTTGTATGTAAATGTTGCATCCGTCGACGTATGAATTCACATAGAATCACCCATGGAGTAAGTGTTTCCAATAATGTAATTGATGCAACAACAAGCCAACACCGTGTGGAGACCATGCGCTCTACAAACCGCGAGGGAGTTAAACAAGCAACGCTAGACAGATATCCTATCGTTGTGGTTGGAGATAGTGGTCGAATTCTTATGTGCATGGAAGATAAAATTTGCCCTATATGTTTGTCGGAATATGAGCCAAGAGATACTATCAAATCCTTACCAGAGTGCTTGCATAGGTTTCATTCCGACTGCATAGATGAATGGCTACACACAAAGGCAATCTGCCCAGTTTGCCGAACCATGCCACCACGAATATCTTCATAGCTTCAAATTTGTTGTTTTCGAATCAATTTCTAGCTTTTATATATTTCATATTCATATATTCCATTGAACTTGTACATAAAATTTAAAAATAAATATGGTTTTGCGATCCATTATTAATGTATAAGATTTTATTTGGTACCCACATTTTCAAAGTGTATCCATTATTTGGGGATTTTTCAGAGATTTTTTGCTTTTGATTTAGGGCTATTTTGAAGCCTAATGTTGGGATGACCCACTCTCACAATATTGAGCCTCTTTATCTCATCTTTTTGTATGATCACGCAGCTTTTGTAATACTGGACATTTGCGTTCTACCCTCCCGAAAACAGAAAATCTAAATGGATACCCTATGAACATAAGGATTCTACCGACATTAAGGATGTGACGGTGTTTGTATTTTACCCTCCAATTTTTTTGTGGTATAGGTGTAAGAGGTTTTTAAATGGATACTCTTGACCTAAAGAAAAGGTTGAAGAGAAATAAATTCCTTAGCATTATCATTGCGAAAGGTTTTGACAAAAGAATTGTATTGAGTTTCAACCATGACACATTGAATTATTGAAATAATTTTAACTTTAACATTTAGTAAATAAATTCAAGTACAACGGGAATAATCATCTAAAATGCTAAGAAAGTAAGAACAACAAGAAGTAGAAAGGGTGTGGTAAGGTCCTCAAATATCTAAATGACCTAAAACAAAAAAAGAGGAGGCATGAGAAGCCTAGGTAGTTTTGTCCGGAGAGAAATGTCTCAAGGAGAGGCGGCTTCGGTGTTGGAAGGATGACCAAGACGGTTGTGGAGGGTGGTGGTATCGACAGTGATAAGGCATGAAAGAGGCGGATAAGTGTTTGACATTCTGCGAAGCAAGTAGATTTCATCACGAACTTCAGTCACTCTGATCACCGTCCTCGAAGTACGGTCTTGTATAAAAAAAGTTTATTACTTATCATAAAAAAACAATTCAAATCCGTGGTTAGCTGATTCACGGAGAGAAGATGAAAATCTATCCCAAGAACAAATAATACTCGAGGCAAGTGAAGAGAGGCATTGATTTTTAGAGTCCTTGGGTGTCCGGATGAGACTAGAACTTCGTTAGGGAGATTGATCCGGCAAGTGATTACTGGTGTGAGCGAGAAAAGTAGAGAGCGATCTCTTGTCATACAAAAAGAGGCCCCAAAATAAAGAATCGAAGATAGTAAAATAATACATGAAGTGCTATCTTGGGAAGAATAAGAGTGGTAGGAGTTCAAGGCAAAGAGATTGGTGTTCCACTGAGTAGCATCAATTGCAGAGTCTATGTCTTTACGGTGTTGACGATTTAAGGGACCAGGTGAGGTGGATTTGGCCTGCCTTTCTAGTCTAGTGAGGGTTCATCTGCTGCACGAGAGAGGTGTCTCGGTGGTGGAAGGGTTGGTGCCGACGAACGCGAGCCACTAGTCGACGGTGGTTGAGACGACGGAGTGGGAGGAGGAATAGACTAGGCGGAGTTGGCATGCCTTGTTAGTCTAAAGACGGTTGCATCCGTTGCGCGAGAGGGGTGTCTCGGTGGTTGAAGGGTCGGTGCCGACGAATGAGAGCCACCAATCGACAGTCGTTGAGACGACGGAGTGGGAGGAGAACCGTTGCGAGCGATCCACCAATATGGATAGCCATGCAGTTTGAAGAAGGTTTTCTTGGTATGAACCGGTCTTGTACAATGATCGTAAAAGAGTTGGTATTTTTGTGGTGTAAGGGTACGAGAATTGCATTGAGAAGGTGCCGAAAAAGCCGCTTCTTCAGGGTGATTGTCCCGTTCTCAAGCAATAGTTCTAATACATTCTTATTGAATTGCTAGGGTGTAAAACTTTTTGAGTTTGTGCAAGGGTTTGTGAGAAACAATGTTTAATCTGAGGGATGCATAAACAATGTTGTCTAGAGCAAGAAGAAAATGATGAACTTCTTCTTCTTGGGCTTTGGTTTTGTAACCACATGTACAGGCACATTTGCACACATTGGTATGTTGGGATGATATCTTATCCTATATCTTCTTAAGGCGGCTAAAGTAGGCACTAATTTGTTGACCATTCTGAGTACAATGACAAGTAGACGAGGGTCATTGCCAGCATCAAAACGTTCATTGATTTCTTCTTAAAGAATATGAGCATTAGCACAATAGTCCTCCAATTTTCGTAGGGATGAATCAATAGATTTGAGAATTCAGCTCTTAATCATAGATTAATGCAAAATATATTGGAATATTCGTCCGACGAGACATTTGGTTTTATAGTTTTGTTGTTGACGGGGAAAGTTCTATTTTGTGGCTAGGGAATGAGTCATGGAAATAGACCAATCACCATAATTATTGGAGGATAGTTATATAGGACATATTTGCAAACCAGGATGATATGAAGGATGCAAGTAATTGATCAAAGTCTGAGAAAGAGTTGGTGGTGTTTGCCTTGTCATCAACTATAGGGTTTCAGATTAGGTTCAGGGTTTGTTTTGTGCAGAAACGTATGTTAGAGGGAAATGCTTTGATACCACGTAGAGACTTGTGAATTGAAGGCTTGCTTTTCATTAACCAAGTATTGTTTATATAGGCCAATATAAAGGGACAAAACAATAAATAAATTAACAAATAAACTATAGAGGACTCGGATCGAGTAACAACACATGAAATTAACAAGAAATTAGACTGGAAAAAAGAAAACCCACCTCGATTTGGCGAGAAGACGCAACAAGATGGAGAGGAAAAACCCTATCACACAAAACACAAATTTGAAAAAGACATTTTCACGACAATAATTACAATCAGAATTAGGGGTGACTTTAACAAACCTTGTTCCAGATCCGCTTTGAAGCCGCACAACTAAAAAGAAACCCTAAATCAAAAAGATAAACACCAAACGAAGAGGGAGGAGATAGTGAGAAATTAAAAAATCAACTCTTATACCTTCGATTTTGATTTTGACATACCAATAAGATGAATAAGAAACTAAGTATCGAGAACTAGGGAGGCTGCGCAATTGCCAATCTCGAGTTTGAGAGGAAGAGAAATGGGAACAATGTAAAACCTTAAACATACAAACATGGAATGAGAAAAAGGAAATACCTGTTTTCAGCAGTTGCTTGGGATGGAGGTTATGTTCTACACCGATGTGGCTATGCGACCAATCTTCATTAAGGAGGAGAGAGAAGGAAACCGAGACAAGAACCCTGAAAAGTGGAAGAAGAAGAAGAAGAAGAAGACTCATGACAAACCAAAACAAGCAGAGAGAATGAGGAAAATTGAAATTAAGGTTACTGTTTTCGGAACGTGTTAAGAGTTGCGGGATGGAGAAAGCATCAGAGGGCGCATGATGAAGAAAGCATAAGAGGGGTGTGAGGCGACACGCGTTTTAAAAAGCTGCTCCGAATACACGTGGAAATAAGGGTAATATGTGACAGACATCTGGTACAAATGGATGAAAAATAAAACTAAAATCCTATAAAGGGTAAAAACGGAAGTACTATTCAATGGAGCAACTCTCATTTTTAATATAGTATTAGAGGAGCCCTCTATTTTTGCGTTGTTTGTAGTCAATTAAAAGTAGGTTGTGAGTACATTTGTAGGTGCAATGTCGGCCTTTACCCTTAACGTTGCAAGATTGCGGGATGCAACGTCGGCCTTTACTCTTAACGTTGCAAGATTGCGGGCACAAGGTATAGTACCCATGTGTAGGAGGCCCTTTAATGAGAATATGCCCTTTAATGAGAAGATGTGGTTTTCGTTGGAGTTTCGTTAACTAATCTTTATTTAGTTGTCAATAAACTCCGCAAATAACATTGAAACAACAGTGACCATTCTAGCATGCAGGCTAAAAACTAAAAAAGGGCCCAACACATTCGGGGAAATGAAGAAACAAATGGCGAGTTTTGACATTTTCCACCAACTAAGACATTATGAATTGGTTTCTCACGTCCAAAAAGCCGATTAAGCCAAGGAGTGGCTGAATTTAGTTAATCCAACTGCCTTGATAACCCATGTTCTCAGAAGGAAGGATCCATCTGCTTTGAGTATTGCGATGTTCATAGTAAGAACCTTTGCGGTTGACATGGATAATTCACCGAGCTGCTGTCACTTTGATTCTCTCAACTTCATTAGCTATGTCTTGAATACGCATTAGATCCATGGTAAGATAAAGTACTCTTTGGTTCAGAATACATGAATGAAAGCCATACATAAAATACGGCACAAATATAGAAGATGCTGATGTCCAAGTTTCACTTCAAAAATAAGGTTACCTCTTTTGTGGAGAATCATATAGTCAAACAACAGGATCCAACTTCCCTGAAAAATGAAAGCATGAGCCTAATTAGTTATAGTAATCTAGGGATCTATATGTCTTTCAAAGATCTCTTGATATCAAGTTTTAAAAATCATTTTCTACTTTTTGGTTTATCCTTAATACATATTGATCTAAGACAAGGTTTCGCATGATTGACTATGGATGTGATAGATTTAGGAGACGTGATCGCACAAACCGAGTTCTATGAGATTACAACTAAGACATTATGAATTAGCTAATCTTTTACAATGAAAAGGGGAACAATAAAATCATAAAAGTCAACGCAAAAAAGTAATTTGGCAGTCATACACCATAGAACAAGCCTTAGTTAGTGAGCATAGAAATCAACAAGATCCCATCAAAACATAGTGCACGGGGAAAACCTGAAGTGGTGCATAATCATACCGGGCAAGGAACTCTACAAGACGAGGAAACAACCCCAGAATGCAGGACTTCATCGATAGGAGGAATGTGTTCATTTACGTACCCAAAATAAATATATCACATTGAGCCCTTATCACATGCACACTACTATTTCCTTAACAAACCAATTGAACTCAAACTCTTAGTTCACTTTTGGTTGATTTGCAGCAAAGTAACACTTAGCAACACCAATCTACACTTTTCTTTTCATTGTGATTATGTGTAAAAATTAATACTAATTGAAATATTGGTGAAATACTTTAGGTAAACAAGTGTGATTCCAACATTAACTTTATTTCATCTATTTACTTAAATCGTTAATATTGAGAGAAAATAATTCTTATTTATTATTGGGAATATCCGATTCAGGTCAACTTCAGAAAACAATTTCTGAAAATAAAATCCGAGACCCAACCTACTCAATGAATTTGAATTATAGGTTGTAATAGTGATTAAATTATGCTTTCATATTGACATCTGGTAACTGAAGTGTGCAACACAACCATTCGATTGACACATTTGCATTCAGAAAGTATAATTTATTACCAGTAATTATGATTTAAGCTCGAAATTCAACAGTATTTAGACTTTAGCAAAACAAGATTGTAGCTAACAACCACAGTTAAATTAAGAATCAAGGACCTATAGATAACAACTTCTGGAATTGAGTAGTGGCAGCAACAACCAATTTCCTTAGTTCCTGTAGGATGATTATTGCAGAAGCTAAAAAGGATGACACCAATGAATGATCTAATCATAGCAAAAAATGGCAGAAACATACTAAAATCTCATTACTAAACTATATCAAGACATTGTTCTAAACTTTCATTTTCAAGAGCTTTACCTAATCAATTTCACTTCGTGTATTCTTCTGTTGATGTTTAGTAAGAGAGATCTTTGGTCGCTTTAATTATTGTTGTACTTGTGAGTGTTTTGTCATGTGTTAGATAGGTCCCATAATTACCTATAAATCAGTAAAAAAATGAATTAGTTCATTTGATTTTTTTATCAAACACTTGGTGAGCACAAGAAAATTTATACCTACTAAGAGTATTTCTGACCTTCTTTTGGAAACATGAAAAAAGAAAAGCGGAGGAGTATGTGCATCCAGAAGACCATTTGAGCGAACACTACATACATCCAAAATAACATTTTATAGAGCAAGAGTACTTCTGATCTTCTTCTCGAAACAATAATATCAAAAATTGAGACTTCAATTTATGTGTTGGAAGAGAAAGTGACAGAAGAAAAAGGGGATAGACATACCTCGCGACTGTAAGAAGAGAAAAATAGGCGGAATGACTCCTGAAGTCGATTGATGAGGATGCCTTAAGCGGGTTTGCTTTGAAAAGCAAGAGTAGTTCTGTAGCAACTGAGTAGATAATCTCCATTTGTACACAAGTAACTCAACCTTACCCTAAGATCTAAGAAGAAGGCTGACGAGAAGAATATGGCTTTTGAAACCCTAACCAGATAAGCGAGAAGATAGACGGTGAAGGTATCGCTGTCAAAGGGAGAAGATAACACATGAAGACATCCAGTAGGATGTTGTCTTCAACATCCTTCGGTAGATCCTCGTCAGGTCTCGTCGGAGCGTGGCCATGTGTTAGCATGAAATATTGTGATATTTTAGGCACGTTTTCTAAGTGTATTTCATCCATATTGATAGTCATTAATAAAGCATTGAAGCATTTGTGAGTTAGTTTATCTATTTTGTCGATATAGAGGTCTACATAAGCTTTGTGTTGATTGTAGGCGATTTAGAGCTAATTCCGAACGGATTGAGAAAGAATGGAGTTTGATTGAGCATGTCCAAGGATTGAGGACATCTATAGGAGCTAAGGAAGGTGCTAACTTGAAGAATAGCACAGAGCTAAGGAAACCACGAACTACCTCTAAACCACGCTCTAAAATACTGCCGTACTACATTCCACGTTCAAGTCCACGGCCGTGGAACCTTGGCAAGAGAGGCGTGGTTCATTCCAGCAACTTCTACGGTCGTGGAGGGTTGTGTCAAACCGTGACCAATTTCCACGCTCTAAATTATGGGCGTGGAACCCTTCCACGACCGTGATCTTGACAATATTTTACGCAATATTATAAGCCACGATCTTCTACGCAATTGGGCCGGGGCCAATATTTTATCTTACACTATAAAAGGACGGAAGAAGAGAGATTCCGTCACCTTCGCTTACACTTCGGCTTACCCTAGTTTTACGCTTTTGTGGAGATTGTGATTGAGAGATTTGTGCTTGCTTTTGTGATTTCCGGATTGACGGAGGAATTGAAGAGTTGGAAGATTGTTCGCAAGGAGATTACGCTTCATACTTAGGTTTGACTAGAAGACGGATTGACAACCCGTTCTTCCTTCTTAATCTAAGATTGTGATTGCTTGTGTTATTCCGAAACCATTGACATTATTGTTCTTGATTTGTAGATTTGAGATTAGTTTGAAGGTTATTAAAGGTTTTCGGAAGTTTTCATCTTTCATTCTTTTAAATCTTGAATTTGCACTAGTACAAAAACCCCTCCTAGACCTCGCTTATGTTGGAGCGGTTTGGTATAACCGTGATAAAGAATATTTTCGGACCACGGTTATATGTATAACCGTGGACAATCAAATTTTTTTTAAAAAAATAAAAATCGGACCCCGGTTATATGAACTAACCGTGATATAATATTAAAATTTTGGATAATACCACGGTTATCCTAAAAACCGCGGTGTAAAAGATTATCGGACCCCGGTTATTTGAATAACCGTGGTACAATATGAAAAATAAAAATTAAACTCACTTTCTCTCTCCAGTAAACCCTACCCGTCCCTTTTTCGATCTTCTCCTTCAATAACCTCGTCCAAGAGGATCTTCCGGTGCCTCCGCACTAGTTCGGCCACCACCTTCCGACTATCTATACTATCGCGCCACCTGTTGTGTGAGCCTAGTCCGTCCGTTCCGCCACCGTCAGTGACCTCCAGCGTCGGCCTCCACCCCAGGAACACCAGTCACTCTCCTCCCTTCCTTGTGTGTTTGTTAGATCGAATATTTTGGGTAAGTTTCTTGTGCTCCGTTAAACCCTAGTTTGTAAAATTTGGGGATTTGTGGAATACTACACCAAGCTAGTTTGGTAAATTACAATTAGTATTACAGTTGTAAAATGATGATTGTCGATTTTGGCAGCCATCCAGGCGCTTTGTGATATCGTCTTTCTTAGAGTCGAGGCTTAGTGGAAAACACAATTTGCAGTACGTCTTTGAAGCATCATCCAAGTAAGAATGTTTTCACCATTTATGCTTTTGATGAATTAATTGTTGAATTAATTTGTTCATCAGGGAAACCTACAACAAACACGAGCTTGGCATCTCGAACCAGGGTGTGTATCCATCTATCTCATTTAAATCTTCCATATTCGCTCATTCTCAAGGAATATACCATTCTTCTTTCAGTGGGTATGACCGGTGCTTACCTACATGGTATTGCCCGGAGTCAAAGCTGAGAGTTATGCTTAGATCCTTGTTTATTGATCATCATCTGAGGTTAGGCATCTTCTATATAATTATGTCTGCTGTTTTTGAATTCGCATACCTCTGAATTTCATGATGTGAATGTGCTGCGTTGGTTGGAGTTGTTACTGGAAAATGCTTCTTCAAATGTCATTAATGTTTGCTTGATTGCTTACTGAAAGTGTTTGGTTCAAATGAGCGCTTATGAAACTACATTGAGCATGACCACTATGTAGGATTATTAGGGTGTCTCTATCCCACAAAGTTTTTTTTAAACAAAACTAAAAAGATAGAAATAAAAGTGGAAGAACCAAGAAATAGGAAAGAGATTATAAATTTATAAGGGCTAATGTTTTCAGGTCAGCCGTGTTTTCATTCCCGTACGTTCCACTATTGTTTCGGAGTCTTTCGTGCACGATGGGTCAAGTTTGTCTATTTGGAGATGATCGTGGATATGTGATCAAAGTCGACAACTCTTTTCCCTTGAGGTTGCTTGGGTGACAAAATCAGGATAATCTGACTTGGAAATTCCAATTGCTATCCGTCCGTCGAGTGAGACTGTTATGTATCCCTATTTCTTCAAATGGATCAGAGGTCATCGCGATTTGAGGCTTAATCAATGGTGCAACGTTGTTAGATGGAACATAGTAACCTTACTCCTTTTATAAGCTGATTTTTTTTTATCTATTTCTACTACACTATTTGATTGCAGCATTCGGTTTTTCTTTTTTATATTTTAGTATTGAAATTTACGAGTGCAGTGGTTAATATACATTATAAGAGTAGGGAATTTATGTGGCAAGAAGGACATACAGCTTTTGCAACTAAATTAGAAGCAGATGATGAGGTTTGACATGTAATATACTGTAAACACAGCCTTTGATTCTTTGTTTTCCTTATGCCATCTAATAAGCAAATGATACCCCCTAGAACAGGTTGGTATAAGTGGAGGTGGAAGTTTGCCTGTGCATGTTGATAAATTTTTTGAGGTCAAATATCTACAAATTATCATGATGCCATTAACTATGGATATTATGATGGTGCACCTAAAACCGTAAGCAAAATTGAGGACATTGGCATCCTTATAGATAATGGTTATGGCTTGGCAGAGACTTCTCCTGTTGTTGCCTACAGACAGATCTCATGCAATGTAATGCAGTAATCAAATCCCCACAATTTTAAACATTATTGTCTCACTTTTGTATTTTGATTTATTATACCCTAGAAGGGGTGACATTTATACATCAATTAATTCATATTGGTTCCAATTTTGTCTCTACTGGTCAATCCTTCACAATTCACATTATCTAATCTCATTCATCCCCTTAGCATGAGAATTGATGTTGTTTGTGAAGGTATTGGGGTCAGTTGGATGTCCAATAGGGGGAGCTGAAGTAAAAATAGTGGATGCTGAAACAAAGGAAACTCTACCTTCTGCTGTAGAGGCATAGTCAAAGTTAGGGGCACTCTGGTCTTGAAACTTGAAAGGGTACTACAAGGTCAACTATCTTTTTCTTTGATTCTCATTGAGTTTCTACTCTTTATCATTGTTTCTTGTTAACAATCAGAACAAGGATCTTCATAGGCATCAGCTATAACTCGTAAGCTTTGTGAGAGTACTGATGAAATGTAGTGGGATAAAGAGAGAAGATTATTAAAGAGCACAGTAAAATACTTTCACTAGTTTTCGTTTTTATAATTTATTAAACTATTAGCCGGTGAGCTAGTTGATGAACTCAAGTTGTAAGTACATCAAAAGTTCCATTTTCTCTGAAAAGGAAAAGTTATATGTTTTGTTTCTGATTATGAATCCCATTTTCTTCTTTGTTACCAGATTCCACAATTTACTGAGAAAGGCTACTTCGGAAGCACCATATTTGAAGATAGATCAATTCCTACTTTGAGAATGACAAGTATTGTTGTAGTTATTAACCTGTTTGAAGATAGATCATTTTCTGGAAGGTTTACTTATACTAAGGTGAATGCACCTTAACTTAGGATATGCCGAATGAAGGTAGAAGACAATTCTTCTACATGCTCCCAACTCTCACATTTTTCAACTCTACGTTATAGCTTCTTTTCAGCTTCTTCTCAAATATGAAGTATTATCATATATGTGTGTCTTTTAATCATTTTTCTCACCAATATGTCTCTTTTCAGCTTCTCAGTACTTACAACCATTGTTGCTCAAGCTAAGACATGAATTAGGAGAAGATGTAGAAAAAAGAGAAGTTGAACTCTAGGAAGATGAATTTCTACATGACATGCTAGATCTCATGATGTACAAGTTTATCTGTACTGACAAAGGTAATTGTGACTCTATGTGTTCATTTCACTGTGTGTTGAGGCCCGTAGAAGTTAAGGTTTCCTTCATTCAATTCATTGAAGAAGGAAGGTTCATGTGCAGAGTGTTCTTCTGAATTGCGGGTTAGAGCCTTAAAGGTCTCCCTTGATTAGAATTGAATTTTAGATGAGAGTAGCACCTGTTATGATAATGAGTTTGTTCTAACCCCTAGCTCGATCGAAGTGATATTTGTGTTGGTGTTATGATAATGGGTTTATGTGAAATGTGATGTAAAGCTCTAAACTTGGATTTGGTAGATGTTTTCTTTGCTAATTCTGGAAATACTGTCAATTTCATGGCTTTGTGTTTGTATGCATTGACGTTGGAGCTTATTGAAATCTCTTTACCCCTTGAATTGGGTTAGTAAGACACTAGAGTGGCAAGAGGGGGACTATTACCTTGTGAAGGAACCTAGTCTTGTTAAGGGCGAAGGTTTGGAGTTACAACTTCTTCAGTACCTTTTATGTTAGTGTTGCAAGTGTTGTTGGCTGTTCGCCACTTAGCGTGCGTGCAAATAAGCTTTAAATTTATAAAACTAGAAATCAAGCAAGCGAACCCGCAGTGTACGGATCGATATAGATGAGCAAGAATTCCAGAGTATCGAACACAGGGATTTGGGGGGAACACATTCAGTTGTAAGTTATCAAGCAAGTAAATGTAAGAAGCTTTTCAAATTATTGGGAAAACAACAATCCTAAAGATCCAAGTATCCAACTGTGGCAATCGATTCAAGATATACTAATGATATAAGGACAGAGTTAAGAGTTAAGATATGCAAATGTATGCTAATGTAAGATAATCGTACGGTGAAGTTCCAAAAACCTTATATGATTCACCTACAGGACACTCTCTATAAAGGTTGTTGAGGCTTCAATATAGAAAGGTTCTAAAGACGAGAATTAATTTCAAATAACCAAACTTGTAATCCAAGGATCAAGACTAACTAAACCGATTAAGGTTGTGACACTCACAATCGAGGTAGAGGTTGTTGAGGCTTCACTACCACCTAGAAAAGGCAAGCCAAGACTAAGTTAAAGCAAATCTTTAACTTTGGATTAAAGTAAAAGCAAGTTCGTAACTTAACACAAAATTACGGCTAGTTCTTGAGTTCCACGGCCGTGGAAGCTCAAGAACAGACCGTGGATTAGGGTTCGTCGGCGATTCTCTCTAACTCTCAGGATCCAATCTGTTTACAAACAATCTATCATCATCTAAGCCACAACTATCAACCCTTCACCTTAGAATTGTTAAGGGTTTTTAGCCAACAATAGTCATATTGATATCAAATTCAAGAATTAAAAGATTGAAAAATGAAAACTTCCGAAAACCTTCGATAAACTTCAACCCAATCTCAAAGTCACAATCAAGAACAAATATCGTCACTAGATTCGAAATATAACAAACAAACACAATCTTAGATAAGAAGGAAGAACGGGATGTCAATCCGTCTTCTAAATCAAACCTAAGCAAGAAGCGAAATCTCCTTGCGAACAATCTTCCGAATCTTCGATCTTCCGTCAATCCTGAAATCGCCAATAGCTATGCGCCAAAAATCTCTCCAACAAATCTCCGCCAAATACAAAATTAGGGCAATTCCAAGCGCAAGTGTAAAACGAGGTCTAAGCGGAGGTGACGGAATCTCTCTTCGTCCGTCCTTTTATAGTGTAAGATAAAATATCAGCCCGGCCCAATTGCGTAAGAGATCGTGGCTTAAAGTATGGCGAAAAAGATCGCCAAGATCACGGTCGTGGAAGGGTTCCACGGCCGTAATTTAGAACGTGGAAATCAACACGGTTTGAACCATCTTCTCCACGGCCGTAGAAGTCGCTGGAATGAACCACGCTTCCCTAGCCATGGTTCCATGGCCGTGGACTTGAACGTGGAAAGTGGTACGGCCGTATTTTAGAGCGTGGTTTAGGGCAAGAACGTGATTCTTCCCTAGCCTCGTGCATTCCTCAAGTTGGCATTCCCTTAGCTCCTAGAAATGCCTTCAATCCATGGACATTGCTCAACAACTCCATCCTTGCTCGATTCCGTTCGGAAATAGCTCTCAATCACCTATAATCAACATAAAGCTTGTGTAGATCTCTATATCGACATTATAGACAAACTAGCTCACAAATGCATCAATGCTCAATCAATGACTATCAATATGAATCAAATACACTTAGAAAACGTGCCTAAAATATCACAATATTTCATGCTAACAAATAACCCCATACTTGCCACTTGCTTGTCCCTAAGCAAGGTCTTTCAAAAGCTTTAAAACAAGAGTTAGGATGAAATATGTGTACCTTCTCAAAGCAATGCTTCTTTTTGGATGAATGTGCCTTCTAAATAATAGATCATTCTCAAACCTTGCTTCAATCGTTTATAAGACTTTCATACACTTAATCAAAGAGTAAAGAGTAAAGAAAGCTCATGAATCAATCAAACTTCCATACAAACATCATAACCCTTAAACATTATCATAATCAATCATAAGAAACTTCAATTTAGATCACCAAGTCATATAACATTCTTTTGATCTTAAGGACTTTCAAAGAAAAAAGTCTAGAATGTGGAAAGGGAAGGAAACTTTAAGGAATGTGGTGCATGAATCCGGGAAAGTGGACAACTACTCTTTTCTTCTTCTCTTGCGGTTTCCGCAACACCTTCAACTTAGAACTTCGCTCTCTTCCTTTCATTTTTCGACTTTACTTTTGGAGTTATGGATAGAGGTGCACAAAAACCGAAGCCTAGGAGATTGGCGTTTCTCAATTTTTATGAGATGCCTCAAACCCTTAGCGCACATACCATAATCCGCTAGGAATATCGCTCAATCCGACTTTGGCAAGACACAAACACCCGGCTATGTGAATGGTGCCGAGTTACTCATCGTCATGATTGACTTCCCCAAACCTACAATTTCTTTCTATTCCTTTGAATGCAAAGTATTGCTTTCATGGCCCTCCCACATCATACATGCCTTTTTCAATCAACTCCTCTAAATTCCCGGATAGGTAAAGGAGGTCAATATTTCAATGAGGGGCTAAATGATCAAAGAAAGAAGAAAAAAATCGAATTGCCTTAATCATCTCAACAAGAAGCATAAGAACTTATAGTGTGATTTAAACTTCAATCCCTCAACATGATTTAGGTAACATTCATCACATTATGAAACTTGCAAAAGAGGTATAATCAACTCATTCAATTTCTTTTCAATCCACTATTCGTTTAAGCATGCAATTGTCATCAAACTCAATTCACAAGTAGCGATTATCATAGAAATCATCTCAATTCCTTAGAAGCACAAAATTTTTCAAAATTTTCAATTTTTATGGGTTTTTCAAACTCTTTTTTTTCATGCAATGCAATAATGAAACATGCAACAATATAATGAACATGCAATGATAGTCTCGATAGAAGCAATCAAAGTGAGTAAGAGTTATTACAACTTTTAGTCACACCCCACCCCATACTTGGAACAAACATTGTCCCTAATGTTCAAAAGAAAGAAAGAAAAAGAAAGAAAAGAAAAAGAAACTCACAAAGTGGCGGTGGAGCGACTAAAGCTATCGGTCATGCGAATCATCACTGCGGCGCTGGTGGAGGCGGGAATGGAGAGAAGCTAGGATCGTAGTGCCGCCCAAACTGCTGGCGGTAGACGTCTCTCATCATATGATCGAGGTCGTCCAGGCGTCCATCTCTAGCATCAGCTCGGATCTCCAATGCTCCTACTCTCTCCGAAAGACCGGTGGCCCAATCTGGCATCTGCTCATACCATCCCGAAGCCTGGCTGTACCACCCTGGAGCGTCGGACGGTGCTGGTGCTGGTGCTGGTGCTGATGGCTTCTGTGAGGACCATGGAGGTGGAGCTCCGTACCATGTAGGAGGCATATCCATCCAAGTGGGTCTCTCACTCACGCTGGCGCGGCGAGAAGACGAACCTGAAGCTCTGGCGGGAAGTGGAGAACGTCTAGGCACATCAGGGGCCGCATCCGGCTGATCCGGAAACGTGCCAAACTCGTGCTCGGCTCCTCCTCCACTCTCATACTGATCTCTCATCTCCTCCTCCTCAACTACGGGCGGTGGTGGGACATATGGGGGAGCTGCAATCCTGTTCGCGTGCATAGCTGCGAACGTCTCCTTCCAATTATGGCGTCCAGCCATAATGGAGTACTCCTGTAGCCACTCAATACCCCTACCCGTCCTGCTCTCCCAAGGCATGGCCGCATAAGGCGGACCTCTATGTGTGGGGAAGATGAGACCTCTAGTCATGAAGACCTGAAGTCCTAAGGGTACGGCTGGTATGCGGGTGCATGCAGAAAAATCAACTCCCAACATCCTAGCAAGGTGGGTAACTATCCCACCATATCCAATGTTGCCCTTCCTCTTGTTCTTAAGCTTACTCATAGTAGCAGCTAAGAGGGTGGCACAGTCAGCTCGGCGCCCATACAGCATGGAATACAACAGAAATAGCTCATCCGTCTTGATCTTTTGGGGCGTCTCCGTCCTAGGGAAGAGACACTCCGAAAGAACACGGTGAGCAATCTTCAAGGCTAAGTGATACATCAACTTAGCCTTGGTGTCAGCAGGTTGCCAGCGGTCCTCGCTGGCGTAAATCATAGCAACCTCCTCCCAAAAGTCTTTGGCGCAAACGCCACTAGGAAAACGACCGTTAAAGGTCTCTTGGAACCCGAAAAAGGCTCCAAACTCACGGATGGTAAAATCATAGTTTCTTTCCATAAGACGGAAAGAAACGGTCCTATCCACATGGCTGTGCTCGAAAGACGTCACAACCTCCCTCGTAATCTCCTCGTAGGCGTCTTCTCGGATAGGCGAGAAGACAACTAGTCCGGCTCTATCCAAGAGCCAAGTAAGGTCATCTATGATGTTAAGAGGAGCTAGATCCTCTAACAATAGGTACCTAGGTCCAATCACAGCCCTCTCATGGATCCTCTCGAGTGCATCGAGGTGATCCGCATGAATGGTCGGTACTCTAGGGCTAGGAGGAGCGGGTGATGAAGGTAATGATGGTGGTGAAGGGGAGGAAGGTGGTGGTGCTCTAGAGGATAAAGAGGAAGAGGGGTTACCCTTCCTCTTTTTGTTTTGGTCATTCTTCTTCTCCTTAATCCTCCCTGAAACTCTTCTCACAAAATCCATCACTGTTCAAAATCACGGTCTGTTCTTGGTATTTCCACGGCCGTGGAACTGACAGAGACCGTGATTCGTCTCAGTTTTTCTCAAAACTCAACAAACAGCACTCAAATTCAGCAATCAGGCAGCCCTACTCTAATTCCTTCTAGTTTCAAGCAGTTCTCCTATAATTTCTAGCAAAAACGAACCCAAATTGACAAAGATCAAGAAGAGGGAAAAAAACCTAGGTTTCGGATTTTAAATTCCGAATTGTGTGTTCCTTGGTGATTTGCCGCTTGATTTGTTGTTTGGATCTCGTTGGTGGTCGAATTTGCTTCAATTTGGGAAGAAGAATTGTTGAAAACGATTAACGAACGGAGATTTGTGGTGAAGGGCGTGGAATCGGCGTTTTGGGTCGTGGAAATGGTTTTGTGGAGTGTTTTTGTGAAGAACGTGGTTTATATAGTGACAGGCAAAATTTTGAAAATCACGATCTGTCGGGGGGTTCCACGGCCGTGGAAATGTACGGAACCGTGGTTTTGGTGATTTTTCAAAGGCTTTTGAAAATTACGGGCACTGTAGCTGTCACGACCGTGGTTTAGGCCGTGGAACTCTCAGTAATGCTCCAAAGTCCAAGTTTCGTCACTTTTCTTCAATATTACTCTTCCCTTTTCTTTTCCCATCGTTCCTACATCCAAAAACACGAACATACCGGAAGAAATCGAGGCAAAATAAAGCGAAAAACGTCTAAACTAAGCTAAACTATGAATCGAAAACAAAAACAAAAATGCAATACCTTGGGTTGCCTCCCAAGAAGCGCTTTGTTTAAGGTCCGTAGCTAGACCAATCTCGCACTTATTCGAGTGCGGTAGGCGTGAACTCTTCAGCTTGGAGTTCCGGCGTGTACTTCTTGAGTCGTTGACCGTTCACCTTAAAGCTTCCGCCCGCTTTACCCCATACTTCAACTGCACCATGGGGGAAAATACGCTTAATTAGAAAAGGTCCGGTCCAACGAGATTTAAGCTTACCTGGAAAGAGACGAAGCCTTGAATTGAAGAGGAGAACTTGATCTCCTTCTTTGAAGTCCTTTGGAATGATATGCTTATCATGCCAACGCTTTGCTCTCTCCTTATAGATCTTGGCGTTTTCGTAGGCATTCAAGCGGAGTTCTTCCAGCTCATTAAGGTCTAAGAGACGCTTCTCTCCCGCTTCCTTCATGCCAAAATTCAACCACTTAATAGCCTAAAACGCCTTATGCTCCAACTCTACCGGTAGGTGGATAGACTTCCCATACACAAGGTTGTATGGTGTGGTTCCTATGGGAGTCTTGTACGCAGTCCGGTACGCCCACAATGCATCATCAAGCTTCAAGGACCAATCCTTCCTAGTCCTTGAAACTGTCTTCTCTAGGATTCCTTTGATCTCCCGGTTTGAGATCTCAACTTGTCCACTAGTTTGTGGATGATAAGGGGTGGCGATCTTGTGAGTAACCCCATACTTAGCTAGAAGAGCTTCAAAACGCCGGACAATGAAGTGAGAACCTCCATCACTAATGATAGTCCTTGGTGTCCCAAATCATGGGAAGATGGTCTTGTTAAAGAATTTGACCACTACCATGGCATCATTGGTGGGAGAGGCAATTGCTTCCACCCATCTAGAAACGTAATCCACCGCCAAGAGTATGTATTGGTTTCCACAAGATGATGGGAACGGTCCCATATAGTCAACTCCCCAAACATCGAAAATCTCCACCTCTTGGATGTTATTGAGAGGCATCTCATTCCTCCTAGAGATATTTCCTGTTCTTTGACAAGCATCGCAGCAGGAAACAAAGGTTTGCACATCTCTAAATAAAGTAGGCCAAAAGAATCCAGATTGCAATACCTTAGCGCTAGTTTTGTTTGAACTAGCGTGTCCTCCACATGGTAGTGAATGACAATGGCGGATGACACTTTGCATCTCATCTTCCGGCACACATCGCCGAATGATGCCATCCGGACCTCTCTTAAAGAGGAGAGGTTCATTCCAAAAGTATTCCCGAACATCCTTAAAGAACTTCTTTATTTGTGCATAGGATAATCCGGGCGGTATCTCTTGACAAACCAAATAGTTAACAAAATCAGCAAACCATGGTTCGTTACCTTTGGAGATCACATCGATGCACTCCTCAATAATGTGTAGGTGTTCGTCCGGGAAGGAGTCATCTATGGGTAAGTGGTCGTCCTCTAGATGTGTTAGGCGACTCAAATGATCCGCAACAGAATTTTCCGAACCTTTCTTGTCGCGGATCTCTAGATCGAATTCTTGTAGGAGAAGAATCCATCTAATTAGCCTTGGCTTCGCATCCTTCTTTGCAAGGAGGTACCGGATCGCAGCATGATCCGTGTAGACAATCACCTTTGCACCTACAAGATAAGAGCGAAACTTGTCAATAGCATAGACAATAGCTAGAAATTCTTTTTCCGTAGTGGCGTAGTTGAGCTGTGCTTCATCTAGCGTCTTGCTAGCGTAGTATATGGCATGGGTTCGTCCTTCCTTTAGTTGTCCAAGAACAGCTCCTATAGCTACGTCACTAGCATCGCACATAACCTCAAAAGGTAGAGTCAAATCCGGATGTTGGATAATAGGTGCTGAAATTAGAGCTTGCCGGATCATATTAAACGCCTCCAAACATTCCTGCGAAAACTCAAAAACTGCATCCTTCATCAATAGATTAGTGAGCGGTTTTGATATTTTAGAAAAGTCTTTAATGAAACGTCTATAAAATCCAGCATGTCCTAGGAAACTTCTTATCCCTTTTACCGAAGTTGGGGGATGAAGCTTCTCTATAGTCTCTATTTTCGCCTTATCCACCTCTATCCCTCTACTAGAGATTAGGTGTCCTAATACAATTCCTTCCTTTACCATAAATTGACACTTCTTTCAATTAAGAACTAGATTGGTGTCTTCACATCTTTGTAAAACAAGAGCAAGGTTAGAAAGGCAATTGTCAAAAGAGGAACCGTATACGGAGAAGTCATCCATGAAGACCTCCATGATTTCCTCAATGTATTCGGAGAAAATGGCCATCATGCACCTTTGAAAGGTGGCTGGGGCGTTGCAAAGCCCGAACGGCATTCTCCTATAAGCGAACGTACCCCATGAGCGCGTGAATGTGGTCTTCTCCTGATCGTCCGGGTGTATCGGAATCTGAAAGAAACCACTATAACCGTCAAGATAGCAAAAGTGTGAATGTTGCGCTAACCTTTCAAGCATTTGATCGATGAAGGGTAGTGGGAAGTGATCCTTCCTCGTCGCGTTGTTAAGCTTGCGGTAGTCAATACACATCCGCCATCTCGTTACGGTTCAGGTAGGAATGGGTTCGTTGTTCTTGTTGGTGATGACCGTCATTCCTCCCTTCTTTGGAACTACTTGAACCGGACTCACCCACTTACTATCGGAGATAGGATAGATGATACCTGCATCAAGAAGTTTAAGAATTTCCTTCTTGACAACCTCCTTCATGGTCGGATTCAACCGCCTTTGAGGTTGTCTTGAAGTCCTAAAGTCTTCCTCCATTAATATTTTATGCATGCATAGGGAGGGTTTGATTCCTACTAAGTCTTCTATGGTGTAGCCTAAAGCTTTCCTATGTTTCCTAAGGACAACCATAAGCTTGCTATGTTCATCTATGGTTAGATCGGAACTAACAATAACTGGATAAGTAGAGTTAGATCCTAGAAAAGCGTACCTTAGATGAGTAGGAAGTGGCTTTAGTTCCATTGCTTTCGGAGCTTCCAATGGTTCTTGAGGAGCATCCGATGACTCCTTAGAAGTGTCTAAGGGTGTAGAGGGTGTGGGAGAAGAATCAAAAGAAGTTGAAGAAGTGGCACGACCATCTCTTTCCACGGCCAAAATTACGGTTTCATTACACCCTCCACGGCCGTGGTTTAGGGCGTGGAAAGTGGTTACGGTTGTTCTGCCTCCTCCACGACCGTGTAATCCTCTGGAGTGAGCCACGCTTTGGGTGGTGAGATCCACGGCCGTGGAATATAGTGTATGGCCGTGGATTCTCACGTTTTCTGCCTCGTCGTGGAGCTTCTCAAATTCCACTTCACCCACTTCTTCTTGTGCTTCTAAGGCTTCAATTGCCTCATTGCACTCCTCTTCTTCCCCTACATTCGTTAGACTCATAGTAATGACCTTTTGCAAAGGATCTTTGAAGAGAATAGCACTTACCTCCTCTCTAGACAACCCCTGTTCCTCTTGGATATTGAATATATCCTCATCAAAGATTGGCTCCTTCATTAGAGTGGAAAGAACGAACTCTACCTTCTCCTCTCCTATGTCAAAGGCGAGTCTAGCATTCTTGCAATCGACTATGCAGCCGGAAGTTGCAAGAAACGGTCTTCCGAGTATGATCGGGACCGGACTATCTGCAAGAATGTCAAGCACAACAAAATCAATGGGTACAAAGAATTTACCTAGATTGACCGGGACGTCTTCAACAATACCGACGGGACGAGTTATGGATCGCTCCGTCATGTACAACGTCATCTTCACCGGTTTAGGGTCACCTAAACCGATCTTCCTACATAATGCAAGTGGTATGATGCTCACACTTGCTTCCAAGTCACATAATGCATCATATGTGACATCTCTCACTCCTATGGTGCATTATGTAGGAAGATCGGTTTAGGTGACCCTAAACCGGTGAAGATGACGTTGTACATGGCGGATCGATCCATAACTTGTCCTGTCGGTATTGTTGAAGACGTCCCGGTCAAGCTAGGTAAATTCTTTGTACCCATTGATTTTGTTGTGCTTGACATTCCTGAGATAGTCCGGTCCCGATCATAATCGGAAGACCGTTCCTTGCAACTTCCGGCTGCATAGTCGATTGCAAGAATGCTAGACTCGCTTTTGACATAGGAGAAGAGAAGGTAGAGTTTGTTCTTTCCACTCTAGTGAAGGAACCAATCTTTGATGAGGATATATTCAATATCCAAGATGAAGAAGGGTTGTCTAGAGAGGAGGTAAGTGTTATTCTCTTCAAAGATCCTTTGCAAAAGGTTATTACTATGAGTCTAACGAATGTAGGGGAAGAAGAGGAGTGCAATGAGGCAATTGAAGCCTTAGAAGCACAAGAAGAAGTGTGTGAAGAGGAGTTTGAGAAACTCCACGACGAGGCAGAAAACGTACGGATCCACGGCCATACACTATATTCCACGGCCGTGGATTTCACCAACCAAAGCGTGGCTCACTCCAGAGGGTTACACGGTCGTGGAGGAAACAGAGCACCCGTAACTACATTCGACACCCAAAATCACGGCCGTGGAACATGCAGGGGAACCGTAATTTTGGCCGTGGACGAAGGTAAATGTGCCACTTCTTCAACTTCTCTTGATTCTTCTCCAACACCTTCTACTTCCTTAGACACTTCTAAGGAAACATCGGAAGCTCCTCAAGAGCCATTGGAAACTCCTGCAGCTATGGAGTTGAAACAACTTCCTACACATCTAAGGTACGCGTTCCTAGGACCTAACTCTACTTATCCGGTAATTGTTAGTTCCGATTTAACCATAGATGAGCATAGTAAGCTTATGGTTGTCCTAAGGAAACATAGGAAAGCTTTAGGTTATACTATAGAGGACTTAGTAGGAATCAAACCTTCCCTATGCATGCATAAAATCTTAATGGAAGAGGACTTTAGGACTTCAAGACAACCTTAAAGGTGGTTAAATCCGACCATGAAAGAGGTTGTCAAGAAGGAAATTCTTAAACTTCTTGATGCAGGTATCATCTACCCTATCTCCGATAGCAAGTGGGTGAGTCCGGTTCAAGTAGTTCCGAAGAAGGAGGAATGACGGTCATCACCAACAAGAATAACGAACTCATTCCTACCCGAACCGTAACAGGATGGCAGATGTGCATAGACTACCGCAAGCTTAACAATGCGACGAGGAAGGATCACTTCCCATTGCCATTCATCGATCAAATGCTTGAAAGGTTAGCGCAACATTCTCATTTCTGTTATCTTGATGGATATAGTGGTTTCTTTCAGATTCCGATACACCCGGATGATCAAGAGAAGACCACATTCACGTGCCCATGGGGTACGTTTGCTTATAGGAGGATGCCGTTCGGGCTTTGCAATGCCCCAACCACCTTTCAAAGGTGCATGATGGCCATCTTCTCCAAATACATTGAGGAAATCATGGAGGTTTTTATGGATGACTTCTCCATATATGGTTCCTCTTTTGACAATTGTCTTTCTAACCTTGCTCTTGTATTACAAAGGTGTGAAGACACTAACCTAGTTCTTAATTGGGAGAAGTGTCAATTCATGGTTAAGGAAGGCATTGTTTTAGGACACTTAATCTCTAGTAGAGGGATTGAGGTGGACAAAGTGAAAATAGAGACTATAGCGAAGCTTCCTCCCCCAACTTCGGTGAAAGGGATAAGAAGTTTCCTAGGACATGCTGGATTCTATAGGCGTTTCATTAAGGATTTCTCTAAAATATCAAAGCCGCTAAGTAATCTATTGATGAAGGATGGAGTTTTTGAGTTTTCGCAGGAATGCTTGGATGCGTTTAACATGATTCGGGAAGCTCTAATTTCAGCTCCTATTATCCAACCTCCGGATTGGAATCTCCCCTTTGAGGTTATGTGTGATGCTAGTGACGTAGCTATAGGAGCTGTTCTTGGACAAAGGAAGGAAGGGCGAACCCACGCCATATACTACGCTAGCAAGACGCTAGATGAAGCGCAGCTCAACTACGCCACTACGGAAAAGGAATTTTTAGCCATTGTTTATGCAATTGACAAATTTCGCTCTTATCTTGTAGGTGCACAGGTGATTGTGTACACGGATCATGCTGCGATCCGGTATCTCCTTGCAAAGAAGGATGCGAAGCCAAGGCTAATTAGATGGATTCTTCTCCTACAAGAATTCGATCTAGAGATCCGCGACAAGAAGGGTTCGGAAAATTCTGTTGCGGATCATTTGAGTCGTCTAACACATCTAGAAGACGACCATCTACCTATAGATGACTCCTTCCCGGACGAACACTTACATATCATAGAGGAGTGCATCGACGTGATCTCCAAAGGTAACGAACCATGGTTTACTGATTTTGTTAACTATTTGGTTTGTCAGGAGATACCGCCCGGATTATCCTACGCACAAAGAAAGAAGTTCTTTAAGGATGTTCGGGAATACTTTTGGAATGAACCTCTCCTCTTTAAGAGAGGTCCGGATGGCATCATTCGGCGATGTGTGCCGGAAGATGAGATGCAAAGTGTCATCCGCCATTGTCATTCACTACCATGTGGAGGACACGCTAGTTCAAATAAAACTAGCGCTAAGGTATTGCAATCTGGATTCTTTTGGCCTACTTTATTTAGAGATGTGCAAACCTTTGTTTCCTGCTGCGATGCTTGTCAAAGAACAGGAAATATCTCTAGGAGGAATGAGATGCCTCTCAATAACATCCAAGAGGTGGAGATTTTCGATGTTTGGGGAGTTGACTTTATGGGACCGTTCCCATCATCTTGTGGAAACCAATACATACTTTTGGCAGTGGATTACGTTTCTAGATGGGTGGAAGCAATTGCCTCTCCCACCAATGATGCCATGGTAGTGGTCAAATTCTTTAACAAGACCATCTTCCCATGATTTGGGACACCAAGGACTATCATTAGTGATGGACGTTCTCACTTCATTGCCCGGCGCTTTGAAGCTCTTCTAGCTAAGTATGGGGTTACTCACAAGATCGCCACCCCTTATCATCCACAAACTAGTTGACAAGTTGAGATCTCAAACCGGGAGATCAAAGGAATCCTAGAGAAGACGGTTTCAAGGACTAGGAAAGATTGGTCCTTGAAGCTTGATGATGCATTGTGGGCGTACCGGACTGCGTACAAGACTCCCATAGGAACCACACCACACAACCTTATTTATGGGAAGTCTTGTCACTTACCGGTAGAGTTGGAGCGCAAGACGTTTTGGGCCATCAAGTGGCTAAATTTCAGCATAAAGGAAGGTCTAAGAGAAGCGTCTTTTAGACCTTAACGAGCTTGAAGAACTCCGCTTGAACGCCTATGAGAACGCCAAGATCTATAAGGAGAGAGTAAAGCGTTGGCATGATAAGCATATCATTCTAAAGGACTTCAAAGAAGGAGATCAAGTTCTCCTCTTCAATTCAAGGCTTCGTCTCTTTCCAGGTAAGCTTAAATCTCGTTGGACCGGACCTTTTCTAATCAAACGTATTTTCCCCCATGGTGCAGTTGAAGTATGGGGTGAAGCGGGTGGAAACTTTAAGGTGAACGGTCAACGACTAAAGAAGTACACTCCGGAACTCCAAGCTGAAGAGTTCGCGCCCACCGCACTCGAATAAGTGCGAATTCGGTCTAGCTACGGACATTAAACAAAGCGCTTCTTGGGAGGCAACCCAAGATATTGCATTTACGTTTTTGTTTTTGATTCATAGATTAGCTTAGTTTAGACGTTTTTGCTTTGTTTTGCCTTCGATACCTCCGGTATGTTCGTGTTTTTGGATGTAGGAACAGTGGGAAAGGAAAAGAGAAGAGTAAGTTTGAAGAAAAGTGACGAAACTTGAACTTTGGAGCATTATAGAGAGTTCCACGGCCTAAACTACGGTCGTGGAACCCTCTAAGACCGTAATTTACAAAAGCCTTTGAAAAATCACCAAAACCACGGTTCCGTACATTTCCACGGTCGTGGAACCCCCCGACAGACCGTGATTTTCCAAAATTTTTACGGCCACTATATAAACCACGTTTTCTTCACAACACACAACATCACAACCCATTCCACGCCCAAAAACGCCGAAAACCTTCCCCTCACCTCAAATCTTCGTTCGTTAATTGTTTTTAACGATTCTTTGGCCAAAACAGAAGCAAATCCAATCAACAACAAGATACAAGCAACAATTCGAGCGGCAATTCATCAAGGAAAGCAGAATTCGGATTTGAAAATCCGAAAACCTAGGTTTTTTCGCTATTCTCTATCTTTGTCGATTCGGACTTGCATTTGCTAGAATTTTTAGGAATAACTGATTGGAATTGGAAGAGAATTAGTCTAGGACTGCTGCTGTGAAATTTGGTGTGAATTTGCTGAGTTTTGAGAATAGTCGAGACAAACCACGGTCTCTGTAGCTTCCACGGCCATGGAACACCAAGAACAAACCGTGGTTTTTGCCAGAAAATGGATTTTGTGAGGAGAGTGTCCGGTAGGAATAAGGACAAGGACAAAGACAAGGATAAGAGTAAAAAGAGGAAGAGCAACCCCTCTTCCTCTTCCTCCTCTAGAGCACCACCACCTTCATCCCCTTTACCTCCATCATCACCTTCATCACAACCTCCACCTAGGATCCCTACCATTCACGAGGATCATCTCGACGCCTTAGAGAGGATCCATGAGAGGACGGTCATAGGACCTAGATACCTACTGTTGGAGGATTTAGAGCCTCTACATGTCATAGGGGATCTTACTTGGCTCTTGGATAGAGCCGGATTAGTCATCTTCTCGACTATTCGAGAAGATGCTTACGAGGAGATTATGAGAGAGGTTGTGGTTTCTTTTGAGCACAGCCACGTTGATAGGACAGTTTCTTTCCGGCTGATGGAAAGAAACTATGATTTCTCCATCCGGGAGTTTGGAGCCTTCTTTGGGTTCCATGAGACCTTCAATGGTCGTTTCCCAGCGGCATTTACGCCAAAGATTTTTGGGAGGAGGTTGCTATGGTGTATGCCAGCGAGGACCGCTAGAAACCAGCTGACACCAAGGATAGATTGATGTACCATCTAGCCTTGAAGATAGCTCGTACTTTCTGAGTGTCTCTTCCCTAGGAAGGAGACACCTCAGAAGATCAAGACTGGTGAGCTCTTTCTTCTGTACTGCATGTTGTATGGACGGCCTGCTGACTGTGCCATCCTCTTAGCTGCTACCATGAGCAAGCTAAAGAACAAGAGGGCTGGTAACATTGGATATGGTGGGATAGTCACCCACCTTGCTAGGGCATTAGGGGTAGACTTTTCTGCTTGCACACGTATCCCCGTTGTACCCCTAGGACCTTGATCACATGATGAGAGACGTCTACCGCCAGCAGTTCGGGCGGTACTATGATCCTAGCTTCTCACCGTTTCCACCTCCACCGCAGTGACGACATTGATGACCGACAGTTTAGCCGCTCCACCACCATTTTGTGAGTTCCTTTTTCTTTCTTTCTTTTCTTCTTTTTCTTTTCTTTGAACATTAGGGACAATGTTTGTTCTAAGTATGGGGTGGGGTGTGACTAAAAGTTTGTAATAACTCTTACTCACTTTATTTGCTTCTATTTAGACTATCTTGCATGTTTCATTCTATTGTTACACGTTTCATTATTGCATTGCATGAAAAAGAGTTTGAAAAAACCATAAAAATTGAAAAATTTTGAAAATTTTGTGCTTCTAAGGATAGAGATGATTTCTATGATAATCACCACTTGTGAATTGAGTTTTGATGACAATCGCATGCTTAAATAAATAGCGAATTGAAAAGAAATTGAATGAGTTGATTATACCTCTTTTGCAAGTTTCATAATGTGATGAATGTTACTTAAATCATGTTGAGAAATCAAGGTTGAAATCACATAATAAGTTCTTATGCTTCTTTTTGAGATGATTAAGGCAATTCGACTTTCTTTCTTCGTTCTTTGATCATTTAGCCCCTCATTTAAATATTGACCTCCTTTACCTATCCGGGAATTTGGAGGAGTTGAATGAAAAAGGCATGTTTGATGTGGGAGGGCCATGAAAGCAATATTTTGCAATCAAAAGAATAGAAAGAAATTATAGGTTTGGGGAAGTCAGTCATGATGATGAGTAACTCGGCACCATTCACATAGCCGGGTGTTTGTGTCTTGCCAAAGTCGGATTGAGCGATATTCCTAGCGGATTATGGTATGTGCGCTAAGGGTTTGAGGCATCTCATAAAAATTGAGAAACGCCAATCTCCTAGGCTTCGGTTTTTGTGCACCTCTATCCATAACTCCAAAAGTAAAGTCGAAAAATGAAAGGAAGAGAGCGAAGTTCTAAGTTGAAGGTGTTGCGGAAACCGCAAGAGAAGAAGAAAAGAGTAGTTGTCCACTTTCCCGGATTCATGCACCACATTCCTTAAAGTTTCCTTCCCTTTCCACATTCTAGACTTTTTTCTTTGAAAGTCCTTAAGATCAAAAGAATGTTATATGACTTGGTGATCTAAATTGAAGTTTCTTATGATTGATTATGATAATGTTTAAGGGTTATGATGTTTGTATGGAAGTTCAATTGATTCATGAGCTTTCTTTACTCTTTACTCTTTGATTATGTATATGAAAGTCTTATAAACGAATAAAGCAAGATTTGAGAATGATCTATTGATTAGAAGGCACATTCATCCAAAAGAAGTTTTGATTGAGAAGGTACACATATTTCATCCTAACTTGAGTTTTAAAGCTTTGAAAGACCTTGCTTAGGGACAAGCAAGTAGCAAGTATGGGGTTATTTGTTAGCATGAAATATTGTGATATTTTAGGCACGTTTTCTAAGTGTATTTCATCCATATTGATAGTCATTGATAAAGCATTAAAGCATTTGTGAGTTAGTTTATCTATTTTGTCGATATAGAGGTCTACATAAGCTTTGTGTTGATTGTAGGCGATTTAGAGCTAATTCCGAACGGATTGAGAAAGAATGGAGTTTGATTGAGCATGTCCAAGGATTGAGGACATCTATAGGAGCTAAGGAAGGTGCTAACTTGAAGAATAGCACAGAGCTAAGGAAACCACAAACTACCTCTAAACCACGCTCTAAAATACTGTCGTACTACATTCCACGTTCAAGTCCACGGCCGTGGAACCTTGGCAAGAGAGGCGTGGTTCATTCCAGCAACTTCTACGGTCGTGGAGGGTTGTTTCAAACCGTGACCAATTTCCACGCTCTAAATTACGGGCGTGGAACCCTTCCACGACCGTGATCTTGGCAATATTTTACGCAATATTATAAGCCACGATCTTCTACGCAATTGGGCCGGGGTCAATATTTTATCTTACACTATAAAAGGACGGAAGAAGAGAGATTCCGTCACCTTCGCTTACACTTCGGCTTACCCTAGTTTTACGCTTTTGTGGAGATTGTGATTGAGAGATTTGTGCTTGCTTTTCTGATTTCCGGATTGACGGAGGAATTGAAGAGTTGGAAGATTGTTCGCAAGGAGATTACGCTTCATACTTAGGTTTGACTAGAAGACGGATTGACAACCCGTTCTTCCTTCTTAATCTAAGATTGTGATTGCTTGTGTTATTCCGAAACCATTGACATTATTGTTCTTGATTTGTGGATTTGAGATTAGTTTGAAGGTTATTAAAGGTTTTCGGAAGTTTTCATCTTTCATTCTTTTAAATCTTGAATGTGATATCAATATGACTGTTGTTGGCTAAAAACCTTTAGCAATTCTAAGGTGAAAGGTTGATAGTTGTGGCTTAGATGATGATAGATCGATCGTAAACAGATTGGACTCTGAGAGTTAGAGAGAGTCGCCGACGAACCTAATCCACGGTCTGTTCTTGAGCTTCCACGGCCGTGGAACTCAAGAACTACCCGTAATTTTGTGTCAGTTTACGAACTTGCTTTTACTTTAATCCAAAGTTAAAGATTTGCTTTAACTTAGTCTTGACTTGCCTTTTCTAGGTGGTAGTGAAGCCTCAACAACCTCTACCTCGATTGTGAGTGTCACAACCTTAATCGATTTAGTTAGTCTTGGTCCTTGGATTACAAGTTTGGGTATTTGACGCTAATTCTTACCTTTAGATCTTTTCTATATTGAAGCCTCAACAACCTTTATAGAGAGTGTCCTTTAGGTGGGTCATATAAGGTTTTTGGAACTTCACCGTACGATTACCTTACTTTCGTATACCTTTGCATATCTCAACTCTGTCCTTGTATCTTTAAGTATATCTTGAATCGATTGCCACAGCTGGATTCCTGGATCTTTAGGATTGTTGTTTTCCCAATAATTTGAAAAGCTCCATATATTTACTTGCTTTATAATCTATAACTGGATTTAACCCCCCAAATCCCTGTGTTCGATACTCTGGAATTCTTGCTCAACTATATCGATCCGTACACTGCGGGTTCGCTTGCTTGATTTCTAGTTTTATAAATTTAAGACTTATTTGCACGCATGCTAAGTGGTGAACACCATGCATGACAAGTCTGTCCGCCACAGTGTTGATTTTCCTAAAAATATGATGCGTACTATGTTGCTCAAAACCAAGGAGCATAGTGGTAATATCAGATATTGTCATATCTGTTTCCCAAGGTGGTTTTCATTGTTTGTTGATTGCATTAGTGAGAGTCATATTGTCACCCTCAATTTCGATGGCTTTAACCCCAATACTCGCGGCCTTTTGAAGGCCCTCTCGAAGAGCGAGCGTTTCCGCTTCTATAACAGAATCAGAAGTGCATCGTCCATAACCAATAGCAAGTGGTACTACATTGGAGTTTCGTATGATATATCCAAAAGTGGATTGGCCTGTGGGTTTTCTTGATGCATCGAAATTCTGTTTGACACATCCCTCCTTCGGCCTCTGCCATCTAATGTTTTTTTTTCTTTCTTTTTGGTTTTTGTTGTTTAGTCGTCTTCGGATGAAGATCCTTGTTTGCCCGTTCCCATTCAGTAACTTGGTTTATTGCTATTTGGTTTAAATTTTGTGGTGCTTTCGTTTTATTGAATACAAGTTGGTTCCTTGCAATCCAGACATTCCACCAAATCACCACTAGTTGTCTTAGTTCTAACGAGTCTATTTTTCCTGCGAGATCAAGGAGAATATCATTGACTTTCATATCTGTCTCACTATAATCATGGATTTTTGATGAGATTTTAGCATTTTCAATATTTTGTAAAGTATATGGGCATCCAAAAAGCAAGTGCTTGGTACTTTCAGTATGATTGTTACAAAATTTGCAATGCATCAATACTGGAATTCTTTGAAAAACTCTCTCTTTTATAGTAGTAAGGATAGATATAGATATAGATATAGATATATATATTAAAAGTTCATTATCTTATTTCAATGAAACACATAATCAATTTAATGGAGAATCCTGAACGGGGGAAGAGATATTTAGGGGGTGTATTCAATCCAGACTTTTAAAGACTTTTGACTGATTCTTAATAATCATAGAATTTGCTGATTCTGTGAGATATTTTAATTTTATATAGAGTCAATACAGATTCTGTGGAAATCTTATGTGTTGGGGGAAGAATTCTACAGAGTTTAGCTATTATATAAGTAATAAAAAAAATCTTACAAAAAGCAATGAAATAATAGATTCTTTTAAAATCAACAAACTTTTAAATACCATAAGAATTTTATGGAAAATTTTAAATCCTAATTGAATACCTAAACATTTATATAGACTTTTAAAAATTTATATTAAATACCCATAAACTTTTAAATTACAAAAAGTTCATATAAAATCTTAATTGAATACACCCTTTTATTGAAGTTATCTTACACAATTGACATTGTCTTGGGTTTGCATTGTTCCTGCAAATGGCCCATAATTAAAATATATATTCCTTATCGATTCTACGGTCTACACATGTTTGGATTAAACAGCCAAATATGATGATACGATGTTGGAATTTGATAAAGTAAGCAGAAAGGAATTAGTTAAATGTTTGAACTTTGAAGAGGTAGACGCCTCCATAAAAAAACATTCCAACTTTGGATTGTCTGCACAAAAACAGTTTATGTTGAGAAATCAGAAATGGCCATTTTCATCTCTTTTGTGTTCCTCTTCCCATTAGCGTTGGCCTCCGTAAATGGCAACTGCTCTTACTCCAGCTGCGCTTTAAACATGAAACCTTACTATTACTATTATCGGGCCGATCCGATCCCTTTCCCCTTTCGAACTCCAGACGAACCAGTGAGTTGCGGGTTACCCGGTTTCGATCTGAGCTGTAACAGTTCGAATAGAACCCCCCTCCTTTCTTTCCCATCTGGCCAGCTTTTTAATGTCATATCAATTTCTAACTCGTCAAATTACATAGAAATCGCCGATCCTCAGGGCTGCCTTCCTCAGAAGCTCATGCAATTCAACTCCACAGGCACTCCTTTCTACTTCAATGGCTTCACCAAACTTAGCTTTTACAGCTGCCCATTAAGCTTTCGCCTAACTTACGGTTACTACCCGTGGTGCTACGAGGTGGATTGCTTAAGGGGCCAAAACAGATCCTTTGTCTGCAAAATAGACGACATCTCTAATTCTTCATTACATAATGAGTGTGAGTTCGTTGGGGATGCCAATGTGCCCGGGGCGTGGACTGCTTTTGGTTTCAGCACCGCGGATTCACTGCAACTGAGTTGGGACGTGCCAGAGCAGTGTCGACGATGCCAATCAAAGGGCCAGGACTGCCGCCGCGACCCCGATGACTCCACCCTCATCAAATGCTTTGCTCGTCCCTCATTCCAATGGACCCAACCCAAAACCAAAACTAATGCAGGTACATTCATTTTTTCTGCATGCCAATTTCATATATATATATATATATATATATATATATATATAATGTATTAGGGTAAAATCTAAAACAGTTCCTGAATAACATCGAAACTTAGGTACTGTTCTTCCTATTCAATCATGACATAAGCATATATAGCGGAAGTTGTCCATTGTTTTGACTAATTCTCCATTCATTTGTCATTATCAAAGTATCAGCCATCCAATTCATCAGTAGACCACTTCGCCTAGCTTAATAAATTTTCCTACAATAATATTCATAGCTTGATTTGTACTGAGTTAACTTAAAAATTTGAAATAATATTTGCAGAAAATATATTTATATTTTTTGGCAGGTGTTGTCACGATTGTATTAGCAGCGATGGGTCTACCAATATTATTTGGTGTTTTATGTCTGTGTTACATCCATTGTATAAAATCACAAAGAAATAACCGTGGAGTAAGGGTTTCCAGTAATGCTGTTGATGTAACACTTGGCCAAAACCATGTCGAGGCCATGCGCTCTACAAACCGCAGGGGACTTGAACAAGAAACGCTAGACAGATACCCCATCGTTGTGGTTGGAGAGAGTGGTCGAATTCTTATGTGCATGGAAGATAAAATTTGTCCTATATGTTTGTCTGAATATGAGCCAAAAGACACTATAAAATCCTTACCAGAGTGCTTGCATAGGTTTCATTCCGACTGTATAGATGAATGGCTACATGCAAAGGCAATTTGCCCAGTTTGCCGAACAATGCCACTACGAATATCTTCGTAGCTTAAAATTTGTTGTTGACAAATCAGTTTCTAGCTTGCATGTGGTTCATATTCATATATTACACTGAATTTGTACATAAAACTAGAAAAATATACATCTTTTTGCGATTCATTACTAATGTATATGGTTTGGTTTGGCACCACACATTTCCAAAGTATGTCCTATATTTGCGGGATTTTTGAGAGATATCAAAAACAAATCAATTTCTTTTTGCTTCGATTGGATACTTTAGAAACTGAAACAATGGGCTAAAGGACATGAATGAAATGTCTAAAGAGGGGGATCCGAGCCCGGACCTAATGGTGATATTAAACACCGTGCGAGAAGAAGACGAAGAACTCAAAGAACGACGGATTGAAAAATAGGAAAATTAAAGCAAAATCAAGTGAATGTTCGATATACAAATGTTTCAATTACAATCGATAAAAAATAGTACGAAATTGAGGCGTCATTCACACAATAAGGTCCTAAATCATATTTCTCAAAAACAACCCTTGAAATTTCAATAACGCTCTAAATTTTAAAATCACCATAACATAATCGCAATCAACACAATATTTCGACGACAATTAACGAAATATCAACAAGGAATAAGTAATCGACTATAATTTTCATCATTCTCGAAGAAGAAAATCAAATGTGTAGTCTGAAAGTTAATTTGTTCAACTATATGTCTAAATTGTTCAACTAGAACTCGAATTTGTTCAACTATAATGCTTATTTGTTCCAAACTTGATTTTTCAAGTGTACAACTAGCTTATTTGTTCAACTATATTACATATTTGTTCAAGTATACTCCCTAATTGTTCATCTATGATGCATATTTGTTCAAAACCTGATTTGCTTATGTATAATGATGATTTTTTTTTCAAAACGTGATTTGTTCAAGTATACAACTTATTGTTAAACTATAATACAAGTTTGTTCAAATATACACCCTATTTGTTCAACTATGCCGATTTGTTCAAAACTTGATGTGCTCAAGTATAATGACTATTTGTTCAAGTATAATGACGACTTTTTGTTCAAAACCTGATATATTCAAGTATAAATCTTATTTGTTCAACTATAATGCATATTTTTTCAAGTATACTCCATATATCTTCAACTATAATGCCAATTTGTTCAAAACCTAACATGCTCAATTATAATGACTATTTGTTTAATTACACAACTTATTTGTTCAGTGATAATGCATACTTGTTCAAGTATACTCTCTATTTTATCAACTATAATGTTTATTTGTTTAAAACATGATTTGTTCAAGTATAATAAATATTTTCTCAAGTACACAATTTATTTGTTTAAGTACATTTTATATTTATTCAACTATAATGCATATTTGTTCAAGTATAGTAAATATTTGTTCAAGACGTAATTTGTTCAAGTATACAACTTATTTGTTTAACTATATTGCATATTTTTCAACTATACTCCTTATTTATTCAACTATAATGCATATTTCTTTGAAAATTTGATTTGAATATTTGTTCAAGTGTAGAAATTTGATTGAAATTGCAGATTTCAAACTCACTATTTCACCCTTGTGATACAGCGACCAAAGTTACAGGAGAAGAAGGGAAATCGAATGAAAGAAATCGAATCATGGATTATGGAAAGAAGAAATCGAAGGAGGACAAAGAAAGGAACGTGAATGAACGACAGTATTAAGGACCGTTAACCTAAGCGCACACTGTTCATGAGGAGAGAAACAATAAGGGCCATTCATGATTTTAATTCAACGATTGTGAGCCTTTGCCACTTTTGACCTTAAGACTCCTTTTTATATGATCTAAATCTTATATATATATATATATATAGGGTGTGGTTCCCATGAGAAGACCCTTAACGTGTATACATGAGATCATTTGTAGACCGTCGGATGTTTATTATTAAGGGTCGAGATTTAGGGTAATTATCGTAATTATTAAGGAAATTATAACTCATTCACGCGCTTCCCATGACTCCAATATTCATATACCTAATTTCATTCAACACGCTTTGCACATCCGAAAAGAGAGGGGCGATTTTTGGCCGCGTCTTTGGGAGGTTGAATCTGTGAACCTGAAGCAAGGAACTCCGGCATTGGCGGCGCACGTTCGACGGCGAGAAGCAGTCCGGCGTCTCCGTGGCGGTTGTGGCTCATCTGGCTCGTCGTTTATCCCTCTCGAAGTTGTCCGGTGCAAAGGGCGTCGACTGTGCGCTTCTGAAGCGGATCGAAGGTTTCCGGCGTGTAACCTTGGCGGTTGCGGCTCTCCCGGAGATTATTCTCGGCCTATTCCGTTTGCCGCTGCCTTGGGATCCCGATGACTTAAGGTAACTTTAATTTTAAACCCTAATTTCTTCTAATTTGCGCTTTTGATTATCTGTATCAAAATTGACTTCTTCTGGTGCTTGAATTATAATGAACAAAGTGTTTAAAACAAGTTATCATCAGTCTACATCACAAGCACTGTCTGTTTCTTAGTCAATCATAAAAATAAATAATAAGCACTGTCTGTTTCTACATCACAAGCACAGTCTACATCACAAGCACTGTCTGTTTCTACATCACAAGCAATGTCCCTCTCGAAGGTGTCCGGTGCAAAGGGCTTCACGTATGCTTACTACATAGGAAGCCAATAGTATTTAGGCATTCAAAAATCTTCCCCAAATTTGACTAAGAAACCCCACAAATTGAAAGAGTTGTAATTTGAGCATTTCTATTTTGTTTTTGCATACTAAATTATTACGAGGTTATATGTAGTGCAATTTGTTTTGTGTCAGCAGAACTCTGTTGTGAAATTTGCTTGATTGGAAGAGGACAATTTCGGTATTAATGACAGATTCTTTTGTAGGTATGTCTTGCTTGCATTGTATTGTATTGATTGTTTTGGTTGAATATTGGTGGTTGTTTTTTTGATTAGTTTGGTGAAATCTATCCCCTTGTTGTTAAGTTCTACCCAACATAGTTGTAGAAAGGTTTGTGGGAATAAATGAATACGAGGTTATGGTCTGATATAGTATATCATGTTCAGCATCTTACAATTTGTGGTTGTTTTGCCCTTGTTCTAGATACAGTTTTTGCTTTAATAATTATGAATAAAAAGTGTAACCTTAAATTAATGTTGTTGGTATATGTTGAGAAAATATATTTTATAATCACGAATAATGTTGATGCTGCAATTGTTTTCAATTTGGTTAGGGTAATAATATTTGATGTTGCAGTTGTTATTAATGCTGATGAGACATATGTTTTGGTATGACGATAAATATGAATAATGTGGATATATGGTGCATATTATCTTTGAAAATTCGGAACTAACTATGAATAATTATGAAATTTACTAATCATGTATGTTAATACAGTATGTATATAAATCCGGAACTAACTATGAATAATTATGGCTGAGATACTTGATAATCGTAGAGATTCCGAAATTGATTACAATTACTTCATCACTCGGCAGGTACGGTTTAGTTTGAAACATCAATTTAATCTTTGGATTCGTAATTATTTATTGTTTGTTACATTAATTTCAGGCGTTGCTCTATGGTCTATACCTTTGTGAGGTTGGATTAGACTTGATTGTTGGTAGCATACGAGGGGTAGATGAAGCAAGGGTTTTGAAGATGGCGTGGAAAGATAACAGGGTATCTGACGACTGTGGAATATATGCTATGAGGCAAATGGAAACCTACAAAAGTGATACTAAGTGGGAATGTAGCTTCAAGTATCAGAGAGTACAGAGCCTAAGGACATTAAGGGTTCAATATCTGCACCGAATCCTTACCAGTAGATTAATGAGGTTAAGGAGAACCTTTTGACAACTTTGGAGATGGGTGCTAAACAGATTGACGAGTGGACATCGAAAATGGATGATAGTAATGATTGTTTAGATAAACTTCCTTGACTTAATGTCCTCTACTAGTAGCAATCTAAAGCTTCAAATCTAACTGTGTTTATGGTTTTTTAGGAATATTGTTGGATTTATTTTGTTATGTATACTGTGATTTGACTGAATATTAATCGATGTGTCGTGGATGTTTGATGAATGCTTATTCGTAGTTAATATTAGTTTTGTTATAAAGTTCTCATATCGATTAATATATTAATCGTAGTTATTATAAGTGATTGTAATTTGGTCAATGCTATGTATGATTTGTATAATTTTCACTATGCAGTTTAAAAACTAAAATGTCAATAATATATTATTTATTTACTTGTGTTTGACATAATAGCGATTATTCGTAATTACAAACGTTTTCTAAGTGAGATATAACATTGTAGATAGGCATTAATTTTGTAATTACAAACGTTTTTTAAGTGAAATATAACATTGTTGATAAACATTAATTTTTAAAGATAAAACAACAGTTATTAGTCAAAATCCTTAACTCTTAAATGGACTGAATGGTTTGAATAATAACGAATTCAAATAATGTCAGATAACACTAACTATATTCTACATAACTTCCTTGCAGTTCAGTTTGTCATGATATGTAAGCTTCTTACACCGAGCACACTTCCTTAATGGTTTTACAACCTTGCTTGTTGCATTTCCCAAGGAACCCTTCATACGAGTACTAACATTTCATCGCACGTTGGTATCCAATACACTGATCCATCTAGCGTTTTTGTCTTGAAAAAACCAACCGTTATATCCTCATCACATTCTAAATTTTGAAAAATAAAAGCCATATCTTCGGCTTCTTGAACTACATTAGACTTGTAAACCTCCCATTGTTTGGATGTGCCTATAAAAACCAATACACTATTAAGCGTCAATGTATTTTATTCGTAATTATAATGATCTTTTCAACTGAAACTAAAATGATACAAATTTGTTATTCGTAGTTAATCTGTTTATTTCATTTATTATCAACATCGAATTTTTTTGATTCTATCGGTTCTTCATACGAGTTACAACAATGCAACACTACCATTCTATCTGTAAGCTTCTTGAACTGCATTAGACTTATAAACCTCCCATTATTTGGTTGTTGTAACACCCCAAATCCGCGGGACTCGGGATGTCACATTGGGCTAGGATCTCACAATGGATCCTGACCCTAGCCTGACAACAAGTTCACTGGACCTTACAACATGGCACTGACAGATATAAAACAAATACATAAAATAGTATAAATTGTACAACCCAAAGTAAACAACAACATAGCCGAGTATATAAAACGACAACCTCACACAGGAGGTACAAAAGAACATCCTCACGAAGGAGGGGAACACAACAACCCAAACCAACCACCTAATGTACGAGAGTCCTCGGCCTGTCACCCTGCCAAATCACTCAGCAGCGCCTAACCTGTAAACATCTACAACACGGTATGAAACCGTTAGCTAACCATACATATATGAGGTAATGCATAAGCACAAACACAATCATGGAAGATAAACACATCATCATGCTTTCACACATTTACCCATTTTATTATCTTTATATAATAACCATTCACTCAAAAACCATATATATATATATAGATAGATGAAAGTATGTGACACGAGGACCGATACATCCCCGCCTCTGAGTACAATGTCCAGTTGTACGAGTATCGGTCACACAATCCGTGTACCCTATGGGAGTGGATTGCGCCCTTCCTGTAAACCAGTCTGACCTAACATCAGAGAACCTCCCAGACTCCACGGCGGGATGAAAGGGAAAGGTTATCACAGCCACGCAGTGGGGCAGTCAATAGAACATAGGTCGATAAAAACGACAACTCATGATATCATAGCAAACATATAAAGCACACACCACTCATGCAAACACCCAATATAGGGATGGTAGCTAAGTAAGTCCTACGGACTTACCTCAACCTCGTACAAAATCAACCACGATCACCTCTACACTGGAGGGACAACACGGCCTATAAAAAGGCATAAGGAGATATATCAACCTCTATTCATCAAAGGGTCACACCTAGACCCAAAGGGATCCATAAGGATCATACTCAATCTATGAGCCTCACAACCAACTAATCCTCAATATCTCAACATAGCTCACAATTCCTCAAATCTCAAGGTAGTATCTAATCAACATTCCTCAATCTCAATTTTAATCCTAATTTAATTAATTAACCTTTAATTAATTAATTAGATTTCGTCAGAATAACGTTTTGCCCGCAGGCGATTTCTAAACCTCCTGTCATCAGATTTCATCAAACAAGAACCCATAATCACCAGAATAATATAACGACCATAATGGAATTTCTAATTGTCCTACTTGACAAGCCTAAAGTCAATTTAGGCCAAATCGCAGTACGGAAAACGAATAAATTCATAACTTATTCGTTACTAATCCGATTGACGATCTGAAAGAAGATTCGGAATCACAACGACGCAGGCTACGCATGGACAACATCAAATTCATCGGAATCTGAGCGACGGAACCGTCCTGGTGACATATATGCTCGACCAGCCCTCCATATACTCGGAAATGCAGAAACTCGGTACCGTTATGAAGAGAATGAAGAGAGGAATCCAGAAACTCAAACGGAATTGAAATCGGATTAGAAACGGAGAGTAGATCTGAGTTTGAAGGTTGAGAGAAATTAGAGCTTTTACGAGAAAACGTGAAAGGAAATGAATTAATAAAGGATTTTCCGCTATTTATAGTGAAGACGATAATTATCCTTTAGTAAAGTCGATAATTATCCTTTAGTAAAGTCGATAATTATCCTTTAACCGATCCAAAGGCGGGTCGAACCTCTTTCTCCAAACTTCTCGAGATTGGAACATTAAATCTGGAATATTGTAGGGATAATTATTACACAACTGCCTCGGAAAACGTGTATTCCTAAGCCGTCTTTCTTAGTCGTTAAGAAACGAAATAACGACTCTTTTGGCCGTTTTGCCTCTCCATGTTATTTCATATCTAAGACATATCCGATGTCCTGATCATTTCTCTCAACTGCATTTTTATTAATTGGAGCTCCCAAATGCTCCAAATAACACCGGAGGGTAAAAATAATTACCCGGGGGAAAAAGTAAAAATTTCCCTAAACGTCCAAAATTACGCGAGAAACATAACGGTGGGACTCATACTCATCACTTGCGAAATCTTCGCGAGTTATATGTCAATTACTATCAACGATTAAGTTAATCAACATTAATTATAATTCGGAAATCCTAGCTATTACATCACACACCCCTTAAAAAAAGTTTCGTCCCGAAACTTGAACAATTCCCAAATCCTCTCGGACCCATACGCCGAGGTAATACTCTCACTCTTTCTATCGGAGGTATCACATCTCCGTTCAAAAGATCACAACCTATAACAATCTATAACCTCAAGTATAAACATGGAGGAATCATCATCTCCAGGAAACAGGGCCATAACGCTACCCTAAGGCGTAGAGGAATCACGTCTCTCGCCATACCACATCACAAGGCATAGAGGAAGCACATCTCTAGCCAAAACATATCACAGGCATAGAGGAAATACGTCTCTAGCCAACCCATAAACATATATATCGCATGGAGGAATCACATCTCCACTGAACTATGTCCATCAAGGTAGCATGGAGGAAAGAACCATCTCCAGCTGAATCCTAATCCCACTCAAATAGCATGGAGGAAAGAACCATCTCCAGCTATAAATATAATCATAACGTGGAGGAAGTAATCATCTCCAGCTATAGCATACATCACGCTAGCACATCAAGATCTACTAAGATCATAAATCACATCACAACTAGCATGAAATAACACATCAAGGCATATAAACACATAAGCACAACATTCATCAAGATAGCACTAAGATCTACCCGTGCTCCCACAAATGGGTCTGTCCCAACATATACTCTGGATAGTTCCTCAGGACACTATCCTCAGTCTCTCACATAGCCTCTTCAGGTCTTCATCTCGACCATAATATCCTCAATATGGGAATGTCTTTCGAATGCAAGCGTTTCATATCTTACTCCAAGAATGTAATCAGATGCTCAACAACGATGTGGTTCAATTTAACCACTAGATCATTATAACTCACAAAGTGTTTCCAACCTAGTATATACTTCCTCAGTTGAGACACAGGAACACTGGGTGAACATCCACCAACTTTAGAGTGAAAGCTAAACATCATGTTGCCTTCACAAAACTGATCAAGATCTCAAGTAACCGACATATTGGAAACTCAGTTCCCCTTTCCATAATACACAACTAGCGTCTCACAGCTGAGATACCTCCAGCCGGACATGAACTCTCACTTGAACTTTAGAGGTTAACGCCTCTTGTCTACATATAATATCTGGCGACTCTGTAAAACCAGCATTCTTCTTTCAATCAACGTTACTTGAACTATAAAATCCTGAATCTGGTCAGGTGTTATAACACTACTACTGCTAGATCACTTCTAGCATAAGGATATACGACATCTATGTCTATATATATTGCCTCATAGGGCCATCCTAGAAAGATGCACGTCCTTCATTTTTATATAATAAACTCATTAATGGAAGGTAATATAACCATCCACGTTTCCCATTCAACTTACAACTTATAATAGACCTTTAAAATCTAGATGATCCTCTCTAACTGACCATCTGTTAGGGGGTGAAGTGTAGTCATGAGGTACAGACTCGTCCCCAAAGCAGTCTGAATCTGCTGCCTAAAATCTCAAAGTAAAAACATCCATCTCGATCAGAAATGATCGTTCTCGGTATACCATGGAGTCTCACTATTTGTCTAGTGTCCTCCTCAGCCAATTCATTCACTAGCCACGTCCTTCTGATAGAAATGAAACGTGCCGATTTCATTAATCTGTTACCAACAATCCAAATAACATCAATCTTCTACAGGGTCACAATCCGATAACAAAGTCCATAAAGATGTCCTCCCAAATTCTACTACTGCACTGGTAGTGGGTGGGGGCTTATCTCTAGATCGGAAATACTCTATCTAGACCTGCTGACATGTCACACACTATATCACAAATCTGGTTATATCGGCTTCATACAATATAATCGTCTCATCTCGTGGTACATCTTACTTGTACCTGAATGTACTGAATAAGGCGTACAATGGGTATACGTAATATTCTGTCTCCATCTGCATCAGCAGGAACAAAAAAGCGGTCATGACTCTTCATCAGTCCATCTACTCCTATGGAGAACTATGGTGCCTCAGTACGAGACATCCTTTCTCTAAACCTTGTCAAGGCCGGGCAGGTCTCTTGCTTCTGTTGGACCTCATCCAACAGACCAGGTAAAACCTCTGAGGTATAACTGAGTATCCTCATTAAGGAACTGATTGTCCAACTCTAACCAAGCTAGATCTCTCTAACGCTGAGGCTGAACTATCAGTCTCACAATCATCTTCTCCTTTCCATTCAAGTTATCGGTGACAACATTCAACTTCTCTGAATGATATGGAATCTTCAAGTCAAAGTCTTGATCAACTTAAGCTCTTAACACTAGCGGTTATTCAACCCCTGTTGCATAAAATATACTTCAGATTTCTATAATCTATAGAAATCTAACATGAAGATCAAACCGGTACGGTCTTCAAAATTTAAAGGCTTGAACTACCACTACTAACTCTAAATCATGAGTCGAGTAGTTCTCATCATACGTTCTCAACTGTAAACACACATATCAATAACCCTACTCCTTTGTAGTAATACACATCTCAAACTTAGCTGGGATGTATCACCGTAAATCACGGGATTCCCAAAACCTTCTGATTATAACAGAATAGAGGCAGAGGTCAAATGCCTCCTCTACTCTTCAGAACTCTGACATACTACTTTAACCATGCAATTCTGGTGGCCTTCCTCAGAAGACTTGTAAATGAATACGTAGTCACATAAAATCCTTCCTAAAAGCATTGGTAGCAATCGGCTGAGCCGAGAAAACTACGTATTCCTTAATGTTCATCAGTATCTCCCATGTTACAACATACTTAATTCTCGCCAGGTCAACCATGATCCCACTGGCGGAGACAACATGGCCTAAAAAGGCTACCACTGGCATCTCAACTTACACTTAGAGAGCGTAGAATACAACCCTCTATCTCTCAAAATCTGCAGAACGGTCCTCAGACGATCGGTCTACTATTCTCTGCTATGAGAGTATACGACATGTCATCAATGAAGTCCACCACCAACTAATCAAGGAAGTCGATGAAGATACTATTCATCAACTCCATAAAAACTACTAAAATATTTGTCAACCCAAATGACATCACTACAAACTCGTAGTGTCCATAACGGGTATGGGATGCTATCTCATACACATGCTGCTCTCTCATCCATGACTAGGGATATCTTGAGCACAAAGGAATCTTGAAAACACAATTGCTTCTTGAAGCTAACTCATCAGGTCGTCAATACGAAACATGGAACCCACTAGGGTAAACCCGTTTCGATCAATTTTCAAGTTATCAGTACAATATCTCAACAAGCACCATATAGTGTGGCTTTCCCATTCAATCTTGTATCATACTTCAACTCGATAACAATGTCCACACTCCGTTGAGGTGGCAACTAGACGGTTCAGTAACACGTCTATAAACACATAAACAGTTGGAATACCTTCCAACCCTGTGCTAGAAGGCGTCACAACCCTGTGCTATCAGCTCGTTGCTCGTACAGTCCTGATGACAAACCCGTCTCTTCAAAGGTCTTAACCTTAGAAGACCTCTATTTACTATCTCAGTAAAGACTATAATAGCCTTACTATTAATATCTAACACCGCATGATATCTATTCATCCAATCCATACACATAATGACTTTCTCATGCACCTATGACATGACAAAGAAGTCTACAAGCCATACACAAGTCCCAGAACAAGGGAACAAACACATATCTCACGGGTACCTCAGACCCCTAACTGGTAATCCTGTAAAGAAAAGTTCACCTTCTACTATATATCAAAGATCAACCATTAACGCATGCATCGAAAGACAAGAAGTGCATAGCACTCATAACAAACAAAACTCCAATAGGTAAACCATTAACGAGAATGGTACCTGTAACAGCTAACTCCCGTAGCTCCACTACATATCATCACTCGATCTCGGATCTATGCTCCTCAAGTATCACTGAGGTCCTTACTATAACCTCCACTTCCACTCTTTCTGCACCGGAAAGAGGAAGGTCTTGCTGGGAAGAAACACCACCGTACTGACAGAAAGGGCCAGATGACCTAACTCACCACAAGTGAAACAAGCTATCACTGCCAAAGGGCACACAGAACGCAAATGATCTGGATAGCCACAACTGAAACATAATCATCTCATCCTTGCAACCTGTGCAACTGAAGGGTAACTCGACCTTCGTCGTCCACCTGGAATGATCTCACTCTTGAAGGGAACGTGTAAAGGCAATGCCTTGCCCTGTCGACAAAACTTCGCTCTATGTCCTGCTTTACCACACGTAAAGCATATAATGGGCGCCTTTGGGCACACAGCTCGCCAGTGTCCCAACTTCCACGCAATTAAAACACTGTAGTTCCTTGCTAGTCATCTTCATGGCCAAATGATCACTAGATTGTCCTGATATCGGACTTGGTTCCCCATTCATCATCTTTGCTTCTCCAGTAACTGATTCAGTCCATTGCTTCTTTCCGGATCCAGAAGCTTCAGTTGATCTCACAATTGTTGGAAAATCCGGTGTGGATCTACCTGCTATCACCGCTTCATATACTTGTTACATATATTCTTGAAACTCGGATCTACTCATGGAGACACGATCAGCCTCTTCAAACTCGTTCTTTGCCATAGGCGAAACAACAGCGGAAACTGGTCCCTAACTTATCACCACTGGAGGAAGAGGGGGGTGTACCCCTACCTCATCCCACTACAGATACTACTCTAATCTGAGTCATCTGTAGGATATACGCACCTAATCTTATAAGGCTATATATATGCCATAGGTATCGATATGTATATAATAAATCCACATAATCCATAGTACACACAAATATATATACATATCTACGCTGCAGAGATCCATGGCAGAGGTGACGACTTCTCGTACATTCTATCCCAAAACCACACTTAAAACCAAAACCTTTGAAAACGTCAGATCCCATGTGGGCTCTGTTTATTTTACCTATCAAACCTCATTGCAGGTAGCAAGTGCCATTGTTGTCAACCTGGGCTCTGATACCAACTCTGTAACACCCCGAATCCGCGGGACTCGGGATGTCACATTGGGCTAGGATCTCACAATGGATCCTGACCCTAGCCTGACAACAAGTTCACTAGACCTTACAACATGGCACTGACAGATATAAAACAAATACATAAAATAGTATAAATTGTACAACCCAAAGTAAACAACAACATAGCCGAGTATATAAAACAACAACCTCACACAGGAGGTACAAAAGAACATCCTCACGAAGGAGGGGAACACAACAACCCAAACCAACCACCTAATGTACGAGAGTCCTCGGCCTGTCACCCTGCCAGATCACTCAGCAGCGCCTAACCTGTAAACATCTACAACACGGTATGAAACCGTTAGCTAACCATACATATATGAGGTAATGCATAAGCACAAACACAATCATGGAAGATAAACACATCATCATGCTTTCACACATTTACCCATTTTATTATCTTTATATAATAACCATTCACTCAAAAACCATATATATATATAGATAGATGAAAGTATGTGACACGAGGACCGATACATCCCCGCCTCTGAGTACAATGTCCAGCTGTACGAGTATCGGTCACACAATCCGTGTACCCTATGGGAGTGGATTGCACCCTTCCTGTAAACCAGTCTGGCCTGACATCAGAGAACCTCCCAGACTCCACGACGGGATGAAAGGGAAAGGTTATCACAGCCACGCAGTGGGGCAGTCAATAGAACACAGGTCGATAAAAACGACAACTCATGATATCATAGCAAACATATAAAGCACACACCACTCATGCAAACACCCAATATAGGGATGGTAGCTAAGTAAGTCCTACAGACTTACCTCAACCTCGTACAAAATCAACCACGATCACCTCTACACTGGAGGGACAACACGGCCTATAAAAAGGCATAAGGAGATATATCAACCTCTATTCATCAAAGGGGTCACACCTAGACCCAAAGGGATCCATAAGGATCATACTCAATCTATGAGCCTCACAACCAACTAAACCTCAATATCTCAACATAGCTCACAATTCCTCAAATCTCAAGGTAGTATCTAATCAACATTCCTCAATCTCAATTTTAATCCTAATTTAATTAATTAACCTTTAATTAATTAATTAGATTTCGTCAGAATAACGTTTTGCCCGCAGGCGATTTCTTAACCTCCTGTCATCAGATTTCATCAAACAAGAACCCATAATCACCAGAATAATATAACGACCATAATGGAATTTCTAATTGTCCTATTTGACAAGCCTAAAGTCAATTTAGGCCAAATCGCAGTACGGAAAACGAATAAATTCATAACTTATTCGTTACTAACCCGATTGACGATCTGAAAGAAGATTCGGAATCACAACGACGCAGGCTACGCATGGACAGCATCAAATTCATCGGAATCTGAGCGACGGAACCGTCCTGGTGACATATATGCTCGACCAGCCCTCCATATACTCGGAAATGCAGAAACTCGGTACCGTTATGAAGAGAATGAAGAGAGGAATCCAGAAACTCAAACGGAATTGAAATCGGATTAGAAACGGAGAGTAGATCTGAGTTTGAAGGTTGAGAGAAATCAGAGCTTTTACGAGAAAACGTGAAAGGAAATGAATTAATAAAGGATTTTCCGCTATTTATAGTGAAGACGATAATTATCCTTTAGTAAAGTCGATAATTATCCTTTAACCGATCCAAAGGCGGGTCGAACCTCTTTCTCCAACTTCTCGAGATTGGAACATTAAATCTGGAATATTGTAGGGATAATTATTACACAACTGCCTCGGAAAACGTGTATTCCTAAGCCGTCTTTCTTAGTCGTTAAGAAACGAAATAGCGACTCTTTTGGCCGTTTTGCCTCTCCATGTTATTTCATATCTAAGACATATCCGATGTCCTGATCATTTCTCTCAACTGCATTTTTATTAATTGGAGCTCCCAAATGCTCCAAATAACACCGGAGGGTAAAAATAATTACCCGGAGGAAAAAGTAAAAATTTCCCTAAACGTCCAAAATTACGCGAGGAACATAACGGTGGGACTCATACTCATCACTTGCGAAATCTTAGCGAGTTATATGTCAATTACTATCAACGATTAAGTTAATCAACATTAATTATAATTCGGAAATCCTAGCTATTACAGTTGTGCCTGAAAAAGCCAATACACTATTAGGCGTCAATGTTATTTATTCGTAATTATAATGATCTTTTCAACTGAAACTAAAATGATACAAATTTGTTATTCGTAGTTAATCTGTTTATGTCATTTATTATCAACATGGAATTTTTTGATTCTATCGGTTCTTCATACGAGTTAGAACAATGTAACACTACCATTCTATTTGTAAGCTTCTTGAACTGCATTAGACTTATAAACCTCCCATTGTTTGGTTGTGCTTGAAAAAACCAATACACCCCATTAAGCGTCAATGTATTTTATTCGTAATTATAATGATCTTTTCAACTGAAACTAAAATGATATAAATTTTTTATTCGTAGTTAATTTTTTTTTCATTTATTATCAACATCGAATTTTTTGATTCTATCGGTTCTTCGTACGAGCTACAACAATGCAACACTACCATTCTATCGGTTCTTCACACGAGTTATGCCAAAACGATTTCATAAACAAAGAGTACATTTGAATACATACCCTTGCTCAGATTTGCAGATGGCCAATCAAATTGATTTTCTTGACGGAATATGAAAGCTTGTTGAATTCAGTTGTACTCGACTTGAACAAATGTTGTAGAGAGAACGAATTGAATAAATTTGCAAATGGACAATCAATCTGATTTTCCCTTTGTTTCGTTTTTCATTGGATCGAATGGGGAATATATGTTATTAGAGTTGAACGAATAATAGAGAGGAGGAAGGAGATATCTGGTGAATATTTTTTCACGAACGGTTTCCTATAATACAATACTCCATGAATATTTTTAAAAAACAATTAATAAAGAGTGTGTGCACTCTCCTTTAATGAGAGTGAGTAAGTATTATTCATTAATTGATTTTTTATTTATCATTTTGAATCATTAATCTAGTCCATTGGATTTTAAATATTGGATGGTTAAGATTTATTCTCATGTATACACGATAGAGGTTGTTCTCATATGAATTATCATCTCTCTCTCTATATATCTATATATATATTTATATATATATATATATATATATATATATATATATATATATATATATATATATATATATATATATTGTTCAAGTGAGGAGAGACCTTGTAGATAGGAATTAGGAGGATTGTGATCCATTGGATGAATTTTAAATCAAGGGCTCTCACACGCTCATCATTAATGACATTTTTGTAAATTAACTTAAAATTTGAGAACATACTCTTACATTCACACAGTCATCCGTGTTCATACTTTTATATGTCATTGTTCATGTTTTAATTCATCGGTGTTCATAGTGTTTTTATCCATCAAAGTGTCATGTTAATTTATTCTTTTGTATACATTTTATAATGCATAGATGTTCATTTTACCACAAAAATAAAAAAATTCATCACAAAACGTTAAAATATGATCATAATATGTTATGTGTGTGTAAAAGTTACAGATAAGTCATCGGTGTTCATACTTTTATACGTCATTGTTCATGTTTTATTCTTCAGTGTTCATACTTTTCTATAACATTGTTCAGACAAATATTATAGACTTTTTTCTATGAGGCATTTTGTCGAACAATTTATGTGCACAATAAAAGGAGTGTAACACCCCAAATTTTACAACTTGAGGAGTTACTGGTTAGGACCGCACAATGGATCCCGACCTTAGTTTGACAACAACTTAACAAGATCTTACAACAAGGCACAGATAAGGAAAAACCGGAAATCATAAATTAAGTCTTAACAATGTATGAATGTGACCAGAACAACCTACAGCCGGAAAACATAAGATAACAAAGTACGAATAGAAAGAAAAGAACCAAGGTCTAACTGGAAATCCAAAAATAAAGAAACTGCATCACATCCTAAAAGTACGACACCCCGACTGACCACTACCATCCGGATCACTCGGCATCTGCTCTAACCTGCGGTACGTCTACACAACATAACAACTGTTAGCTAACTATCTAGATATAAGTAGAATAATAACAGCACAAACACACTCAGAATAATATAAACAATCATCATGCTGGCACACAACCGTTTATTATCTATTACTTAGGTGATTCATCTTATTCAATTTTACAGTTGTGGCACGAGAACTCTTAACAATTCTCGCCTCCGTTCCTTATCCCACTGGGTGTAGGTCTAGCTGACCTCCGCCGGTAGCATCACTACAAACCAAGTATGAACTAGTCCCTAAAGAAACCCCCAGCGCCCTCAAGCTAACTGAGCAGAATGCCACCGCCCGTTACTCTTAGGCCAAGTATAGGTTGGTAAATATCTATCACAACCTATCTCTAAACATTTCAATCACACACCACTATCATCATTCATGCTCATATTCAGAAGTCAGCTAAGTAAGCCCAAAGGACTTACCTGTTGTAAATCTCGACTCTTTGTAAACCAAACTCGCTCTGTAAACTGTAGCAACTCAGTTGCCTGCCAAAGGAGATAAGTGCATTAGCACACTCCAACGTAATTAGAAGTCTAAGACTTCTAAGATAGAAGATCGTAATATGACATAACTAATTACAGTACTAATTTATGGTAAAATGACCATTTTACCCTTAGTCCCGAAACTTCCAAATTTTCCGAAATTCATGTCTAAACTCCTATTCGAGACCCTAAAGTCATATTCTAACTCCTAAAGTTTAGTTTGGTTACAAACTGGCACTTTTCCTATTTTCCTATTTCCCGAAAGATCGTAAAGGTCCAACTTCGGTTTCAAATATAAAATTCATAGAAGCTTATAAAAATTCTGAAATAATTCTCTAGGTCATCTATGATGTTCCATCTACCCTTAGGAGCAAGAATTTCTCAAAACTGTTCATCCATCATGTTTATAAAAATTCTCAAAGTTGGCTACTACACCTACAATTTCCATACTTAACCAAAAATCCAAAGTTTACAACAACTGCTTAACTACTCAACTTCGGAAGCTTATAATTTCCAATCCGACCGTTCATTTCTTCTCAAATTTTAATACACTAAACTACACATATCCACCTGTTACCTAATAAAATTTCAACGGTGGATCTTCAACCTAACTCTTTAACATTGATCTACAATAGTACTCATTTCCCATTTATAAACTGAGATTAAAACAAGTGTTCTTCACTCTTATTCCTATTGCTCATTTCTTTACAGCAGTCCAACCTTTCCATGGGTTTCTAATTCGACTCACACCGAAACTACTAATCTATATTTTCTCATTTCATCCAATCTAGGTTCTAATCTTAGGAAAGTCCCAAAGTACCTATACATAAGTTGTCCCTATGTCATAAACAGGAGTAAGGGCAGTGGATCTCTTACCGGACTGGTGTGAGTCTTGGCACGTTTTATTGGTGATCCAAGTGAAGACTGTAGCCTATCTCGCTACTGCATAGTTGGGAAACAGTCCAGTACAAGGACGGTGAGAGATATAAATTTTATTAGTGAGGGGATGACAGTAGGAGCGAAGGTGCAGCGAGATCCTTACCCGGCTGAACAGATCAGACTAGGTCTCTTTCGGTCCAGAAGGGCGGTGTTTGGTTGCTAGCAGGACTGTAAGGAACGGTTTGCCCAGTCCTCAATTTGTACGCCGGTTGTAGGTGCAGGAGGGCTTCTCTTAGCCCGACTGTTTAGAAGACGTCGAGTGCAGATACTGAGTGAGGCGTTGGTCCAGGAAGGTCTGTAGAGCATCATCTCCGTCCATTAGCAAGTAATGCAGAAGAGAGGAAAGAGAAAAACGGATGAGAGAAAGAAAGGGGCAGTCTCACGTGTAGATTGAATAGCACCAGATTGCAGCAAGTTGGGACGCCAAGATGGAGATCGAAGGAAGCAGTCACAGGGAGGGAGAGGAGCGTAACGGTTGGAAGGAAGGCAGAAGATCTGTAGATGTGAATGCTGGGAGAGAAGGACGCCTTCTACTGCGTGAATTACAGAAGATCTTCTCCCATTCAACGCCAGGTGCAACGTGGGCAGCGGGCTTCTGGTGCATTGGGCCGTTCCTTCAGTGGGTCGCGAGGAGTAGGCACAACTCGCTTTCTTCCTGGGCTGGCGATGATGGCGTGCGGCTGGGCTCCTCAGGCAGCTGGGCTGGACTGCTGTGCACGCTGGCTGAAGCTGGTACGCTGCTGGGCTGGGCATTCGGAAAGAAGAGAGTTGAAGGCTAGACAAGAGGTGGGCTGGAGTTAAAACCGACAAAGATGGCTAGGTTGTCATATTTTGTCAAAACTTGTTATGGACTCGTCAGAACTCGTCATTAGGACGTCATGACCTTGTCAACGACAAGTCATGTTCTAAATTAGGTTTTGGCTAAACTTATTATTTTATGTGAAGGCTACATAAAATGATGAATTTTGAAACAATGTGTCTAACTAAGTAGACGGATATGGATCAACTGATCGAAATCCGATTTGTTACGGAAATAAACGGAATAAAAATTCCGGATATTACAAGGAGCATACAGATTGTTAAATTGAAGTTATTACACCAACTCCTCATATATGTTCCTACTCTGAACATTCGCCTCTGCTAGAACCTTTGTATTCTCTAGAGCCCCCCCGGGAGGATCTATCCCCATGGAAATGGTTCTACATGGGGGCGGGGACGGTGTCACTGCCGAAAGAGACAGAGGAGACCGAGGCCTTGGCTTCCATAGACTTGATGGAACAACCACAGATAATCCCCGAGAATCAGGAGGTGGCGGAGGAGGGCGAGGTAGTGGAAGGAGGAGTTGACAAAGGGACGTTCATCTTCGATGTTTTGCACCAATGAGGATTGGATTAATTGGAAAATTAAATCACAGAATTGGGCATGGTGGTGTTGCAGGTGGTATCAGTTGGTTTGAGATCGACAAGGAGCAATGCCAGCCATGATAAATGAGAGAGAGGACTTCGTCTTTGTGTTGAACATCGAACATTGGATTATGGGCTTCAATCCATAGCTTCTTTTTGGGCTAGATTCAATAGAACTAACACAGGCTATATGATTTCTATAAAAAAATTTTCCAATTTATTGTAATTACTAAAATTTCATTAATGATGTCTTGTGTGAGAGCCTTTCATTTAGAACTCATCCAATGACTCACAACGCTCCTTATTCCTATCTAGAAGCCTCCTCTTCACCGGAACTAGACTCTCTCTCTCTCTCTCTCTCTATATATATATATATATGTATATATACATATGTATATATATGTATATGTATATATATATATATACGTATGTATATATATGTATATGTATATATATGTATGTATGTATGTATATATGTATGTATGTATGTATATATATATATATATATATATATATATATATGTATATATATATATATATATATATATATATATATATATCTATATATGTATATATATATATATCTATATATATATATATATATATATATATATATATATATATATATATATATATATATATATATGTATATATATATATATATGTATATGTATATATATATATATATATATATATATATATATATATATATATATATATATATATATATATATATATATATAGAGAGAGAGAGAGAGAGAGAGAGAACCATCAAATTATGAAACGAATGTTTATGAAATTGTATCACTACAAGTGTTTATGGAATGGTTCTACATGGGGACGGGGACGGTGTCACTGCCGAAAGAGACAAAGGAGACCAGGGCCTTGGTTTCCATACACTTGATGGAACGACCATAGATAATCCCCGAGAATCAAGAGGTGGCGGAGGAGGGCGAGGTAGTGGAAGGAGGAGTTGACAAAGGGACGTTCATCTTCGATGTTTTGCACCAATGAGGATTGGATTAATTGGAAAATCAAATCACATAATCGGGCATGGTGGTTTTGCAGGTGCTATCAGTTGGTTTGAGATCGACAAGGAGCAATGCCAGCCATGATAAATGAGAGAGGACTTCGTCTTTGCATTTGAACATCGAACATTGGATTATGGGCTTCAATCCATAGCTTCTTTTTGGGTTAGATTCAATAGAACTAACACAGGCTATATGATTTCTTTAAAAAAAATTTCCAATTTATTGTAATTACTAAAATGTCATTAATGATGTCTTGTGTGAGAGCCCTTGATTTAGAACCCATCCAATGACTCACAACGCTCCTTATTCCTATCTGGAAGCCTCCTCTTCACCGGAATCAGACTCTCTCTCTCTGTCTCTCTCTCTCTATATATATATGGTCAAGTTCAAGTGATAACCGTCTTTACGGTAGGGGATAGGAACATATGACAACCATCAAATTATGAAATGAATGTTTATGAAATTGTATCAGTGCAAGTGTTTATGGGTGTGAAACACTAGATAAAAAAAAATATACACTTTTAATAAATAAAATTTTTATTTAAGGTAATAGTATTAAACCATTTAATAATTGTTTAATATATTGACGATCATTAGTTTATGTCGGCTTATATGCAATTACTTCTGATATTCATAAAGAATTTATGTTTCCTTAATTGTTTAGTTAGACTAGCACCTCCTTTAATTTGTTATGTATATGAGGTTCTTTGTTCTTTTTCTTAAGTAATTATTGACCCTTACCTTATAATTTGTTGTCATGGTTTCTGTAAAATTAGAATAGGATTCGAATAAATATTATTGATTTGGAGTGGAGAATGTATACACAAGATATAGAATCGTAAAAAGAGAGATATGGGGCAGAAGTTAAGGTCTACAATATATGCTTGCTTAATATGGATAGACAATATATACATTAGACTAAATATCTTCAATACTCCCCCTCAAGTTGGAGTGTGAATGTTGCGAATGCCCAACTTGGAAAGTAGAAAGTAAAATTGACGTGCGTTGTCCGAGCAGTTTAGTGAATAAATATGTTGGTTGATCTTGGAAAAAAATATGATGAGTAGTTTTTTTTCCGGATTAAACATGACACAAAGAAGATGACAGTCTACTTCGATATGTTTTGTTCGCTCGTGAACACAAGATAAGATGCGATTTGGAGAGCATCTTTGTTATCACACCAAAATTTACACGATGATGGAAGAATGAATCTGAGTGACTGCGGGAGGGAAAAGAGCAAAATAAGCTCACAAATTGTAGCAACCATGGAACAGTACTCTGATTCAGCTAGTGAGCGGGATACTACATGTTGTGATGTGGGAGCATCCTTGACATCTCCTACTAAACATGGAACCATCAATGGGACAAGAACAAGAGACATTCAATGAGAGGTTGCTAGCAGGATTCTAACATGGGAGGATCCGGTATAATGGAGAATTGCATGACCGGAAAAAATCTTGGACATCCTGAAAATCTCGGCCGAGATTGTGCATATCGAGACCGATATTTCCGAGATTTCTACTATTGCGTGTTATCGAGTATAACTTCGATGTGAGGATTATTATCCTCTAGTTATCTTTTATTATTTTTAATAACTTTAAAGCTCTAAATATTCTGAAGGTAATTGTTAATTTTTGTTCCTCTCTTTTAGGATTATCTTTTAGTTTTATTTCTTATCTTTTGTAGGAGAACCATCCTTATAAATAGCCTTAAAAGGGGAGATTATTAGGTAAATTTGATTTAATTGATATTTTCACAAAATTATGTGAACTCGCAGTTTCACTTACGAAGTTTGTGTTTTATTTAGTCCTATTCAATCAAGGAGAGAGCCTTTGAATGAATCGTTGTGAGTCCTTTCTAGGTTGTGCTTGTGTGTGTTAATCTTCTTAAAAGTTGGTGCTTCTGGTCAATTCTAGTCCCTCTTTGTGCTTGTCTTATTTAGAAGGCTTGTGTAGGGTTAAAGAAGTGAGAGTTAAGGTAAGCTCTTTGTTAAGGGGTTTGGACACATAATTGGTCAAGGTTCTTTGTGGGAATACCTTGCTTTGTATTTTCCTATATTTCCATTAATTTCATTGCATATAATCATCTTCTTATACTTCCATCATCGATCCGTCCAATTCACGTTCTTTGATTCGAAGTTTCATAAATCTCGGCCAACACCAGAATCTCGTCTGAGATTCCTTACCGAGATTCCTTCTCTAAGACTGTCCGTGGACTTTCAATCTAGATCTGAAAATCGCGGCTCCAACCCTGCATCAAAGTGGTATCATGTATAAACTTTCTTGAGTGTGATCATAACTTCCGTTTTTATTTAGGAGTTTTAGATATTGGTTACATTATTTGAAGAGTGTATTTAGTGTAGATGCATTGCACATGCTGATTTGGGTGATTTTCTTAAGCATTGTGTGTTCTAGGATTCTAGGAATAAGTCTAACTTATTCGAAGAGTTCTTTGTTAAGTTTGATTGTGTGAGCATACCTAGTTGTTACTTACATTGTTGCCTTAAGGAGAAGACTCCTATGGTTGATAAAGGACACTTAAAGAGGTACATATTTTATGCTAGGTTGTTTGCATATGATTATGAACCATATTTTCTTGAGGATATAGTTAGAGTTTTCATGACATATTTGATGAATACTATGAGCATATCTATATGCATTTTTCATGACTTATGTTGGCCCTTGGAGTTCAATGCCATTCGTTGGGAGACATTAGTATGAGCTTATTTGAGCAGTTAGGTATACCTAAGAAGGGGTGACATTACATCTTTAAGGTTGTAGTATTATCGCCTATTAGCTTTGCTTACTCTAGGAGTTACGATCCTTATCTAGCCTTGAACTATCATGACTTTGTAATTAAGTTGTTCTCCGTAACTTTCTTTGATCTTATACCGTTGCCTTTTGATGAACGAGTAAAGTTGATTGTAGTAACATAGGAGGCCATTACCAAGAAGATACATGAGGAATCATGCAAGAAGCTAGAGGGAAAATGGAGACTAGTTGTGGATAAGGCTCATCAAGTTTGCAAGGAAATACCATTTGAACCGGGAGATCCAGTTTGGTTACACCTAGAAGAAGGAAAGCTCTAGGAATACATTCAGTTTCCATCATCAAGGACGATATAGACCCACAAGGAAAATCTCAGCCCTAACAAGAAGATCTCACTCGAGATTTGAGGATCGAGACCATGATTCACCACTTTGCGTAATATGGTGAAAACTTTCAAACAAATGTGAAGAACCGGTAGGTGAAATAAAAGGTTAAAAGATACTCTAGAAGGGGGTTGAATAGAGTATGTAAACTTTTCGCAAAACCAATCTCAAGGCCTTGAAATCAATTTCAAGGGTCTTGATGTCGATCTCAGTTCGTTGTGAAACTTTGATTTCAAGGGCTTTGAAAAAACTTTCAAGGGCCTTGACTTTGAAGTCCTGCAAAACAAAGTTAGTCACAATAAACAAGATATGGTGCAGAATGTAAAAGATCGACACGAGGATATATTTACGAAGTTCGGCTCTAAATAACCTACTCTCCGTAGCAGGGTATAAGCATAGGATCTATGTTCGCTCCAAATGGTGTGTGCAAACTTTAAATTTATAACCCAAGAAGTATGCTTAAAACAAGGATGCGAACCCGCAGTGTACGGATCAATTATAGTAAAAGCAAGAATTCTGGGGTATCGATCACAGGGACTTAGGTGAAACAAAGAAAGTATAGGTTTTCAATGTAACTAATAACCACAAAAGCGATTAAAGCAATCTAATAAGGTCAATTAAGGGGAATATGCAAATTCTAGGGATTAAAGCATCTAGTTGTAGTTCCAACTCAGCTGAAATTTTTGCTAAGGGAAGGTGTTACTAAAGTGGAATAGATCACCGGGTAAGTCTCACTACTCACAATCCCAAGCCAAAGAACCTATCACCGGGTAAGTCTCAAGGTACTAAGAAAAGGAATTATAATCTCAAACCAACAAACCAACTAAGGAAATAGAATCAACCTTTACCGGGTAAGTCTCAGGCTAACTTACAAAGATGGAATGAAGGCACACTCAAACCCCAATAAAGGATAAACCTTTATTACCTACACTTATGATCATGGGTAAACAATCCAAGGAATTACCGGGTAAGTCTCATCCTAGGCTTGCATTGAACCAGGAAAGGTGTAATAAGAATAGGATTTGGCAAACTCTAACACTTAACTCTCAGTTACGGATCAGATAAGTCACCTCGGTCAGTCAAGTTTCACCCCGGCCGAGATGTTCATCGACTGAACGAGATGTTCTAGGGTTAAGGATAAAGACTCGAGCTTTCAGGGTCCCAATGGGATTTAAGATTATTCTATCATCGTTTTTCCCACAACCTTCAGCCAATCACCCTAGAATCGCACAAAGAAATTAGCCACTCATCATCATGAAAGCAATAATCAAATATATGGGAAGAGAATGAATATTTGAACACAAAAACCTTAAGAACAAGGCTTCAATAACTGAATCAAATAAACAAATCAGCGTTCCTTGGATTACAAATCCAACAAGACAATCAACAAGAACATACTCTAAGAAAGTCTTACAAATCCCCTTAAAAGCTATATCAAGCTATGAACTTCCTTCCTTCAATCTTCAAACTTCCTTCAAAGCTTCCTTCAAAACTCCAGAAAATCCCTTAATTGCTGGATGCTTTCAGCCTCTAAGCATGGTTGAACTTGTGGAAAATCCAACCCTTTATATATGAGAGTTATCTTCCAAAGATAATAATATCTTAAAAAGATAATTTCCTAATAAAATATATCCATATCTCCAAAATAGATCTCCTAAATATATGATCTTCCTTCCAGAAATCCAGCCTAAAAATATAAGATCTCTCCTTCCAAAAATAAAAGATCTCAGCCAAATATAATATATCTCGCCGCGTCATGGTGTTCGCCTCGGTCGGGGCGCTCCTCTAGATCACCTCAGTCGAGGTGACTATGTGGTCAACCGAGGTGACTCTCAACTGAAGATGAAATCTCTCAAATCTGGTCTAAAGTAAATCTTCTTTGTTAATTCCATGCTTACTAAGCTCCTCTTTAAGCTCCTGAATGTAGCTCCAATGACTCCTTTGCTCCTTAGCTCCATTTTGATGCAAAACGTGCCATTTTACCTACGATTACAACGAAACTTGGTGTAGACCTCGATTCCCGCAAAGGTAGATAAAATGACAATATAATCACAAAATATACATTCAAACATGCAGATTATTGAAGATAAAACGTCTAAACAAGTCCCAAAATATAGACTATAATACATGCTATCAATCTAACTATCTATTATCAGCTTCAAAGAGTCCTAGATACAAACTAGAAGAAATCCCCTTCTTCTCTCATTGTAGCCAATGCTACGATCTAGCTCAAACTCTTCACTTTGATATAATAGCCTAGTTACTTCGCCGAGTAACACACTCGAGTATAACACTCTTTAGATATGCCAATGGAGCTCTCGAGTTTTATCTCTCTCTAGGGGATAAAGCTTTTTAGAAGGAGAGAAAGAAAAACTATGTTTCGAAATGAAGATAACTTTTGCTCGTTTGAAGACTATAGATGTTTCTGTGCAGGCTTCTGTTTGTTCTTCAGATGCCATCTTCATTTATAATCTTCTTTGGAGAGGTCTTCTAGCCGTTGGAGAGATGACCGTTCGAAGATAATTCTTCTTCTCCATGAAGATCGCTTCCTGGTTGAGATGAGTTAGACGTTGTAGATCTTCATCTCCTGAGAACACGTTGATCTCTTGTCTCCTTAATCTTCTCGTTGATTGTTGAGACTATCGTCAATTTCAGATCAGAGAATCTTCGTGCTTTTTGTTTAAGGATCTTGTAAGATCTTCTTTGTTGGTCGGTTGAGATCTTCTCTTAATCAAATCTTCTCAAATCTTCATATCTTCTCAAATCTCTAAAAAAAGATTTTCTTTGTTATTTGAAATCTTTTCGTTGTCCAGCCTTGTCTTCCTTGTTTCTTTGGAATTTACTTCAAGGCTTTTGAGATGGTTTTCGTTGCGCGTCCTTGTCTTCTTTGTGCCTTTGAAATTCATTTCAAGGCCTTTGAATTCCTTGACAAAACCTGGACTTAAAACCAAACCAACCAAGCATCTCGAAATATAATAATTCATTGGTTAGTGTATCAAACTACTTCATTTGTGTTTAAGTCTTCCATCAGCAGCACCTGTAAAACCTTTATAAACAAGGTGGAGTTTTCAATCTCCCTCTTGATGGAAGACAATACACAAATGTTTTTTGTACATGCATTTTGTTAGTTTAGCAATGCATATATATGAATATCAAAAACTAAAATGCAAAATGCAAAATATCGAATGTCGGATCACATTCATTTCTCCCCTTTGTCTTTCAACAAGGGAGAAAAAAGAGTTAAAGCACGAGAGGTTTAAAAACGATTACAGTCCCAAGAGTATTGTCACAAAAACCATACAAAGAGTTTCTCAAACAGCAAGCTCAATTCTCCTCATAGAACTTCCTTTTTCCTTTGGATGAAGACTTCTTATAGCTCCAATCATCCATTTCAGCTGCTAAACGTCGTCGCTTTTCTTCAGCTCTTCTATGCTTAACTACTTCATACTCAACTCTTGGCAGAAACATTGGCTCAACGTGAGTTGGATACATAATTGATTTATTTTATACACGCCTTTTTCAATTCATCAGCACATTCTCAACTTTCTCTTGAGTATGTTGAGCTACATCTTCAGGCACAAGCAGAATACTTCCCATTGTAGTCAATGTAAGAGCGTTCATCAAATACATTTCATTGACTTTAGCATTTATGGTAGATAGCAGCTTGAAATTTGCATCTATACGTCTCTTAGTATCAAACTAAAAATCAGACAATTCACGATTCAGACATACCATTTCTCTTTCACAACCTTCTAACCTGATTTCTAGAGCATGAGGAGTTGGAGCCTCTTCAGTCTGAATTTGAGTGGTTCCTTTTCCTTTTAAAGTCCATGTGCCTGCAATGGTTTTCTCAATTCCCAATCTTTCTAAGTAGTTCTCATCAATTTTACCAGAAATTGACTGTCGATCTTCAGAGGATGTATCAATTTTAAAATAGTCAAAGATCTTAGGCAGCAAATTTCTGTAAGGAAGAGGAATGAGTCGCTTAGAATTGATAGTGTGTATCATATGGTTGAGAATCAGATTAGGTACATCTATGTCTAGATCAGATATAATCAGATGAATTAATTCCAGAGATTGATAAGTCAACAGTTCTCTTGAGCTTGAACAAGGAACAATACATTAGTAAACACTATTTTAGCCTCTAAGGTAAAGAGGTATGAGTAAGTTGACGTGATGTTGAATTCGGAACCAGAAATTTTCTCCTTAGCAATACGAACACTCTCTGATCTTGAAGATTGAACACAATATCGGTAGGAATTTCAAATATCTCACTTAAAACAGAAGAAGTGAGTGAATCGGAGTACATTTAACTGAAGATTCAAGAGTGATACATCCTTTGTCCCTTTTTGTGATGAGATTAACATAGAATAGTCTCGTGAGTCATGGAAAAGCAAAATCTCCAGGGTTTAGGACTTTCCAAATAATCGAACTCTTGAGCTTGTTTATTTAAGGAATCTTAAGAGTATCAAGAAAATCAGTGTCCACCAGATCACTCATACAAAACGGTCGATTGTGAAAACCATCAAGCCAAGATCCAAAAGCTTGAAAATTAAGGAACTATGATGAGGGAAGACCAGTCGTCTGAGATATGTCCAAATCCTCAGAAAGTGTTTCTTCTTTAGCAATTGAAGGACTCTGGACGGCTTTCTTTTTGGGAGCTTGAGGAGCGGATTTCTTGCTTCTGGGTGCCATGAGGGAAGTTTGAGAGAGAAATCAAGGGATTTTTGAATAGGGATTCTCTGAAAGAATGAAAAAGATAGGAAAAATAGGTCCTTTTAAACAGTGATATAACAAGATCTTGAGAAAATCAAGTTTTTTAAAAAACGACCAATTTGAATACCAACAAAACAATAAATCTTTTTTAAATTTTCAAACAAAAGACTTCATAAAAATATTTTAAGAATTAAAATATCTAAAAGATATTAATTCTTAAAAAGATCCGTAATATTAATATACCCTTTGAAACATGTTTCAAGGCCCTTGAATTTCATTTCAAGACCCTTGAAAACTTCAATTGGGTTGCATACGTAGGAACAAATAAACTCGTTTACTCCCCCTACGTTAATGCTTCCTTATTCAACATACCAAGCTCCAATATAATAAAATTAAATTGTTCCTCATGAAGAGGCTTGGTAAAGATATATGCAAGCTGCAAGTTAGTAGATATAAAAGAGATCGAAACATCACCTTTCTCTACATGATCACGTATGAAGTGATGCCTTATATCAATATGCTTAGTCCTTGAATGCTGCACAAAATTCTTGGTTATCGAAATAACACTAGTATTATCGCATTATATAGGAATACCTTTTAAATCAAAGCCAAGGTTACGAAGTTGTTGAGCAATCCATAGAATTTGTGCACAATAGGCTCCCGCTGCGATATATTCAGCTTCGGCTATGGATAAGGCAACATAACTTTGCTTCTTGGAGTGCCAACTAATTAGGGATGACCTAAGAATTGGCAACATCCAGAAGTGCTTTTTCTATCGACCTTATAACCTGCAAAGCCTACATCTGAATAGCCAACAAGATGAAACGAACTTTGACGTGGGTACCATAACCCTAGATCCTTAGTGCCATTGAGATACCGAAAGATTCTTTTCACAACTATCAAGTGTGACTCTTTAGGATCAGCTTGAAATCTTGCACACATGCACACGCTAAACATAATGTCAGGACGACTAGTAGTTAGATACAACAAGGTACCTATCATACCTCGATACTCCTTTTGTACTACACTTTTGCCATCCTTGTCATGGTCAAGCGAAAGTGTTGAACTCATAGGAGTCTTTGCAATCTTAGATTGATCCATTTTGTACTTTTCAAGCAAGTCTTTAGTATACTTGCTTTGATTGAGAAAAATTCCTTTCTTCGCTTGTGAAACTTGAAGTCCAAGAAATAAATTAAGCTCTCCCATTAGGCTCATTTCAAATTCCCTGCACATAATATCTGAAAATTCCTTGCAAAGGGAATCATTAGTAGCACTGAATAAAATATCATCGACGTAGATTTGTACTACTAAAATGTCGTTGCCTCTGGCTTTGATAAATAATGTTTTATCAACCAAACCTCTTTTGAACTTGTTTTCAAGAAGATATTTAGACAACCTTTCATACCAAGCTCGAGGAGCTTGTTTAAGACCATAAAGAGCTTTGTCCAATTTGAAAACGTGATCTGGAAATTCATCATTTTCCAAACTAGGAGGTTGAGTAACGTAGACTTCTTCTTCTAAGAAGCCATTTAGAAAAGCACATTTTACATCCATTTGAAAAAGTTTTATGTTCATAAAGATGCAAATGCAAGAAGCGTACGTATGGCTTCTAACCTGACAATTGGAGCAAAAGTCTCCTCATAATCAATACCTTCTTCTTGGTTATAGCCTTGTGCTACAAGTCGTGCTTTATTTCGTATGATTTTTCCACTTTCATCCAACTTATTTCGAAAGACCCATTTCGTGCCAATGACGGATTGATATTTTGGTCTTGAAGTAAGAGTCCACACCTTGTTTCTCTCAAATTCGTTTAGCTCATTTTGCATGGAAATTATCCAATCAGGTTCTTGAAGAGCTTGAACGTAGTTCTTTGGCTCGACAAGAGACACAAAAGCGGAGAAGGCACATAGATTGTTTACTTTAGATCGAGTTTGAACTCCAGTGTTTGGATCAGAGATCACATTCTCTTGTGGATGATATGAAGAGTGTTGAACTTTTCTTCTTTTGACAGAATGAACAAATCCAGAAGGTTGAGCCTCATATGTTTGACTAGATTCAGGTACCGTTGATATATTACCCGTTGATCCAATCTCAAGGCCTTGAAGTTGGGTTTCAAGCCCTTAAAACGGAGTTCTGTCATCACAGTTTTCTTTTTCAATGTCTTGAAGATGTGTTTAAAGGTCTTGAGGGTTTTCTTTGGTATCTTGAATCTTTTCCTGCATATTCTTTTCTTGATCTTTAAGATCTTCCTCTTCATCCAAATTATGATCTTCTCGTTGATTCTGATTTAGATATGCAAAACTCTCACTCAAAGTACAATCATTGCTTTCATAAAAAATAATATGAATGCTTTCCTCAGCAATTTTTGGTACGTTTGTTATAGACACGATAAGCTTTGCTATTTGAAGCATATCCAATGAATATTGCTTCATTACTACGTGCATCAAATTTCCCAAGGTTATTTTTGCCATTGTTATGAACAAAACAAGTACATCCAAAGGGTTTGAAATATGAAATATTTGGTTTCCTTCCTTTAAAGAGTTCATAAGGAGTCTTTTTCAAGATAGAGCAAATTATACATCTATTCAAAATATAATTTGTAGTGTTCACTGCTTCAGCCCAAAAACTTTTTTGGCAAATTATTTTCTAAAAGCATCGTCCTAGACATATCCTCAGGAGTGCGGTTCTTACGTTCCACAACTCCGTTTTGTTGAGGAGTTCTAGGAGCTGAAAATTTGTGTGAAATACCATATTTTGTACTAAACAAATCAAACTTTAGTTGATCAAATTCTCTACCATGATCACTTCTTATAGAAACAATTGGTAGGTTTTTCAAAGATTGTAACTCCTTACATAATTTTGAAAACTCAAATAATGCTTCAGAATTTTCTCGTAGAAATGAAATCCATGTGAAACGAGAAAAATCATCCACAATAACAAGGATTACTGCTTGCCTTTGGGAGATTTGACACACATAGGTCCACAAAGATCCATATGTAACAGTTCAATGGGTCGAGAAGAACTTACAACTTTCTTATGTTTGAATGAACCTCTTGTTTGTCTACCTTGTGTACAAGCCTTACATAGTTCATCTACCTTGAAATTTAGGTTTGGCAAACCACGTACCAAATCCTTTATAAGTAGCTTCTGCATTGTGTGCATGCTTACGTGACCAAGTCTTCTATGCCAAAGTCTTGGATCATCAGTCATGGCCTTTAGAAATTTTAGCTTAGTTCCTAAAACTTGGTTAGTACTCATAGAATAAACATTGTTACATCTAGGAGCAGTAAGCGCAATTTCACCCGTCTTTTTGTCTTGAACCTCACATTTTTCTGAATCAAATAAAACTTGTTGCCTTTATCACATATTTGAGAAATACTAAGCAGATTATACTTCAAACCGTCAACCAAATAGACATCATCAATAAAGTTAGATGAATTATAACAAATTTTACCAATGCCAATAATGTCACACTTTCCTTGATCACCAAGAGTAATGGTTCCAGATGATTGCTTCTTTAAATCTGAGAATAAAGAGATTTTTCCACTCATGTGTCTTGAGCAACCACTATCTAATATCTATTTGTGCTTCTTTACCTTGGTGGATCCTGCAAAACAGCAAACATCAACCTTTCCGGGTCGACCAAATGGCATATTTTGGTCCATATTCAGGTTCGATCATGTTTGGTGGTCTAGTACCTTTAGGAACCCAAATTTGTTTGACTTGTTTCCTTAAACATAAAGGATAGGTGTTTCTAATGATATAAGGATCATTTCTTCTATAAGGACATGTAGATTTAAAATGACCCTTTTTACAACAGTAAAAGCAAGTAGGCATATGAATACTTCCTTTGGCTTTGACAAAAGTGGTGGTAGGTTTTCTTGGAAAGCTCCTATGATAACCTATACCATTTTTGTTAAGGGAGGACTGTTGTTCACCCATCATTCTCTCAAAATTAGCTTTTGAATGAGTAAACTTAACAAGTGCAGCCTTCTGGTCTTGACACATCAAAGTTAGATCAACTTTCTCTTTTTCTAGATCGATATAGTTTCGATGAAGAGAGGAGAGGTTGTCCTTGAGAATCATGTTTTCTGATTCCAAGGCCTTGATATTGTCATCAAGGTCTACCTTTTCTGTGTTAAGATTTTCAATCTCCATATAAATCTTACTTAGTTGGTTTTCTTGTTCAAGTAGCTTTTCTTTTAAAAATTTATCCTTATTCTATGTTCCTTGTCACATATGATAATATCTTTAAGGAATTGTTTTAGGTCAGATTCAGGTTGAGACATAATTGTACTTACCACATTGCCAACATACAGATTTGAATCTTCTTCATGATCGGCCATGAGACACAAGTTTGCTTTTTCTTTTTCATCTTCTGATTCATTTGATGATTCTGAATCACTCCATGAAGCTACCATAGCTTTCTTCTTTCGATCATTTTTCTTGAAGTTGGTCCGCTTCTTCGATAGTAGTCATCTTTGGTCCCCACTTAGCTTTAGGTAAGCTCCTTAGAACCTTCCTAACTTTTTCTTCATTTGTGAAGATCTTTCCTAGTGAGTCCAAGTTGTTCACAATCTCGGTGAATCTTGTGAACATTTCCTTGATTGTTTCATTTGGATTCATCTTGACTAGCTCATATTGTCTGAGGAAGATGTTAATCTTTGTTTCCTTGATTTGACTTGTTCCTTCGTAAGTGACAACAAGCTTGTCCAATATTTCTTTAGCACTCTTGCATGATGAGATGCGGTTCAATTCATTTGCATCTAATCCGCAGTATAGTAGGTTCATTGCTTTATAGTTCTTTGACACGCTGTCCATGTCAACTTGTGTGAAGTCAGCTTCCTTCTTTGGCACTTGGACACCTTCAATAGTTGTAGTAGGGATTTTGGGGCCATTCTAAACAATGCTCCAAAGTTCCATGTCCTTATCAATAATGAACATACCCATGAGTGTTTTCTAATGAGCAAAGTTGTTGCCACAGAAGAGTGGTGGTCGAGATGAGGATCTTCCTTGAGCAAATCCACCATCACCTACATGATTCATGATTAGTCTCACTGATGGTTAAATCAATATACGTGAGTCTAGCTCTGATACCAATTGAAGAACCGGTAGGTGAAATAAAAGGTTAAAAGATACTCTAGAAGGGGGGTTGAATAGAGTATGAAAACTTTTCGCAAAACCAATCTCAAGGCCTTGAAATCAATTTCAAGGGTCTTGATGTCAATCTCAGTTCGTTGTGAAACTTTGATTTCAAGGGCTTTGAAACAACTTTCAAGGGCCTTGACTTTGAACTCCTGCAAGACAAAGTTAGTCACAATTAACAAGATATGGTGCGGAATGTAAAAGATCGACACGAGGATATGTTTACGAACTTTGGCTCTAAATAGCCTACTCTCCGTCCCAGGGTATAGCCTTAGGATCTAACTACCTATTATCAGCTTCAAAGAGTCCTAGATACAAACTAGAAGAAATCCCCTTCTTCTCTCACTGAAGCCAATACTACGATCTATCTCCAACTCTTCACTTTGCTATAATAGCCTAGTTACTTCGCAGAGTAACACACTCGAGTATAACACTCTTTAGATATGCCAATGAATCTCTCGAGTTTTATCTCTTGTTCGCTCCAAATGGTGTGTGCAAGCTTTAAATTTATAACCCAAGAAGTATGCTTAAAACAAGGATGCGAACTCGCATTGTAGGGATCAATTGTAATAAAAGCAAGAATTCCAGGGGTCGTTCTCAGGGACTTAGGTGAAACAAAGCAAGTATAGGTTGTCAATATTGCAACTAACCACAAAAAGCGATTAAAACAATCAAAGATGATAATAAAGTCAATTAAACGGAATATGCAAATTTTAGGGATTAAAGCATCCAGTTGTGGTTCCAACTCAAGATCTCAAGATAAGCGGACAAAGGTGAGGTTTTGCAAAGAGAAGGTGTTACTAAAGTGGAATAGATCACCGGGTAAGTCTCACTACTCACTAACTCCAAACCAAAAGCTCCTATTACCGGGTAAGTCTCAAGGTACTAAGGAAAGGAATTATAATCTCAAACCAACATGCCAACTAAGGGAATAGAATCAACCTTTACCGGGTAAGTCTCAGGCTAACTCACAAAGATGGGATGAAGGCACACTCAAACCCCAATAAAGGATAAACCTTTATTACCTACACTTATGATCTTGGGTAAACAAACCAAGGAATCACCGGGTAAGTCTCATCCCAGGCTTGCATTGAACCAGGAAAGGTGTAATAAGAATAGCATTTGGCAAACTTTAACCCTTAACTCTCAGTTTCGGATCAGAAAAGGTCACCTCGGTCAGTCAAGTTCCACCCCAACCGAGATGTTCATCGACTGAACGAGATGTTCTAGGGTTAAGGATAAAGACTCGAGCTTTCAGGGTCCTACTGGGATTAAGATTATTCTATCATTGTTTTTCCCACAACTTTCAGCCAATCACCCTAGAATCGCACAAGGAAATTAGCCACTTATCATCATGAAAGCAATAATCAAATATATGGGAAGAGAATGAATATTTGAACACAAAAACCTTAAGAACAAGGCTTCAATAACTGAATCAAATATCAAACAAATAAGCGTTCCTTGGATTACAAATCCAACAAGACAATCAAACAAAAGGGAATCTAGGAAAGTCTTACAAATCCCTTCAAAAGCTATATCCGAACTATCAATCCTTCCTTGATTGATCTTCAATCTTCCTTCCTTCCTTCAATGCTCTGGAAAAATCCCTTAATTGCTGGATGCTCTCAGCCTCTAAGCATGCCTTCACTTGTGGAAAATCCAACCCTTTATATAGGAGAATTATCTTCCAAAGATAAAATATCTTAAAAAGATAATTTTCTAATAAAATATATCCATATCTCAAAAATAGATCTCCCAAATATATGATCTTCCTTCCAAAAATCCAGCCCAAAAATAAAAGATCTCTCCTTCCAAAAATAAAAGATCTCAGCCAAATAAAATATATATTGCCGCGTCAGGGTGTTCGCCTCGGTCGGGGTGCTCCTCTAGATCACCTCGGTCGAGATGACTCTGTAGTCAACCGAGGTGACTCTCAACTGAATGTGAAATCTCTCAAATCTGGTCCAAAGTAAATCTTCTTTGTGAATTCCTTGCTTCTTGAGTTTTCTTTTAAGCTCCTGAATGTAGCTCCTATGACTCTTTTTCTCCTTAGCTCCATTTTAGTCTAAAACGTGCCATTTTACCTACGATTACAACGAAACTTGGTGTAGACCTCGATTCTCGCAAAGGTAGATGAAACGACGATATAATCACATAATATACATCCAACCATGCAGGTTATTGAAGATAAAACGTCTAAACAAGCCCCAAAATATAGACTATAATTCATGCTATCAAAATACCCCATACTTGTCCCTTGCTTGTCCCCAAGCAAGTTCCAAATCTTAAGTACAAGATAGAATGGATTATAAGTCAGAAAGATTAATGAAAAGTATTTCAAAAACATTTTTGGTGGTGTGCTCCGCTCATAGATCACTCTAAGAGATTTCTTCATGGTGTTTAAAATCAAAATATGATCAAAACATTTATAAATATAAGGAAGTTGTTCATCTTTGCATAAAATCATAGAATACATAATAAGTCATTATTATCGAAATTAATCATGTATAATCTAGTTTAAACTACCAAGTCAATCAACAAGCTCGAGGTCTCAAGGGCTTTTCAAGAGGAGGTCAAGAAACGCGTGAGGGTGGGATGTGTATAGGGAACGTGGTGCTAAAATCCGGGAAAAGGATCTTCACTTCACTTTGATTTGAACTTCAACATCTTCCACCAATAAGCGTTGCTTATTTTACTTTTTACTTTTTGAGATGCATGGACAGAGGTGCACAATAACCGAAGCCTAGGAAATCAGCAATGATCAATTTCTCGAGATGCCTCAAACCCTTGATGCACATACTATGACCCGTTAGGAATATCACTTAATCCGACTTTGACAAGACACAAACACCCGGCTATGTGAATGGTGCCGAGTTACTCATCATCATGATTGACTTCCCCAAACCTATTTGTTTCTTTCTAACTTCCAACCAACATCTCAACTTTTCTTTCACTTGCTTTTCATTTGCTTGCTTCCAAATTCCCGGATAGGTAAAGGGAGGCAAATATGTATATGAGGGGCTAAGCATGATCAAGAAGAAGAAGAGAAGAGAATGAATTGCCTTAATCATCCCAGGAAGAAATTGATAGAACTTATCATGTGGTGTCAACCTTCAAATTCAACATAATTTGGATAAAAATAAAGTATTAAACATGCCACAAATTTCAAACAAAGCATTTTGCAACTTAAACATATCATAAAACCTTTCAAACATATAAAGATTTGAAAACCAGTTTGCAAACAAAATCTTCACTGAGGTCATGTCTAGATAAGAAGCACAAAAATCGTTTCGAAAACTTTCTCATTTAAACCGCCTCGGTCGACATGTTTTAAGTCAACCAAGGTGCTGCACCTCGATTGGTCAGAGTCACTTCGGTTGAGGTCATAAAATTTTTTTTCGTAACCAGTTTTTCTCAATCAAATAACCTGTATGCATGCATGTAGTCTCAGATAAACACATAGAGCATAAGAAAATCATAAATATCCGAACCGAGTCATACAAGCATACACATAAGTCATGTAAATACATCCAAATACCCCATACTTGGGACACATTGTCCCAATGGGTCAAAATAAGTCTGAAAGAAAAGTACTCACCGGACTTAAGCTGAGCTGTATAATAAATAAATAAAAGAAATCCCTGTAAGCTCTAGTCCTGATCTGTTGGTGGTGGTGGTGGATATGGCACGTACGGACGTTGGGAAGGATCAAAGGGGTAGCCCATTGATAACACGATTTATAACATAGTTTTAGGTGTACATTTAGATAGAATTCTCGCTCATTCACGCATGATCTAGCATTAGTTCAAGATGTTTTGCACCCAATTCACATATTTTGTCGAGATAGACATCTACACGGACTTGTGCGCGTTTTGTAGGTATTACGGGAAGTTTAGGAGCTTAAACGATGCGTTTGAGGATCGTTCATTTAAATGACACACCCTCGGAATCATTAGGACACAAGCCAAGGGCAAAGAAGGACTCATGGAACCTTGCCAACACAAGCCATGCACCAAACCACAGCTTAATGATCCAAGGCGAAGTTTCTGCATAGAATCACGGTTCTCTGACGAACCACGGCCGTGGAAATGACCGTGGATTTTGCCAGATTCTCGTGACAGCTGTGCCACGACTCTCATGGCCAGCTCATGAAGGATTTGTTATAAAAGTGGTCCTTCATGGGTTGTTTGAGGCAGCTGGGGTAGTTTGGGAGCAGCTCATCCATTATCCATTTCTCTCAAACAAATATATTCTCAAAAGAAGAAGATTTTTCTAGGAAGGAAAGTGTCAAAGAGAAGAAGGAGAGTTCCATTGAAGAAGAGGAGGAGGAAACACACCATAGCTTTCTTGTATTTCGGATTTCGTTTTCTAGAGATTGTATGAACCCTTGAACCTTCTTTTGGAAGGGTTGTAAGTGACTCTATTCTAATCTTCAGCTTAGTTTTGAATTAAGTTCACTTGTGCACCTCTCTTCTCTCATTATCTTGCAATTGATGTTTTGATTTTATGTTTGTTTGTTTCAATTTCCATTATGAATGTTGTAGGCTAAATTGATGTGGTTCTAGGGTAAGGAAAGGATGGTTATGGCTAGAACCGTGATAGGATGAACTTAGATTTGCCTTTGGATGACTTTTGCTTATGAACGTAGTTACTGTTAGGAATCACGGGTAGTTCTTGAAGAACCACGGCCGTGGTGTAGGAAGAACAGCCCGTGATTTTCCCTAATTTGAAGAATCTTGCCTTAAACCTATAAAATGTTGAAAACCTAATTGTTGCTGAGTTTAACCTACCTAGTGTAGTGACTAAGTGCTAGGAGAGACTTACCCGGTAATCCTTGCCCTTAGAATCTAAAATAGCAAACCTTAGGTAGTGGTGAGCCTAATAAGCCACCATTGGATTAGATGTGCTAGGATAGTTGCTTAGGACTTCCCTTTCCAAGACTTACCCGGTAAGGATAGGTTAGATCCCTAATTTACAATCCGGTTTGTGTAGAATTCCTATCCTTAGGCTCTTAGAGACCTACCCGGTAATAAGACCTTAGGTGTGGACTAGTTGGACCATGAGACCTACCCGGTACTTGATCCCAAATTAGATACACTTAATCCCAACATATATTAGCTAATCCAAAGATCGAATAGATAACTTGAGTTCTATGCCATAATCGGAACTTCCGACCCCTAGAATCCGTCTTTCTTTTCCTTGATCATTATCTTATTTGGTTTGTTCATCTGTGCTGATTTTTATTCTAGTTTAATTGCCTTGCATGAATTGTGATCTTTGATTGATCACTAAAACCGACCAAAAACAATTTAGATTTTCACTTCTTTGTTTCCCTCTTTTCTAACCTTAGACCTTCACTAAACTTAATCACAAAACCGAGTCAATTTCACCTTAGTCTTTGCGTTCGACCTCGGAATACTATCCATGCTACAAACGTCCCGTACACTGCGGGTGCGCTAGAAGTTAGGATAATTATAACGAGTATAAATTTAAGGCTTATTGCGTGCACACTTTTTAGCGTAACAAGTTTTTGGCGCCGTTGCCGGGGACTAGGTCTAGATTGAGTCTATTTTGTGATTGTTTCTAGCGTAGATCTTTCTTGTTGCTTTTGATCTCTCTTTGGTTGGTGTCTTTGCTTTTCAGGACATCTATTACTCTTTAGGTGTATGCGAAGATCTCGTGGAAAGGATTTAGCTCCATTCGATCCCGAACCGGAGAAAACCCTTCGATCTAGATCCAAGAACATCCGAAAAGAGAGAGAGATGGCCGGTAGAAATCTTCAAGCTGAGTTAGATGAAGCCTTAGAGCAAATAAGGCTAAGAGATGAGCTCTTGGAGGAAGAAAGGAGGCTTGCCAATGAGAGGCAAGAGGAAACAAGGAGGGAGATTGAGGAGATTAGGCAAGCCCTTGTTCAAGGAGAGCTTAATCGCCGACAACCTCCACCTCCTCCACCACCGATGGTACAACCGCAGCCGGCGGCCAATGTTAGGGTTGTTCGGATTGCTATCGAGGAGCCACAAACCCTAGGGAGACGTATGGATCCAGCACAAAGAGCACACCGACCGGGTGTGAATCTAGGAGATCCCGCAACCCACAACTATGAGCTCCGCCCTCAAGTTCTATAAATGATCCGGCACAATCAATTTGGAGGGATGGAAGGAGAGTCTCCTCACCAACATTTGATGAACTACGAGATTTTGATGGAGACTCTTAGACCGCCAAGATTGGAGAGCAACAACCATAAGCTTAGGGCTTTTTCCTTCTCTCTCAAGGATAAAGCCTTGGCTTGGTATCAATCTATTCCGCAAGGGCTAGTTGGTACTTGGGAGGAGATGACAACCGAGTTCTTGACCAAGTTCTTCCCACCTTCCAAGACCACCGAATTAAGAGGAAAGATCAACGCCTTCGTGATGAGGGATAGAGAAAGTTTGTTCAAGTCTTGGGAGAGATTCAAGGACCTTCTCCTAGATTGTCCACACCATGGCATACCAAAAATTGAGCTATTGGAAATCTACTTCAAGGGACTTGATAAAGATAGCCAATTCAAGCTTCAATCCCTCTCCGGTGGGACTTTCATGGAGAAACATGTAGATGATGCTTGGGAGTTTGTGGAGAAGCAAGCTCTAGTGATTGAGAAGTACTCTCATAGGAAGAGTGAAGGAAGAAAGGCGGGAGCATATGAGGTGAGCGAAGTCACCATGAGCAATTTCAAGCTTGACGCCATCAACAACGAATTGAAATCCTTGAGAGAGTTGTGTACTACAACCTTGAAGAGCCAAGCAACTCCTCAAGTGCTTCCACAAGCTAACTTGTCTTCCAAGGAGGAGGATGTGAATTATATGGGAAGGGGCAACTTCAACAATTACCATGGCTCAAGAAATTTCAACAACAACCGGCAATTCAACAATTACCGGCCCAACCACAACCATCCCGGGTTTTCTTACTCTAACCCGGATGGAGCCTTGAACCCTCCCGCCTCCTCAAGCACAACTCCACCACAAAGAGCTTCACAAGAACCTCCACCCGGTTTTCCTCAACCTTCAAAGGATAGAACCGAAGTCATGTTTGAGCAATTGCTAGGAAGGTTGAGTGGACTTGAGAGCACCGTGACTTCAATTTCTAAAGCTCAAAAGGTCTTGGAAGCACAAGTCTTTAAAAAGGCGGGTGAATCACATAGAGATCCGGGAAAGCTTCCCGGAAGAACCGAAGACAACCCAAGAGGCCAAGTGTCGGCTATCACAACAAGGAGTGGGTTAAGTATGAAGGATCCTTTGCCCAAGGACCAAGCTAAGGGAAAGCAAGTAGTGGTAGAAGAGGGAAGAAGGCAAGAAGATGGAGGCAAGAGCAAGGATGTAGAGCCAACTTATGTGGCACCGCCTCCATACAAGCCGCCACTACCATTCCCACAATCAAGAGCAAGAGCTCGTTTGGACAATCACTTTGGTAAGTTCCTTGAACTAATGTCCAAGTTACATATTAACATTCCGTTCATGGATGCCATCTTAGGAATGCCGGCATATGGGAAATTTTTGAAAGAAATACTCTCCAACAAAAGGAAGTTGGAGGAGTATGGGGAGATAAGGATGACCAAGAGATCCTCGGAATTGATCCAAACCATGAAGGAAGAAATGCCTCCCAAGCTAAGGGATCCGGGCTCCTTTTGCGTCCCAATAGGAGTGGGAGACGTGAAGTACGAGGCCCTTTGTGATCTTGGGGCGAGTGTAAGCATCATACCGCTTGCACTTAGCAACAAGGTCGGGTTAGGAGAGCCAAAGCCGGTCAAGATGACCCTCTATATGGCGGACCGTTCTATCACTCATCCGGTTGGGATTCTAGAGGACATTCCGGTGCAACTAGGAGGATTCTACGTGCCTATTGATTTTGTAGTGTTGGACATTCCGGCGGATTATCCGGTTCCTATCATCTTAGGAAGACCTTTCCTAGCCACCTCCGGTTGCCTAGTGGATTGCATGAACGGGACTCTCTCCTTCAACATCGGGGAAGAGAACATCAAGTTCAAGCTTTCCACAATGATGAAAGGGCCAACCCTTGATGAAGATATCTTCAACATAGTCGAGCAAGAAGAATCTAGAGAAATTGTGAGCTCGATCTTGATCAAGGATCCCTTGGAAAAGGTTCTCACCTTAAGTATGATGGAGGAAGGTGTTGAAGAGGACTGCAATGAAAAGATCAAAGCCTTGGAAGCCTTGGATGAGGAGCCAAGAGTTGGATTTGAAAGCCACGAAGAGGTGATGAACAGCTGCAAATTCCACGGTCGAGATTTATGTTCCACGGCCGTCAAACTTTCTGGACAACTCCGAGAAGCAAGCTTGGCAAGAACCACGGCCGTGGAAGATGAACAACCCGTGTTTCCAATCGTGGTTTTCCCTGAATCAGCTCTTGATGATGATCACGCTTTTAGGAGCCATGGGGAGTCTTCCTTTGCTTTGGATTCATCTCATCCAACCTTATTTGGATCATCTTCAACCGATAAAGGTCCTCCCTCACTTGAACTTAAACCCCTTCCCTCTCATTTAAAGTATGCATTTCTTGGTGATAATTCTACGTATCCGGTGATTGTTAATGCATGCTTGAGTGATGATGAACTTGCTAAATTGCTGCATGAACTAAGATTGCATAGGAAGGCCGTTGGTTATACTATTGATGATTTGGTTGGCATTAAGCCATCTTTGTGCATGCATAAGATAATGATGGAAGATAACCACAAACCCTCTATTGAACATCAAAGGAGATTGAACCCTATAATGAAAGAGGTGGTCAAAAAGGAAATCATTAAGTTGCTAGATGCGGGAATTATCTACCCTATCTCGGATATTAAGTGGGTTAGCCCCGTTCATGTAGTGCCTAAAAAGGGTGGAATGACGGTAGTAACTAATGAGAATAATGAACTAATACCGACTAGGACGGTTACGGGGTGGAGAATGTGCATTGATTATAGGAAATTAAATATGGCCTCTAGGAAAGATCACTTCCCCCTCCCCTTCATTGACCAAATGCTAGAAAGGTTAGCTCAACACTCTCATTTTTGCTATCTAGATGGATATAGTGGATTCTTCCAAATCCCTATCCACCCCGATGACCAAGAGAAAACGACTTTTACATGTCCATGGGGTACCTTTGCATATAGGAGAATGCCATTTGGGTTGTGTAATGCACCCGCCACCTTCCAAAGGTGTATGATGGCTATCTTTTCGGAATACATAGAAAATATCATGGAGGTGTTCATGGATGATTTCTCTGTTTATGGTTCTTCTTTCGATGATTGCTTGGCTAACTTGTCATTAGTGTTGCAAAGATGTGAGGAGACAAATCTTGTCTTAAATTGGGAAAAATGCCACTTCATGGTAAGTGAAGGGATTGTGTTAGGACACTTGGTGTCTAACCGTGGCATTGAGGTTGATAGGGCTAAGATTGAAACGATAGAGAAGTTGCCACCACCTACCTCGGTGAAGGGGGTAAGGAGTTTCTTAGGGCATGCCGGTTTTTACCGGAGGTTTATTCAAGACTTCTCTAAAACTTCTAAGCCTCTCACTAACCTACTAATGAAAGATATTGATTTTGTCTTTTCCAAGGATTGTCTTGAAGCTTTTTGTAGGTTGAAGAACGCCTTGATCTCCGCACCTATCATGCAACCTCCGGATTGGAGTCTACCATTTGAGATCATGTGCGATGCAAGTGATGTGGCCGTTGGGGCCGTTTTAGGGCAAAGGAAAGAAGGGCACACTCATGCTATTTACTATGCTAGCAAGACGCTAGATGATGCCCAACTCAACTATGCTACCACCGAGAAGGAGTTGTTGGCGGTGGTGTATGCATTTGAGAAGTTCCGCTCATACCTTGTTGGAGCGAAGGTCATAGTTTATACGGATCATGCGGCGATCCGTTATCTACTTACAAAGAAGGATGCCAAACCAAGGTTGATTCGGTGGATCCTTCTTCTTCAAGAGTTTGATTTGGAGATACGAGATAAGAAAGGATCCGAGAACTCCGTGGCGGATCACCTTAGTAGACTCCCACCATTAGAGCTTGGGAAGGACAACATCCCGATAGATGATTCATTCCGGGATGAACAATTGCAAATGGTGGAGGAATGCTTGTTCCAAGTGGCTAGAGGAAGTGAGCCGTGGTACGCCGATATTGTGAACTACTTAGTGTGTGAGGAAGTGCCTCCCGGACTTACATATGCACAAAGGAAGAAGTTCTTCAACGATGTAAGGTATTACTATTGGAGTGAGCCACTTCTATTCAAGAGAGGCCCGGATGGGGTGCTTAGAAGATGCATACCGGAGGATGAGGTGGAAAGTGTGATCCGGCATTGCCACTCCTTACCATGCGGAGGCCATGCTAGCTCACACAAGACGTGTGCAAAGGTATTGCAATCCGGTTTTTATTGGCCTAACTTGTTTAGGGATGTGCAAGGTTTTGTAGCGGCATGTGATGCTTGCCAAAGAACGGGCAACATCTCAAGGAGGAATGAAATGCCTTTGAATAACATCCAAGAAGTTGAGATTTTTGATGTGTGGGGTGTAGACTTCATGGGACCATTCCCTTCTTCATGTGGCAATCTCTACATCCTATTGGCGGTGGATTATGTGTCAAGATGGGTAGAGGCAATCGCTTCTCCTACGAATGATGCCAAGGTGGTACTGCGATTCTTCAACCGGGTGATCTTCCCTAGGTTTGGAACACCAAGGGTAATCATTAGTGATGGAGGGAAGCACTTCACAAATAGGAACTTTGGAGTACTTTTGGCCAAGTATGGGGTGACTCATAAGGTGGCAACACCCTACCATCCCCAAACTAGTGGTCAAGTGGAGATCTCCAACCGAGAGATCAAGGCCATCCTCGAGAAGACGGTGTCTAGGACAAGGAAGGATTGGGCTATGAAGCTCAATGACGCACTATGGGCATATAGAACCACCTTCAAGACACCAATTGGAACCACTCCCTACAAGTTGGTCTATGGCAAGTTTTGCCATCTCCCGGTGGAAATGGAGCATAGAGCTTATTGGGCCATTAAGTGGCTAAATTTTGACCTCAAGGAAGCGGGAGAAAAGAGGTTGCTTGATATCAATGCCCTTGAGGAGCTCCGGTTGGAAGCTTATGAGAATGCCCGGATCTACAAGGAGAGAACCACAAGGTGGCATGATAAGAGGATCATTCCAAAGGAGTTGAGTGAAGGAGATCTTGTCCTCCTCTTCAACTCAAGGCTAAGGCTCTTCCCCGGAAAGCTCAAATCAAGATGGACCGGGCTATATGTGGTGAAGAAGATCTTTCCCCATGGAGCTATTGAAATAGGAGGGGAGCATTGTGGAAATTTCAAGGTGAATGGGCATCGCTTGAAGAAGTATATTCCGGGAGCCCCGGTAGACATGATTGCCCCGCTTCACCTCGAATAGACGCTCCCGAGTTTGGTCAAGCTAATGACCTTAAAGAAGCGCTTGGTGGGAGGCAACCCATTGGTAACATTTTTTTTCCCTTTTCATATTTTTTTGCTTAGATTTTTCTGTTTTTGTGTGCTTTGTGTGTGTTTTGTCTACCTTCGTGTGTGTGCTAGAGCATTAGTGGCATTGGAAGCCTCTCTTGGCAATGAAAATGATGATGATGACACCCTCACCAATTATGGGTGGAGCGGACGCGGAACTTGGACGGCTAGCGGTGCCTAGCGCAGGTTCCGAAGCTTTGAAGGATGCTTAGAGCTCTCTACCATGGTTGAAAGGATCATCCAACATCAATTCACTTGAGAATTCCAAAATACCATGGCAAACAATTTTACATTGTGAGAACCTTCTTTCACTCTCTTTACTTGAATACCACATTGGGGACAATGTGTTTCTAAGTATGGGGTGGGGTTTGCATGATCCTTTGCATGATGAGCATCTAGGATAGGCTAATATTTTGCACATGTCTTGCATTGTACATACTTAAAACGAAAATCCCATAAAAATCAGAAAATTTAAAAAAAAATTTTTTGTGCTTTCTAGGCTTGGATATGATCCTAATGATGAAACTTGTCTTGTGATTGGCTATGGATGGCCTTATGTGTTGAATTGATAAATGCATATGTGGACTTGAACTACTTCTCTTAAATTATATGAATGACTTGTGATCATGATGATTGCCTAGAATGGATTGAGTATTGAAAGTCGAAATTACATGATAGTTCTTGCATACCATTTAGGAATGAATGAGGCATTTCATCTTTCTCTACTTCTCATCTTGATCATGATTGCTTGAACACCTCAATTGATATAAATCGACCTCCTTTAAACCCATCCGGGAATAGGAGCATGCTAGTGTGTTGAAATGTGCGAAAAGCAAGTGCGGAGTGAAGATGTAATGAAAAGAAATGTCGTGAATGAAATGCTGAAATTATTGTGGAAGTGTAGCCAAAATATAGGTTTGGGGGCGTTGGTTTAAATGACAAGTAACTCGGTACACTTCACATAATCGGGTGTTGGTGCCTTGCCAAAGTCAAATAAACCAATAGTCCTAACGAGCTTTGGTATGTGTGCCCGGTGTGGATGCACCTCGAAAACTAAGAAAAAGCCCGAGGACGGCTAATCACCAAGGTTTCGGCTTTTTGTACACCAATGCCACTGTCTCAAAAATGAGTTAAAGAAAAAGAAAAGAAAGCAAGATAGGGAAAAATATACACTTGGGGGAAGTTGATCGAGGACAAGGATGTGGAGTTAGTTCCATTCCCGGATTAGCATCACATAACCTAGAGAATTCCCCACCCAATTGCAACGTTTCTTGGCCTTTTATGTCACAAGCCCTTTATGACCTACTTGCATATTTGTAAGACTTAGTAATCTAGATTGGATAGACTCTTGATCTTCTTGACCTCTTCATCCTCACATTTCATGCATGCTTTTGAGTTAAGTACAATTGTCTTTCCATGCCCTTATTGTTTGATACATAATTGCTTATCCAATTGCCATTGATCATGACTATGAAGGTGATCCAATAGTAGAAGCACAAACCCAAAAAGATTTTGCCATTTTTCTGCATACATAAATCATGTCATCTTCTAGTCTATATGTGGGAATTTGCTCGGGGACGAGCAAACCTTAAGTATGGGGTATTTTGATAACACGATTTATAACATAGTTTTAGGTGTACATTTAGATAGAATTCTCGCTCATTCACGCATGATCTAGCATTAGTTCAAGACGTTTTGCACCCAATTCACATATTTTGTCAAGATAGACATCTACACGGACTTGTGCGCGTTTTGTAGGTATTACGGGAAGTTTAGGAGCTTAAACGATGCGTTTGAGGATCGTTCATTTAAATGACACACCCTCGGAATCATTAGGACACAAGCCAAGGGCTAAGAAGGACTCATGGAACCTTCCCAACACAAGCCATGCACCAAACCACAGCTTAATGATCCAAGGCGAAGTTTTTGCATAGAATCACGGTTCTCTGACGAACCACGGCCGTGGAAATGACCGTGGATTTTGCCAGATTCTCGTGACATCTGTGCCACGACTCTCATGGCCAGCTCATGAAGGATTTGTTATAAAAGTGGTCCTTCATGGGTTGTTTGAGGCAGCTGGGGTAGTTTGGGAGCAGCTCATCCATTATCCATTTCTCTCAAACAAATATATTCTCAAAAGAAGAAGATTTTTCTAGGAAGGAAAGTGTCAAAGAGAAGAAGGAGAGTTCCATTGAAGAAGAGGAGGAGGAAACACACCATAGCTTTCTTGTATTTCGGATTTCGTTTTCTAGAGATTGTATGAACCCTTGAACCTTCTTTTGGAAGGGTTGTAAGTGACTCTATTCTAATCTTCAGCTTAGTTTTGAATTAAGTTCACTTGTGCACCTCTCTTCTCTCATTATCTTGCAATGGATGTTTTGATTTTATGTTTGTTTGTTTCAATTTCCATTATGAATGTTGTAGGCTAAATTGATGTGGTTGTAGGGTAAGGAAAGGATGGTTATGGCTAGAACCGTGATAGGATGAACTTAGATTTGCCTTTGGATGACTTTTGCTTATGAACGTAGTTACTGTTAGGAATCACGGGTAGTTCTTGAAGAACCACGGCCGTGGTTTAGGAAGAACAACCCGTGATTTTCCCTGATTTGAAGAATCTTGCCTTAAACCTATAAAATGTTGAAAACCTAATTGTTGCTGAGTTTAACCTACCTAGTGTAGTGACTAAGTGCTAGGAGAGACTTACCCGGTAATCCTTGCCCTTAGAATCTAAAATAGCAAACCTTAGGTAGTGGTGAGCCTAATAAGCCACCATTGGATTAGATGTGCTAGGATAGTTGCTTAGGACTTGCCTTTCCAAGACTTACCCGGTAAGGATAGGTTAGATCCCTAATTTACAATCCGGTTTGTGTAGAATTCCTATCCTTAGGCTCTTAGAGACCTACCCGGTAATAAGACCTTAGGTGTGGACTAGTTGGACCATGAGACCTACCCGGTAATTGATCCCAAATTAGATACACTTAATCCCAACATATATTAGCTAATCCAAAGATCGAATAGATAACTTGAGTTCTATGCCATAATCGGAACTTCCGACCCCTAGAATCCGTCTTTCTTTTCCTTGATCATTATCTTATTTGGTTTGTTCATTTGTGCTGATTTTTAGTCTAGTTTAATTGCCTTGCATGAATTGTGATCTTTGATTGATCACTAAAACCGACCAAAAACAATTTAGATTTTCACTTCTTTGTTTCCCTCTTTTCTAACCTTAGACCTTCACTAAGGGGGGTGTATTCAATCGAGACTTTTAAAGATTTTGACGGATTTTTAATAATCATAGGATTTGCAAATTCTGTGGGAAATTTTAATTCTATATAGAGTCAATACAGATTCTGTGGAAATCTTATGTGTTGGGGGAAGATTTCTATGGATTTTAGGTAGTTATAAAAGTAATGAAGAATCCTACAAAATCAATAAAATAATAAATTCTTTTAAAATCCACAAACTTTTAAATATCATAGGAATTTTATGGAAAATTTTAAATCCTAATTGAATACCTACAAATTTATATGGACTTTTAAAAATCTATATTCAATACCCATAGACTTTTAAACTCCAAAAAATTCATATAGACTCTTAATTGAATACACCCCCTTAAACTTAATCACAAAACCGAGTCAATTTCACCTTAGTCTTTGTGTTCGACCACGGAATACTATCCATGCTACAAACGTCCCGTACACTGCGGGTGCGCTAGAAGTTAGGATAATTATAACGAGTATAAATTTAAGGCTTATTGCGTGCACACTTTTTAGCGTAACACCCATAGTGTGCTGGAACTGTATCTCCAACATCCGGCGCTGGTAGTGCTGGCTCTCCCTCATCTCCAACATGTCCAAGGATAGAGCGGCGTAAGAGTCGATCATCTGATCCGTCAGCTCGTCTATCCGTCTGTGAGCTACGGGATCCCGCTGTTTGCGGACTCTGCGCCTGGCTGGACGTGATGGTGGTGCAGTTGCCTCCTCCTCAGTCTCCTCGTCGTCCAGATCGACGACTGGTATACTGGGACCGGCTGCGTCCGTCCCTGTCTCCATGGCAGCACCGCCATCGTCCTTCTCATTCTCCTCTTGTGCCTGAGCCACTGCATCTCTAGCGTCCTCAATGTACGGGGCCCATGCAGTGGACCAATACTGAGGATCATATACAGAAAACTAGGATGACCACCTAATACCCTGAGGTGCAGTCTGCTCCCAAGGTATCGCCACATATGGCGTAGTAAGTCCACGAGGAACTAGAATCCTCCTAGTGATCATCTCCTGCATCCCTAGAGGCTTGGCAGCCGCCACTAGTGTACATTCACTCAAATCCAGTCCCATAACTGTAGCTATGTGGGTCACTAAACCGCCACAACAAATATCTCCCTTCGTCTTTGCCTTGATCCGGTACAGATCCTCAGCTAGCATAGCACCGAAATCAGGCACACCCCCAGTCACCATGCAAAACAAAATTAAAAGCTCCCCCTGTCTAACCTTCTGGGGCGTCTCAGTACACGCCAGAAGTGTCTCGTTGAATATCCTGTGGGCGAGTGTGAAAGCGAGGTGGAAGATGATCCGCTCCCTGGAGTCTCCAGGTCTCCACCTATCAGCATGCTCAACTACACGAGCTTTCTGTCCCCAGAACTGTCGAGCTACAGCTCGAGAAGGAAAATTGGGAAGCCGAAGACATCTCTCCACTGATCCATCGGTACTAAATAATTCCGGTTCAGCAACCGGTACTTGATGGCCTACTTTGCAGGCAGGTGAGTCACAAAGCTCACAAACTCCACTGTAGGCTCGAGGTAGGCTGGAGCCTTGATCTCCATAAACTACTCCAGCCCGACCACCGAGACCATCCGTCTCAAATCCTCCGCAACATATAAACAGTCAAAAAAGGAGATATCTAGAAACTGTGGCGCAATCACTGGGCGCGTACTGATGCGGTCATAGTCGGCTCGGTGACACTCATATATCACCGGTATGGAAGGTCTAGAAGAAGAAGAAGAAGAAGGGGAAGATCCATCCCTCAGGACAATCTGGCGATCTGACTTGGAACTCATTCTCTCTCTCTGTCTGACAGGTCACCTCGGTTGCTTGTCAGAACTCAAGAATCACCTCGGCCGAGGTGTAGGTCGACTAGACCGAGGTGCGAAGCTATTCGATTTCAACTCTCTGGAATTCAGTTCTTTTCCCCCGATTTTACTACCAATTGCTTCCTATGGGGTACTGAAGTCTTTTTCAACAAAAATCAGTGGCAAACAGAGCCAATTTCTTCCAAAATCTACGAGAATAGAGAAGTTAGGGTTTTCGAACGTTTACCCGGATTTGGTCGATTCGAGGCGTTCTTGTTGCAGATTGTTGATTGCAATTGGTTCCCCTAGCCTTTCCTTGCAGAATGGGAGCAAGAATCGTCAAAAACGATCGAGAAACAAAGAAAAAGAGATGGGAGGGCGCCGCGGTCGAGGGGTAAGTTAGGAGGGAAGAGAGAGAAATCGTTTCCCCTTTTATACCCCTCACCGATTCTGCTGTCACCTTGGTCGAGGTGGTCCCGACTGGACCGAGGTGGAATTTTTTCAGCCCTAGTCGCCTCGGTTTCTCAAGAATCATCTCGGTCGAGGTGCTGTGACTGCAACCGAGATGTGTCTCAGTCAAACTCCATCTTCTCAATTTCTCGAACTTCTATCCTTCTAGTGTTGCTGCTGGGTAGTATTCTTTCCTTAGAAAGTACCTAGTTTCTGTCTAGGATGCCAAAAACAAGCAAAGCGAAGCAAAAGCAAACTATCTAAAGCTAGTCTAGGAAAAAGGGAAAAAAAAGCAATACCTTGGGTCACCTCCCAAGAAGCGCTTGGTTTAAGGTCTCTAGCTGGACCGTACGGTATCCCTAAACAAGGTATAGTGGTGCAATCTCCTCGACCCGGACTTCCGGTTGGTATTTCTTTAGCTTATGCCCATTGACCTTGAAGCTTCCACTTGTTTCTCCCCGAATCTCAACTGCACCATAAGGGAAAACACGTTTCACAACGTAAGGTCCTGTCTATCTAGATTTCAACTTACTTGGAAAGAGGCGGAGGCAGGAGTTGAAGAGTAGAACTAAATCTCCTTCTTTGAATTCCTTAAGAATGATACGCTTATCATGCCATTTCTTTGTCCTTTCCTTGTAGATCTTGGCATTCTCATAAGCGTTCAAACGCAGCTCCTCCAGCTCATTGATGTCCAATAGTCGCTTCTCACCGGCTTCCTTGATATCGAAATTCAACCATTTGATTGCCCAATATGCTTTGTGTTCTAGCTCAACGGGCAAATGGCAAGACTTCCCATATACCAAATTGTAAGGGGTGATACCAATGGGAGTCTTGAAGGCAGTCCTATAGGCCCAAAGAGCATTGTCCAACTTCATGGCCCAATCCTTCCTCGTCCTAGAGACGGTCTTCTCCAAGATTGCTTTGATTTCTCTATTCGAGATCTCGACCTGTCCACTAGTTTGAGGGTGATAAGGGGTTGCTACCTTGTGGGTTACCCCATACTTCGATAGAAGTGCTTTAAACTTCCGGTTGATGAAATGTGTTCCCCCCATCACTGATGATGATGCGTGGAGTCCCGAAACGTGGAAAGATAGTCCTATTGAAGAACTTCACAACCACCATGGCGTCATTAGTGGGAGAGGCAATGGCTTCCACCCATCTAGGGACGTAATCGACATCTAGGAGGATGTAGAGGTTTCCTCCAGATGATGGGAAAGGTCCCATGAAATCAACTCCCCATACGTCAAAAATCTCAACCTCCTGGATGTTATTGAGTGACATCTCGTTCCTTCTAGATAAGTTCCCTGTTCTTTGGCATGCATCACAAGAAACAACAAACGTTTGCACATCCTTAAACAATGTAGGCGAAAAGAAACTGGAACGTAATACCTTAGCGCACGTTTTGTAAGCGCTAGCATGCTCTCCACAAGGGAGCGAGTGGCAATGCCGTATGACAATAACAACTTCATCTTCCGGAATGCATCTTCGAAGCATCCCGTCTGGACCTCTCTTAAATAGTAGAAGTTCATCCCAATAGTAATGGCGTACATCTTTAAAGAATTTCTTCCTTTGAGCGTACGTCAATCCGGGTGGTATTTCCCGGCAAACAAGATAATTAACAATGTCAGCATACCAGGGTCCTTTATTATCAGAAGTTTAGTGGAGAATGTGCTCCACCAACTATGGCTGAGTTTCAGAAAAGGGAGTAAGAAGTTTGTTATTCTCAGTTGACGGTATCTCGCTTTCGACCTCGGTCGAGGTCCAGAGAGGGTGACCAAGATGTTCTTCAGTCAAGAACATCTCGCTTGGTCCAGAAAGTGCCTCGGTCGAGGTACTGTAACTGGGACCGAAAATGGAGATCTTCTTCTCGTAGATTAGTTTTTCAATCTCAGCTCCTGGATCTTCTTCTAGTGCCTTTAAGCTCCGTATATCTACATCACAAGAAGCATCTATACCTTCCTCCATTAAGCTAAAACTAATAACTCTCTCAAGTGGATCATTAATAAGGATAGAGCTCACCAATTCTCTTGATTCTTCTTCATCATAGATGTTGAAGATATCTTCCTCCAGCGACTCTCCTTCCATTGCAGCAAGCAATGGAAACTCTACTTGATCACCACCAATGTTGAATTGCAACTTGGCGTTCTTACAATCCACATTGCAACCGGAACGTCTTCCAAAATGCCTACGGGATGGGTAATGGAGCGGTACGCCATGTATAATCTTATCTTCACCGGCTTGGGCTCTCCAAGTCCAATCTTCACACATAGCTCCAGCGGGATGATGCTCACGCTGGCTCCTAGATCACACAATGCCTCACAAGTTACATCCCCAACTTGAATGGGAATGCAAAATGAGCCGGGATCTCTCAACTTGGGTGGCATCTTTTCCTTCATGATTTGAATGAGCTCCGAGGATTTAGATGTCATCATTACTTCACCAATGTCTTCTAGCTTCCTCTTCCTTGATAGAATTTCTTTCCAGAACTTCCCATAGGCGGGCATCCCTAGAATAGCATCAAGGAAAGGGATATTAATATGTAGTTTAATCATCAAGTCAAGGAACTTACCAAAGTGCTTGTCTAGATGTGCTCTGACCCTTGACTGGGGGAATGGAAGTGGTGGTTTATATGCAGGAGGTGGAACATAAACTTCAGTTTTGTCCGACACTTTCTGAGGCTCCACCTCGGTCGGTACCTCGGCCGAAGTGTTCTTCGTCTGTACTTGGACCGAGGTGTTCTTCACTGGTATCGACCGAGGCACTAGATCTGTAGTTTTTAGTCCACTTCTCGTCGTTATTGCCATGATCTGTCCCTTGGGGTTGCTCTTTGTCCTTTCTGGGAGCTTCCCTGGATCTCTTGGCGCTTCATTCGCCTAATTAAAGAATTGTTGTTCTAAGTCTTTTTGTGCCTTCGAAAATGAAGTCATGGACGTCTCCATAGCATTGCGTTTGATCAAAATAGCCTCCAACACTGCATCTTTCTTTTCTGGCTGGGACGAGCTTGATCCAGGCTCCTGGCTGTTCAATGGAGTAGAAGAAGAAGAAGAGAGGAAAGGATTAGAAGAATTATTCGAATTGGAGTTAGAGTAAGGGTTACCCAAATTTTGATTGTTGGGCCTCCAATTGTTGCTGTTGGACCCTCTATCGTTGTTGTAATTGTTGTTCCGGGAACCATTGTTGTAGTTGTTGTTCCAAGAACCATTGTTGTTCCTTGAGCCTTGATATCCTTCCTCTTCCTTCTTGGTGTGAACAACCAAAAGATCCTTCAATTGCTTTACCTCATTCTTGAGGGATGTGAGTTGATTATCATTTGATGGAGCTTCTTGGAAATTAACTCTCTTAACTCCATTTTCAGCTCCTTGGTGCGAGTACTTCTCCATGTGCAAAGCTTGTTTTTCAATGAACTCCCAAGCTTCGTCAATCGGCATGTCCATGAATGTGCCGGCGGATAGTAGTTGAAGGCTGAATTGGGTAGCTCCATCTAATCCCTTGAAGTAAATCATCAACAACTCTATCTTTGGAATCCCATGATGTGGGCAATCCAAAAGAACATCTTTAAATCTTTCCCATGACTTGGACAAACTCTCCTTTTCCTTCGTGATGAATGCATTGATCTTCCCTCTCATTTCAGCAGTTTTGGAGGGGGGAAAGAATTTTGTCAAGAACTCCGTCGTCATCTCCTCCCAAGTGTTGATCTTTCGGAGAGGAAGAGATTGGTACCAAGTAAGCGCCTTGTCTTTCAAAGAAAAGTAAAAAGGCCTCAACTTGTAATTATTATTTTCCACCCTTGAAGACATCAAGGTGTCCATCAAAATCTCATAGTTTTGTAAATGTTGATGTGGAGACTCCCTTTCTAGACCTCCAAACTGGCATTGGCGGATCATGGAAAGAACTTGCGGTTGAAGTTCATAATCATGCTCCGTTGGATCTCCTAGGTTGACTCCTGGACGCCTCACTTGCTGGTTTGGGTCCATCCTTTGCCCTAGGGTATGTGGAATACCTACAAAAAGAACATCTCGGACTGGCACCCGTGGTGGAAGTATCTCGGCCGCGGCAACTGGAGCGGGGTCTTGCCTCGGTCGAGGGTCTGGTCGATGCAGAATCTGAGCTTGCAACTCAGCCATATCTGCTTCAATCTCTGCAGCTTTGGTGTGATTTTGCTCCCTTTTGCGCTGCAGTTCTTCCCTATTGAGGCGCAGCTGTTCCATCGCCTCCTTCAATTCGGCATCAAGATTGCGATTGTCTTGGTTGGCCATTTTCGCTTCTTTCAAGCGTCTCTTATATGTCTTTTCCGGCTCAGGATCGTAAGGACCGATTTCCTTCCCAGCACGGGTTCTTCGCATAAACCTAAAAAGAAGAACCTGCGAAAGTCACTCAAGTAGAGTGGTTAGTAATAACAGGGACAATAGCCCCGAAAGACAACCGCAACCGGCTCGGTCTAGACCAAGTCCCCGACAACGGCGCCAAAAACTTGTTCGCTCCAAATGGTGTGTGCAAGCTTTAAATTTATAACCCAAGAAGTATGCTTAAAACAAGGATGCGAACCCGCAGTGTACGGATCATTTGTAATAAAAGCAAGAATTCCAGGGGTCGATCTCAGGGACTTAGCTGAAACAAAGCAAGTATAGGTTGTCAATATTGCAACTAACCACAAAAAGCGATTAAAACAATCAAAGATGATAATAAAGTCAATTAAAGGGAATATGCAAATTCTAGGGATTAAAGCATCCAGTTATGGTTCCAACTCAAGATCTCAAGATAAGCGGACAAAGGTGAGGTTTTGCAAAGGGAAGGTGTTACTAAAGTGGAATAGATCACCGGGTAAGTCTCACTACTCACTAACTCCAAACCAAAAGCTCCTATTACCGGGTAAGTCTTAAGGTACTAAGGAAAGGAATTATAATCTTAAACCAACATGCCAACTAAGGGAATAGAATCAACCTTTACCGGGTAAGTCTGAGGCTAACTAACAAAGATGGGATGAAGGCACACTCAAACCCCAATAAAGGATAAACCTTTATTACGTACACTTATGATTTTGGGTAAACAAATAAAGGAATCACCGAAGTCTCATCCTAGGCTTGCATTGAACCAGGAAAGGTGTAATAAGAATAGGAAATTGGCAAACTTTAACACTTAACTCTCAATTTTGGATCAGAAAAGGTCACCTCGGTCAGTCAAGTTCCACCCCAGCCGAGATGTTTATCGACTGAACGAGATTTTCTAGGGTTAAGGATAAAGACTCGAGCTTTCAGGGTCCTACTGGGATTAAGATTATTCTATCATTGTTTTTCCCACAACTTTCAGCCAATCACCCTAGAATCGCACAAAGAAATTAGCCACTCATCATCATGAAAGCAACAATCAAATATATTGGAAGAGAATGAATATTTGAACACAAAAACCTTAAGAACAAGGCTTCAATAACTGAATCAAATATCAAACAAATAAGCGTTCCTTGAATTACAAATCCAACAAGACAATCAAACAAAAGGGAATCTAGGAAAGTCTTACAAATCCCTTCAAAAGCTATATGTGAACTATAATCCTTCCTTGATTGATCTTCAATCTTCCTTCCTTCCTTCAAAGCTCCGGAAAAATCCCTAAATTGCAGGATGCTCTCAGCCTCTAAGCATGCCTTCACTTGTGAAAAATCCAACCCTTTATATAGGAGAATTATCTTTCAAAGATAAAATATCTTAAAAAGATAATTTCCTAATAAAATATATCCATATCTCAAAAATAGATCTCCCAAATATATGATCTTCCTTCCAAAAATCCAGCCCAAAAATATAAGATCTCTCCTTCAAAAAATAAAAGATCTCAGCCAAATAAAATATATCTCGCCGCGTCAGGGTGTTCGCCTCGGTCGGGGCGCTCCTCTAGATCACCTCGGTCGAGGTGACAATGTAGTCAACCGAGGTGACTCTCAGCTGAATGTCAAATTTCTCAAACCTGGTCCAAAGTAAATATTCTTTGTGAATTCCTTGCTTCCCGAGTTTTCTTTTAAGCTCCTGAATGTAGCTCCTATGACTCCTTTGCTCCTTAGCTCCATTTTAGTCCAAAACGTGTCATTTTACCTACGATTACAACGAAACTTGGTATAGAACTCGATTCCCGCAAAGGTAGATGAAACGACGATATAATCACATAATATACATCCAAACATGCAGATTATTGAAGATAAAACGTCTAAACGAGTCCAAAAATATAGACTATTATTCATGCTATCATCTCTCTCTAGGGGATAAAGCTTTTTAGAAGGAGAGAAAGAAAAACTATGTTTCAAAATGAAGATAACTTTTGTTCGCTTGAAGACTATAGATGTTTCTGTGCAGGCTTCTGTTTGTTCTTCATATGCCATATTCATTGGAGAGGTCTTCTAGCCGTTGGAGAGATAACCGTTCAAAGATAATTCTTCTTCTCCATGAAGATCGCTTCCTGGTTAAGATAAGATAGACGTTGTAGATGTTCTTCTCCTAAGAACACGTTGATCTCTTGGCTCCTTAATCTTCTCGTTGATTGTTGAGACAATCGTCAATTCCAGATCAGAGAATCTTCGTGCTTTTTGTTTAAGGATCTTGTAAGATCTTCTTTGTTGGTCGGTTGAGATCTTCTCCTGATCAAATCTTCATATATTCTCAAATCTCTCGAAAAAGATTTTCTTTGTTATTTGAAATCTTTTTGTTGTCCAACCTTGTCTTCCTTGTTTCTTTGGAATTCACTTCAAGGATTTTGAGATGGTTTTCGTTGTGCGTCCTTGTCTTCTTTGTGTCTTTAAAATTCATTTCAAGGCCTTTGAATTCTTTGACAAAACCTGCACTTAAAACCAAACCAACCAAGCATCTTGAAATATAATAATTCATTGGTTAGTATATCAAACTACTTCATTTGTGTTTAAGTCTTCCATCAGCAGCTCATGTTAAACCTTTATAAACAAGGTGGAGTTTTCAAAATGCTTATGCGGAATTATCTACTCGTGACATACCAAAATATTACAAAGTTCGAGAGACATTCTAGGAGAGTCAAGGAACTCGAAGTTTTCACCACAAGGATATTTGAGTCCATTTTTTTCTAGTAGCGTACATATTGATGTGCATGTCAAGAACGAATAGTTCACAAAGGAGAAGTTGATATCATCATCCCATAGAGTTGATCCAATCCAGAAGTTACCAAACTTGAGTCACTGTGAGACTAGTGATGAGCAAGGCTATGATTCGAGGTCGAATCAACTTCAAGAAGGGAAGTATGATGTGGGACCATCCTTGACATCTCCCACTAAAAATGGATAGATCACTGGGATAAGAGCAAGAGACACTCATGAAGAGGTTGCTAGCAGGATTATAACATGGGAGTATCCGGTATAATGGAGAATTGCATGGAAGGAACAAATCTTGGACATCCTGCAAATCTCAGCTGAGATTGTGCATATCCAGACCGAGATTTCCGAGATTTCTAATGGTGCGTGTTATCGAGTATAATCTCAATGTGCGGATTATTATCCTCTAGTTATCTTTTATTATTTTTAATACCTTTAAAACTCTAAACATTCGAAAGGTATTTGTTAATTTTTTATCCTATCTTTTAGGATTATCTTTTAGTTAGATTTCTTATTTTTTGTAGGAGAACCTTCCATATAAATAGCCTTAGAATGGGAGATTATTAGGTAGATTTGATTCGATTGATATTTCCACAAAAATGTGTGAACTCGCAACTTCAGTTACGAAGTTTGTGTTTTATTCATTCCTATACAATCAAAAGAGGGAGCCTTTGATTGAATCGTTGTGAGTCCTTGATAGGTCGTGCTTGTGTGTGTTAATCTTCTTAAAGATTGGTGCTCCTAGTCAATTATAGTCTCTCCTTGTGCTTGTCTTATTTATAAGGCTTGTGTAAGGTTAAAGAAGTGAGGGTCAAGGTAAGCTCTTCGTTAAGTGGTTTTGACATATAATTGGTAAAGGTTCTTTGTGGGAATACCTTGGTTCGTATCTTCCTATATTTCCATTAATTTCATTCCATATAACCATCTTGTTATCTTTTCATCATCGATCCATCCAATTCACGTTCTTTGCCTCAAATTTTCATAAATCTCGGCCAACACAAGAATCTCGTCCGAGATTCCTTCTTTGAGACTATTCGTGGACTTCCAATCTAGGTCAGGAAATCGTGGTTCAACTCTACATCATTTTGTTTCTTTATCTTCCATAAAATCGGAGAGGGGCCAAGTTGTATAAAGTAACTAATAGTGGATCAACAAGTGATGGAACATGTAACATAGTCGGCATCACAAAAGGATTAGGTTGAGAGGACTGTTATTAGCCAACATAAGACGTTGTTGAGGGGCAGGCTTGATGTAACGTAAAACTCTATCAACAACGAGCCATTAGTTGGTTGTTGGTGCATGTATGGATTAAGAGAGAAGATGGTCGGGTCTCATGATGATTAAATTGATGACTCTACCAACGAGACGCCTATATTGATCGGGATGTGCAAACAACGGGTTGTCATGAGTAGCAAGACCATGATTTTGTTCCACCGGAAAGAATGCAGGCTTGACAACAATGTGCCTAGTTTCCTGTAAGAGGTCCAAGTCATATGTTCTTTGAAAAATATAAATACCATCACGGGAATGCATTATTTAATTTCCAAAAAATATTTTAGAATGCCAAGATCTTTCATATGAATACATATATGAAGATACTTCTTAAAACGTGATATAAAATGAGAATCATTTCCATCGATAATCAATCATCAATGTATACCAACACATGAATCGATAGTGAAGGTCAAATGAAGAAGTTAAGGATGAATCAACATGAGAGGGAACAAAACCGTAATGAAGAAGGGTAGAAGATAATTTAGAAAACAAATTACGCGGAGCTTGTGGGAGACCGTAAAGTGATTTCTTCAAAGCAACACACCTTGCGAGAATTAGAGGAAACCAAACTTGGAGGAAGATACATAAGTACTGCCTCGTCAAGATCGCCATGGAGGAAGGCATTGTGCACGTCCATTTTATGAATTTGTTATTGTTTGATTGCGGCCACTGCAATAAAGACCTTAACTGACACAAGTATAGCTACATGTGCAAAAGTGTCTGAGTAGTTTATACCTTCGATTTGTCAATCTCCCAAAGCGACAATACACTTTTGGTGGAAGATCGATCAATGGATCCGTCACAACAATGTTTGATGCGAAATACCCACTTGCATCCAAGAAAAAGTTTATTTGCTGGAAGATCGATCACTTACCATGTTTTGTTACGTTGAAGATCCATAAGTTCAACATTCATCGTAGATCGCCAATGTGGATTAGAAGAGCCTCCTTGGCAGGATATTATCTCAACATGAAGTTGAACTGCATTGACAAATTTTAAATGTCCAAGCGACATGTTAACATAAGAAATATGGTTAAGGATATGATACACAATACCTGTTGCAGAAGACGATGAAGAGACGGGGTGAGAGACGGTACTATTATCACAATGATAGTCAGAAAGTAAGATAGAAGGCTTGATTATTCTCGTGTTGCGTCAAAGAGCCAGTCGTAGGAACAATTGTTGGTATAAATGAGGGATTGGAGGAGGTTTCACGTGGATATATAGGATTAGATATATATAGAGGAGAGTAAGATATATGGTTAGGTGGGTTTTGATATAAAGAAAGAGAGGTGGGACCTACAACCAAAATAGACGAGGGAAATGTGGGATTAGATGGGATATATGGCAAGTTAAGTGTAACACCCCAAATTCTAGGAACTCGGTGTAAGAGCCTTAGTCTTCGAGAGATCCCGCACATGCGCCTCAGCTGAGACGCAGCTGCTGTCTACCTTTGGAGTTCTTGTGGGCCGCCCCTGCGCCCTTGGCTGGCCGCCCCTACGGCCAAGCCAGCCGCCCCCGCGGTTTGTGGTGGGCTGCAGCCGTCTTCTTTGACCTGAGCCTTGCTTTTTGACCTCTTCTTCCTTTATAATCTCTTATTCTCCTCTAGATGAGGGTTTACCCCTTTCTCTCACCTGCCCCATCTCTCCCTACGTTCATCTTCTCCTCTCTTCTTCCCTTGGATCCCTTCTTGATCTTTGTTGGAGTTTGGGTGAGTTTGTGTGCTTGTGAGCTTGGCTTTGTTGCTGATTGTGATGGTTGTTGCTGTTGTGCTTGTGATAAAGCCAACCTTGAGGTGTTGATAGAGTTCTGCTCTTGTTTAGGTTCAACTTGGTGAGATCTCTCTCCTTCTTCCCTTTCTTTCTTCTTTTCTTCCTTTCTATGCTCTTTTCTTTCTCCTTAGCTTAGGATCCACAAGATTGATCTTGTGGCAGCCTTGGTTGGCTTCCTTTAATGCATATATGTATGTTTATGTATGTGTATGGTTGCTGAATGAAGAAGGAGTGAAGACGATCAAGTGAAGAAGCAAAGGATAGCCGGAGGTGCATCTTCTGCACACCAGCCGCCCCTGCGCCCCTTTTGGACCGCCCCAGCGCCGGCTTGAGCTGCCCCTGCGCCACCTGTGAGCCGCCCCTGTGCCCACCTGCATCAGCAAGGTTCTACACTTGGTTCTGCAGGTGTGTGTTGCTTCTAGGCTTTCCTCAAGATACCTTTGTTCCCTCCTTTCCTAGTGTGAGTGTATAGGATCATCCTAGTATGTGAGGATGAGTTTTGATGAAGTTATGATCGATTTATACCTTGTACGGCTTTAAGGACTTAGGTTGATGTTAGTTGAGGTTTGAGGTTGAGTATGATCCCTATGGATCCCTTTGGGTCTAGGTGTGACCCCTTTGATGAATAGAGTTTAATATCTTTCTATGCCTTATTATTAGGCAGTTCCCCTCTCTCAGGATTGGAGGTTGTTTTTGGCTGATTGTGTTTGGGTTGTGTACGAGGTTGAGGTAAGTCCGTAGGACTTACTTAGCTACCATCCTTATATTGGATGTTTGCATGAGTGGTGTGTGCTTTATATGTTTGGTATGATAACATGAGGTATTGTTTATACTGACCTATGTTCTATTGACTGCCCCATTGCGTGGTTGTGATAACCTTTCCCTTTCATCCTGCCATGGAGTCTAGGAGGTTCTCTGATGTCAGGCCAGACCGTTTTACTGGAAGGACGCAATCCACTCCCATAGGGTACACGTATTGTGTGACCGATACTAGTACGGCTGGCTAGCAGACTCAGAGGCAGGGATGGTACGGTCCTCGTGTCACATATTTTCATCTATATATATATATACGCGATTGGAGTGAATGACTATTATATAAAGATAATTAATAGGTAAATGTATGATAGCATGTTGATGTGTTTATCTTTCATGATTGTGCTTGTGCTTATACATTACCTCATATACGTATGGTTAGCTAACGGTTTCATACCGTGTTGTAGATGTTTGCAGGTTAGGCGTTGCTGGGTGATCTCGCAGGGTGACAGGCCGAGGACTCTCGTACATTAGGTGGTTGGTTTGGGGTTTTTATGTTTCCCTCTTGCATGAAGATGATCTTTTGTACCTCTTGTGTGAGGATGTTGTTATATATACTCGGCTATGATGTTGGTTACCTTTGGTTGTACAGTTTATACAGTTTTTATGTATTTGTTTTATATCTGTCAGTGCCATGTTGTAAGGTCCAGTGAACTTGTTGTCAGGCTAGGGTCAGGATCCACTTTGAGATCCTAGCCCAATGTGACACTCCGAGTCCTGCGGATTTGGGTTGTTACAGAGTTGGTATTAGAGCCTTAGGTTGACAACAATGGCACTTGCTACTTGCAATGAGGTTTGATAGGTAAAATAAACAGAACCCGAAAGGGGTTTGACGTTTTCAAAAGTTTTTGGTTTTAAGTGTGGTTTTGGGTTAGAATGTACGAGAAGTCGTCACCTCTGCCATGGATCTCTGCAGCGTAGATATGTATACATATATGTGTATTATGGATTATGTGGATGTCTTATATATATATATATATCGATACATATGGCATATATATAGCCTTATAAGCTTAGGTGTGTATATCCTACAGATGGCTCAGACTAGAGCAGTATCTGTAGTAGGAAGAAGTAGGGGTACACCCCCTCTTCCTCCAGTAACGCCATGTCAAGGACCAGTTTTCGCTATTGTTTCGCCTATGGCAGAGAACGAGTTGAAGAGGCTGATCATGTCTCCATGAGTAGATTCGAGTTTTAGGAATATATGCGCCAAGTATATGAGGCTGTAATAGCGGGTAGACCTACACCAGATTAACCAACATTTGTGGGATCAAGTTAAGCTTCCAGATCAAAGAAGAAACAGCGGGTTGAATCAGTGAAAGATGAGGTAGGGGCTTCAGGTGGTGAACCGAGCCCGACTTATGGACGTTTGAGTAATTCTCGTTTCACACGGACTTCTGGTGAGACGAGGACCTGTTATAATTGTGGGAAGTCTGGACATATACGACCACAGTGTCCAAGATCGCCAGTGACTTGCTTTACCTATGGTAGACTAGGTTATAGAGTTGCCTTCTGTAGGCAAGTGGGAGTTGCATCACGACAGGGTTCTTCTTCTGCCAGTTTGATGGGAGGTGGTCAGAAGACACCTTTGCAGCAGACACGGGGACAACAGAGATTCCTAGATCATCCTTCTGCTGAGGGATCCGTTCCTTGGCCGAGTAGAGGTAGAGGCGTAGAGGTCGTAGTCGGAGTACCACAGACACCAGAAGAGCTCAGGGTAGAGCCTTTGAGCTGAGTAGTGCAGAGGAGTCACCCGCACTAGTTGCAAAGATGAGACATTTATGTCTCAACTGTGGCTATCTAGATCATTTGCGCTCTGAGTGCCCCTTGGCACCGATAGCTTGTTTCACCCGTGGTGAACTAGGCCATCTGGCCCCTTTCTGTCAGCAAGGTAGTGTTTTTCTTTCCTCAGCAGGACCTTCCTCTTTCCGGTGCAGAAAGAGTGGAAGTGGAGGCTATGGCGATGACCTCAGTGATACCTGAGGAGCATAGGTCCGAGATTGAGTGATGATATGCGGTGGAGATTCTGGTGTTAGCTGTTACAGGTACCATTCTCATTAATGGTTTACCTAGTGGAGTTTTGTTTGTTGTGAGTGTTATACACTTCTTATCTTTCGATGCATGCGTTAATAGGGGTCTAAGGTACCCGCGAGATATGTGTTTGTCGCATATATTCGGGGACTTGTGTGTGACTTGTAGACTTCTTTGTCATGCCTCAGGTGCATGAGAAGGTCATTATGTGTATGATTTGGAAGAATAGATATCATGTTGTGTTAGATATCAGTTGGAAGACTGTTATAGTCTCAACTGAGATCGATTAGATAGAGGTCTTCTAAGGTTACGACCTTTAACGAGGCGAGTCTTGTCATTAGTGCTATACGAGCAGCGAGTTTGATAACTCAAGGAGGTGATACTTTCTAATGTTATGTCATGAAGGAAAGAGATAGTTCCACGTTGGAGGATATTCTAGTGGTTATGAGCTTGTAGACGTGTTATTGAACCATCTAGTTTGCCGCTCCAGCGGAGTGTAGACATTGATATCAAGTTGAAATATGATACGAGACTGATTTGGAAGGCCCATATCTTATGGCTCCAATTGAGATGTTGGAACTGAAGAAGCAACCTGAAGAGTTGGTTGAGATGGGCTTCCTTTGCCCTAGTGTATTCAATGCCTCGTATTGACGACCTGGTGAATCAGCTTTAAGAAGCAATTGTGTTTTTCAGGATTCCCTTGCGCTCAGGATATCACCAATTGAGGGTGATAGAGCAGAATGTGCATAGGATAGCATTATGTACCCGTTATGGACACTACGAGTTGTAGTGATGCCATTTCGGCTGACGAATACCTTAACAGTCTTTAGGGAGTTAATGAATAACATCTTCATCGACTTCCTTGATCTGTTTATGGTAGTCTTAATTGATGACATTTCGGTATACTCTCGTGGCAAAGAGGAGCAGACCGATCATTTGAGGTCAGTTTTGCAGAGGTAGCCTTCTTAGGCGAGTTAAATACGAGTTAAGGGAATAAGTAGTTTCTCGGCTCAACCGATTACTACCAATGTTTTGAGGAGGTACACCAGAATTGCGTGGTCAAAGCAGTATGCCAGAGCTTTGAAGAGTTGAAGAGGCACTTGACGTCTGCTTCAATTCTATTATAGGCAGAACGTTTTGGGGATCCCGTGATTTACGATGGTGCACCCCAGCTAAGCTTAAGACGTGTATTAATACAGAGGAGTAGAGTTATTAATACGTGTGTCTACGGTTGAAGATGTACGAGGGGAACTACCGACTCATGATCTAGAGTTAGTAGTGGTAGTTCATGCCTTCAAGATTTGAAGACAGTACCTGTGAGATATTTCATGTCAGACTTCCACTGACCATAGGAGTTTGAAGTACGTTTTACGCAGTGGAAGTTGAGATACCGCCAGCGTCAATGACTTGAGTTGATCAAGGATCTTTAACCTAGAGATTCCATATCATTTAGAGAAATTGAATGTTGTCGCCGACAACTTGAACAAGAAGACGCCTCAAGAGAAGACTATTGCGAGACTGATTATTCAGCCTCAGCTTCAGAAGAATCTAGCTTGGCTAGAGTTGGACATCCAATTCCCTGATGAGGATACCCAGTTATACGCTTTAGAGGTTCTACCTGGTTTGTTGGATGAGATCCAGCAGAAGTAGGGGACCTGCCCGACCTTGATGAGGTTTAGAGAGAGGATGTCTTATGGTGAGGCACCATAAGCCCCAATGGAGTAGATGGGATGATGAGACGCCGCGACCGTATCTTTGTTACTACTGATGCAGAGCTGAGACAGAGGATCTTATAGTACACTCACTGCACACCTTACTCAGTACATCTAGGTACGAGTAATATGTACCACGAGGTGAGACGATTATATTGATGAATAAGTTTGAAACCGATGTAATCAGATTTGTGATACAATGTGTGACCAGTCAACAGATCAAGATAGAGCAATACCGATCTGGAGATGAGCTCCATGCACTACCAATGCAGTAGTGGAAGTGGGAGGACGTCTCTATGGACTTTGTGACGGGATTGAGGCCCAGTAGGTGTTTGATGTTATCTGAATTATTGGTGACAGATTAATGGAGCCGGCACTTTTCATTCCTATCAGAGAGATGTGGCCAGTGAGTGAATTGGCGAAGGAGTACCCTAGACAGAGAGGGAGACTCCATGGTATACCAAGGACAATCGTTTCTGATCGAGATGGGCGATTTACCTCGAGGTTTGACAACAAACTTAGACTGCTTTGGGGACAAGTCTACATTTCCCGAGTGTGTTTCACCCCCAGACAGATGCTCAGTCATGGAGGACTATCTAGACCCTTGAGGATATACTACGAGTTTGTAAGTTGGATTGGGAATATGAATGGTTAGATTACCTCCCATTAATAAGTTTATTATATGACAATGATTGATGTGTATCCATTGGGATGGCCCTTATGAAACATTATATAGACATAGATTCCGTATACCTTTATGCTAGAATTGGTCTAGTTGTATTAGTGGAATAACCCCTGATCACATTCGGGATTTTAATAGTTCAACTAACACTGATTAAAGGAAGAGTGCTGACCGTACAGAGTCGCCAAGTATCATATACAGAAAAAAGGCGTTGACCTCTAAATTTCAAGTGAGAATTCATGTCCAGCTGAGAGTATCTCCGATGTGAGACGTCAGATGTGTTGGTATAGAAGGGAAACTGAGTTCCCAATGTGTCGGTTTCTTGGAGATCTTTAGCAGAATTATGAAGGCAGCATAAAGATTAGCTTTGCCTATGAGGTTAGAAGGTGTTCACCCTGTGTTTCATGTGTCCTAACTGAGGGAGTATATATCAAATTCAAGACACCTTGTGAGTTATGATGATCCGGTAATTAGCCGAACCACACCTTTGTTGAGCATTCGATTCCATTCCTAGAATGAGATATGAGACGCTTGCATTCGAAAGACATTCCCATATTGAGGACATAGTGGTCGAGATGAGGACCTGAGGAGTCCACCTGAGAGACTGAGGATAGTATCTTGAGGAACTATCCAGAGTTTATGTCGGGACAAATCCATCTGTGTGAGCACGAGTAGACCTTAGTGCTATCTTGATGAATGATGTGCTTATGTGCTTATATGTCTTGATGTGTTATTCTATGCTAGCTATGATGTGATTTATGATCTTAGTATATCTTGATATGCTAGCGTGATGTATGTCCTAGCTGGAGATGATTATTTTCTCCTGCTATCTGAGTATGATTTATATTATGGCTGGAGATGGTTCTTTCCTCCATGCTATTTGAGTGTGATTAGGATATAGCTGGATATGGTTCTTTCCTCTATGCTACTTTGATGGACATAGTTTTAGTGGAGATGTTATTCCTCCATGCGATGTCTATGAGTATATTTTGGCTAGAGATGTACTTCCTCTATGCCTTGTGATGTGGTATGCCGAGAGACGTGGTTCCTCTACACCTTTGGGTAGCGTTATGGCCTTGTTTTCTAGAGTTGATGATTCCTCCATATTGATGTTTGAGGTTATAGATTGTTATAGGTTGTGATCTTTTGAATGGAGATGTGATACCTCTGATAGAGAGAGTGAGATTTATACCTCGGCCTATGGGTAGGATAGACTTTGGGATTTTTCAAGTTTCGGGACAAAACTTGTTTTTAGGGGGGTGAGATGTAAGAGCCTTAGTCTTCCAGAGATCCCGAACCTGCGCCGCAACTGAGACGCAACTGCTGTCTACCTTTGGAGCTGCAGCGGGCAGCCCCTGCGGCCTTGGCTGGCCACCCCTACGGATCTGTGAGCCGCCCCTGCGCCCAGGCCAGCCGCCCCTGCGGTTTGTGGTGGGCTGCAGCCATCTTCTTTGACCCGAGCCTTGCTTTTTTACCTCTTCTTCCTTTATAATCTCTTCTTCTCCTCCAGATGAGGGTTTACCCCATTCTTTCTCCTGCCCCATCTCTCCCTACGTTCATCTTCTCCTCTCTTCCTCCCTTGGATTCCTTCTTGATCTTTGTTGGAGTTTGGGTGAGTTTGTGTGCTTGTTAGCTTGGCTTTTTTGCTGATTGTGATGGTTGTTGCTGATGTGCTTGTGATGAAGCCAACCTTGAGGTGTTGATGGAGTTCTGCTCTTGTTTAGGTTCAGCTTGGTGAGATCTCTCTCCTTCTTCCCTTTCTTTCTTCTTTTCTTCCTTTCTATGCTATTTCCTTTCTACTTAGCTTAGGATCCACAAGATTGATCTTGTGGCCGCCTTGATTGGCTTCCTTTGATGAATACATGTATGCTTATGTATGTGTGTGGTTGTTGAATGAAGGAGTGAAGAAGATCGAGTGAAGAAGCAAAGGACAGCCGGAGGTGCATCTTTTGCACACCAACCGCCCCTGCGCCCACCTACATCAGCAAGGTTCTACACTTGGTTCTGCAGGTGTGTGTTGCTTCTAGGCTTTCCTCAAGATTCCTGTGTTCCCTCCTTTCCTAGTGTGAGTGTATAAGATCATGCTAGGTGTGTGAAGATGAGTTTTGATAAAGTTATGATCGGTTTATGCCTTGTACGGCTTTAAGGACCTAGGTTGATGTTAGTTGATGTTTGAGGTTGAGTATGACCCCTTTGGGTCTAGATGTGACCTCTTTTATGAATAGAGGTTGATATCTTTCTATGCCTTGTTATTAGGCAATGCCCCTCTCTCAGGATTGGAGGTTGTTTCTCGTTGATCGTGTTTGGTTTGTGTACGAGGTTGAGGTAAGTCCGTAGGACTTAACTAGCTACCATTCTTATATTGGGTGTTTGCATGAGTGGTGTGTGCTTTATATGTTTGCTATCCTGTCCTGGATCAGTTTCTCAATCTTAGCTCTTGGATCTTCTTCTAGTGCCTTTAAGCTCTGTATATCTGCATCATAAGAAGCATCTATACCTTCGTCCATTAAGCTAAAACTAATAACTCTTTCAAGAGGGTCATTAATAAGGATAGATCTCACCAATTCTCTTGATTCTTCTTCATCATAGATGTTAAAGATGTCATCCTCCAGCGGCTCTCCTTTCATTGCAGCAAGCAATGCAAACTCTACTTGATCACCGCCAATGTTGAATTTCAACTTGGCATTCTTACGATCCACTTTGCAACCCGAAGTTGCTAGAAATGGTCTCCCGAGAATGATAGTAATGGGATAATCTACGGGTATATAAAGTACAACAAAGTCTATAGGTAAATTGAAGTTACCTAACTTAACCGAAACGTCTTCCAAAATGCCCACGGGATGGGTGTTGGAGCGGTCCGCCATGTATAACCTTATCTTCACCGGCTTGGGCTCTCCAAGTCCAATCTTCACACATAGCTCCAGCGGGATGATGCTCACGCTGGCTCCTAGATCACACAATGCCTCACAAGTTACATCCCCAACTTGAATGGGAATGCTAAATGAGCCGGGATCTCTCAACTTGTGTGGCATCTTCTCCTTCATGATTTGAATGAGCTCCGAGGATTTAGATGTCATCCTTACTTCTCCAAAGTCTTCCAGTTTTCTCTTTCTTGATAGAATCTCTTTACTTACCAAAATGTTTGTCTAGATGTGCTATAGCCCTTGACCGAGGGAATGAAGTGGTGGTTTATATACAGGAGGTGGGACGTAAACTTCAGATTTGTCCGTCGCTTTCTGGGACTCCACCTCGGGTGGCACCTTGACCAAAGTGTTCCTCGTCTGTACCTGGACCGAGGTGTCCTTCGTCTGCACTGGCATCGACCGAGGTACTGGATCTATAATTTTTAGTCCACTTCTCGTCGTTATTGCCATGATCTGTCCTTTGGGATTGCTCTTTGTCCTTGCTGGGAGCTTCCGTGGATCTCTTGGCGCTTCATTTGCCTTATTAAAGAATTGTTGCTCTAAGGCTTTTTGTGCCTTCGAAAATGAAGTCATGGACGTCTCCATAGCGTTGAGCTTGATCAAGATGGCCTTCAACACTCCATCTTTCTTCTCTGGTTGGGACGAACTTGATCCAGGCTCCTGGCTCTTCAATAGAGTAGAAGAAGAAGAAGAGGGGTTAAAAGAATTATTAGAATTGGAATTAGAATAAGGGTCACCCGAACTTTGTTGATTAGATCTCCAATTGTTGTTGTTGGAGCGTCTATTGTTGTTGTTATTGTTGTTCCTAGACCCTTGGTTGTTGTTTCTCCCTTGATATTCTCCTTCTTCCTTCTTTGTGTGAGCAACCAAAAGGTCCTTCAATTGCTTCACATCGTTCTTGAGGGAGATGAGTTGATTACCATTTGATGGAGCTTCCTAGAAGTTAACTCTCTTAACTCCATTTTCGGCTCCTTGATGGGAATATTTCTCCATGTGCAAAGCTTGCTTCTCGATGAACTCCCAAGCTTCTTCTATCGGCATGTCCATGAATGTGCCGGCGGAGAGTAGTTGGAGATTGTATTGAGTAGCTCCATCCAATCCCTTGAAGTATATCTCCAGCAACTCGATCTTTGGAATCCCATGATGTGGGCAATCCAATAGAACATCCTTGAATCTTTCTCATGACTTGGACAAACTCTCCTTATCCTTCATGATGAATGCATTGATCTTCCCCCTCATTTCAGCGGTCTTGGAGGGGGGAAAGAATTTTGTTAGAAACTCCGTCGTCATCTCTTCGCAAGTGTTGATTTTTTCCGGTGGAAGAGATTGATACCAAGTAAGCGCCCTGTCCTTCAAAGAAAAGTAAAAAGGCCTTAGCTTGTAATTGTTGTTTTCCACCCTTGAAGGTCTCAAGGTCTCCATCAAGATCTCACAGTTTTGCAAATGCTGATGCAGAGACTCCCTCTCTAAACCTCCAAACTGGCATTGGCGGATCATGGATAGAACTTGCGGTTGAAGTTCGTAATCATGCTCCGCTGGATCACCTAGGTTGACTCCTGGACGCCTCACTTGTTGGTTAGGGTCCATCCTCTATCCTAGGGTTTGTGGAATTCCTGCAAAAAGAACATCTCGGACAGGCATCCGAGGTGGATGAATCTCGGCCGTGGCAACTGGGACTGGGTCCTGCCTCGGTCGAGAATCTGGTCGATGCAGAATTTGGGCTCATAGATCGCCATATCTATTTCAATCTCTGCACTTCTGGTGGGAGTCTGCTCTCTTTCTCGCTGCAATTCTTCCTTATTGAGGCGCAGCTGTTCCAGCGCCTCCTTCAATTTGGCCTCAAGATCACGATTGTCTTGATTGGCCATGTTAGCTTCTTTCAAGCGTCGTTTGTATGTCTTCTCTGGTTCGGGATCGTAAGGAACGATTTCCTTCCCCGCACGGGTTCTTCGCATAAACCTAAGAAAAAGATCATGCGAAAGCACTCAAGTAGAATGGTTAGTAGCAACAAGGGCAATTGCCCCGAAAGACAACCGCAACCGGTTTGGTCTAGACCAAGTCCCCGGCAACGGCGCCAAAAACTTGTTCGCTCCAAATGGTGTGTGCAAACTTTAAATTTATATCCCAAGAAATATGCTTAAAACAAGGATGCGAACCCGCAATGTACGGATCAATTATAGTAAAAAACAAGAATTTCAGGGGTCGATCTGAGGGACTTAGGTGAAACTAAGCAAGTATAGGTTGTCAATGCAACTAATAACCACAAAAAGCGATTAAAGCAATCAAAGATGATAATAAGGTCAAATGAGGGGAAAATGCAAATTCTAGGGATGAAAGTATCTAGTTGTGGTTCCGACTCAAGATCTCAAGATAAAGCGGACAAAGCTGAGATTTTACAAAGGGAAGGTGTTTCTAAAGTGGGAATAGATTACCGGGCAAACCAAAGCTCCTATACCGGATAAGTCTCAAGGTACTAAGGAAAGGAACTATAATCTCAAACCAACACACCATCTAAGGGAATATAATTAACCTTTACCGGGTAAGTCTCAGGCTAACTCACAAAGATGGGATGAATGTACACTCAAACCCCAATAAAGGATAAACCTTTATTACCTACACTTATGATCTTGGGTAAACCAACTAAGGAATCACCGGATAAGTCTCATCCTAGGCTTGCATTGAACCATGAAATGTGTAATAAGAATAGGATTTGGAAAACTATAACACTTAACTCTCAGTTTCGGATCAGAAAAGGTCACCTCGGTCAGTCAAGTTCCACCCCGGCCGAGATGTTCATCGACTGAGCGAGGTACTCTAGGGTTAAGGTTAAAGACTCGAGCTTTCAGGATCCTACTGGGATTAAGATCATTCTATCATCGTCTTTCACACAACTTTCAGCCAATCACCCTAGAACCGCACAAGGAATTTAGCCACTCATCATCATGAAAACAATAATTGAATATAAGGGAAAGGAATGAATAATTGAACACAAAAACCTTAAGAACAAGGCTTCAATAACTGAATCAAATAATTCACGAATCAGTGTTCCTTAAATCTCATCAAACAAGACAACAAACCAAAAAGGGAATCCAAGAAAATCTTACAAACTCCCTCAAAAGCTATCTCAAAACTATGAATCTTCCTTCCTTCAATCTTCAAAGCTTCCTTCAACTTCCAGAAAATATCCTAACTGCTGTGTAGAATATGGTGTAGAGAATGAAAGATGGATAAATTGTGGAAAATCCAACCCTTTATATAGGAAAATTATCTTCCAAAGATAATAATATCTTAAAAAGATAATTTCCTAGAAAATATATTATATCTCTAAAATAGATCTCCCAAATATATGATCTTCCTTCCAGAAATCCAGCCCAAAAATATAAGATATCTTCTTTCCAAAAATAAAAGATCTCAGCCAAAAGATATGATCTCGCCGGTGCCAGGATGTTCGCCTCGGTCGGGACGCTCTTCAAGATCACCTCGGTCGAGGTGACACTGTAGCTCACCGAGGTGAATCTCAGTTGAATGTGAAATCTCTCAAATCTGGTACAAAGTAAAACTTCTTCATTAATTTCTTGCTTCCCGAGTTCTTCTTTAAGCTCCAGAATGTAGCTCCTATGACTCCTTAGCTCCATTTCGGTTCAAAATGTGTCATTTTACCTACGATTATAATGAAACTTGGTATAGACCTCGATTCCCGTAAAGGTAGATGAAACAAAAATATAATCACATAATATACATCCATACATGCAGATTATTAAAGATAAAACGTCTAAATAAGTCCCAAAATATAGACTATAATACATGCTATCAGACGCAATCCACTCCCATAGGGTACACGGATTGTGTGACCGATACTAGTACGGCTGGCAATCAGGCTTAGAGGCGGGGATGGTACGGTCCTCGTGTCACATATTTTCATCTATCTATATATATACGCGATTTGAGTTAATGACTATTATATAAAGATAATAAATGCGTAAATGTGTGACAGCATGCTAATGTGTTTACCTTTCATGATTGTGCTTGTGCTTATGCATTACCTCATATACGTATGGTTAGCTAACGGTTTCATACCGTGTTGTAGATGTTTGCAGGTTAGGCGCTGCTGGGTGATCTGGCAGGGTGACAGGCCAAGGACTCTCGTACATTAGGTGGTTGGTTTGGGGTTGTTATGTTTCCCTCTTGCATGAGGATGATCTTTTGTACCTCCTGTGTGAGGATGTTGTTTTATATACTCGGCTATGATATTGTTTATATTTGGTTGTACAGTTTATAAGTTTTTATGTATTTGTTTTATATTTGCCTATGCCATGTTGCAAGGTCTAGTGAACTTGTTGTCAGGCTAGGGTCAGGATCCACTATGAGATCCTAGGCCAATATGACACTCCGAGTCCTGCGGATTTGGGGTGTTACACTCGGAATGCTAGGGGGTAAGACCTCACAATGGGTAATGACCCTAGCCTGACAACAAGTTCACCGAATCTTGCAAACAAGGTACAAATAAATATAAAACTCCAAAAGCGAAGGTAAAACCAACTCTCAGGGTCCAATCTAAACTTAAAGGTTCATTCTACCATCGTCTAAACCACAACCGTCAACCAATCTCCTTAGAATCGCAAGGGTTTTATCCAACAACAGGCATATTCAAATCAAGATTGATATATGAAATTAAGAAACCAATATAACCAAAAGAAAAGTAAAAAATACTTAGCAAGGTGTCTTCAATAATCAAAAGCAAATCCAAATCATTAACAAAGATTCAATCTTGTGTTCGAAAGCAATGAAATATAAAAACTAAGTATTCTCTCTAAGAGTCTTCACAATCTCTCTCAGTCCTCAATGTTGTTGTAACTAACCATGTAATCTAGTATCCGATGTTGTAGAACTGTGTATATGATGATGTCTTCGCCGTCCTAAGATCGTTCAACCCATGATATCTTATAGAAGGATCTAGGGTTTGAAGTAAGGGTTTTGGGCCATTTTCCACTAAATCTCGGTTGAGCCCGTTAACAATCTTTGCGGAGATTATGTAAGATAGACCGAGATTTGTATTATGTTGCGTGTTATTTTTAGCCCTTTGCGTCTCTCCTAGTGATGATATCCTAGCTCTCCTTTTTTCTCCAATGTGCTCCAACATGATTTACTTGACATATCCTTGCTTGCTCTCTTTTGATCCAAAATCTACCAAAGTTCCAACAATTGCAACAAGAATATGTGTAGACATCGATTCTAGCAAAATATGCAAATGTAAGCTCCATTGCTATGAATATATGTCTATGCATGTAAAAAAAAAGGGAAAACTACCTATATTCATGCCTATAACTAAATCAAAATTTATGTCATCAAGGTGCAACGGGACCCATAGTGCCAACTCCTCCTGAAACTTCCTCATCGTCTCCGAAACAGGAATGTCCTCAAACCCAGGCTCTAGAAAGTCATGTTCTCTCTCCCTCAGTGCTACAGGGCAGAATCGCTCCCGGATGAGACTCCTCATCTAGCCAAAACCGATGACTCTACTACAAGCAATCCTCCACCAGCTTTACGCCTTATCTCAGAATAAGGTTTGCACCAACTCTACTCGTCGATTCTCCAGGCAACGGATCGACTCCAAATGTATCTCCACGTGACCTAGCCAATACTCCACCTATAACCCCACCATCCCTTCGAACGGGGGTACTCTCATTTGGTTGAAATCTTCAACCAAGAATCCGGTCTCGGTGCGCTCGGCTCATCCCGAGCCCTGTCAACCTCAACAACTCTCACCGGTGCAGCTATCACTTGAGTCACCATCTTCGAAACCTCAACTGATCTCACACGTACGGACGGTGATGGGGCATGTCCCCCTAAACTAATAGCCTCCTTTACTCGCTAGACATACTCATGGTGCTCAAACGCCCCTATGGAAAATCGACCTAACTTGGCCGACTGTGCTCCCTATGCTTCGTACCTAGCAGCGGTCCCATCCCCGACCTCAGGAACAACAATCTTAGCAACCTCCTCCGCGATAGCCTCCACCGCTAGTGGATCAGCAATGGAGACTCGGCCCGACCTTTAGTTACTGAAGGTCTACCTGCGTGGCCACGTCCTCGGACTGCAAGAGGAAGAGGTGTTCGACCTCTACCTCGTCCTACGAGAGATGTAGCTCTTGTGCGTGCTATCTGCGATAAGAACATAACTATGTATAAGACTATGCTAACACTACCGCAATAGTACAAAGTCTAGAAAACAACTATAGTACAACATACAATTAGGCTACCGAGATCCGCGGAAGTAGTGGTAGTCCCCCGTACATTCTATCCCAAACCAACTATGCACAAGTTTAAAACCAAAAATTCTTTTTAAAAACTCAGACCTCTTTCGGGTTTTGCTTATTTATCTATTCAACATGTTCAAAGATTGTGAGTTCCATTGTTGACAACCTAGAGCTTAGATACCATGTTGTAATACCTCAAAATTCTAGGAACTCGGGATGTTACGAGTTAGGATCTCGCAATGGGTCCTGACGCTAGCATGACAACAAGTTCACCATATCTTGCAACAAGACACAAATAAATGTAAAACTCCAAATAGATAAAACGTCAAACTGTAACATATAAAATAAAAAAAAACTCTCAGCCGAATACTACAGTAATAAAGACAATGCATCAAGAATATAAAAATCCATATCCCGTCTTATAATGTACGGGACCCCCGGCTGACCACTCCGACCGGATCACTCAACAACATCCCTATCATGCAAGCCATCTACAACAATTGATAAAACCGTTAGCTAACAATCTATATATTAGAATAACCATAATAGCACATACACACATAAGCAAGATGTACCAAATAGCATGCTCACACATCAACCGGTTATTATCTTATTATGTGATTCACTTTACTAATTCAACTTCTTTTGTGGCACTAGGATCTCCTGAACCTTGCCTTTGTTCCCTTATACCAACATGACTGGATCTAATACATCTCATTGTGTGCCTGTCTGGACTAGTCGTAGAGAACCTCCCAGTCTCTTGTAGAATTGGACAACTTGTCACCACCCATTACTAATTGGGCCAACATCAATAGAGGTCGTCCTAGCAAGTTGATATTATAAACACACAAGCATACACCACTATCATAGTCAAGCTAACACACATAAGTCATCTAAGTAAGCCCAAGGTAATTACCTATCTCAAGGTAATCCCAACTATGAAACCACGATCAGCGTCCCGCGGGAAGATACTCTATTCCTGATCAAACAAGGCACACCAATCAACAACTATCCGATATGCTAGAAGTCCTCAACTTCTACTCTCAATGATCTCTACAAGATCACATAATAATATGCTAGAAGGTTCCTACTTCTAGTCTCGATGATCCACACATGGTCATATAACGATATGCAAGGATGTTCCACAATCCTAGTGTCAATATCCTCACAAGATCAAAGAACAATACAACTGTACATAATACTCCCACATGGTCAAAACATAGACAGAGGATAACTAGAGAAGTTATACATATACCTAGAAAGTCTTTAAGCTGGAAGCCCAAGATTAAAGAATTTACTGGAAGGGATCCGCAACCGCGGAGGATTGAGGCGCGACCGTGGGAAGGCAAGATCGGGGCGACCACGGTGACTCGGGGCCGCGACTGCAATAACAAGGATCCAGACGCCGCGACCGCGGTGGTTGGAGGCGCAGTGCAGTGACAAAGGAAGACGCGATCGCGGTAGGTTGCAGGCGTGGTCGCGGGAGAAATCCAAAAATGAACGACGAAGGCTCTTCGATGTGCAACAATCCTCCTGTGCCTCCTTGGACGGCTTTGCTCTACTACTATCGTCCACCACAAGAATACAACCACTACTATAGCCTGGATTCAACCATCAACACAAGACACGGAGGGAACATAGAAAATCTAGAATCAATCTTGATTTCATGCTAAGAAGAAGAGGAAAAAGACGAAGAAGAGGAAGAAAGGGAGACTTATTGTCTGATCAAGACACTTGCCAAGGTGTCCTTTGTCTCCAACCCACGTGGAAAAGGCTGCAACTAGCACACAACTTGATGGAAGTACGAACAAGGAAGAATGAAGAGAATCGAGAAGAGTAGAAGGTAGGTTTTTTGTGTGAGGAAAAGAATGGGACGGTTGGAGTTTAGATGGATACTAAGAGAAGGCACCAACCCTAAGGAAATCCAAAAGATCGGATTTTACGAAAAAGGAAGGATGATATAACAGTTTCAAAAAGATCACCCACTATATGTCGACTTACCACACCCGCGGCTAAACCTCGCCTCGACCGCCGCGACACTAGGTGGCCGCGACCGCAGGGGCGGTGCCGATGACTGCTTTCTACAGCACCCTCTATGGCTTCAACATGAGTCATGATGGGTCGGTTTCCGGAATAGAATTTTTGGTCGTTATTTCTGAACCCCCTAAAAATAAGTTCCATCCCGAAACTTAGTCAAACGTTGATCCTCTAGGTCTCACATGCCGAGATATACACACAAGATTCCATGAAGGCATTAACCTTCTAATCTACATACATGCTCTACTCTTGCTAGCACATCAAGAGCTATCAGATCACACATCACATTGCCGTACGGGATACATACAACATAGGCAAATAAGCTCTACAAGGATACAATTGGGACTCACCCATCGATCCAATAGGCGCCATTAGCTCGGCATAGAACTCCGGATAGTTCCTCCTAATACTATCCTCCGTCTCCCAAGTAGCCTCATCGGCTCCTCGTTTGGACCACTAAACTCTCATCATCGGTATGTCCTTTGTTCGCTCCAAAAGGTGTGTGCAAAATAAGTCTTAAATTTATAACCAAGAATAAAGAAAAAGCGAATTCGTAGTGTACGGATCAATCCCAGTATTAGAAAATATTCCAAGGTCGAGCACAGGGAATATGGTAAAATCAAGCTCGGTATATAACTTCAGGTTGTAAATGCAAAAACTCGAGCAACAAAGAACAATGAATGATATAATCAGATAAGGGAATGCAGATTCTAGAGGTTAAAGTATCCAGTTGTGGTTTCGACTCAAGATTCTAAAGGTAACGTGGACAAAGCTGAGGTTTGCTGAGGGAAGTTGTTTCAAAAATGGGATAGATCACCGGGTAAGTCTCACTACTCACTTTCCCAAACTAAAGTCTTATCACCGGGTAAGTCTCAAGGAACTAAGGAAAGGTACGAGTCCTCAAACCAACACACTCACCTATGGGTATAGCCATCACCGGGTAAGTCTCATGTTAACTCTCAAAGGTAGGATGAAGGCACACTCAAACCATAATAAAGGATAAACCTTTATTAGCTAACACTCATAATCATAGGTAAAAATGTGAAGGAATCACCGGGTAGGTCTCATCCTAGGCTTGGATGTAAACCAGGAAAGGTGCAACAAGGATAGGATTTGGAAAAATATAACCTAAACTCAGGATCTGCAAAGCAGTGGTTTGTCTCATGCTATTCTATATCAATCTCGATCGAGATGCTCAACGAACAGTCCGAGACGGGGTTCGGTTTAGGGTTAACTCAAGCTTTCAGGGTCCACTCGCGATAAAAGCTCATTCTTTCATCGTCTATACCACAACCTTCAACTAATTACCCTAGAATCGCAGGGTGTTTAGCCAACAATCATCATCATCAAAGTAATCAATTAATATATCAAGATATCAAGAAGAGCGAGTAGAATATTCAACAAAACTATCTCAATTATCAAGCAAACAAAACCACCAATAGTATCCAACAAGTGTTCCAGAAATATGATAACAAAATCACAAGTAACTTCCCAAGAAAATCCTCACAATCTCTAGTTTCTTAAACCCTGAGCAATACTTTCTTCAATCTTCTTTGTTTCAATAGCCGTCTTCCTAGCCGTCTTTTTGATCTCTAAGATCCAACCTTTTTAACTTCACATTCACCTTCCATTCTTATAGAATAATTTTAGGTCAAATTATATTTTATTTTCCTTGGGTTATAAGCCGTCAACCTCGAGCCAGGCCTAGTGGACCATCTCGGTCGAGATGCATCATTGCTGTGGTTTGAGACCAGTAGTGATCTACGTGCATGCCTTCGTATCTTCAACTGAATCCTACTTTCGCCGTTCCAGTATAGTTCCTTCCTTTCTTCTTCTCCTTCCTAATGCTCCATAATGTAGCTCCATAGCTTCCTTAGCTCCTTATGCTCCATTTCGACCCAAAATATGCCATATTCCCTACAATTACAATCAAACGTGGTGTATACCTCAATCTTGCAAAGTAAACAAATAATGACATAAGCACTAAGAATACATGTACATGCATGGAGATTTTTGATGATAAAACGCCAAAACCATATCCGAAATATATACAATAATTCATGCTATCAAAATACCCCATACTTGCCTCTTGCTTGTCCCTAAGCAAGGTTCATATCTTAGACACAAGATAGAATGAATTATAATCAGTTAAAACTTAGCGAAAAACTTTCAAAAACTTTTGGTTGTGTGCTTCCTCCCATAGATCACCTTCAGAGAAAGTCATAGATATAGGAAAGCTAATCATACTTCACTTTTGAGAACATAGAATGCATAACCAATCATACTCATCAAAATCAATCATGAATAATCTAGTTTAAACCACAAAGTCAGACAGCATGCTCATGGTCTCAAGGGCTTCCAATCAAAGGTCAAGAAACATATTAGGGATGGAGTGTATAAAGGATATTGTGGTGCTAAAGCCAGGAAAAGGATAAGAACTTCACAACTTTGAACTTCACTTCATCAACAAGATTTTCTTGCTTCTTTCAACATTTTGCTTTACTTTGCACTTTTTGAGAACATGAACAGAGGTGCACAATAAACGAAGCCTTGGAGATTAGCTAATCTCAATTTGTCGAGATGCCTCAAACCTTGATGCACATACCATGAACGGTTAGGATTATCAATCAATCGGACTTTGGCCAGACACAAACACCCGGTTATGTGAATGGTGCCGAGTTACTCATCCTCATGCCTAACGTCCCCAAACCTATTGATTGCTAACACTTCTTCTCCTTTCAACATTCACCTTTCACTTGCTTTTCACTTTCTTGCATCCAATTCCTGGATAGGTAAAGGAAGGCAAACATATTTCAATGAGGGGCTAAAATCATGATCAAGAAGAAGAAGAAGAAGAAAGAATAACGAATTGCCATAATCATTCCAATAAGGATGTGAGAGAACTCATAATTTAGTGTCAACTTTCAAATTCAACATGATTTGGATAAAAACAACTTACTAAACATGCTCCAATTTCAAACAAAGCATTCAAACCTTATATATATCATAAATCATTCCAAACACATAAAGATCATAAAAACTATTCAGCAAACATTTTCATCATTGGGATCATATCCAGTTTAGAAGCATAAATTTTTCCAGAATTTCAAGTTGTTGAAACCCATCTCGGTCTAGATGACTTATGGCAATCGAGGTCTCTAGACCGAGGTAAGCTCCTGTTATGGTCACCTCGATTGGTCATAGGTCATTTCGGTCGAGACAATGTTTTTTTCAAGCCAGTTTTGTACGTTTTTTCGATCAAAAATCCTATTGCAATGCATGTAATGTACAAAATAGCCTCTAATAAAATAATGGAAGTAGTGCAAATAGTCATAAGCACATAAGTCGGTTATTACAGACCAAATATCTCAAAGCACCCCATACTTAGGACACATCGTCCCGATGGGTATAAGAAGTCTAGAGAAAAACACTTACAATATCAAATGCAAAACCGCAAAATAAGAAGAGAACTAAAAACAACAGCAACTCCGTGGAAGGCTCAATCATGCATCCGGAGGAGGAGGGTGGAACGGGTACAAGGATAGGTCGAAAGGATGGCCCATTAGATGTTGAAAATACAACTCTATCATCCGGCGCTGATAGTGGTGGCTCTCTTGCATCTCTCGCCTCATGGCGTTGAGCTCTCCGGTCTGTGCATTAAGGTGCTCCCCCATATCTATGCACATGATACGGAATGACTGATCCATATGACGCGTGAGATCGTCAATCCTCTGGTGAGCCTCGGGGTCGTGGCGGCGGTGGCAGCGCTGTTGGTGCTTGGGCATCTCTGGTGCAGGAGTCTCCGGTGTGGGATGGTCATCCTCCATCTCCTCGTCATCATCCACAAACTCAATCACAGTGCCCATCCCAATGTACATAGGCACTCCAGTATCCTCTTCGTCACTATTTGTGCCGAACTCTGCATCGATCTCTACATTCCGCACAAATGACTGCCAAATCCTCGACTAGTTGGTCGGGCCAGTGATAGTGAACTGTGGGGACCAAGGAATCCCCTTAGGATCTTTGGTCTCCTAAGGCATGATCACGTATGGTGGACCACGGCCTCGAGGGATCAAGATATGTCAGGTGTTAAACTCCTGCACCCCAAACAGTTTGGCCTTAGCGGCAAAAGTGCATGTAGATAGATCGATGTCCATGACGCCGACAATGTATGCCACAAACCCTCCTAAACAGTTGTCGCCCTTCTTCTTGGATTTGACCTTATACAGCTCCTCTACCAGCATGGTGGCAAAGTCTGGGAGTCCACCTGTAGTAATGCAGAAAAAGAGAGTAGCTCACCTTGTCGGATCTTCTAGGGCATCTCAGTCCGGGCCAGCAACATTTCGCTCAGAATCCTATGAGCGATCCGGAAAGATACATGATAGATGAGCTTCTCCTTAGAGTCACCTGGCTGCCAATATACTACACTCAAAGTAATGTGGGCATTGTTGTCCCAGAAAGCATTCGCCTCTCACCTAGAGGGAAAGTGAGTGACGGTAAGTGGTGGAAATCTGAAGAGTGTCCCGAATTTCTCCACTGTAAAGACATACCCCTTGTTCATCAGCCTAAACTTCACTACTTTATTTTCCGGCACATGGGTGACGGAACTGATAAAATCAAGTGTCGGCTCCACATAAGCCGGTGTGCGGATGGCTATAAACTACTCAAGGCCAACAAGAGAGATCATCCCCTACAGGTCATCGATGACGATGTGGAGGTAGTTGAAGTCCTCAACGTCAACGTAGAAGGGGAGATTATCGGTCGGGAGCATATCCGGTCGTAGTCTTTTTGGACCGACCAAGTATGATCGGCACCTGTGGTGGTGTGGGGGGTAGGGGGAATGGTTACCATCATCGGGGCGGTCACGGATGGCTAATTGCCAATTTGAACGACGCATTTTTCAGTTTAGGATTCTGATCTCGGGTTGTTTTTGAGGGTATCTCGGCCGAGGTGACTAGGTTTCAATCCAGACGGACAACACTTCGATCAAAATCACTAATCTGTAACTTTTTGCCCTAAATTCACTACCAAAAGCCTCATAAGGGGTTCCTATTTTAATTTCAACACACCAAACAAATAGCAAATCCCAATATTGAGCTGAATCTACCAAAATGAGAAAGAGGGAGTCTCGAAAGAAATTACCCGGTTTCAGCAGATTTTGGTTGAGTGAAGTGGATTTTGATGCTGGATAAGTTGATGTTGTGTCTTTCCCGTTGATTTAGATCCAAGAATCATCAAAAACAAGCAAGAAACGAGATTTTTGAGGATTAGGGTGAACTTTGGTCGAGACGGCTTCGGGGAAGAAGAGGGTTGCAGAGAGAGAAAGTCGTTCCTCTTTTTATATCCTTCGGAAAATTCAACTACATCTCGGTCGAGATGGTTGTCAGTGACCGAGGTGGTTAACCGAGGTGACTCCCCATTACGCTCATTTCGGTTGGCTTGGATGTGTCTCGGTCGAGATGATCTGAAGGTGCCCGAGATGGCCCTTACTTTTGTTACTCTCTCCAGATTCTGGAACTGTAGCTCTGTTCATATGCTTCCCTTTTTGTTGTTTTCCTTTGAGTAGTACTTATTTCATGTTATCATGGACACAAAACACACAAACTACACTAATCTAGTCTAGAAAGCGAGAAAGGAAACAATACCTTGGGTTGCCTCCCAAGAAGCGCTTGTTTTAAGGTCGCTAGCTGGACCTAACTCTGTATGCTAATGTGAGATGCATGGATGCAATCTCCTTGACCAGGGGTTCCGGTATGTGCTTCTTCAGCCTACGTCCGTCGACTTAAAGGACTCCGCAATGTTCACCCCATACTTCAACTACACCATGAGGTAAGACATTTTTTATAATAAAAGGTCCTGCCCATTTTGATTTCAGTTTATTTGAGAGGAGGTGAGAATGATAATCTAAAAGAAGAACAAATTCTCCTTCTTTGAGTCCTTTCCGAGTGATATGTTTTTCTTGCCACTTCTTCGCTTGTTCTTTGTAAATCTTCGCAACTTTTTCCATCATCTTGCGGAGTGGTGGTTTCGCTTTCCTCGTATTGTCTTGTAAAGTTTGGGAAGGGTCAGGCATAGTTCTTGCAACGCTCACAATCATCGAATGAGGAGGATTTGACGATCCAGGTATCTCGATTCCTTTTGAAGCGTCTAGGTCGAGACCTAGTCCGAGGTCGAGATAGCCATTTGTTTCCTCTTCGATTTCCTCGGAGGCAACCCTTGGGTCTTCCTCCAAAGTTTCCAGGCCTTCTATATCTACATTACAAGAAACATCTAGACTTTTCTCATTTATATGATGATTCAAAATTCTCTCAAGAGGATCGTTATTAAGGATAGAGCTAACCAATTCTCGCGATTCCTCCTTATCATAGATGATGTAAATGTCTTCCTCAAGGTCTTCCCCTTTCATTAAATCTGACAGAACAGATTCAACCTATTCTTTCCCAATGTTGAAGGACTACTTGGCATTCTTGCGATCCACGTACTACCGGATGTTGCAAGAAATGGCCTCCCAAGGATGATTGGGATTGGATAGTTTACAGGAATGTCCAATAACACAAAATCTATGGGAATGTAGAACTTACTTAGCCTTACTGGGATATCTTCCAACATGCCTACGGGTTGAGTGATTGATCGATCCGCCATGTACAACGTCATCTTCACGGGTTTAGGTTTCCCTAAACCGGCCTTCTCACGCAATGCAAGTGGAATGATGCTCACACTTGCTCCTATATCACATAACGCATCATATGTGATTTCTCCTACTCAAATTGGAATGCAGAATGATCCCAAATCTCTTAATTTGGGTGGCATTTTCTCTTTCATGATCTTAATGAGTTCCGATGACCTCGAGGACATCTTTACTTCACCAAAATCTTCCAGCTTCCTCTTGTTATAGATGATTTCTTTTAAGAACTTCCCATATGCGGGCATACCTAGAATTGCATCAATGAAAGGTATGTTAATATGGAGTTTAATCATAAGGTCTAGGAACTTACCGAAATACTTGTCTAGACGTGCTCTCACTCTACATTGCGGAAATGACAGTAGAGGTTTGTAAGCAGGAGGGGGTACGTAGAGTTCTTCTTTTTCCTTCACTTCGGTTGACCCATAAGTATTTTTGTGGAGGTCCTCTCCGAGGTGTCCCCCTATTGTGTTTCCCACGGTTGACTCAGAAATCACCTCGATCGAGATGGGCTGTTTCACAACTTCTTTCGATTGAGGCTGTGAGTCAGTGGTCTTCACACCACTCCTTGTTGTAATTGCCATGATTTTGCCCTTTGGGTTATTCTCTGTGCATCCTGGAAGTTTCCCCTGATCTCTAGGAACTTCTCCAGCCTTGTTAAATACTTGATTTTCCAAGGGTTTTTGTACCTTAGAAATCGAAGTAACTGTGCTCTCTAATCCACTCATCTTTCCTACCAATATCTCGATCATAGCCTCCAATTTGGCCTTTGGTGGCTGACTTGAACTTGATGATGGCTCCTGGCTTTTCAATGGAGTGGAAGAAGAAGAAGGTGGAGTTAGATCATTATCAGCATGGGAATAAGGATTACCTGAATTGTTTTGATTGGATCTCTAATTGTTGTAGTTATGGTTGTTGTTGTTGTTGTTTTTGTTGTTGTAGTTGTTGTTCCTATTACCTTGGTAGTTTCCCCTTCCAACATACCCAACATCTTTCTCCTTGGGTTTTTGAGATTGTGCCTTTAAGAGCTCCTTCAAAGCTTTCATCTCATTGTTGAGAGCATTGATTTGATTGACGCTAGAAGAGGTGAGGTTCAGCACTTGTGGTCTTGAGCCTTGACCTCCTATATCAACACTGTGGTGGGAATACTTCTCAATGGTTAGAGCTTGTTTTTGTAACACCCCAAATCCTAGAGGACTCGGAATGCTACGAGCTGGGACCTCACAATAAGTCCCGGCCCTTAGCCTGAGAACAACTTCACCGGACCTTGCAACACGGCACAAATAAAAGGCAAAACAACACAGTTTTATTTCATGAGCGGTAACAAAAGTACAAACTCAAAACCAACCAGCCGAGTATCAAAACCAAAATACAACAACGTCAGTCTCGAAGACATGAAAGTAGATAAACAGTCCCACCCTATAATAGACAGAACCCCGGTTGGCCACTACCGCCAGATCACTCGATCGCCTTTCTAACCTGCAAGGCATTTACAAGGCGGTATAATACCGTTAGCTAACATTATATGCATAAGTATAAAGGTAAAAGCACAAACACACCACATACACAATCAACATGTAACACTCAATCTTTTTGTTATCTTTAATTAGGTGATATGTCATTACTAATGATACTTATTTTTTGACATGAGGGATTTCCAAACCTCGCCCCTGATCCCGTTTACCAACGAGGAATGGTGCTAATGCATCTGACCGTCTACCTGCCTGGGCTGGTACAGGGAACCTCCTAGACTCTCGCAAGAGCTAGACAGATGATGTCACGACCCGTTATCATACACTTGGGTCAATTACGTAAAATAATTAAGTCGGCCTAATCCGGTTTCGTTGTTTATCATAACGAACAAACACCACTCATACACATCACACTCATACAAGAAGGCAGCTAAGTAAGTCCGTAGACTTACCAGTCTCCGAAGCGCAAACGATCACCTCACTCTCAAGTTCCTTCGGGAAAACGCACAATGCATGTTCAAGACAAGGCACACGAATCAAACAACACTCTAGTCAACTAGAAATCCTTAGACTCCTAGGCTCAACATCCTCACAAGAACAACATCACTCTATTCAACTAGAAGTTCTTAGACTTCTAGGCTCAACATCCTCAAAAGAGTTACAACTCAAGATAGATCAACCCTCTAGCCAACTAGAAGTCCTTACAATCTTCAGAGTTCATGCCACAATATCACAACCAACATACTCTCAACTCTCACAAGATAACCCTAAGGGTCAAGCCACTACTTGGCATTCCATAACACCTATGTTAAGCCATCCTAACATGCTATTAAGATGGTTCAAGATCAAGGAAGCGGAAAGGAAAGAAAGGAACAAGAGATCGGAGGCTTACTGGTGTAGAAACCGCCCCTGTGGTGTCAAGACGCCGCCCTTGTGGTGTGCAGGACCCAGAGTCCGCCCCTGCGGGCTGTAGAGGCCGCCCCCGCGGCTCACAGGATCCGCCCCCGCGGCTCACAGAATCCGCCCCCGTGGCTCACAGTCTAGAAACGTCGATTTCTTCGGTTCTTGATGTGCAAAAGCCTTCCTATTGCCTCCTTTGATGATGTGAAAGTCTCCTAGCCTCCAACGTAAGATCTTAGCCCTCCTCCACGGTCTAATTATGCCATCAACACAATCAAACACAAGAGGAACCTCCTTTAGGTAGATCCATGGATTCCTTCCATTCAAGGTAGCAAGAAAAAGAAGGACGAAGAAGGAAGGAAGGGGAAGGAAAGAATTTACCGTGGAACAGGTATCCGCAGTCTGAACTCCGTGTGACAGCCTCCAAAGAAGAGAGGAGAAAAAGGTGAAGAATAACGTGAAAGAGATGAGGAAGAAGAAGGGAGAGAATGAAGTAACATGAAAAGAAATGAGGGAGAGAGAGTTAGGCTGCATAAATTGGAGGGATGCCAAGAGACAACAGCCATGAATCACTCCTCTCATAAAGAGACAGAATTGAAAGAGTTAGAAGACGAAAGGTTGGACGGAAAAGGAACAAAACTCTCGCTCAATGTGTCACCGCCCCCGCGGGACGTCCAAGCCGCGGATGCGGGCCTTCTAAGCCGCAAGGGCAGTAGCCCTTGCTCAAGGCTTATAACGCCTCTCGTAACGGAACCCAAAATTTTCGGGCGTTACAGTTTTTCAACAAACTCCCATGCTTCATCAGTTGGCTTATCCATGAATTCTCCAGTTGAGAGTGATTGAAGCTTGAATTGCGTTTCCGTATCCAAACCCTTGAAGTAGATCACTAGCAAATCAATCTTTGGAATCCCATGATGTGGGCAATCCAACAAAAGGTCATTTAACCTTTCCTAAGATTTAAAGAGACTTTCAACATCTCCCATCACAAATGCATTTATCTTTCCTCTCAATTCCTCCATTTTTTATGGCGGGAAGAACTTGGTGAGAAACTCTGCGGTCATCTCCTCCTATGTGTTCACTCTTCCAGTTGGAATCGATTGGTACCATGCAAGTGTTTTATCCTTCAAAGAGAAAAACAAAACACTCAATTTATAATTGTTATCTTCACATCTAGAAGGTCTCAAAGTTTCCATCAAAATTTCATAGTTTTGTAAGTGTTGGTGCGGTGATTCTCTCTCCATTCCTCAATCATTGTAATGACTTAAGGTCTAAACTCAAACTCCTTTTCAGCTGGATCACCTAAGTTGACACCATGACGGCGTGCTTGTTGAACGGGATCCATATGTTGACCAAGTGCTTGCGGAATACCCACAAACGGGTCAACTGGCTCAACCCTCGGTGGAGGCGCTGGTGGTAGCACATAAGGAGGTGTCGGTGATAACACATTGATGGGTGATGGTGGATTCACTACGACTCTAGCAATTCTCTCCCTTTCCTCATTTCCTCGTCGAAATAATTCTCTTAGTTCATCCATCTCGGCCTGAAGTCACTCGTATTAAGCATTAGTTTCAGCTCTCTCTCTTGAGAGAGCTTCATTGTGAAGTCTTAATTGATCTCAAGCATCTTCTAGCTCAGCTCGAGGATCTTCTGCTCCTTCATTATTGGCAGCGGCCATCTTCTTAGCTTCTTTCAACCTTCTCTTGTAGGTCTTTTCTGGTTCAGGGTTGTAAGGAACAATTTCTTTACCAATTGTAGTACGTCGCATAAACCTAAGGAAAGGTTCTGCAAGAACACTCAGATAGAATAATTAGTAGTAAAGCAAGAAGCTTCCAAGTTAGGCAAGCGTACACTGGATTGGTCTTGACCAATTCCCCGGCAACGGCGCTAAAAACTTGTTCGCTCCAAAGGGTGTGTGCAGAATAAGTCTTAAATTTATACCAAAGAATAAAGAAAAAGAGAACTCGCAGTGTACGGATCAATCGCAGTATTAGCAAATATTCCAGGGTCGATGATAGGGACTATGGTGAAATCAAGCACTGTATGTAACTTCAGGTTGTAAATGCAAAGACTCAAGATTTCTAAAGGTAATATCGACAAAGCTGAGGTTTGCTGAGGGAAGGTGTTTCAACTATGGGATAGATCACTGGGTAAGTCTCACTACCCACTTTCCCAAACCAAAGTCCTATTACCGGGTAAGTCTCAAGGAACTAAGGAAAGGTACGAGTACTCAAACCAACACACTCACCTAAGGGTATAGAACTAACCATCACTAGGTACGCTCAGGTTAAATCTCAAAGGTAGGATGAAGGCACACTCAAACCCTAATAAAGGATAAACCTTTATTACCTAACACTCATCATCATAGGTAAACAAGCGAAGGAATCACCGGGTAGGTCTCATCCTAGGGTTGCATGTAAATCAGGAAAGGTGCAACAAGGATACGATTTGGCAAACTATAACCTAAACTCAGGATCTGCAAAGCAGTGGTTCGTCTCGTGTTGTTCTATATCGATCTCAATCGAGATGCTCAATGAAAAGTCGGAGACGGGGTTCGACTTAGGGTTAACTCAAGCTTTCAGGGTCCACTCGCGATAAAGGCTCATTCTTTCATCGTCTATACCACAACCTTTAACTAATCACCCTAGAATCGCAGGATGTTTAGCCAACAATCATCATTATCAAAGTAATCAAGTAACATATCAAGATATCAAGAAGAGCGAGTAGAATAATCAACAAAACTATCTCAATTATCAAGCAATAAAAACCAACAATAGTAATCAACAATGTGTTCCAAAAATATGATAACAAACTCACAAGTAACTTCCCAAGAAAATCCTCACAATATCTGGTTCCTTGAACCCTAAGCAATCCTTCCTTCAATCTTCTTCCTTTCAATAGCCGTCTTCCTAGCCGTGTTTTTGATCTCTCTAAGATCCAGCCTCTTTAACTTCACATTCACCTTCAATTCTTATATAAGAATTTTAGGTCAAATTATATTTTATTTTCTTTGGATTATGAGCTGTCGACCTCGAACTAGACCCAATGGGCCATCTCGGTCGAGATGCATCACTCCTTTGGTCCGAGACCAGCACGATCTACATGCATGCCTTCATATCTTCAATTGATACTTGCTTTCGTCCTTCCAGTATAGTTCCTGCCTTTCTTCTTCTCCTTTCTAATGCTCCACAGTGTTGCTTCATAGCTTCCTTAGCTCCTTATGCTCCAATTCGACCCAAAATGTGTCATATTCCCTACAATTACAATCAAACGTGGTGTAGACCTCGATTCTTGCAAAGTAAACGAATAATGACATAAACACTAAGAATGCATGTACATGCACGCATAATTATGATGAGAAAACGCCAAAACCATATCCGAAATATAGACAATAATTCATGTTATCATCCTTCAATCGCAAGCGTCACGTACTCCGCTAAAGGACAACTACCGGATGCTCTACAAATGTGTAGACCAGCTCGACCACAGATCTTCATAACTCACTGTATGTCCGGGTCTGGTATGTAATCCCTTAGCTGGGAGACATGAAAGACCGGGTGAACACTCTCTAATCTCAGTGGTAGCACAAGTTTGTACGCTATCTCTCCCACCCACTCCATAATCTCAAAAGGTCTAACATATTGGAGACTCAACTTCCCCTTAATTCTGAAATGTATGACGCCTTTTGTTGGTGATACTCTCAACCAGACCTGAGCTACTACTTTGAACTTTAAAAGCCGATGCCTCTTATCAGCATAAGCCTTCTAGTGACTATGTGCGGCCACCATCCACTCTCGGATCAACGCTACTCGAGCCATGTCATCCTACACATGCTCAGAAGCTACTGCACTATCACTATCCCGGATCATCCCAGCATAGAGGTTTACGACATCTCCACCCAAAAAACGCCTCATAAGGAGCCATCCCAATCGACGCATACCAACTATTATTATACGAAAACTCAACCAAAGAAAGGTGATCCGGCCACACATGTCCCCAATCGAGCACAAAAGCTCTCAACATATCCTATAGGGTCTATATAGTCCTATCACACTGACCGTCCGTTTGAGGATGATAAGCGGTCCTGAAATGAAGGGTCGTACCTAAGGCGGCATGTACCTACTGTCCATCTCAATTTAATACGATGGTCCTTGGTACCCAATGATGTCTCACTATATTTCTAGTGAACTCCTCATTTAACCGAATCATAAGCCATGTTTCTTTATATAAAATGAAACGTGCGGTCTTCGTCAATCGGTCTACCACCACCCAAATAGCGTTGCAGCTCCTACTAGGTCTCAAACCGGTGATGAAATCTATGGAGATGTTCTTCCACTTCCATTGTGGTACTAGTAGTGGATGAAGCTCTTCTGTTGACCTACAATGCTCAATCTTGACCTGTTGATAGGTTGAACACTAGACTACGTATCTAGCCACACCGGGATTAAACCCGTCCCACTAGAAAGAACGTCTAATGTCCTGATACATCTTACTCGCACTTGGGTGTACAAAGTAAGGTGAAATGTGAGCCTCTTGTAAAATCCGTTGTCTCAGCTCTCTATTTGACAATACACATATACGCTCCTGGCATCGCAATACCCCATCAGCACTTACGGTAAAGTGTGGTGCCTCTCCTCGAAACATCCTTTCCCGGATGCTCATCAAAGCCGGATAACTCTCCTGATTCTGTCGGATCTCTCAGAATATATCAAGTAGCATCTCTAAAGTGGACACGTGGTTGTCCGTATCTGGAAATTGGACATCCACCTCTAGTCACGCTAGATATCTCTATAACAGAGGTTGAGCTGTCAATCGAGCTATCACCTTCTCCTGAGATGTCTTCTTGCTAAGGGCGTCGGCGAGCACATTCGCCTTTCCCGGATGGTACAAAATCTCTAGATCAAAATCCTTGATCAGCTCTAGTTATCTCCTCAAACGGTTATTCAACTCCCGTTGACTGAATATGTACTTTAGACTCTTATGGTCTATGAAGATCTGACACATAGCTCCATACATATAATGCCGCCAAATCTTAAGAGCATGAATCACCGCATCTAACTCAAGGTCATGTGTAGGGTATTTCTCCTCATACGTCTTCAATTGTCTAGACGTGTATGCAATAACCCTACTGCTCTGCATCTGAACACATCCCAAGCCTATCTTAGATGTGTCGTTGTAGAACACACAATCCTCAATGCCCTCACATTGTGCTAAAATAGGAGCAGGAGTCAACCTCCTCTTCAGCTCCTCAAAACTCTACAGGCACGGCTCGGAGCAAAAAAAATCTAGTGTACTTCCTCAACACGGAAGTGAGTGGTCGGGCTCCTTCCACAAACCTGCGGTATTAATCCCACCAATCCTAGGAAACTGCGCACCTCCTTGACATTCCTAGGAGGTGGCCAAGATGCAACAAACTATATCTTTTCCGAATCAACCTTAATCCCCTCGGCGGAAACTACATGACCAAGAAAGGCCACCTCAGGCATCCAAAACTCACAATTAGAAAGCTTAGCATACAATTCTCTATCTTTTAGGACTCGGATTACAATCCTCAAGTACCCTGCATGCTCCTCTCAGCTCCTTGAGTAGACTAGGATATCATCAATAAAGGACCACCACAAACTCGTCTAAGAAATCGATGAAGATACCGTTTATCAACTTCAAGAAGACAGAGGGTCAATTCGTCAGCATGAATGACATCACTACAAACTCATAGTGGCCATACCTGGTCCGAAATGCCGTCTTAGGCATATCTTGCTCTCTTACCCTCAACTAGTGATATTCAGAATTTAGATCAATCCGTGAAAACACAGTAGATCCATGCAGCTGATCTAACAGATCATCGATACAGGGCAACTGGTACTTCTTCTTGATGGTTACTTTATCCAGCTATCGGTAGTCGATACATAGTCTCATCAAACCGTTCTTCTTCCTGACGAAAAGTACTGGTGTGACCTTAGTAGATAGACTCGGGCAGATGTAACCCTTCTTAGTTAACTCCTCCAACTACTTCTTCAGCTCTAACAGCGTGATAGGCGCCATATGGTATGGTGCCTTCGAGATCAGTCTCGTCCTGGACTCTAACTCGATGCTGAAATCTATGCTTCTCTAGGTGGCAAACCGGGTGGCTCACTGAATACATCTGTGAACTCACTCACTACTAGGATCTCCTCTAGCGCCGGACTCTCACTATCCTTCATGCCATAACACTTAGAGGTCTCACAATCTTGTCCGATAAGTCTTTCAGCCCAGACGACACTAATGATTGTAGCGGTCTTTCTAAGGTTCCAACCCAGGAAAATCTCCCCATGAACTGTCTCCTTAGTGACCGTCTACGTCCTCTTACCAATATCAAAACCGCCTTATGCTGGTCCATCCAATCCATCACCAAAATGACCTCCTCATGTACTAAGTACATGGAAAAGAAATCTTCTACCCAATCATGACCTCTCAATCAGATGGGACAATCGCGAACCTCTCGAGTACCTCTAACCTTACCCCCATTGGGTAACTATATAATGAAGGTTCTCCTCTCTACTATATATAAGGTCAATCTATCAATGCAAGCATCGGAAATAAAAGAGTTTGTAACACAATAGAAGAGTCAAGGAGAACACAATACCAAATAATAGATTTCACGTGAATGCATTGGAATTGGAGGAGGGACCTTGATATGTAGATCAAATAGGAGTTAGGAGACCCTCTAGCCATATGATCTTAGAAGTAGTAGCTAACATAGCCTTACACCCACTCTTAACAGCAGATTTAGAAACCGTTTTTTGTTTCTTACTCTTCCAAGCAATAATAGAAGAGTCAAGGAGAACACGATACCAAATAATAGATTTCACGTGAATGCGCAGAAGCACCAGTCGGCGTCACAATAAGTAGACAAAGATAATGATGTATATGAGGGATAGGATAATGCAAATTGCAAGGTACCTTTATGATGTGATCCCCGAGATCTCCAACATGAAGCCAAAAATGCTCACTTCGAGCGTGGTCAAGTTAAGTCATATTCCGCTCGATCCTGCTAAGTTGTCAACTTTACGCACTCTCTGTAAAATGCCTATATCTAGAGCTGCGTTTGGAGTTAGAAGACCTACAAGTACTACTTTCAAAGGTATTTTCAAGATCCACCACTTTATAGTTAATGAGAAGTCGAGACTCCAAGAGGAAGAGGGTGAAAATGACCCGACATTGAAGTAACGTTTATACTTGAATGGGTTTTTTACCAAGATCACGCATGGAGGCATGAAAGATGGTTATACAAAACATATGCACGTCAACCCAATACATATTTCATGCAGTATATCATCCTCATATTATTCATATATTATGCATGAATTTATGTATTAATTATGTGAAAGTAGGTGGAGAAAAGTAGGTGGAAAAGTAGGTGGTTGAAAGTCCCTATGTTTGCCCTTTGTTTAATATCACAACTCTTGAACTTGTAAGCCTTTAATGTTGGGAGTAGGTGCTGAATTTTCAGCCTATATAAGGCCTCTCCCACATCTTTTTTTTTTTAAAAATAGAGTTGAGTTGAATCAAAAAGTTGTGTTTTCACTTTGAGAAAAACAATCCTAGAGACTAAGGTGAGAGGCCAAAGTTTCGAAACCCACAAGGTGAGAGGCCGAGTTGTGTCCTTACGATGCGAGGCTAGGAGGACAAAGAAGATCCAATTTCCGAAGTGAGATTCCGAGGAAAGAAGATCTCGAGCCAAGGAGATCCAAGGTGCGAGGCTGGACGGTTCCTTTCTTGGCATATCCCATGTAAATCAAAAATAAACAAAAGAAGTGGTAGGAGGGAACAACACCGGTGGATCCTCGCATTCAACTAACGAAGAGCGCATCACTTTGAAGTAACGAAGAGGTAGACGGCAACATTCCAATGAGGCACCCGAGGGGAAGAAAGAAATTGGCTATGTTGTTGGACAAGCAAAGCAATGTCTGGACGTGTGATGGTAAGGTATAGGAGGCGACCAACAAGCCTTCAATAAGATTCAAGATTGTTAAACAAATCTCCATCAAGAGGAGTTAACTTAAGGTTGTGTTGCATAGGAAATGAGGTGGCCTTACAATCAAGAATATTTGCAACTATCAATATATTAACAATGTGGAACTGGCCCAACTCGCAAACTAAGCCTAAACGGATTCTCATGGATAGCATCTGCATCTCATCAATAACTGTTTTCATCTCCTTTGCCTGAAAGGCAACAAATAACCTCATCTACAACAACTGCATTACTCGGGCCACTTATTGTGCTGGTGAAGCCATTCTTGCTATCAAAAACCACATAGCTTACCACTGGAAGTACCGGTCATGGACCCCTCTCGTCGAGTACGGTCCTTGGAATTCGCCAAGTTTAATGCTCCTCCTCCTTTACTTCTTTGAGCATGTCTTGTGTTCTAACTAGTTGTTCTCCCCTCATGTAAATCAATATACGTAACTTTATATATATATATATATATATATATATATATATATATATATATATATGTATGTATGTATATATATATGTATGTATATATATATATATATGTATGTATATATGTATGTATGTATTTGTGTTGATTGAGAAGTATACCATCAGGAGAGCAAAATATTTCCATTCCAATAAATAAGAGAGTTAACCGTAGATCTTTGATGGCGAAGGCACGATTTAAGGCAGCTTTGGTCACAAAAAAAAATGAGATGGAACATTGCCCGTGAGTAGTAGATCATCAACATAAATTAAAGCCACTATAATGCCATAATTTTCATCATTCAACAACAACAATAACATAATTTTCTAAAATGAGTGGCATCTTATCTTGAGCTAAGAACTTGCATACAATGATACAAATGTATTTCATAAGATCAAATTAGGCCAACTTGAATTGAACTAATGAGGATATGTTCCAAATATCCGAAAGAGAGTAACTCCATCAACAACATAATTTTCATCATGGGCTAATTTGGTTAGTAGCCTATTTTGAGTTTTAATTTAAGTAAGTAGCCCTTTTTCTCTTATCTTATTAAGTAAATATACCCTGATTCCTTTTTTTACTATTCTAGGGTTTCATTATCCTCTCACGCAAATGTTGCTCAACCCCACTCTCTCTTCTCTCCGTAACCCCTTCCTTGCAACTCTCCTATATGTGATAAGCTCGATCAGCCTCTGCCCCCTTTACCTTCTAAATGCTAGCGATAACGAGTTATCCAGTCCATTGTGCAACTCCCTCTCTAATGCGCTCTTCGTTAGTTGAACGCGAGATTCCACCGGTGTTGTTCTCTCCGACCACTTCTTTTGTTTATTTTCGATTTATATGGGATATGCCAAGCAAGGAATCGTCCAGCCTCGCACCTTGGATCTCCTTGGCTCGAGATCTTCGTTCCTTGGAATCTCACTTCAGAAACTGGATCTCCTTTGTCCTCCGAGCCTTGAACCGTAAGGACACCACTCGGCCTCTCACCTTGTGGGTTTCGAAACTTTGGCCTTTCACCTTAGTCTCTAGGTTTGTTTTTCTCAAAGTGAAAACACAACTTGTTGATTGAACTCAACTCTATTTTTTGATTAAAAAGGTTTGTGGGAGAGGCCTTATATAAACTGAAAATCCAGCACCTACTCCCAACATTAAAGGCTTATAAGTTCAAGAGTTGTGACATTCAAAAAAGGGCAAACATAGGGACTTTCAATTACCTACTTTACCACCTACTTTTCCACCTACTTTTCTTCACCTACTTTCACATAATTAATACATAAATTCAAGCATAATATATATGAATAATATGAGGATGATATGCTGCATGAAATATGTATTGGGTGGACGTGCATATGTTTTATATAACCATCTTTCATGCCTCCATGCGTGATCTTGGTCAAAAACCCACTCAAGTATAAACGCTGTTTCATTGTCGGGTCATTTTCACCCTCTTCCTCTTGGATTCTAGACTTCTCATAAACTATAAAGTGGTAGATCTTGAAAATACCATCGAAAGTAGTACTTGTAGGTCTTCTAACTCCAAACGTAGCTCCAAATATAGGCATTTTACAAAGAGTGTGTAAATTTGACAGCTTAGCCGGTTTCAGTGGAATATGACTTAACTTGACTGCGCTCGGAGTGAGTATTTTCAGCTTCATGTTGGGGCTCTCGGGGATCACATCATCCTCGCTCTCTTCAAAAGGATTCGTCCTCAAATCCGAATCATCCATGGGTGGGGAGAGTGTAGCAATAGGCGAAGGAGCGGGATCCGATGGTGGAAGAGCGGGATTCGCTAGAGGTGTAGATGGTGGTGGGGGCACGAGATCCGGTGGAGGAATAGATGGTGGTGGAGGAACGGGATCCGGTGGAGGAATAGATGGTGGTGGAGGGACGGGATCCGGTGGATGAGGAGGCGGGGTATGTATAGCAGCCTTCGGTGGTGGAATAGACTGCAATGTGTACTTTGTCTTGCTTCCCGCTTTCTCAACTCGACTTGATTGAAAATGAGTCGCGTCCTTGATCCATTTTTCGAACACCCTACGGCGCCGATCTTCTTCTTCTTGTTTTTTATCCTCCTTTTCTAAATGACGTTTGCGACGTCGGTCTTCTTCCTCTTGTTTACGAGTTTCTTCTTCATGGCGATGGGCTTCTCTTCTCTTTCGTCATCTTCGTAGTTCTTCATAGACGGCTTCGTAAAGATCGTCTTCTTTTTCACTCAAACGAAGATAACCATCGTCATACTCTCGAATAGCCCATCGAACGTATTCTTCATTTATTGTTCTTTTTCGATCGCGTCTTGACATTCTCGAACAGTTCACAACCCGAAAACATGAGGAACTCACACCGTTAGGCTCTGATACCACTTGATGCGCTCTTCGTTAGTTGAACGCGAGGATCCACCGGTGTTGTTCCCTCCTACCACTTCTTTTGTTTATTTTCGATTTATATGGGATATGCCAAGCAAGGAACCGTCCAGCCTCGCACCTTGGATCTCCTTGGCTCAAGATCTTCTTTCCTCGGAATCTCACTTCGGAAATTAGATCTCCTTTGTCCTCCTAGCCTCGCACCGTAAGGACACCACTCGGCCTCTCACCTTAGTCTCTAGGTTTGTTTTTCTCAAAGTGAAAACACAACTTTTTGATTCAACTCAATTCTATTTTTTGATTAAAAAGTTTTGTGGGAGAGGCCTTATATAGGCTGAAAATTCAGCACATACTCTCAACATTAAAGGCTTACAAGTTTAACAGTTGTGACATTAAACAAAGGGCAAACATAGGGACTTTCAACCACCTACTTTCCCACCTACTTTTCCACCTACTTTTCTCCACCTACTTTCACATAATTAATACATAAATTCATGTATAATATATGATTAATATGGAGATGATATGCTGCATGAAATATGTATTGGGTGGACGTGCATATGTTTTGTGTAACCATCTTTCATGCCTCCATGCGTGATCTTGGTCCAAAACCCACTCAAGTATAAATGTTGCTTCATTGTCGGGTCATTTTCACCCTCTTCCTCTTGGATTCTCGACTTCTCATAAACTATAAAGTGGTAGATCTTGAAAATACCTTCGAAAGTAGTACTTGTAGGTCTTCTAACTCCAAACACAGCTCCACATATAGGCATTTTACAAAGAGTCTGTAAAATTTGACAACTTAGCCGGATCCAATGGAATATGACTTAAATTGACTGCGCTCGGAGTGAGTATTTTCGGCTTCATGTTGGAGCTCTCGGGGATCACATCACTCTCAAATCTAGCATTCCTCTCTGTCCTTGACCTTCACAATAATGGTGAAGTTCTAGATCTAGATATGGGTCTAGATCTAGATCTGGGACTCGGATTGAAGGAAGCACATGCACTTTGATGGTAAGCTTGGAAGAAGAGAGATCAAGCGAAGACCATCACCAAATCTGTTTGTTGCTCCAAATCACTCTCAAGTAAACAAAATGGTGAAGTTATCCAGGCACACACTCTCTCTCTTTCAAACTTAATTTGTTTAGCAAGGATGAACAATCTATTTTCTGGCAAACACAGCTCGTCCGACGTCGAGATGGCAACTCCGTCGTCCGGAAGTGCTAACCTAGATAAGTTCTTCGAGGATGCCGATACTATCACGGATGATCTCAAGGACGTTGACGAGCTCCTCAAGAGCCTCAAGCACAATCACGAAGAGAGCAAGACTGTTTTCAATTCCAAATGCGTCAAGGATCTTCGTTCGAAGATGGATTGTGATGTCTCCCTCTACCTCAAGAAAACCAAACTTATCAAGGTGAATTTCTTGATCCGATCCTCCATTTTCATATCAGTTTTGTTGTTGAATGCTATTTCAATTTCAACTCTGCGTATTTTGAATATTTTTAAAATCATGTTCGATAGTATCAGCGATTTTGAAGTGAGCGCCATTTCGGTGGCTGTTTCAGAAATTCTGCATTGATTTGGAACTAAAGAAGAAATTATGGACAATTCTTAGCTAACTTCTGGTTAGTAGATATATGGAATTTGACATTCTCAAATATTTCAATTGAGCAGGTGAGGTTGGAGGCATTGGACAAGGGAAATGCAGCTAACAAGAGTATTGCAACCTTGTAGGGTGTGAAGTAGGGAGTTCGGCTGACCAGACTAGAACTTCGGTGGTGGGCGGGTTGAGGAATAAGCTCAAGGGGAAGATTTTCATTGTGACTGGAGTGCATGTTGATGAACAAATTGTGGATCAGTTGATTAGTACTAATGAAAGTGAGACCTTCTTGCAAAAGGCCATTCAAGATCAGGTATGATTGATGTATGTAAATGTCCGGTATGCAAATGTTCGGTATGCAAATGTCCGGTATGTAAAATGTCCGGTATGTAAATGTCCGGTATGTAAATGTCCGGTATGTAAATGTTCGGTATGTAAATCGTATGAAAACAGAAAATAAAAAGGCAAATAAAATAAAATAAAATAAAAAACAAATTTAGTAATTAAAATCAAAACTTACATAACAAACATCAAATATTCTTTCTTTTTTAATAGAAGGGTTAATTAATTTTACCTACCATTAAATGAAAGTGGTAAAAAATTATGGGTACATTTACCGAACACAAAACTTAAAAAGGTCTAGTAGGTCAAATTCTTTCTTTCATCATTCAACTCTTAAAAACTTTTTGGTTCATAACAGTTCTCAAAAGGATAGCGGAATATTCTCGATTCAGTTTGAGCCCAAAAAGATTGGTTTCCACATAAAAATTAGATATAATGTCTTATTTTCAAAGGCAAATTCTACCAAATTCCAACATTTGAAGATTTAGATTGGATGTGCTTTGAGATAAAATAATAGCTAGCCCAAATCGATTGACATGTTAAGCCTTCATTGACATATTAATTTTATAACAAAAAAGAGATTAAGATTTTCTATAACCTCTATTCAACAGATTGATTCCAATTTCATCAATAATCATATACACGAAATCACTACACTAAGGGCTCGTTTGGAAGCGTTAGGAATCATTCCCGGTAACGGAATGATTCCGAATCAATCAAAAAATGCGTTTGGTTAGAGGTCTTTTAACACATTAAAGTAATTTCATCATTTCTAGTTCTTTTCCTAACCCTTATCCGATTCCATTCCGTTTCCATTCCGTTTCCATTCCACCGCTCCAACCAAACGGGCACTTAAATGACTAGAGGAATTGATTTACACTACACCAATCACTTTAACATATAATCATCTTCTACAAAACTTAGCAGAAACAATTCATTATATGCTAATTGGCACCATTCATCTACTTAAACAGCAAACCAAGTAAAAACATCATCCTATGAGACATTGACGCATGATATGAAATTCCAAACAAATCTACTAAAAGATATCAAACATAGAACTCGAATTCAACCACGACTGTCTATGAAGTAGAATAAACTATTACAACTATTATAGAAATAGACAATACCAAAAGCAGAAGATCCCAACAAAGAGATGTTTTAGATTTTGATAAAGAGATGCGTTTGTTTCCACTGGTTCTACGTTGTAGTAAACCAAAAGGTGGTGAAAGCTTGTTCTTTTCAAAAATCTCTATAGGAGCAATAGAAACAACTTGTTCCACAACCATTGATAGTTCAACATAAACCTCATTGTACAATTCTCAAGGGATGACCACTACCCACCATGAACTAATAATGGGAACCATAAATGTGGCACCAATCAATTTGCAAAACAAGAACCTATGGAATATGTACTTGAGGGAAACACAAACGGGATAAGTTCCACGGGAGAGTCCATTAGATATAAACTTAGACCCTAACTTTAGTTGATCAACAAGTTCTTGAATATCAAGGGCATCAACTTTGAGTTATCTTCTTCGGTTAGGATCACTCTCTTCTTTTTAATTTTTTTTTTTTGAAAACGAAAAGCGGTTAGGAATGAGATATTTTCTAGGGGTAGTCCATCCTAAAGCATCATTGCGGATGAGAACACAAAGTACGGAGTCGTCAAAAAATGGTGTGTTGAGTATCAAAATTCCCAGAATGATCAATCGGCCAGCGACACAGTTGATTTCTCTGAACACATGCCTGACCTGGACTTCCTCAAAGAAGCGAAGATCCAGTTTGGAGTCGGATATGTGCATCTCGATCTCCCAGGGACAACTCCAAATTCCTTGGAGTGCCTTGATAACACATAAATTATCACTCTCAATTTCAATCTTTTTTATATTCAGCCTTATTACTTCTTTTAGTCCAGCTTTCTGCACGAAGGCTTCTACTTTAACAATCGAGTTAAAATTATTTTTCCTACCATCCAAGATAATAACATCACCGTAATAATTTCGTATAACAAATCCAATGGATGTTATCCCGAATCGAGTTTTGATCCATCATAGTTCAGTTTGTTGAAACGAGGTTTTGGCTTATCCAATTTAATATTAGTTTTCTTTATTATGTTGGGTAAGTTGTTCTTTTTAAATATATTTAAATCCGTAGTCGTCGTCTTCATTATTAAGATTTTTCCAAATCTGAACTTGGTTTTAATGAAATTTAGGATGTTGGGTTTCGATCCAACTACATCATTGTTAAATATGATTTTATTTCTGAAGAACCAAATACTCCACCATATGGTTGCAAGGTGTGAACAGTTTGTTAGCCCGATCTTGTTTTTTATTTGTAGCAAGAGTTCGTATGATCTTTTGTTTTCTGTATTAATGGTAATGAGATTGGTGGTGATAGTTAAATCAAATTTTGTGATTATGTTTTTGGTATATGGACAATCAATAAGAAGATGAACAAGATTCTCGAGTTGGTGATTGCAAAATTCGTAGTTTTTAGGAACCACAATTCTTCTTTCATTAAGTTTTGCTTTGGTTGGAATATCGTTTCTTGATATTTTCCATATGAAGTTTTTAATTTTTGGCTGAGCTGGTAATAACTAGCTAGATGAACTTCCTAAACCATTCTCACCTTGAAACGTACACTCAACTCTTTTGAGGAACTCGCTGGGCTTAAAGTTAATCTTGCAACGTCGACTATCTCTCTAGATGGCCTTTCCCCTACCACCCAAAATCACATCATCAACTCTTTTGGATTTTCCCCTAGATCCCTGCCTTTCCACTACCTTGGCGTCCCTATAGGGAGAAGAAGACTTAACCTTCCTGACCACCAACCTCTCATCAACAACAAAATAAAGAAAATCCAATCTTGGAGTGCTAAACTCCTCTCCTATACTAAGAGAATGCAAATCACTTCCTCCATTCTCATGTCTATGCATTACTACTGATGCTCGGTTGTCCTTATCCTCCCCCCAACATCATGCACAAAATTCAGAGTCTCCTTCGCTCCTTTCTTTGTTAGGCAAGGACTGCAAGAAGAGATGCCTTGTTGCTTGGAACATTATATGCACCCCTAGAAATCAAGGTGGTTTTGGATGTAAAGAGCTTCTCTCTTGGAATAAGGTGTGCCTCTCTCGTCTCATCTATGACCTGGACTCAAATGCTAACAATCTTTGGTGTGAGTGGATCCCTAAGAACATACTCAAAGGATATACCATATGGTACTGCCAGAATTGCTACAATCATATTCACATTTGGAATATGATTATCAAGATCCATGATGAGCTTCTCAATGCTGGACATGTTAGGAGCCACATTAACTCTATCTCTAACCCTAATGGCTCCTTTTCTACCAAGAAGGCCTACATCTTCTTCATGAACCCTACCTTCTCCTCCAATACCATTAAGTTTAATGTTATTTATCATGATCTTAATATCCCCAAAATGCAACTTCATAACTTGGATTGCGAGCTGCCAGAAGTTGCCCACTCTTACAAAGCTTCTCAAATGGAATATCATTACTACTGACACATGCAAGCTTTATCAAAACCACCATGAGGACGAGGCTCACATGTGGACGAACTACATTTATACCACCTTAGTCGTTGACATCATCTCTCAATGGACTCGAACCCCTACCCCCCTTACCTCCATAACCTTTGGGACAGACGTAGTTCTCAACATAAGCCTAAACGAAACCTCATCGCTAGTATCCGTATCTCCTCGATTACCGCCTTCATCTATTTCACCTTGAAAGCCATGAACAACCTTCTTTACAACAACACCTTCACCCCTGCTACTGCTTGTGCTGCGCCACTATCCTTGCGATCAAGAACTTCACCACTCACCATTGGAAGGACCGTTTTGATGACTATTTCATGGGCAAAAATGCTTGGGATTCACCTTATCTAGTCTCCTCTAGCTCTCTTTCTCTCTCCTTTGATTATGATCCTTGTAACTCTGGTTGAGATGACCCCCTCATGTATATCCTTCCATCTTGCTCAATTACGTAAACTTTCAAAAAAAACATTGTGTAACACCAAGACTTAAAAAGAAACCGCTAAAAAATATTGGTTGTTACAAAAGTAGTTAAAATACTTTACCATATCTGTATTAAAACTTTTTCAGCAAGCTCATGCATTCCAAATTTACAATACTCATGAATAACAATAATTATCTCTCTTTTTGTGTGTCGGGCATTTCATCAAACAAGTTAAATCCATCCATCTGACATGCCTTCTCAAAACTAGCCCTAGTATGTACAACATAAGTGTAACAAAATAAATGAAGAAAAAAGTCAATCTAAAAGAGATTCTTTGTTGTTGATGTTGCTTGTATAAATCCAAAGAACTAGAAAGCTTGGTTGTTGTTGTTGCTTTTATAACTCTAAAGAACCAAGAGAAGGCTTAGTTGTTGTTGTTGTTGTTGCTTGTAGAAATCCTAAGAACTAAAAGAAAGTTGGGTTGTTTCTTGAAGGAATCAAGGCTTCGTTGTTACTAGAAGGAATCCAACGAACTACGCCCTAGATCAATTGATTTTGAGAGACGAGTGGTTATTGCTCGAAGGAATCCAGGCTACACAATTCGCTGCTGCTCGAAGGAATCCGGAGAATCACACCTCAAATTAGTCGAATTTGAGAGATGAGATCAGTAGAGACGATAGAATCCTGGTCTAGACGAGATTAGGGGAGACGATATAATCTAGAGAGCAGAGATGATGGAATCCCCTTTGTGTGTCAACAAAATAAAACAAATTAAATATTAGGACGTTTTATTAATTTACCTTCCGAGAATAATAAATTTCGAAATTCAATTAATATTTTAACGATGTTTTTATCCTGGGGATTAAACAAAACTCCTGAGAGAATATTTTTTTAAAGATTGACAAAATGTATAACGTTTTTTCAAGGGTTAAATTAAAAACAACCTAAAGTGTTTTTAATTTACAAGGGTAAGATGACCATGTAATCAAATAGCTCTAGCGGTTTTCAAAAGGTGCATGTGTTTATGCTCAACATGAGCATCTTGTTGTGGAACATAGAGATTATATTTGGGATGTAGAATGCCAGGCTCCTTGGATTCCCTTATCCTCAAACCCCTTCCTCCTTGGTTGATGCTAACTATCTTGTCCCCCCAATACCTTCCGGTTCAACCCCTTTGGAACCCCATTACCCTCAATTTCAACCTCCTTGGAATCCCTTACCTAAACTTCATTACCCCATCTCTCATTAGACATCAAGAGATGTTTGGATAATTTTAACACATCCAAATAAATCTAAACATTTGCGCCTGGAATATTAGGGGGTTGAACCACCCTAATAAGCAAAAAGCCATTTATGAAATTGTCAGTAGACATAACATTGATGTTATTGCCAACATTGAAATAACTTAAGAGGAAAAAGACGAACAAGCTCTCAAACCACCTTATCACAAACTGGAGCCACATCTCTAACTTCTCCTACACCCATAACTGATGTATTTTGGTTTGGTGGAACCCCGAAACCCTTCACCTTACTCCACATATAACAACCGACCAACTCATACGTTATCATCTTTCTCACCCATTCAACCATCTCTCCTCCCCCTCCCACTCTCCTTGAATGCTCCTTCATTTATGCCCATAAACTTCCATCGGATCGTTGCAGCCTTTGGGATACCATTTCCACATTAAACCTCCTCAACTCCTCCGCCACCTAGTGATAACATGAATTATGACCTATATTTAGGCATGTATTAATATAGATTTTCCTTTTATTTCGCATGCATAGACATACATTCATGACATTTATGGTTATATTCACCTACTTTGCAAGAATAGAGCTCTACACAGGCTTTTATTGCATTTGTAGGTAATTTGGCGAATTATGGAGCGAAATGACATATTTTATAGATCAAGCCTTGAAGAGGAACAAAAAGGAGCATAAAAGAAATCTAGGACGCGCCAAAGTATCTTCTGATACCGTCTGACGCGCCAAAGTATCCTCTGATACCGTCTGATGCGGCCTAGAGTATTTTCTGATACCAGCGGACTCGACTTCTTTTCAACCCAAATATTGAGGGTTTTACTTTAAACCCTAGATTTATCCCTACAAATACCCGATAGCCTTCAACATTGAAGAGCGACCCCCACCGACGAGGAGTTCGCATACATCCCCACGGAGTACATTTTTGAAACATTGCTTAGGAAGATCTTATTGCGTTCAGGGAAGATTCCGAAAAGGACGCACTTGAAGATTGCGTACTTGGAGAAATATCTTAGGGTTTCGATAGAAGGCGGATTGACATCCCGTTCTTATTGGTTCCTTGAGTATTGTGAGAGATTCTTATTCTATTCCTATGCATTGAACACATTGACAGATTATTGGTTTTATTTAGATTGGTTTCGGTGTTTTTCATTAAGGTTTCAAAGTTTCATCTTTTATTCCTTTCTTATTTGATTATTGATATTACAATGATGATTGTTGGCTAAAAACCTTAAGTGATCCTAAGGTGGGGTTGATAGTTGTGGCATAGATAATGATAGATTGAACCAAAACAGATTGGACATTGAGAGTTGCGAGAAACCTCGTCGTCGAGGATTTCCACGGCCTGTTCTTGAGTTCCACAACCGTGGTTCTTCAAGATCTAGCCGTGGTTTCCTCTGTCGTACGTCCTTTGTTTTGCTTTGATCCAAAGTTAAAGATTTCTTTAACCTAGCCCTGGCTTACCTTTTCTAGGTAATAGTGAGACTCAACATCCTCTACTTCGGTTTCGAGTGTCACAACCTTAACCATTTTGGCTTATCTTTGATTCCCTTGAGTTTAGACATGGGTATTTGAGAGTAATTATTATCCTTTGATACTTTCTATACTGCAGCCTCAACAACCTTTATAGAGAGAGTCTTTGGGTGAGACATATGGGTTTGGAACTTCACCGTACAATTCCCTACCTTAGATATACCTTTGCAATCCCGACTCTGTCCTTATATCTTTAGAATATCTTGAATCAATTGCCACCATTGGATACCTGAATCTTTAGAATTGTTGTTTTCCCAATTAATCTTTGCAAAAGATTTTACTTGCCTGACAATCTTTATAAACTGAATTTGTTCCCCCCAAATCCTTGAGTTCGATACACTGGAATTCTTGCTTTACTACGCCGATCCCTACACTGCGGGTTCGCTTTGCTTTGATTTCAGTTTTATAAATTTAAGACTTTGACGCACACACTTTTGAGCGAACAAGTTTTTAGCGCCGTTGACGGGGATTTGGTCTAGGCCAAATTCGGTTTTCGGTTGTCGGGCTTGTGAGCATTTTTCTTTTTCTTTTAATCTTTTTCCTATGAGTCTTTGACTTTTCAAGGTTTCCAATGGCCTCGGGGAGCTATGAACCTGCATTTGATCCAGCCTGGATAGCATGGCAAGGTGCTAGGGCGGACCATTATGAATACTTGGAAGAGAGGTACACCTTCCATTGGTTTGCCACTGAAAGAGAACGTGAAGAAGTCCTTGAGGATGAGCTTGCATATTGGGATGAGCTTAATCCCCCTCATAAGTTTAATGAGCAACCTCCTCAAGTGCAACCTCCACAACAAACATCCGAGGATCAGATACAAATGATGCTAGAAAAGATATTAAGGATGGAAGAGATGGAAGACAACATAAATGCTATTTCAAAAGCTCGAAAAGCCTTGGAAAATCATTCATCCAGCGAGGAAGAATTCCAACTCTTAAGCATTCCTCCTATTGAACCTGAAGTTCCTCTTGAAGTCCTCATTGAAGAAGAGGAAGAAGTGGAGAACCTTAGCCAAATTACTGAAACTGTGGCCAAGGTTGGAAAGGATCCGGCTGAGTTAGGAGATATCTCATGTGTGGATCATCATCCCAACATGAAACTTGTCCCAAGCCTTGAAGAGCTTTATAAGGTATATTCTCTCATTCACTTTGAAATTCCTATTACATTTCTAATTTTTTCAAGAATTCACCGGAGAGTTGGAGGTCTCTTCCAAAAGAACCTCCTAAGGGGAAGATGAAACCTCCATTGAAATTTCTAAAAGAAGATGCTCCTTGGACTACAAGTAGTGGAGTTAGCAAGCACTTCGCCGTTAAGGCGATGAAGTGTCTTTTGTTCAAGTATGGGGTCATTCACATGACAAAGACCACACATCATCCCCAAGCTGGAGATGGGAAAGCTAAGAGGATTCTCGGGAAACTGATTTCTCGATCTAGTAAAGGATGGGACGCAAGGCTGAATAATGTCCCATTAAAGCATAGGAAACCTAGGAGGATTCCGGTGAGAATCAAACCGTACAAGCTTGTGCGTGGAAGATCTTACAATTTGCCGGTGAAACTAGGAACCGGAGATTTCTAGGAAGAGTTTAATTGTGGATTTAAAGAGCAATCCAAGATGTTCAAGGTGCATTGAGTCATCTATGGAGATTGGTCTAGCAACCGACCTAAAACAAAGTGCTTCTTGGGAGGCAACCTAAGATAATGCATCCTTTTTCCCTTTTCTTTTTCTTAGATTAGATTAGAGTAGTTGTTTTTGTTTATTTTTCATCGATACCTTCCGCTATGTTTGTATCTTTGGATGTCAGGGTTGAGATAGGACCAAAAGAAGTGAAGAAAGCCGAAAGAACAACGAAATTTGGATTTTTGGCGAGAACAGAGGATTCCACGGCCAAAAAGGCAAAACCACGGCCGTGGTTTGCTAAATTAAGCCGTGGAAAACTAGGTCATAGCTAATCAAAATAAAAGAATCAGATTCCACGGGTGGCCGTACAAAACCACGGCCGTGGAAATGCCCGATAGGCCGTGGAAAAAAAATTTTCGGCCGAAAGACGTTCCCCTTCTTCATTCTTCGACACCGATTGGAGTATCCAGAGTTCCCTATTGAGCTTATATAGATTCCCACCACCATCACCCGATGAAGGATTCGCCATCGTACATTGTGAATATCATTTTTCATCTTTTCTTTTCTTCACATTGGGACATTGTGAGTTTTAAGTATGGGGTGGAGGTATTTGCAATACCATTTGCATGTTTTATGTCTTGCAAGTTAATGATTTTGAAAATTTTGAAAAATTTTAAAAAATTTTGTGCTTCTAGGATGGATATGATCTCTATGATGAGTATTGTTTTGTGTAATAGCTATGATGATTTTTATATGCTTGAATTGATTTATAACATATGTGGGATTTGAATACTTTGTTAGAATTTCATGCATGAATGATAATTTGTTTTCATTCTAAATCATGTTGAGTATTGAAGGTTGAAACCGCATGATAAGTTCTTACACTTCTTATTGTAATGATTAAGGCACCTCGATTTTTCTTGCTTCTTCTTTGTTCATCTAGCCCCTCAATAAAATTTTTGCCTCCTTTACCTATCCGAGAATTAGGAAGAGTTGAATTTTGGCATGTTTGATGTGGGAGGGCCATGAAAGAAATTGCGCTTTTAAAGTATAGGAAAATAGGTTTGGGGAAGTCAATCATGATGATGAGTAACTCGGCACCATTGACATAGCCGGGTGTTTGTGTCTTGCCAAAGTCGGTTTGAGCGATATTCCTAATGGATTATGGTATGTCCATCAAAGGTTTGACGAATCTCGAAATTGAGAATCGCCAATCTCCTAGGCTTCGGTTTTTGTGCACCGCTGTCCATACTTCCAAAAAGTAAATTCGAAAAAGAAATTTGTCTAAAAAGGGAGAGCAAAGGTCTCAAATGGAGGTTGATTCAAGTTTGCAAAAAGAAAAGAGTTGTGTTGTTCCTTTTTCCGGATTTTTGCACCACATTCCCTTATATGTTTCCCACCTATTCGCGTTTCTTGACCTTTGCTTGAAAGTCCTTAAGATCTTTGGATTGCTGTTTGGCTTTGTGGTCTAAATTGGATTCATCATGATTGATTTTGAAATACTGCAAGTTATGATGCATGTTATGATTCTCTTGCAAAAAGTGATTATCCTTTCCATATATAATTCTTTTGATCATATGATAATTGTTATTAGCTATGAAGCAATTCTTTGAGGGTGATCTATGAATAGAAACACAATTAAAATATTGTGGTTTTCTTTATTTTTGCATATTCATAATCCATATCATCTTGTATCTTGAGTTTGAACCTTGCTTGGGGACAAGCAAGAGGTAAGTATGGGGTATTTTGATGACATAAATTATGACCTATATATTAGGTATGTATTTATATAGATTTTTCCTTTATTTTGCATACATAGACATACATTCATGGCATTTATGGTTATATTCACCTACTTTGCAAGAATAGAGGTCTACGAAGAGTTTTATTGCATTTGTAGGTAATTTGGTGAATTATGGAGCAAAATGACATATTTTATGAATCAAGCCTTGAAGAGGAACAAAAAGGAGCATAAAAGGAAGCTAGGACGCGCCAAAGTATCTTCTGATACCGTCTGACGCGCCAAAGTATCTTCTGATACCGTGTGACGCGCCAAAGTATCCTATGATACCGTCTGACCCGGCCCAGAGTATTTTCTGATACCAGCGGACTCGACTTCTTTTCAACCCAAATATTGAGGGTTTTACTTTAAACCCTAGATTTATGCCTACAAATATCCGATAGCCTTCAACATTGAAGAGCGACCACCACCGACGAGGAGTTCGCATACATCCCGCACGGAGTACATTTTTGAAGCATTGCTTAGAAAGATCTTATTGCGTTCAGGGAAGATTCCGAAAAGGACGCACTTGAAGATTGCGTACTTGGAGAAATATCTTAGGGTTTCGATAGAAGGCGGATTGACATCCCGTTCTTATTGGTTCCTTGAGTATTGTGAGAGATTCTTATTCTATTCCTATGCATTGAACACATTGACAGATTATTGGTTTTATTGAGATTAGTTTCGGTGTTTTTCATTAAGGTTTCAAAGATTCATCTTTTATTCCTTTATTAATAGATTATTGATTTTACAATGATGATTGGTTGCTAAAACCTTAAGCGATTCTAAGGTGAAGGGTTGATAGTTGTGGCATAGATAATGATAGATTGAACCAAAACAAATTGGACCCTGAGAGTTACGAGAAACCTCGCTGTCGAGGATTTCCACGGCCTGTTTTTGAGTTCCACGGCCGTGGTTCTTCAAGATCTAGCCGTGGTTTCCTCTCTCGTACGTCCTTTGCTTTTTCTTCGATCCAAAGTTAAAGATTTGCTTTAACCTAGCCCTAGCTTACCTTTTCTAGTTAATTGCCACAATGGGATACCTGAATCATTAGAATATCTTGAATCAATTGCCACAATGGGATACCTGAATCATTAGAATCGTTGTCTTCCCAGTTAATCTTTGCAAAAGCTTTTACTTGCTTGACAATCTTTATAAACTGATTTTGTTCCCCCCAAATCCCTGAGTTCGATACTTTGAAATTCTTTCTTTACTACGCCGATTCGTACACTACGGGTTCGCTTTGCTTTAATTTCAGTTTTATAAATTTAAGACTTTGACGCACACACTTTTGAGCGAACACCTGGGAGCTTCTTGGTGACTTTAATGTCACCTTGACGCCTGATGAGAATATGTCGAGAGGTACGCCTCCATATCCCAAAACTCTTATGAGCTCTTTACATGCTTAAGCCGCAATTCCATAACATATCATGTGTATTTGGGAAGTAAAGTCACTTGGAGTAACAAGAAGTCGAACACTAGAACATGGTGCAAACTCGATAGGATCAGCATCAACCAATGTTGGTGCTCTTTCTATTCTAACAACACTGCTCTTTTCGACAGTCCTTACATTTCGGATCACTCTCCTGCTCTCCTCTCTCTGGGCAAGAAAAGCCCTACCTGAAGCACTTGTACAAGTTCAACAATACCTGGGCTTCGCATGATAATTTTCTTCGTACCATTTCTGAGGTTTAGGAGCGTCCTATCCATGGGCACCTTGATAGCATGAATTATTGTGTATATTCTGGGACTTGTTTAGACGTTTTATCTTCTATAATCTGCATGTTCGGATGTATATTATGAGATTATATTGTCGTTTCATCTACCGTTGCGGGAATCGAGGTCTACACCTAGTTTTGTTGTAATCGTAGGTAAAATGGCACGTTTTGCATCAAAAAGGAAAAAAAGGAGCTAAGGAGTCATTGGAACTACATTCAGGAGCTTAAGGAAGAATCCAGGAATCATGGAATTGGATTAGAGATTCACTTTAGACCAGATTTGAGAGATTTCACATTCAGTTGTGATTCACCTCGGTTGACTACAGAGTCACCTCGACCGAGGTGATCCAGAGGAGCTGACTCGACCGAGGCGAACACATTGGACGCGGCAAGAATATTTTATTCTTGGTTGAGATCTTTTATCTTTGGAAAGTGGATCTTATATTTTTGGGCTGGATTCTTGGAAGGAAGAAGATAAATTAGCCCATATATTTTACCTATTTTTATGGGAAAAGATCTTTCTAAGATATCTTATCTTTGGAGGGTAATTTTCCTATAAAAAGGGTTGGATTTTCCACAAATCCACATCATGCTATACCACCGATCGTGCCTAGAGCAGCCGTTTTATCCCACTATAATTGGGAGATTTGAAGAACCTTTTTGAAGGTTGAAGGAAGAAAGTTTATAGCTTTCATAGCTTTGTGAAGGGTTTTGTAAGATTTCCTTAGATTCCCTTTTTTGTTGATTGTCTTGTTGGATTTTGATCCAAGGAACGCTTGTTGATTGATAATTGATTCAGTTATTGAAGCCCTTCTCTTAAGGTTTTCTTGTTCAATTATTCTCTTTCTTCCCATATATTTGATTATTGCTTTCATGATGATGAGTGGCTAATTTCCTTGTGTGATTCTAGGGTGATTGGCTGAAGGTTGTGGGAAAAACAATGATAGAATAATCTTAATCACAGTAGGACCCTGAAAGCTCGAGTCTTTATCCTTAACCCTAAAGCATCTCGCTCAGTCGATGAACATCTCGGCCGGGGTGGAATTCGTTTGACCGAGGTGACATTTTCTGATCCGAAACTGAGAGTTAAGTGTTAGAGTTTGCCAAATCCTATTCTTATTACACCTTTCCTGGTTCAATGCAAGCCTAGGATGAGACTTACCCGGTAATTCCTTTGTTTGTTTACCTAAGATCATAAGTGTAGGTAATAAAGGTTTATCCTTTATTGGGGTTTGAGTGTGCCTTCATCCCATCTTTGTGAGTTAGCCTGAGACTTACCCGGTAAAGGTTGATTATATTCCCTTAGTTGGAGTGTTAGTTTGAGGTTATAGTTCTTTACCTTAATTCCTTGAGACTTACCTGGTAATAGGAGTTACGGTTTGGGATTAGTGTGTAGTGAGACTTACCCGGTGATCTATTCCACTTTAGTAACACCTTCCCTTTGCAAAATCTCAGCTTTGTCCGCTTATCTTTAGATCTTGAGTTGGAATCACAACTAGATGCTTTAATCCCTAGAATTGCATATTTCCTTAATTGACTTTTATCATCTTTGATTGTTTTAATCGCTTTCGTGGTTAGTTGCGACATTAGCTTACCTATATCGACTTTGTTTCACTAAGTCCCTGTGATCGACCCCTAGAATTCCTTGCTTTTACTACGATTGACCCGTACACTGCGGGTTCGCATCCTTGTCTTAAGCTTACATCTAGGGTTATAAATTTAAAGCTTGCACACACCGTTTGGAGCGAACAAGTTTTTGGCGCCGTTGCCGGGGACTTGGTCTAGACCGAGCCGGTTGCAGTACGCTTTTGGGGCACTTGCCCCCGTTTCTACTAACCACTCTACTTGAGTGATTTTCGCAGGTTCTTTTTCTTAGGTTTATGCGAAGAACCCGCACTAGGAAGGAAATCATTCCTTACGATCCCGAACCAGAAAAGACATACAAACGACGCTTGAGAGAAGCGAAGATGGCCGACCAAGACAACCGCGATCTTGAGGCCGAACTGAAGGAGGCGTCAGAACAGCTACGCCTCAGCAGGGAAGAACTGAGGCTGGAGAAAGAAGAGACTCGCACAAGGACTGAAGCGATCGAAGTAGATATGGCAGCTTTACGAGACCAGTATCTACCTCGACCGAACCCAGATCCTCGACCGAGGCAGGATCCAGCACCTGTTGCCCCGGCCGATGTACTTCCACCTCGGATACCAGTCCGAGGCGCTCTTTTTGCAAGAATCCCGCAAACCCTAGGGCAAAGGATGGACCCCAATCAACAACTGAGGCGTCCTGGAGTTAACCTAGGAGATCCAACGGACCTTGACTACGAACTTCGACCGCAAGTTCCTTCCATGATTAGCCAATGCCAGTTTGGAGGGCTAGAGAAGAAATCTCCGCATCAACATCTACAAAACTATGAGATCTTGATGGAAATCTTGAGACCTTCAAGAATAGAAAACAACAATTACAAGCTAAGACCTTTTTACTTTTCTTTAAAAGATAGAGCTCTTACTTGGTATCAATCTCTTCCTCCAGGAAAAATCAGTACTTGGGAGGAGATGACTACGGAATTCTTGACTAAATTCTTTCCCCCCTCTAAAACCGCTGAAATGAGAGGGAAGATTAATGCTTTTATCATGAAGGACAAGGAAAGCTTGTCCAAGTCATGGGAGAGATTTAAAGATATTCTTTTGGATTGCCCACATCATGGGATTCCAAAGATAGAGTTGTTGGAGATATACTTCAAGGGACTGGACGGAAGCACCCAGTTCAACCTTCAACTACTATCTGCCGGCACATTTATGGACATGCCGATTGACGAAGCTTGGGAGTTCATAGAGAAACAAGCTTTACACATGGAGAAATACTCCCACCAAGGAGCTGAAGGTGGAGTTAAAAAAAGTCAACTTTCAAGAGGAGCCATCAAACACTAATCAACTCATCTCTTTGAAGAATGACGTAAAACAATTGAAGGAACTCTTGGTTGCTCAAACCAAGAAGGAAGATCAAGGATCAAGGAACAACAATGGATACCGTAACAACAACAACGGTTCCCGGAACAACAACTACAACAACAATAGAGGATCCAATAGCAATAATTGGAGGGCAAACAACCAAAATTCGGGTAACCCTTACTCTAACTCTAATTCGAATGATTCCTCTAATCCTTTCCTCTCTTCTTCTTCTTCTCCTTCTACTCCATTAAAGAGCCAAGAGCCTGGATCAAGCTCATCCCAGCCGGAGAAGAAAGATGCGGTGCTGGAGGCTATCTTGATCAAGCTTAGTGCTATGGAGACATCCATGACTTCATTTTCGAAGGCACAAAAGCCTTTGAACAACAACTTGCTAGTAGGGCAAATGAAACGCCAAGAGATCCAGGGAAGCTTCCAGCAAGAACATAAAGCAACCCTAAGGGCCAGATTATGGCCATAACGACGAGGAGTGGACTGAAGACTGCAGATCCAGTGCCTCGGTCGGTGCCAGTGCAGACGAAGACCACCTCGGTCCAGGTGCAGACGAAGAACACTTCGGCCGAGATGCCAACCGAGGTGGAGCCACAGAAAGTGGAGGAGAAAATGGAAGTTTATATTCCACCTCCTGCATATAAGCCACCACTTCCATTTCCCTAGTCAAGGGCCAGAGCACATCTAGACAAGCATTTTGGTAAGTTCCTTGACTTGATGAATAAAATACACATTAATATTCCTTTCCTTGATGCTATTCTAGGGATGCCCGCCTATGGGAAGTTATTGAAAGAGATTCTATCAAGGAAGAGGAAGCTACAAGACTTTGGTGAAGTAAGGATGATATCTAAATCCTCGGAACTTATTCAAATCATGAAGGAGAAGATGCCACCCAAATTGAGAGATCCCGGCTCATTTTGCATTCCCATTCAAGTTGGGGATGTCACTTGTGAAGCCTTATGTGATCTAGGAGCCAGCGTGAGCATCATTCCGCTGGAGCTATGTGTTAAGATCGGACTTGGAGAGCCCAAGCCGGTGAAAATTCGATTATACATGGCGGACCGCTCCATTACCCATCCCGTGGGCATTTTGGAAGACGTTCCGGTTAAGTTAGGTAACTTCTATTTACCTATAGACTTCGTTGTGCTTGATATTCCCGCAGATTATCCTGTTCCTATCATTCTCGGGAGGCCATTTCTAGCAACTTCGGGTTGCAATGTGGATTGTAAGAACGCCAAGCTGAAATTCAATATTGGCGAAGATGAAGTGGAATTCGCATTACTTGCGGCCATGAAAGGAGAGCAGCTAGGAGATGATATCTTCGACATCTATGATGAAGAAGAATCAAGAGAATTGGTGAGCTCTATCCTTATTAACGACCCACTTGAAAGAGTTATTAGTTTTAGTTTAATGAAGGAAGGTATAGATGCTTCTTGTGATGCAGATATACGAAGCTTAAAGGCGCTGGAAGAAGATCCAAGAGCTAAAACTGAGAAAATAATCCAGGAGACGAAGATCTCCAGTTTCGGTTCCAGTTACAGTACCTCGACCGAGGCACTTTCTGGACCAAGCGAGGCGACTGAAGAACATCTCGGTCAACGCTTCTTCGCCTCGACCGATGTCGAAGGCGAGATGATTTCAACTGAGACTTCCGAAAGTCCAGTTTCTAGATCTACTCCACTGGAAGGAGGAAGCAAGGATCCCCCTCAGAAAGCACCCCTAGTTGTGGAGCTTAAACAACTCCCTAGTCACTTGAGGTATGTCTTTCTTGGACCGAATTCTACTTATCCCGTAATCGTCAATGCTTCCCTCTCCGAATCTGAATTATCTAAACTAATGCATGTCCTGAGAAAGCATCAAAAGGCTTTGGGTTATACTATAGATGATCTTATTGGCATTAAGCCTTCTTTCTGCATGCATAGAATTCTAATGGAGGACGATCATAAGACTTCACGGGAACCTCAAAGACGGTTAAATCCGATCATGAAAGAGGTTGTGAAGAAAGAAATTCTTAAGTTGTTGGATGCAGGTATCATATATCCTATCTCGGACAGCAAATGGGTTAGCCCAGTGCATGTAGTTCCGAAGAAAGGAGGGATGACCGTTGTGACGAATAAGAACAACGAGTTAATCCCAACCAGGACCGTCACGGGCTGGAGGGTTTGCATTGATTATAGGAAGCTGAACACGGCCACTCGGAAGGACCATTTTCCATTTTCCTTCATTGATCAAATGCTCGAACGGTTGGCCCAGCATTCACACTTCTACTATTTAGACGGCTATAGTGGTTTCTTCCAAATTCCGATCCATCTGGATGATCAGGAGAAAACCACTTTCACTTGTCCATGGGGGACATTCGCTTATAGGAGGACGCCATTTGGATTATGCAATGCACCCGCTACCTTCCAGCGATGCATGATGGCTATCTTTTCCGAGTATATAGAGGAGATCATGGAGGTATTTATGGATGATTTTTCAGTATATGGTTCCTCTTTTGATGATTGCCTATCTAACCTTGCTTTAGTGCTGCAAAGATGTGAAGACACTAATCTTGTTTTGAATTGGGAGAAGTGTCATTTTATGGTTAATGAAGGCATCGTGTTAGGACACCTCGTTTCTAATCGAGGTATTGAGGTCGATCGCGCTAAGATCGAGACTATTGAGAAACTCTCTCCCCCTTGTTTTGTTAAAGGTGTGAGGAGTTTTCTCGGGCATGCAGGTTTCTACAGGAGATTCATCAAGGACTTCTCAAAAATTTCTAAACCTTTATCTAACCTCTTGAATAAAGATGTTGTTTTTGAGTTTTTGCAGGAGTGTCTTGATGCATTTTACAGGATTAAGGAAGCGTTGATCTCCGCTCCCATTATCCAACCTCCGGATTGGACCTTGCCCTTTGAGATCATGTGCGATGCGAGTGATGTGGCAGTAGGAGCGGTGCTTGGACAAAAGAAGGATGGGCGGACCACCGCCATCTACTACGCTAGCAAGACGCTGGATGAGGCCCAGCGTAACTACGCCACCACTGAGAAGGAGCTATTGGCGGTTGTATATGCTTTCGAGAAGTTTCGTTCTTACTTAGTAGGAGCGAAGGTCATTGTCTACACCGATCATGCAGCCATTTGTTACTTGCTTGCAAAGAAAGATGCCAAGCCACGTCTTATTCGATGGATTCTCTTGCTTTAAGAGTTTGACCTAGAGATCCGCAATAAGAAGGGATCCGAAAATTCTGTTGCGGATCACCTCAGCCGGCTACCTCCATCTTCACGCGAGAAGGACGACCCACCCATAGATGATTCATTCCCCGATGAGCACTTGCATTTGTTGGAGCGTTTGATAGACTTACTTATCTCACCCCATGATGAAGGTGAAGTATAGGGTGAGGACACCTCCCATCACACATAGAGATGCAGTACGGACCAGCTAGCGACCTTAAATCAAGCGCTTCTTGGGAGGTAACCCAAGGTATTGCTTTCTTTTCCCCTTTTCTAGTCTAGCTTAGATAGTTTGATTTTGCTTTGCTTTGTTTTGTTTTTGGCGTCCTAGACAGACAACAAGTGACATCTAAGGAAGGAATACAACCCAGGAGCACAACTGGAAGGATAGAAGTTCGAGAAATTGAGAAGACGGATTTTGACTGAGACACATCTCGGTTGCTGTCACAGCATCTCGACCGAGATAATTCTTGAGCAACCGAGGCGACTAGGGTTTCTGAAGATCCACCTCGGTCCATACACCTCGGTCTAGTCGAGACCACCTCGACCGAGGTGACAGCAGTTCCAAAAAAGGGTATAAAAGGGGCTGAAGAATTCTCTCTCCTCTCTTTACCTTCTCCTCGACCGCGGCACACTTCTCGCCTCGATCCTTTGTTCTTCGCTCGTTTTCGACGATTCTTGCTCCTAAACTGAGAAGAAAGAGTAGAGGATCGTGTTGCAAGTACCAATCTGCATAAAGAACGAGCCAAATCGACCGAATCTGGATAAAAAATCGAAAAAACCCTAACCTTTTATTTCCCACTGTTTTCTCTCGTTCTGGGCTTTGGTTGCCCCTACATTTGTTGAAGAACAGATTAAGTACCCCATAGGAACCTGTGGTAGTGATTTTGGGGGAAAAGAATTGGATTTTTTAGGGAATCGATCGAACAGCTCTTTGCCTCGGTCCAGTCGGCCTGTGCCTCGGCCGAGGTGTTCTTCAGGGTTGTCAAAGCAACCGAGGTGACCTGACAGATTACAAAGAGATGAGTTCTGAGAGACAGTTGGTCCTGAGGGACAGACCTTCTCATTCCCCTTCTTCTTCCTCCCGCCGTACTAGACCGGTGATCCACGAGAGACACCAGGTCGACTATGACCGCATCGCGGCCCGTCCAGTGATTGCACCCCGCTTCCTGGACATTTCAGCCTTTGATTGCCTCCATGTGGATGGAGATTTGAGACGGATGATCTCCATGGTGGGCCTAGAGCAATTCATTGATATCCGAGCACCGGCTAACCTTGATCCGACATTGGAGTTTATCAGCTCCTTCACTTACCTTCCCATAGAGCGCGCCGTGAAGTACCGGTTGATGAACCGGAACTTCATAGTTCCCTTAGATCATTGGCGGGATATCTTTGGCTTCCCGATTCCGACAGTTGTTGATTTTCCCTCTCGAGTTGTAACTAGGGAGTTTTGGGGACAAATAGCTCACGTGGTTGAGCATACTGACAGATGGAGACCTGGAGATTCCAGGGAGAGGATTATATTACATCTTGCATTCAGATTGGCCCACAAGATATTCAGTGAGACTCTTATGGCGCGTACTGAGACACCCCAGAAGGTCAGACAGGGGGAGCTTCTGAGCTTGTATTGCATGGTGACGGGAGGGATCCTAGATTTTGGTTTGATGTTGGCAGAGGATCTGCATAGGATAAAGGCAAAGGCGAAGGGCGACATCTGTTGTGGAGGTATTGTGACTCATATAGCGAGTTACATGGATATGGACCTCAGAGCTTGTACCATGGTGGCGGTTGCCAAGTCGCTAGGACTTCAGGAGATGATCACTCGGAGGATACTCGTTCCCCGAGGACTCACTACGCAATATGTGGCGATGCCATGGGAGCCGACTGCGCCGCAGGGGATCAAATGGTCAGCTCATTTCTCCGTATTTGATCCACATTACTGGCAGACTGCGTGGATCCCATTTATGGAGGATGCTAGAAAGGCGGCAGCTGCACCAGCTGAGGAGGATGAGGTTGAGGAGGCTGATGATGATGAGGATGGTGGTGTTCCTATGGACACGGGCACGGATACGGCTGGGACCAGTGCGCCGGTCATCGATTTGGATGATGACGAGACTGAGACCGAGCCGGCTGCAGCACCAGCACGTCCCGCTAGGCGTAGGGTACGCCGGCAGAGGGATCCAGACGCTCACCGTCGGATCGATGACCTCACCGAGCAGATGATAGACTCCTATGCTGCCCTGACTATTGACATCCAGGAGAGATTTGACGACCAGCGCCGAGAGATCGAGAGCTGGACTCATCAGATGCTAGAGGGCCAACACTATCAGCGACGGATGGCGGAGATCCAGTTTGAGCAAGTCATGGGTTATCCATTTGACCCATCCCAGTACCCGTATGTGCCACCACCACCACCACCGGATCAGGATTATTGAGAGCTTGCAGGATTTTCTTTCTTTATATATTATGCAGCTCAGCTATGTCCGGTGAGTTTTTTATGTTCTAGACTTATTTGACCCATTGGGACAATGTGTCCCAAGTATGGGGTATTTTATGTATTACTTGACTATGGATGATTGTATGCTACTTTGATGGATATTTATGATCTTATTTTGCTCTATTTGCTTATCTGAGATTACATGCATGCATACAGGTTATTTGATTGAAAAAAACGTCAAAAACTGGACAGAAAAAAAAAAAAATTTGACCTCGACCGGGATGGTTCTGGCCAAACGAGGTTGACCACCTCGGTTGACTTAGAACACCTCGACCGAGGTGGTTTTCCAAACTAAGAAATTTCGAAACGTTTTGTGCTTCTTTTCTGGATGTGATCTCAGTGAAAATTTTGTTTGCAGACTGGTTTTGAAATCTTTATATGTTTGAAAGGTTTTATAATATGTTTAAGTTGCTAAATGCTTTGTTTGAAATTTTGGCATGTTTAATATTTTGTTTTTATCAAAATTATGTTGAATTTGAAGGTTGACACCACATGATGAGTTCTCTCACTTTCTTCCTGGAAAGACCAAGGCAATTTATTCTCTTCTCTTCTTCTTCTTGATCATTCTTAGCCCCTCATATACATATTTGCCTCCCTTTACCTATCCGGGAATTTGGAAGCAAGCAAGTGAAAAGCAAGTGAAAGAAAAGTTGAGATGTTGGCTGAAAGTTAGAAAGAAACAAATAGGTTTGGGAAAGTCAATCATGATGATGAGTAACTCGGCACCATTCACATAGCCGGGTGTTTGTGTCTTGCCAAAGTCAGATTGAGTGATATTCCTAACGGGTCATGGTATGTGCATCAAGGGTTTGCGGCATCTCAAGAAATTGATGATTGTTGGTCTCCTAGGCTTCGGTTATTGTGCACCTCTATCCATGCATCCCAAAAAGTAAAGTAAAAAGAAAAAGTATGAAATAAGCAAAGCTTATTGGTGGATGATGTTGAAAGTCAAGTGAAAGTGAAGTGATATCCTTTTCCCGGATTCTAGCACCATATTACCTTCTATACATCCCTACCCTACACATTTCTTGACCTTTCTTTTGGGAAGCCCTTGAGACCTCGAGCTTGTTGATTGACTTAGTGGTTTAAACTGGATTATACATGATTAATTTCGATGAATATGACTTATTATGCATTCTATGATTTTATGCAAGGATGAACGACTTTCTTATATTTATAATTTGTTTTGAGCATATTTTGATTTTAAATTCCATGAAGCATTCTCTTAGAGTGATCTATGATTGTAGCACACCATTAAAATGTTTTGAAAGACTTTTTCATTGATCTTTATGACTTATAATCCATTCTATCTTGTATTTTAGATTTGGAACTTGCTTGGGGACAAGCAAGGGCTAAGTATGGGATATTTTGATAGCATGAATTATTGTCTATATTCTGGGACTTGTTTAGACGTTTTATCTTCTATAATCTGCATGTTCGGATGTATATTATGAGATTATATTGTCGTTTCATCTACTTTTGCGGGAATCGAGGTCTACACCTAGTTTTGTTGTAATCGTAGGTAAAATGGCACGTTTTGCATCAAAAAGGAACAAAAGGAGCTAAGGAGTCATTGGAGCTACATTCAGGAGCTTAAGAAAGAATCCAAGAATCATGGAATTGGATTAGAGATTCACTTTGGACCAGATTTGAGAGATTTCACATTCAGTTGTGATTCACCTCGGTTGACTACAGAGTCACCTCGACCGAGGTGATCCAGAGGAGTTGACTCGACCGAGGCGAACACCTTGGACGCGGCAAGGATATTTTATTCTTGGTTGAGATCTTTTATCTTTGGAAAGTGGATCTTATATTTTTGGGCTGGATTCCTGGAAGGAAGAAGATAAATTAGCCCATATATTTTACCTATTTTTATGGGAAAAGATCTTTCTAAGATATCTTATCTTTGGAGGGTAATTTTCCTATAAAAAGGGTTGGATTTCCCACAAATCCACATCATGCTATACCACCGATCGTGCCTAGAGCAGCCGTTTTATCCCACTATAATTGGGAGATTTGAAGAACCTTTTTGAAGGTTGAAGGAAGAAAGTTTATAGCTTTCATAGCTTTGTGAAGGGTTTTGTAAGATTTCCTTAGATTCCCTTTTTTGTTGATTGTCTTGTTGGATTTTGATCCAAGGAACGCTTGTTGATTGATAATTGATTCAGTTATTGAAGCCCTTCTCTTAAGGTTTTCTTGTTCAATTATTCTCTTTCTTCCCATATATTTGATTATTGCTTTCATGATGATGAGTGGCTAATTTCCTTGTGTGATTCTAGGGTGATTGGCTGAAGGTTGTGGGAAAAACAATGATAGAATAATCTTAATCACAGTAGGACCCTGAAAGCTCGAGTCTTTATCCTTAACCCTAAAGCATCTCGCTCAGTCGATGAACATCTCGGCCGGGGTGGAATTCGTTTGACCGAGGTGACATTTTCTGATCCGAAACTGAGAGTTAAGTGTTAGAGTTTGCCAAATCCTATTCTTATTACACCTTTCCTGGTTCAATGCAAGCCTAGGATGAGACTTACCCGGTAATTCCTTTGTTTGTTTACCTAAGATCATAAGTGTAGGTAATAAAGGTTTATCCTTTATTGGGGTTTGAGTGTGCCTTCATCCCATCTTTGTGAGTTAGCCTGAGACTTACCCGGTAAAGGTTGATTATATTCCCTTAGTTGGAGTGTTAGTTTGAGGTTATAGTTCTTTACCTTAATTCCTTGAGACTTACCTGGTAATAGGAGTTACGGTTTGGGATTAGTGTGTAGTGAGACTTACCCGGTGATCTATTCCACTTTAGTAACACCTTCCCTTTGCAAAATCTCAGCTTTGTCCGCTTATCTTTAGATCTTGAGTTGGAATCACAACTAGATGCTTTAATCCCTAGAATTGCATATTTCCTTAATTGACTTTTATCATCTTTGATTGTTTTAATCGCTTTCGTGGTTAGTTGCGACATTAGCTTACCTATATCGACTTTGTTTCACTAAGTCCCTGTGATCGACCCCTAGAATTCCTTGCTTTTACTACGATTGACCCGTACACTGCGGGTTCGCATCCTTGTCTTAAGCTTACATCTAGGGTTATAAATTTAAAGCTTGCACACACCGTTTGGAGCGAACAAGTTTTTGGCGCCGTTGCCGGGGACTTGGTCTAGACCGAGCCGGTTGCAGTACGCTTTTGGGGCACTTGCCCCCGTTTCTACTAACCACTCTACTTGAGTGATTTTCGCAGGTTCTTTTTCTTAGGTTTATGCGAAGAACCCGCACTAGGAAGGAAATCATTCCTTACGATCCCGAACCAGAAAAGACATACAAACGACGCTTGAGAGAAGCGAAGATGGCCGACCAAGACAACCGCGATCTTGAGGCCGAACTGAAGGAGGCGTCAGAACAGCTACGCCTCAGTACGCCTCAGCAGGGAAGAACTGAGGCTGGAGAAAGAAGAGACTCGCACAAGGACTGAAGCGATCGAAGTAGATATGGCAGCTTTACGAGACCAGTATCTACCTCGACCGAACCCAGATCCTCGACCGAGGCAGGATCCAGCACCTGTTGCCCCGGCCGATGTACTTCCACCTCGGATACCAGTCCGAGGCGCTCTTTTTGCAAGAATCCCGCAAACCCTAGGGCAAAGGATGGACCCCAATCAACAACTGAGGCGTCCTGGAGTTAACCTAGGAGATCCAACGGACCTTGACTACGAACTTCGATCGCAAGTTCCTTCCATGATTAGCCAATGCCAGTTTGGAGGGCTAGAGAAGAAATCTCCGCATCAACATCTACAAAACTATGAGATCTTGATGGAAATCTTGAGACCTTCAAGAATAGAAAACAACAATTACAAGCTAAGACCTTTTTACTTTTCTTTAAAAGATAGAGCTCTTACTTGGTATCAATCTCTTCCTCCAGGAAAAATCAGTACTTGGGAGGAGATGACTACGGAATTCTTGACTAAATTCTTTCCCCCCTCTAAAACCGCTGAAATGAGAGGGAAGATTAATGCTTTTATCATGAAGGACAAGGAAAGCTTGTCCAAGTCATGGGAGAGATTTAAAGATATTCTTTTGGATTGCCCACATCATGGGATTCCAAAGATAGAGTTGTTGGAGATATACTTCAAGGGACTGGACGGAAGCACCCAGTTCAACCTTCAACTACTATCTGCCGGCACATTTATGGACATGCCGATTGACGAAGCTTGGGAGTTCATAGAGAAACAAGCTTTACACATGGAGAAATACTCCCACCAAGGAGCTGAAGGTGGAGTTAAAAAAAGTCAACTTTCAAGAGGAGCCATCAAACACTAATCAACTCATCTCTTTGAAGAATGACGTAAAACAATTGAAGGAACTCTTGGTTGCTCAAACCAAGAAGGAAGATCAAGGATCAAGGAACAACAATGGATACCGTAACAACAACAACGGTTCCCGGAACAACAACTACAACAACAATAGAGGATCCAATAGCAATAATTGGAGGGCAAACAACCAAAATTCGGGTAACCCTTACTCTAACTCTAATTCGAATGATTCCTCTAATCCTTTCCTCTCTTCTTCTTCTTCTCCTTCTACTCCATTAAAGAGCCAAGAGCCTGGATCAAGCTCATCCCAGCCGGAGAAGAAAGATGCGGTGCTGGAGGCTATCTTGATCAAGCTTAGTGCTATGGAGACATCCATGACTTCATTTTCGAAGGCACAAAAGCCTTTGAACAACAACTTGCTAGTAGGGCAAATGAAACGCCAAGAGATCCAGGGAAGCTTCCAGCAAGAACATAAAGCAACCCTAAGGGCCAGATTATGGCCATAACGACGAGGAGTGGACTGAAGACTGCAGATCCAGTGCCTCGGTCGGTGCCAGTGCAGACGAAGACCACCTCGGTCCAGGTGCAGACGAAGAACACTTCGGCCGAGATGCCAACCGAGGTGGAGCCACAGAAAGTGGAGGAGAAAATTGAAGTTTATATTCCACCTCCTGCATATAAGCCACCACTTCCATTTCCCTAGTCAAGGGCCAGAGCACATCTAGACAAGCATTTTGGTAAGTTCCTTGACTTGATGAATAAAATACACATTAATATTCCTTTCCTTGATGCTATTCTAGGGATGCCCGCCTATGGGAAGTTATTGAAAGAGATTCTATCAAGGAAGAGGAAGCTGCAAGACTTTGGTGAAGTAAGGATGATATCTAAATCCTCGGAACTTATTCAAATCATGAAGGAGAAGATGCCACCCAAATTGAGAGATCCCGGCTCATTTTGCATTCCCATTCAAGTTGGGGATGTCACTTGTGAAGCCTTATGTGATCTAGGAGCCAGCGTGAGCATCATTCCGCTGGAGCTATGTGTTAAGATCGGACTTGGAGAGCCCAAGCCGGTGAAAATTCGATTATACATGGCGGACCGCTCCATTACCCATCCCGTGGGCATTTTGGAAGACGTTCCGGTTAAGTTAGGTAACTTCTATTTACCTATAGACTTCGTTGTGCTTGATATTCCCGCAGATTATCCTGTTCCTATCATTCTCGGGAGGCCATTTCTAGCAACTTCGGGTTGCAATGTGGATTGTAAGAACGCCAAGCTGAAATTCAATATTGGCGAAGATGAAGTGGAATTCGCATTACTTGCGGCCATGAAAGGAGAGCAGCTAGGAGATGATATCTTCGACATCTATGATGAAGAAGAATCAAGAGAATTGGTGAGCTCTATCCTTATTAACGACCCACTTGAAAGAGTTATTAGTTTTAGTTTAATGAAGGAAGGTATAGATGCTTCTTGTGATGCAGATATACGAAGCTTAAAGGCGCTGGAAGAAGATCCAAGAGCTAAAACTGAGAAAATAATCCAGGAGACGAAGATCTCCAGTTTCGGTTCCAGTTACAGTACCTCGACCGAGGCACTTTCTGGACCAAGCGAGGCGACTGAAGAACATCTCGGTCAACGCTTCTTCGCCTCGACCGATGTCGAAGGCGAGATGATTTCAACTGAGACTTCCGAAAGTCCAGTTTCTAGATCTACTCCACTGGAAGGAGGAAGCAAGGATCCCCCTCAGAAAGCACCCCTAGTTGTGGAGCTTAAACAACTCCCTAGTCACTTGAGGTATGTCTTTCTTGGACCGAATTCTACTTATCCCGTAATCGTCAATGCTTCCCTCTCCGAATCTGAATTATCTAAACTAATGCATGTCCTGAGAAAGCATCAAAAGGCTTTGGGTTATACTATAGATGATCTTATTGGCATTAAGCCTTCTTTCTGCATGCATAGAATTCTAATGGAGGACGATCATAAGACTTCACGGGAACCTCAAAGACGGTTAAATCCGATCATGAAAGAGGTTGTGAAGAAAGAAATTCTTAAGTTGTTGGATGCAGGTATCATATATCCTATCTCGGACAGCAAATGGGTTAGCCCAGTGCATGTAGTTCCGAAGAAAGGAGGGATGACCGTTGTGACGAATAAGAACAACGAGTTAATCCCAACCAGGACCGTCACGGGCTGGAGGGTTTGCATTGATTATAGGAAGCTGAACACGGCCACTCGGAAGGACCATTTTCCATTTTCCTTCATTGATCAAATGCTCGAACGGTTGGCCCAGCTTCACACTTCTACTATTTAGACGGCTATAGTGGTTTCTTCCAAATTCCGATCCATCCGGATGATCAGGAGAAAACCACTTTCACTTGTCCATGGGGGACATTCGCTTATAGGAGGACGCCATTTGGATTATGCAATGCACCCGCTACCTTCCAGCGATGCATGATGGCTATCTTTTCCGAGTATATAGAGGACATCATGGAGGTATTTATGGATGATTTTTCAGTATATGGTTCCTCTTTTGATGATTGCCTATCTAACCTTGCTTTAGTGCTGCAAAGATGTGAAGACACTAATCTTGTTTTGAATTGGGAGAAGTGTCATTTTATGGTTAATGAAGGCATCGTGTTAGGACACCTCGTTTCTAATCGAGGTATTGAGGTCGATCGCGCTAAGATCGAGACTATTGAGAAACTCTCTCCCCCTTGTTTTGTTAAAGGTGTGAGGAGTTTTCTCGGGCATGCAGGTTTCTACAGGAGATTCATCAAGGACTTCTCAAAAATTTCTAAACCTTTATCTAACCTCTTGAATAAAGATGTTGTTTTTGAGTTTTTGCAGGAGTGTCTTGATGCATTTTACAGGATTAAGGAAGCGTTGATCTCCGCTCCCATTATCCAACCTCCGGATTGGACCTTGCCCTTTGAGATCATGTGCGATGCGAGTGATGTGGCAGTAGGAGCGGTGCTTGGACAAAAGAAGGATGGGCGGACCACCGCCATCTACTACGCTAGCAAGACGCTGGATGAGGCCCAGCGTAACTACGCCACCACTGAGAAGGAGCTATTGGCGGTTGTATATGCTTTCGAGAAGTTTCGTTCTTACTTAGTAGGAGCGAAGGTCATTGTCTACACCGATCATGCAGCCATTTGTTACTTGCTTGCAAAGAAAGATGCCAAGCCACGTCTTATTCGATGGATTCTCTTGCTTTAAGAGTTTGACCTAGAGATCCGCGATAAGAAGGGATCCGAAAATTCTGTTGCGGATCACCTCAGCCGGCTACCTCCATCTTCACGCGAGAAGGACGACCCACCCATAGATGATTCATTCCCCGATGAGCACTTGCATTTGTTGGAGCGTTTGATAGACTTACTTATCTCACCCCATGATGAAGGTGAAGTATAGGGTGAGGACACCTCCCATCACACATAGAGATGCAGTACGGACCAGCTAGCGACCTTAAATCAAGCGCTTCTTGGGAGGTAACCCAAGGTATTGCTTTCTTTTCCCCTTTTCTAGTCTAGCTTAGATAGTTTGATTTTGCTTTGCTTTGTTTTGTTTTTGGCGTCCTAGACAGACAACAAGTGACATCTAAGGAAGGAATACAACCCAGGAGCACAACTGGAAGGATAGAAGTTCGAGAAATTGAGAAGACGGATTTTGACTGAGACACATCTCGGTTGCTGTCACAACATCTCGACCGAGATAATTCTTGAGCAACCGAGGCGACTAGGGTTTCTGAAGATCCACCTCGGTCCATACACCTCGGTCTAGTCGAGACCACCTCGACCGAGGTGACAGCAGTTCCAAAAAAGGGTATAAAAGGGGCTGAAGAATTCTCTCTCCTCTCTTTACCTTCTCCTCGACCGCGGCACACTTCTCGCCTCGATCCTTTGTTCTTCGCTCGTTTTCGACGATTCTTGCTCCTAAACTGAGAAGAAAGAGTAGAGGATCGTGTTGCAAGTACCAATCTGCATAAAGAACGAGCCAAATCGACCGAATCTGGATAAAAAATCGAAAAAACCCTAACCTTTTATTTCCCACTGTTTTCTCTCGTTCTGGGCTTTGGTTGCCCCTACATTTGTTGAAGAACAGATTAAGTACCCCATAGGAACCTGTGGTAGTGATTTTGGGGGAAAAGAATTGGATTTTTTAGGGAATCGATCGAACAGCTCTTTGCCTCGGTCCAGTCGGCCTGTGCCTCGGCCGAGGTGTTCTTCAGGGTTGTCAAAGCAACCGAGGTGACCTGACAGATTACAAAGAGATGAGTTCTGAGAGACAGTTGGTCCTGAGGGACAGACCTTCTCATTCCCCTTCTTCTTCCTCCCGCCGTACTAGACCGGTGATCCACGAGAGACACCAGGTCGACTATGACCGCATCGCGGCCCGTCCAGTGATTGCACCCCGCTTCCTGGACATTTCAGCCTTTGATTGCCTCCATGTGGATGGAGATTTGAGACGGATGATCTCCATGGTGGGCCTAGAGCAATTCATTGATATCCGAGCACCGGCTAACCTTGATCCGACATTGGAGTTTATCAGCTCCTTCACTTACCTTCCCATAGAGCGCGCCGTGAAGTACCGGTTGATGAACCGGAACTTCATAGTTCCCTTAGATCATTGGCGGGATATCTTTGGCTTCCCGATTCCGACAGTTGTTGATTTTCCCTCTCGAGTTGTAACTAGGGAGTTTTGGGGACAAATAGCTCACGTGGTTGAGCATACTGACAGATGGAGACCTGGAGATTCCAGGGAGAGGATTATATTACATCTTGCATTCAGATTGGCCCACAAGATATTCAGTGAGACTCTTATGGCGCGTACTGAGACACCCCAGAAGGTCAGACAGGGGGAGCTTCTGAGCTTGTATTGCATGGTGACGGGAGGGATCCTAGATTTTGGTTTGATGTTGGCAGAGGATCTGCATAGGATAAAGGCAAAGGCGAAGGGCGACATCTGTTGTGGAGGTATTGTGACTCATATAGCGAGTTACATGGATATGGACCTCAGAGCTTGTACCATGGTGGCGGTTGCCAAGTCGCTAGGACTTCAGGAGATGATCACTCGGAGGATACTCGTTCCCCGAGGACTCACTACGCAATATGTGGCGATGCCATGGGAGCCGACTGCGCCGCAGGGGATCAAATGGTCAGCTCATTTCTCCGTATTTGATCCACATTACTGGCAGACTGCGTGGATCCCATTTATGGAGGATGCTAGAAAGGCGGCAGCTGCACCAGCTGAGGAGGATGAGGTTGAGGAGGCTGATGATGATGAGGATGGTGGTGTTCCTATGGACACGGGCACGGATACGGCTGGGACCAGTGCGCCGGTCATCGATTTGGATGATGACGAGACTGAGACCGAGCCGGCTGCAGCACCAGCACGTCCCGCTAGGCGTAGGGTACGCCGGCAGAGGGATCCAGACGCTCACCGTCGGATCGATGACCTCACCGAGCAGATGATAGACTCCTATGCTGCCCTGACTGTTGACATCCAGGAGAGATTTGACGACCAGCGCCGAGAGATCGAGAGCTGGACTCATCAGATGCTAGAGGGCCAACACTATCAGCGACGGATGGCGGAGATCCAGTTTGAGCAAGTCATGGGTTATCCATTTGACCCATCCCAGTACCCGTATGTGCCACCACCACCACCACCGGATCAGGATTATTGAGAGCTTGCAGGATTTTCTTTCTTTATATATTATGCAGCTCAGCTATGTCCGGTGAGTTTTTTATGTTCTAGACTTATTTGACCCATTGGGACAATGTGTCCCAAGTATGGGGTATTTTATGTATTACTTGACTATGGATGATTGTATGCTACTTTGATGGATATTTATGATCTTATTTTGCTCTATTTGCTTATCTGAGATTACATGCATGCATACAGGTTATTTGATTGAAAAAAACGTCAAAAACTGGACAGAAAAAAAAAAAATTTTGACCTCGACCGGGATGGTTCTGGCCAAACGAGGTTGACCACCTCGGTTGACTTAGAACACCTCGACCGAGGTGGTTTTCCAAACTAAGAAATTTCGAAACGTTTTGTGCTTCTTTTCTGGATGTGATCTCAGTGAAAATTTTGTTTGCAGACTGGTTTTGAAATCTTTATATGTTTGAAAGGTTTTATAATATGTTTAAGTTGCTAAATGCTTTGTTTGAAATTTTGGCATGTTTAATATTTTGTTTTTATCAAAATTATGTTGAATTTGAAGGTTGACACCACATGATGAGTTCTCTCACTTTCTTCCTGGAAAGACCAAGGCAATTTATTCTCTTCTCTTCTTCTTCTTGATCATTCTTAGCCCCTCATATACATATTTGCCTCCCTTTACCTATCCGGGAATTTGGAAGCAAGCAAGTGAAAAGCAAGTGAAAGAAAAGTTGAGATGTTGGCTGAAAGTTAGAAAGAAACAAATAGGTTTGGGAAAGTCAATCATGATGATGAGTAACTCGGCACCATTCACATAGCCGGGTGTTTGTGTCTTGCCAAAGTCAGATTGAGCGATATTCCTAACGGGTCATGGTATGTGCATCAAGGGTTTGCGGCATCTCAAGAAATTGATGATTGTTGGTCTCCTAGGCTTCGGTTATTGTGCACCTCTATCCATGCATCCCAAAAAGTAAAGTAAAAAGAAAAAGTATGAAATAAGCAAAGCTTATTGGTGGATGATGTTGAAAGTCAAGTGAAAGTGAAGTGATATCCTTTTCCCGGATTCTAGCACCATATTACCTTCTATACATCCCTACCCTACACATTTCTTGACCTTTCTTTTGGGAAGCCCTTGAGACCTCGAGCTTGTTGATTGACTTAGTGGTTTAAACTGGATTATACATGATTAATTTCGATGAATATGAATTATTATGCATTCTATGATTTTATGCAAGGATGAACGACTTTCTTATATTTATAATTTGTTTTGAGCATATTTTGATTTTAAATTCCATGAAGCATTCTCTTAGAGTGATCTATGATTGTAGCACACCATTAAAATGTTTTGAAAGACTTTTTCATTGATCTTTATGACTTATAATCCATTCTATCTTGTATTTTAGATTTGGAACTTGCTTGGGGACAAGCAAGGGCTAAGTATGGGATATTTTGATAGCATGAATTATTGTCTATATTCTGGGACTTGTTTAGACGTTTTATCTTCTATAATCTGCATGTTCGGATGTATATTATGAGATTATATTGTCGTTTCATCTACTTTTGCGGGAATCGAGGTCTACACCTAGTTTTGTTGTAATCGTAGGTAAAATGGCACGTTTTGCATCAAAAAGGAACAAAAGGAGCTAAGGAGTCATTGGAGCTACATTCAGGAGCTTAAGAAAGAATCCAAGAATCATGGAATTGGATTAGAGATTCACTTTGGACCAGATTTGAGAGATTTCACATTCAGTTGTGATTCACCTCGGTTGACTACAGAGTCACCTCGACCGAGGTGATCCAGAGGAGTTGACTCGACCGAGGCGAACACCTTGGACGCGGCAAGGATATTTTATTCTTGGTTGAGATCTTTTATCTTTGGAAAGTGGATCTTATATTTTTGGGCTGGATTCCTGGAAGGAAGAAGATAAATTAGCCCATATATTTTACCTATTTTTATGGGAAAAGATCTTTCTAAGATATCTTATCTTTGGAGGGTAATTTTCCTATAAAAAGGGTTGGATTTCCCACAAATCCACATCATGCTATACCACCGATCGTGCCTAGAGCAGCCGTTTTATCCCACTATAATTGGGAGATTTGAAGAACCTTTTTGAAGGTTGAAGGAAGAAAGTTTATAGCTTTCATAGCTTTGTGAAGGGTTTTGTAAGATTTCCTTAGATTCCCTTTTTTGTTGATTGTCTTGTTGGATTTTGATCCAAGGAACGCTTGTTGATTGATAATTGATTCAGTTATTGAAGCCCTTCTCTTAAGGTTTTCTTGTTCAATTATTCTCTTTATTCCCATATATTTGATTATTGCTTTCATGATGATGAGTGGCTAATTTCCTTGTGTGATTCTAGGGTGATTGGCTGAAGGTTGTGGGAAAAACAATGATAGAATAATCTTAATCACAGTAGGACCCTGAAAGCTCGAGTCTTTATCCTTAACCCTAAAGCATCTCGCTCAGTCGATGAACATCTCGGCCGGGGTGGAATTCGTTTGACCGAGGTGACATTTTCTGATCCGAAACTGAGAGTTAAGTGTTAGAGTTTGCCAAATCCTATTCTTATTACACCTTTCCTGGTTCAATGCAAGCCTAGGATGAGACTTACCCGGTAATTCCTTTGTTTGTTTACCTAAGATCATAAGTGTAGGTAATAAAGGTTTATCCTTTATTGGGGTTTGAGTGTGCCTTCATCCCATCTTTGTGAGTTAGCCTGAGACTTACCCGGTAAAGGTTGATTCTATTCCCTTAGTTGGAGTGTTAGTTTGAGGTTATAGTTCTTTACCTTAATTCCTTGAGACTTACCCGGTAATAGGAGTTATGGTTTGGGATTAGTGTGTAGTGAGACTTACCCGGTGATCAATTCCACTTTAGTAACACCTTCCCTTTGCAAAATCTCAGCTTTGTCCGCTTATCTTTAGATATTGAGTTGGAACGACAACTAGATGCTTTAATCCCTAGAATTGCATATTTCCTTAATTGACTTTTTATCATCTTTGATTGTTTTAATCGCTTTCGTGGTTAGTTGCGACATTAGCTTACCTATATCGACTTTGTTTCACTAAGTCCCTGTGATCGACCCCTAGAATTCCTTGCTTTTACTACGATTGACCCGTACACTGTGGGTTCGCATCCTTGTCTTAAGCTTACATCTGGGGTTATAAATTTAAAGCTTGCACACACCGTTTGGAGCGAACACACCTCATGTTCCAACTTGCTCAGAAACTTAAGCAATTGAAACCTATTCTCAAGAAGTTTCCAGATTAGAAGGTTGAGGATCTCTATGCCTCTATCGAGGGACTCAAATCTTTGCTCACTTCTACTCAAAATGATCTCCAAAGAGCCTCTCTCGATGCTCATCTCATTGATACCGAGAGAAGCATAATTTTTAGTCTTAGCTCATCCCTTGAACTGCCTAGAACCACCCTTCCACAACTCTCTAAGGCCAAGTTGATCAAGCACGGGGATCAGTGCTCCGCCTTCTTCTTCAAGAGCATTAGAGCTAGAAGATGCACCAACGCCATTAATGTAATTGCCGATTCCACCAATACCCTTAACCATGATCAAGAAATGATTTCCACCATCATTGTGGATCATTTCTCTTCTATCCTTAGCTCTCAAACCCCATCACACACAGTCTATACCCCTAATTACCCCATGATCTTGCTTACTCAGGATGATGTCCAATCTCTTACCATGCTTGTGACCAAGGATAAGATCAAGGACTCCATCTTTAGCATGGGAGACAACAAGGCTCCTGGACCCGACGGCTTCAACGCCTACTTCTTTAAGTCCTTGTGGAGTATCACTGGAGGTGAATTTTCTCAAGATATCCTGGAGTTCTTCAAGACCGGTAGGATGATTAAGCAGATCAACCAAACTTCCATCACCTTAGTCTTGACATCAAGGATTAACTCTATTCTCCCCAAGATAATAGGCAACTACCAAAGTGCCTTTGTGAAGGGACGCTCCATCAAGCACAACATCTTGCTATGCCAAGAATTCTTCAAGAAATACAATCAAACTCATATCTCTCCCACATGCGCAATAAAAGTTGATATTTCGAAGGCTTTTGATACCACAAAGCATAACTTCATTCTTCTTAGCCTTTGCAAACTTGGGTTCCCTGATTCCTATGTTTGTTTGGTCCAAGCTTGAATCACAAATGCAACTTACTCTATCAACATCAATGGATCACTTAGAGGTTACTTCAAAGGTTCTAGAGGACTTAAGCAGAGGCGCCCTCTTTCCCCTCATCTCTTCGTCATTTCCATGGAGGTCCTCTCCTCAATGGTCTAGGCCAACACAAATAATCCCGACTTCAACACTCACCCCAAATGCCACAATCCTCGCCTTATTCGCCTCTATTTTGCTGAGGATCTAATCTTATTTTGCAAGGAGGATACTACTTCCATCTTTGTCCTTATGAGCACACTAGACTCTTTTAGTGACTTCTCGGGCCTAAAGATTAACCTTGAGAAGTCTTCCATTTTCATGGATGGTGTGTCGCCTCAAAGCCGCAACTTCTTCACCAGATCGACTAGTCTTTGTCTAGACAACATCCGTTTCCTTGACCTTGGAGTCCCTATCGGAAGCAAGAGGCTCAACATACCCGACTACCAACCCCTTATCAACAAGATCACCAATAAAATCAATTCCTGAAGTGCTAAAAACCTTTCCTACGCTGGCAGAATGTAAATTATATCCTCCATCCTCATTCCATGCACCAATACTGGTGCACTGTGATCTTCATTCCACCCTCTATTCTACATAAGATTTAAAGCCTCCTAATCCTTTGGTTTGGCATGGATTGCAGTAGACGTGCCCTTGTTGCTTGGAATGTTGTGTACTCTCCTACTAAGAATGGCGGGCTGGGGTTCAAAGAGATGCTCTCTTGGAACAAAGCATGACTCTCGAAACTCATCTATGAGATCGACAAAAACGATGATAATCTATGGTGCAATTGGGTCCGGAAGAACATCCTTAAAAGATTCACCAATTGGAACTTCAAGCAAAGCTATAATCATAGTCACACTTGGAGCATGATGCTGAAGGTACGTGACGATATCCTCAATGCTAGGAATGGGGTAAGCTTCATCAGTCCCATATCCCGCCCCAATGGCTCCTTCACTACGTCGAAAGCCTACAAGTTCTTCCACAGCCAAAACCTCCCTCCCTCTTCTATCATGCTCAAGCATATTTGGCAAGGTATCAACATCCCTAAATGCAGTTTTATCACTTGGATTGCTTGTCATGAGAGACTTCCTACCCTCAGTAAGCTCCTTCTCTGGAACATGGTCACTGATGCTATGTGCAAGCTGTGTGGGATCCAACCAGAGAGTGAGTCCCACCTTTGGAACACTTGTAGTCACACTAGCCTGGTACTTGACATCATATCTCGATGGACCAAGCTTCCGATCCCCTATCCCTACACCAGTGACCTTTGGACTTGACTCGAAACTGCTATATCCCGTAAGCACGATCTCATATCCAACATCTGTATATCTTCGATCACTTCTTACATTTACTTCACTTGGGAGGCAAGAAACGACCTTATCTCCAACAATTCCTTCACCTCAACCACTACTTGTGCCCCCCATACAATCCAAGCTATAAAGAGCTTCACTTCCCATCATTGGAAAGATCGTTCCATCGATTCTCTTATGAGGGACAATTTGCTCGGAATACATCTTATGTAGTCCTCCTATTGTGCACCTTTGTAGTCATCCTCTTGTTTTAGTATCTAGTTTCATAACTTGCTCAAAGTGACCCCTTTGATGTAAATTCTCTTTCTCAATATACGAAACCTTTCAAAATAAAAAAACTCTTGACACATTATTCCAACGGCTCCACATCTCTCAAAGAAAGCAAACTCTCCATAGGTGCCTTGATTGGCTTGCTTCTTCGAAATCCAAGAACAACTTCAAATTTCAAGTTATCTCAACTACTTTCATTACCTTCATCTACTACATATGGAAAGCTAGGAATGACCACATCTTCAATAGGCTTCCCATCGATGCTACTTCTACGGCTCTCAAAATCATGGCTCACGTTAAAATCCTCGCTACAGCCATTTGGCGCAAGAACTCCTTCACTTGCAACCACTAAATGTCTACCCTCTTGCATCATCAGTAACAACTAGGCCATCTTCTTAGGACTTCGTCTCTCTTACCATTATTCTTTTCTTCTTAACACATAACTATAGACATTATATACAAATATATAGAATAAGTGGGCAATGTTTGTAAAAAAAATTTTAATCTAACAAACTATCCTCTAGCATATATATAGACATGTATACAGTACAATCAATCTATGAGATTCCACATTCTTTTATACCATTTCACATGGCATCAGAGCGATGACATTCATATAACTTTTCTCAGATTTTATTCACTTTTCCGATTAACTCCATTACAACTCTACCTTCCTCAAATACACTTTTTGATTCATCAACCTGGTATGTAGTTGGTTTCAGTTTTGTTTATTGGCTCCAATTTTATATCCTCGAGAAGAAGCATTCATATGGCCCTTGGAGTTAAGTAGAAGCTCTGTTTTGTGGAAGGAGCTTGTAAGACACCGGAAGTAGGAGATGAGGACCAGCTTACGCGTTGGATTCGAGTTGACTTCATGATCCGATGTTGGATCTTACATTCAATGAAATCAGAAATTGCAGAGCTCTTTACTTACACAGAATCGTCCAAAGAACTTTGGGATGATCTGGTTGAGCGCTTTGAGGTTTCGAATATATAGAATAAATGGGCAATATAAAATAAGGTATTAAAACTTTCAAAAAAAAAGAAACGGTTTTGAAAATTTTGGTAATCGAATATGGGTGATTTACTCGGAATATTACCCTCTCCCCTAATTTTTGTAATCGAAACATACCACAATGTGATGATTTGCATCTAGATCCCAATTTGATTTTAAGCACAACTGTGAACATGAATGATCCACTTTATTTGGCAAACTCTAACAATCCTAGTATGTAGTTGGTTTCAGTTTTGTTTATTGGCTCCAATTTTATATCCTGGAGAAGAAGCATTCATATGGCCCTTGGAGCTAAGTAGAAGCTCTGTTTTGTGGAAGGAATTGAAACATACCACGATGTGATGATTTGCATCTACATCCCAATCTGATTTGAAGCACAACTGTGAACATGAATAATCCACTTTATTTGGCAAACTCTAACAATCCTGGTATGTAGTTGGTTTCAGTTTTGTTTATTGGCTCCAATTTTATATCCTGGAGAAGAAGCATTCTTATGGCCCTTGGAGCTAAGTAGAAGCTCTGTTTTGTGGAAGGAACTTGCAAGACACCGGAAGTAGGAGATGAGGATCAGCTTACGCATTGGATTCGAGTTGACTTCATGATCCGATGTTGGATCTTACATTCAATGAAATCAGAAATTGCATAGATCTTTACTTACACAGAATCGTTCAAGGAACTTTGGGATGATCTGGTTGAGCGCTTTGAGGTATCGAATATATAGAATAAATGGGCAACGTAAAATAAGGTATTAAAACTTTCAAAAAAAAAAGAAACGGTTTTGAAAATTTTGGTAATCAAATATGGGTGATTTACTCGGAATGTTACCCTCTCCCCTAATTTGCGTTTTTCTCTAACACATTACCCTAACTCTCTCCAAATTCGTGGTCTCCTTTAACAGATTACTCCCTCTCTCCCAATATGCGTTCATCTTCTCTGGATCGAAACTCCATCTTCTTCATATCGGAATTTGTACTTCTTACAGATTGGAGCATGAAATCTTCAAAAATTCATTACAGGTATTGGGCGAAAAGGCTCGAAACGATTTTGTGTATCTGTTGTTTTGTATATTTGTTGTTTTTGTAACTTAATTTCCAAAATTGCTTTGTGTATATGTTGCTTCTGTAACTAAATTTCCAAAATTGTTTTGTGTATTTGTTGCTTCTATAACTAAATTTTCGAAAACAGTTTGTGTCTATGTTATTTGTGTAACTATTGATTATGTAACTAAACTACCGAAAAAACTTGTGTAATTACTATGGATTTAAACAAAACTGCTTTGTGTAATTGTTGTTTATTTGTTGCTTATACACAAGTGTAATATAGGTTTCAGCGAAGGTTTTCTTCGCAACCTTCCATATTTGCTTTGCGTAATTGCGTTGTTTATTTGTTGCTTATGTAACTAAAATTTGGAAACTATTTTGTCTATCTGTTGATTCTGTAACTAATTTTTTTAAAATAACTTGTGTAACTACAATTGGTTTTAAACGAAATATATGCTTTATGTATTTTGTAGATTCAACGTTGAAGAATGAATCGTCCGATATATTGTCATTGATGACGTAGGTAGTTATGGAAACTTAATCTACAAATTAGGAGAGGGAAAGGATAATATTGTCAAAATCTTTTTTTTATTCTTTATTTAACCTTTTTGTAAAAAAATAACAGGGACCTATTTTATTCTATTAAAAACTTATGAGCCTTGATTTTTCTCATCTTTATAGTAACATCCCACAAGCCTATTTTACCCATTTATTATAGTAATTTGTTATCTGAAATATAGGAAAATTGGATCAACAATTCCAAGCATATTCTCAATTAAGCGGAAAATTTGGTTAATGTGTTTAGTCTTTATCCATGTTGTTGATTGGACTTGAAAATCCGTACTTAACCATGAACTTACACACACATCTATACATTAACATATATTTTACCTATGTAATTAATTTGCGTGTTATAAAAAAAGTTATCAAATACCCGTACAAGGCACGGGCTATACAACATTATAAATACCTAACGGGAGATTTGGATATGAAAAAGAAAAGAAACAAAATATATTAATATATAGAGATTAATATGTTGATGTAAGGGGTTGTACTATTTCCGTTGCAATTTTTTTTTCCAATTTGTTTCTCTTTGAGTTATTTCTTCAGTATTACTAAGCCGACTTTTTTAATGTATAAAAAAAATTCACATAACGCTCCTATATTCATATACTTATGTAAAGCCAAATTCGATGATCATTTACTATAACTAAATTAAAATAATTTACCTACTTTAGCTAACCACTTAATAGATTTGTTTGTAGTCACTTATTTTAAACTTATATGACCCTTCTAAGTAATTAATATATATTATTGATCCAAATCCGTACAATTTAAAGATATTAAAGCGATTTGTATCCGGAATAATGATAAGTAGAGAGAGAAAGAGAATAACCGAAACTTATGAGCTTATTCGGGATTTAGCCAATATTAAATTCTTATAACCTTCCATGCCATTTATATAAGTTGCGTTTCATAATATATAGTTTCTCTTCATAGTTTATAGATATTATTGATTAATGATTTGAAGTATTTTTTAGTAATAGAAAATCCGAATAACTCTTAATTACATATTTACCTGTCAAATACCTTTCCACAAAGAATGTGCAAGTACATTAATTGCAAGAAAATTATGTTCCGCGGAAATTATGTGCCGTGATAATAATTCAATGCAAGTGTATGTGATATTAAAACGTATTAAAATGTATTAAGTACATATCATAATAAGTACTAGAAAAATTAACTACTAAAATATTACAGATATTAGTGATGCAAATTGTTACATTTTTAAAATGTTTTAAAGATGGCTTGTCTCCAAAATGTTGATGATTAAAAAGAAAAAAAAATAAGGGCAATTTTGGTAACTAGGCCTTTTTGAAAAACTAGAGTAGTAACTAGGCTTTTTAATGTTTCAATTAAGTAAATATACCCTAACCTTTTGTATTTATTCTCAAACTCTACACACTATTCTCTCAAGGGTACATTTCCTAAACACAAAACTAGTAAAAGCCTAGTAAGCCAAATTGTTTAAAAAAAAAATAATAATGGTAATTAGAAAGAAAACAGTAATCGATTAATCGATATCTTTGAGTTTGCTCAAAGTTTAGTTGATATTATTTTTTATTTATTAATGATTTAAAGTAGTTCTTAATAAATAAAAATAAATAAATACTAACTCTAATTTACGTATTTGCCCTTTAACCTACCCATATATATCCAACGTACCCTTTAACCCAACTAAATTTACCCTACGTGCCCCTTTAACCTACCTATATATATAGACTACATACCTCACATACTGCAAACCATTCTTCTCTTACATCTTCCTCGGATCAGCCATCTCTTTCATCTACTGATTTTTTCCGATCGGGGACCAAAATTGACCAACCTTCCCTCTTCTCTTCCTGTTGCGACTCAACTAAAAATAAGACTTTCTACTGGATCGGCATGGAAGGGTTGAAGAGTCGCCGGAGCTCAACGATAGCCAAGGGTATCACAGATCTGACATAATAATGAAGGAAATTAAGAATCGTTTGATCCTCAAATTCAAGGGTTACTGCAGCAACAGGATTGTTCAAAGAATGAGGAATGGAAAAGTAAGCAATCGCAATCGTTTGATCCTCTTTTCTTCCGGTTCCATTTTGCGGAGGAGTCCCCCGTCCATCCGCAGAAGATATCAACACAGAACAAACCAACAACAACTTAGCCAAACTATTCAATTTTTTGAACTAACAATTCAACACCTGCATAACAACATGCAAGCAAAAAAGTAAGACAGATTCAAAAAACCCAACTTGCAATTACATATCTCGTTGATGAAGATGTTTCTACTTATTTATTAATGTTATATATTGGTGTTTAACTTCTACAGGTGCAAGGCATTGGTTTATGAAGAAGCTAAATCTCCGAGAGATAATGCATGGTGAGTGTTGCTTCTTTTGTGTGTTTACATTTTGTTTTTCATTAGAGGAATTATGTTTCTTTAACCCTTAACCACATAATCCTCTTAATTCTCGGAAAATATTCAGTTGCACAGATGCAGGGATGAGTAGTATTGTTATTGAATGTGACTCTCTATCTATGATTTAGAAGATAATTCGCTAACCAGCCTCCTCTGCAATTTTAACAATTTTTTAAAAGAACTCTGCGGTTGCTATGTGGTTGCATTTTGTTGTTGCTTTTTTTTTTTTAAGTTCGACGTTTTGATTATTCTATTACATGTATTATAAGTTCATATCTTGTAGAAGTTTTTTTTATAAAAATCCTACTTTTCAAAATGGCCTTTTTTTATAAAAAATTAATAATTTTTATGTTTTGAATAATATTTGTTAAAATTTAAGTAGGATTTTTTTTTTCTTTTTGAAAAGTGGAAATAGTATTTAAAACGGAGATTTATCAATAATTATTAATTTTTTTTGAAACACCGAATGTCCAATTTGAATATTTTGCGTTATACATTTATCAATAATTTATTTCATATATAATTATAAATAAAGTATAAAAATTATTTATAAAAAACATGATAAAAAACTTTGTATAAAAATCATGTTTTGATGCAAAATAACGTTTTTTATATTAAATTTATAAAAAAAAATAGGGAAAAAATTTGATAATAAATTTTATTTATAAAAATTAGTTTTCATATAACATAAAAAAAATTTCATGTTTTAATGCAAAATATGATGAAGTATCAAATAGTAATAAATATATTAAAAATCATAAAATAATATGTAAAAACCTTATATTTTAAAAAATATCATAATATTAATAGTTGATTAAATTTGTTCAATTAAAAACCTTATACTTGTCTTCAAAATTTATAATATAAAATTGTTATAATTTTTTCCCCTTTTTTTTTTTTTTTATAAATTTAATATAAGAAACATTATTTTAGACAAATAATAAGAAAGAAGGGTACCATCCGGAAAAGCCAAAACCTCAGGGGTACTAAGCGGAAACGTGAAAAACTTTGGACACCATCCGGAAAAGCCAAAAACTCAAGGGTACCAAACAGAAACGTGAAAAACTTTGGGCACCATCCGGAAAAGCCAAAAACTCAGGGGCACCAAACGGAAAAATCCTTTTTTTTTTAAGTTCAACGTTTTGATGCTGATTGTTTACATTTTTGGCTTTATTTTTTTGCAGGAGCAATTCGATTCAATAATTCTCCCCAACTCAAATCAAGATATCACATCACACATGGTTTATGGGTAAGTTGCATTTACTACATTTTGTGGTTGTGGTGTTGCCGCTGAAGCAAAACCATTTTGGACCAACAAATTTGGATTCTTTGGACTCTGGTTTCCCAAAACAAGAGAGGTAATGCATGTTATTTTTGTTTGAATTAGGGTCTCGTTGGATGTCATGCTAACAAAATTATGCAACATGGGCTATAAAATTAAATTATGTAGTATAAATAGTAGATTTGGTATGTCGTTAAAGTGATTAGTGTTGGCAATAAGACATTATATTGTAACACATCCAAACATCACTTTTATTGGGCATAAAACTTATGTTTTGCATCCAAAAAGCTCTTAATATAGAATGTCAATGAACTCCTTATGGTAATCACATATTTAGACTCTACTCTCTCTTACCTTGCAGTTTGAGGAATTCCAGAAATTGTACTCATTGATGCTCTTTGATGAAACATGTGCATTGCACAAGTCTGTCCCCGAGAATACCCAGCCAATCTAATCCGGGATCTTCAAATGCTAACATACGATGCAATGAACACCAACAACCAATCACAAGATCTTCAAATGGTAACACCTAGGATGTTACAAAGTTTTTTCTTTAAAAGGTTAATATATTAGAAAGAGGGATTTACATGGAGGTCATACTAGAACTAGAAAAGATACATGAGAGAAAAGGATTACAGAAGATGGATGCCTAGAAGCTTAGCCCACATGAGCGACTTAGGAGATCTATCCTTCCATCGGATCGAAGTGAAGTTCTATGCAGCCCAAATAGCGTAATAGGCACAAGCGGTTGGATGGGCAAACCTGTGGTTGTAGATGAGATCATTTCTTGCTTTCCAAATGTAGTAGATGTAGCTTGTGATGGACGAGATTCGGATGTGAGTGATGAGGTCATGTTTATGAGGTTTAAGAGAGCTATTCCAGAGCCAAATGTTGTTGTAGTAGGGGTAGGGAGCTGGCTGTCTAAGGATGTTACAGAGTTGCCAGATTCAATCTGCATCATACAACACTTTGTTGGGTTAACCGTGGGAGTTCTCTAAGGACGGAGATGGATTGTTTGGTGTTGGCATACCTTCCTACATTCTCACAAAAAGGTGGAGGTATTTGTGGAGGTACAAGACTCATATGGTTTTTGATGCTAATTGGGAGAAAAGAACTAAAATTATTTATTTTGTGCAGCAATTTGATTGTTCAAAAATACCATTTGACTGACTTGTCTATCTATGTAGATATTTCGTGATTAATATTATTGTAGCAATTGATTTGTCAAAAATAGATAATATATCATTTTACAAGCGTGTTTATCCTAGATACCTATGCAAATATTTGGTGATGAATTTGGGAAAAATAGACATACAGTCCACGGGCGATGAAAAGCCCGAATGGAGGATATGACACTACCTGTGTGGGTTCATGAGATGAATAAACCAAGTTTCTCAACTCGATGATTCCAACATGGCATGGGCTAAAAAAACTATTCAATTATGAAAAAAAATAACTAAATTTTATAATTAAATAGACTAAAATCATCTCATTTCTAGAGTTGGATTTTGAGGGGCACGGCTAAGTTTGTAATGTCTTTAGCTTTTTTATCCAATTGGTTATCAAGAAGAAAAATGGGAGATTATAGAAACGGGAGGAGAGAGAGGAGGGGAGATAGTCAGGCATCCCCTTTTTTATCCAATTGAAATCTTATAGAGATTACCCTCTTTGTGACAACTAGCAAAGATGACTTTACTGATATGGTCGTGAAAATACACAATCATGAGATGTAAAGTAAGCCTCGTAACCATAATTATCTACTAGTCGAGGAACAGACATAAGGTTGTGCTTGAAATCTGGTCGGAGTACCCAAATTTTGCTACTTGGATCACTACAAGTCAACCCCAGTCGAATACAGCTGGTCGAAGTACCCGAGTCAAAATGACTCCATCAAAATATCTTCGTCTGAATTTTCCTAGTCGAAATGACATCGGGTGGGAATGCTTGAGCAAAAAAAAAACTCCACGTCTGAATTCTCGCCGTCAAAATGCTCCACTTTAAAATGGACCAGGATAAACCCATCAAAATAGCTGGCCTGTTGAAATCATCCGTGTCGTAAATATACTAGTTAAAAAATTCTAACAAATGCAATTTGAACTATCAAGGGAGCATATTGAAATAGGTTTGTTTTATTCTGTTTTATGTGGCGAGATTAATTTAAAAATGCTATATTAATTTTAAAATCATTTACGGGTACTACAAGTTCTAAAAAATAAAATCTAAACAGTCATATTTGCACAATAGATTTCTCAAAAAGGACCACGTACATAATACTTTTGAAAGTACTTCTAACAAATGATTTGGCTCAAGACGCGTTCGTTGACAAAGCAGCCGTAGGAATGGAGACCTTTCAATAAAGCGAAGGCGAACTAATCAACGAGGCACAACAGAATGCACAAAGACAACAGAGCACCCGAAATCCGCAAGCCATCCAGGGGGCCGGGGCCGTTCCTGGCGGCACATGGGAGCCTTAGCTCACATAGAGAGATTTGTTGACCTTCAGGGGCAACATCATACGAGTTAGTGTCTATGGGTAGCTACTGGAAATCCTTTAACAATCAAGTACGTAGTAAACTACCGGTTACCTCTGCCCCCGGACCCCCCCCCCACCCCCCCCACCCCCCCCCCCCACCCCCCGACGAACAAGCAAGTAATAAACTACCGGTTATCTCCACCTTCTTTTCGAGCTCTTCTAAATGCACTTCGGAAGATTCAAATTAGTGTTCGAGTACCAAGCCCCCTAGAATACCAAAAAGAAAGAAAGTTTCCCTGATTCAATTGCTAAGAGCTCCTTCTTTGCATCAATTGGCACTCTTTAAAATGTGTACTCTGAAAAGAAGTCGGATGCTTCCTGCTGCACAAGATTCGTGTATTAAATTACAACTGGAGAGGAATCGCGGATATTGTATCTGGAAGCGTGGATCCAGACAAACTGAGCGCGGGCGGTAGCCTTGATCGACGCTAGCGACAGAATAGAACCACTGTAGTAGGTTTTTGTTTCACGCCGCCCCTGGGGCGACAGGCTTGCCACTACTCCGAGATGATAATTACGTTTCCGATTTGCTTGGTTTTCAGTCTATCGTGTACTGTACTGTAAGTTTCTCGAAAAATCTAGAGAACAACATGAAGATATAATAAGTTGTTTTGCCAAACTTTAGCCATTGAATCTAATACGACCTTTTATATATAAAAGTATACCGTACAATATTTATATATACATATAATTATTTAACTTTGAAGTAGATTATCATTTACTATATTAATAAAAAATCACTGATCATTAATTTTGACAATGTAAAACAATTAACAAGTTTTAACAAATCACTTTTTATGATTTGTTCATTGCGAGTTGCTTCATAGTTATATGAGTCTTTAAAGTAACTTATAGATATTATGGATCCAAGTCGGTACAATCGAAGAAAATCTTAAAAAGTGATGAAATACCATAATTAATAAAGGAAAGAGGGTAATCAATATTTTTGAACTTGTTCGAGTTCTTGACTGATATTATTTTATTTTCTTGACAAAAAGGTATCTGAGTCGCTCATTATTTAAGTCCTATTAAACTATAGATAAATTTGTTTTCATAATAGTTGGTCCTCTATTTTTCGATCTCCGATCTACGGATTCTCTTCCTGTTTCTTTGAATCAACTACGAAGACCAAGGAGCATGATCATATTTTGTACTCGATGGACTCAACGTGGACGGTCGAAGATGATATCGTCGAAGCTTAACGCCGCCCATTGTTGTTATCTGACCACCAACACAATAAGGTAACCACTGAATATACAGTCTAAGTCCATACATCTCTTTTATCTTTTTAGTTGTTTTTTATCCCTCAAATTATATTTTTGTAAACTGTTGAAGCTCATATAGGGTACTTTTTTTTGCAATTTTTTAGGTTTCTCCAGATTTGGTATCACGGATCTGGCTTAATAATGAATGAAATCAAGAATCATTTGATCATCAAAGTCGGGATTTACTAGCAACAACTCGATTATTCAAAGAATAAGGTAATAGATGGTTTAGTGGCTTGTTTATGCTAAGGAGTACGTATGGGATCCTCAAAATATCAGGTCATATTTCATATACAAACGCTTTAATATAAATGTCTTCACCGTCCATGTAATTTGAAGTACTTAATAATTTCCTTGTTTGTGCATCAAGTGCAAAATTGGTTCGAGGCCTCGAGAAGATGAATCAACTCACAAGACTAGTTATGTGTCAAGACTAGTTCTATTAAATTATCTTTTATAATCCGGCGGGTCTAATATGTGGAGGGCATGCACGTAAAGTAAATCTGACACACAAGCATTCGGGGTTCGATCCTAAAACTAATTGACAATAGGAGGAGTAGCCTAATCTCTAATATGTTAGGTTCGGGTATTATCATATTGTCGATGTGAGACAATATTCATACATTCGGGGTTTCATCTTAAAACCAATTGGCAATAGAATGACTCTAACTCTTATATGTTAGGTTCAGGTATTATCATATTGTCGATGTGGGACAATATTCAACACATCTTAACAAGTTTTGTGCGTTTTTCTCATTCCAAAGCATTGGCTCTTCGAAAAAGTGAAACTTCCATCCAATTACATATCTTGTTGATTGTTGATGAAGATGTTCCTACTTATTAATGTTATATATTGGTGTTTAATTGATACAGCTGCAAGGGCTTCCGAAGTTGATCGCATGTTTGGTTTATGAAGCTAAAACTTTTAGAGATAATGCATGGTGAGTGTTGCTTCTTTTGCGTATTTACATTGCACTGCATAGAAATCTACCTGACATTTTGTTTGGCATTGAAGGTATGGTGTTTCTTCTTTTGTGTATATTTATTCTCTAATCGTAACATTTTTTTTTTGCGTCAACTTAAACAGCTAGACAAGGAGATAGTGAGGTTCCTCAATGAATAATGGCGGAAAATGGAGACAAAATCAAGACTGTAACAAGATGTAAAAAGATATTCATGCTAATCATGCAAGCTACCGAAAATCACGTAATACTCAGATGCGCAACCTTTCCATGGTGGTGCACAACCTTATTATGGATCATTGCCATTTTAATACGCCGACGTAACACTCATGTGTACTCATGTGTTTTTTTTATGGTAATCAGGCAAAAAGAATAGAAAAATATGCATTTCGTATATCAATTAGATTGTTCAAAAATATCACACTTGTTTACCATAAATCTCTATGTAATTATATCGCATCAATTTAATTTTTCAAAAATAGCTAATATATCATAGCTTGTTTATCCTAGAGATGAATAACCCAAGTTTCCTCAGTTCTATGGTTCCAAAATGACATGGGCTGAAAAACAATTCAATTATAAAAAAAAAACTAACTTTTTAATTAATGTATATTACCATCTCAGTCTCAAGTCGGATTTTGAGAAGAATAATATCCTCGTATGATTCATTGGTTGGCTTTAGGGACTTGATAATGTCTGCTGGTGTTTTTGTAATACCTTGATATAGTTTTTGATCGTTTTGTGCTTATCTTCAACAAGAGAACATAATATATTCATTTACATAGAATTTTGAATACTTAAATTGAATGATATGCTTCTGCCTAACAATTACTATTTGTATTAATCGAAAATTATGTGGTGTGATAATAGTTAAATGCAAGTGTGTATATGATATTAAAACGTATAAAGTATATATCTAGAAATTAATTCCTGAAATTAAACCATCTAAATATCCTAGTTGGGATATGCTCATTCGGTTAAGTTCATATCTGAATACCCTAGTTCAGAAGTTCAGAATCATCCCATCAAATATTGTTGGTCGCAATACCTTAGGTGGGAATCACCTTCATCATATATTCTTGGTCAGAATTTTGTTACTTGTAGGTCAACCCCGCCAAATACCTTTAGTTGGAATACCCCAATCAAAATAACCCCAATAAAATACTCCAGTCAAAAAATTCTCTATTTGAATAGCCTTGTCAGAACAAAATTTGATCGGAGCGCCCGAGTAAAAAAACTCAACACGGAGTTGTCGTCGTTGAAATACCCCACTTCGAAATGTGTCAGATAACCCATCAATATATATATATATACCATTGTTGGACCCCTACACAAAATTTTGGACATGCATCCGAAGTAGTCCTAACTCTTTAATTAGAAAATGCTAACAAATACAAGTTGATATATTAAGAGAGCATTCCAAAGAGGTTTGTTTTCTTCTCTTTGATGTGGACGAATATAGAAATTAAGCTAAAATCATGTAGGTGGTACTCCAATATCTAATAGATATAATTAAATGGCCATATTTTCATAATGAATTCTCTCAAACAGAACCAAATAAAAAAAAATACAAATATTTACTTGATTGCATAATTTGCGAAATCTGATATAAATGGTACAACTAATAGTAAAACTTATAATTCAGGTACTGAATTCCTTTGACAAAACTCTCTCTTTTTTTCCGATGACCCAAACACTGCCTCTCCGTTGCCGGCGTACCTAACCAGCCTCCCCTACCCTTCCGTCCCAACATACCTGACCATCCTTCCCTTGCAAACACCACGATCTCAGCCCCATGGGGGGCTCAAAACGCACCAAGAAACTATCCCTGAAAATTTCCGAGCTAAACAGAAGCCCTAACCGCCAAACTGCTTCCTGCTCCTCCCCCAAACCTGATAGCCCCTTTGAACCTGTCCCAGAAGATCTCATCCGCTCTAACAACAACCGCATCGTCACCACCATGCGCAACCAACCAACTCCACCGCTTCGCCCCCTACCCATCCCCTCAGCGGTCGACTTTCCCCCTCTTTCTCCGTCTCCTACCAACATATCAAAACCTAATGCTAACACGCCGACTGAACCGACTGAACCGGGTGCGCAAGAAACAACTAACCATAACGCATGCCTGCCTAACCAAGCTCTGCAGCCAAGCCATGCAAACACTCCACCGACCCTGGTACAATCAAACCCATCACCAAACAACCTTTCTCAAAACTTACCCGCCTCTTCAACTCCTGGGCACATTCATAAACCCATTCAATGCGCCTCGTCAGTTGGAATCCCAAAGGCCTCCTACAAAAGCATTCTGACTAATGCGGCCTCCTGGGAACACGTACCACTCCCCTATTCCCCAGGCCTTGCGGATGGCATCATTCACTTTACTAATGATGATGTCTCTGGCCCGTTATCCAAATGGTCGCGTACGCTCATTGGGTTCCCTCTGGGCAATTCCCTAGCCTATCAGCGTATGATCAAACACGCCTCTCTCCACTGGAACCACATTGCCATGCCTAAGATCCTACGCAACGAGCATGGAGTCTTTGTTTACCACTTCGAATCCGATGAAGACATGAACACCATCCTTCTCGGCAGCCCATGGATCATTAATGGATCCACCTCCTTGCTTCTCAAGCGTTGGACCCTTGGAATGGCGTTGGACTACTCCAGCCTTGCTTCCATTCCAATATGGGCATCTCTTCATGATCTTGACGTTAGATTTTGGTCGCCCCTTATGCTTGCAAAGATTGGTTCTGCCATATGCATCCCACTACTTACTGATCAATGCTCGGCTAATCAAGGGAGACTCGGTTATGCAAAGATTCTCGTTGAAGTCCAAGCTTCTAAGCCTCTACTTCGCGAGATCACCTTCATTGGTCCAGAAGAGGAGATTATAACTCAAAAAATCTCCTACGAATGGCTCCCAGTGCACTGCCCTACATGCCTCACATTTGGCCATCGCTGCAAACCTCCAAATGGTAATACCAAGGGGTTAAAAAAATCTCAAAGAACAATACCCAACCCATTCCCTAACCAGGAGCCTCTACTGCCCACCCCAGATGCTTCTCTCCGCATCAATACTACCCAAGGTATTCACCAAAACCAAGCTCCATGCCCCATCACTTATGCCCCCTCCATTCCTAACACTAAAACTCCTTCACTCCCCTCATCTTCAAACCAAGCTCACAAAATTTCCCCATCTGGAACCCAACCAACCACGCCCAATCCTATTGCAACTCTCCCTAATGGAACTCAAAGCACTCCCCTACCTCCTTCACCATCACCATCATCTCATACTCCAATCCAAGTGCCAACTTCCACCCAATACACGCCAGACTCTAGTGAATGCATCAAGGATGTAGACACTCTACCCCAACCTCTCCATGCCGATTAAAATCGGCTCATGGAACATCCGAGGCCTTAACCATCCCAACAAACATAAGGCCATCCGGGAATTGATAAAAATCCACAATCTCGACATCTTAGTCATTCTTGAAACCAAAATCTCTGAACCCAAGATGTTGAAACTCACTTCCCTCATTCCAAGTTGGAATCATACCTCAAATGTCTCCCTAGGGCTCAAATGCCGCATTTGGCTTTGGTGGGATCCAAACTCCACCCTACTTACCCCAATCTTCCAAAATGATCAAATCATTCATTGCAACATCACCATTCTCAATGCCCCAACCAACACAAATCTAGACTGCTCCTTCGTCTACGCCCATAACCTTCCTGCTGATCGTATTCCTCTCTAGGACAACATTGTCACCATATCTCTTCTCAACTCAAATAGGCCTTGGGTCCTAATGGGTGATTTTAACACTACGCTGAGCAGTGATGAGAAACTCTCTCATAACATGATCTCCTCGAACGATCTCTCTACTGAGCTCTTGGTTTGCTTCTCCAGGAACTCTTTGTCTGACCATGACTACTCAAGCCATAAATATACATGGAATAATAAACAAGAGGCCTCCAAGATCTGGTGCAAACTCGACCGGATCATTATCAACTCTCACTGGAACTCACACTTCCCGATCTCCAAAGCCCTATTCGCCAATCCTTAAATCTCTGATCACTCCCCAACTATTCTGGATCTTGAAGCAAAATACTCCCCTCCTCATCAACAATTTCGATTCAACAATAGTTGGGCCTCCCACGAGGGGTTCCTCAACACAGTATCAAATGCTCGGGCTACTCACTCAATCTCCAACCTTGGGAAGCTGAACTCTCTCTCGTCCAAGCTTCGCAGCCTTAAACGGTCCCTTAAGAGATTTCCAAGCATCACTCTTGAGAATCTCCACTCTTTTATTGAGCAACTAAAGGAGCAGCTTGATGTAACCCAAACGAGCCTTCAAACTGACCCTCAGAATACATCACTTCATGACACCGAACGTGCTACCCTTTCCCTACTACATACAACACATGAGAGCCTTCGCACAACACTCAATCAGCTCTCTAAAGTTTCATGGGCAAAGCATGGCGACCAATGCAGTGGGTACTTCTTCAAATGCATTAAATCAAGAAGAGCACATAATACTATCAAGTGCATCCAGGACCCAGATAACTTGGCTATGGGTCCTTCGGTGTGCTTGGCTGAGATCTCTACTATCCTTATCAAACATTTTTTCAAGATTCTCAACCCTTCAAACCACCATAACCCACTTAACCTATTTCCTGATTACATTCTCCCCTCCATCTCTCCTGAGGATTCGGCTCTTCTCTCCATGAAGGTCTCGCTAGGTGATATTAAAAATGCCTTATTCAGTTTTGGTGATCACAAAGCGCCTGACCCTGATGGGTTCAATGCGCTCTTCTTCAAATCCTCCTAGGCCATCACCGGTAATGAATTTTGTGCTGCTATTGAGGAGTTCTTCAGCACTGGATACCTTCCTCACCATATTAATCACACTGCCATATCCCTGATTGCAAAAAAATCAAACCCCAACCTCCCATCTGATTACAGACCAATCTCATGCTGCAACATAGTGTACAAAGTAATAGCCAAGATCCTCGCTTCCAAGCTTAACACCACTCTCCCCTCCCTCATCGGAAATTATCAAGGGGCTTTTGTCAAAGGAAGATCCATCAAACACAACATTCATATTTGTCAGGAGATCCTTAAAAGATACAATCAAAGACATACCTCTCCTCGATGCACCATGAAGATTGACATATCCAAAGCTTTCGACATGATCGATCATAGATTCATTCTAAATTGTCTCTCTAGGATGGGTTTCCCTGAAGCATTCACTCGTCTTATTGCTGCTTGTATCACTAATACATCTTTCTCTATCAATATTAATGGTTCTTTGCAGGGACATTTCAAAGGTTCTAGGGGCCTTCGCCAAGGATGCCCGCTCTCGCCTCCCCTCTTTGTCATTGCCATGGAGGTCCTCTCTACAGTGATAAATGTTAACACATCTACTCCGGACTTCAACATGCACCCCAAATGCACCTCCCCTCGTATTACACATCTATGCTTCGCTGATGATCTCATCTTGTTTTGCCGGGGAGATGCAACCTCTATTCAAATCCTAAGACATACACATGACTTCTTCGGGCAGTACTCAGGTCTCACCATTAATTTCTCCAAGTCCTCAATTTACTTTGGAGGGATTTCTGACCAGGAACATGTCTCTCTTGCTACCACTGCATGCCTTGCCATCGGTTCCCCCCCTTTCATGTACCTTGGTGTTCCTGTGGGGAGCAAAAGGCTCCGTCTTGCCGACTACCTTCCACTCATCACCAAAATCACTAACAAGATTAATACCTGGAGCATGAAGAATATCTCGTATGCCGGACGGAAACAAATTATCACCTCAATCCTAATGTCCCTCTACAACTACTGGTGCTCGATCTTGCTCATCCCCACTACTGTCATTCACAAGATCCGAAGTCTTCTGCGCTCCTTTCTTTGGGCTGGCTCTGACTCTAGCTATCGTGCTCCTATCTCTTGGAGTACATTATGTCTCTCAAAGGAGGATGGTGGCCTTGGCTTCAAGGAGATTCTCTCTTGGAACAAAGCATGCATTGCAAAGCTCATATTTGAACTTGACTCGACCAATCAAAATCAGAACCTTTGGACCCATTGGATCCACTCTAACATTCTTAAAGGCATGCCCATCTGGTCTATTACAACTAGCTACAAACACAGCTTCATCTGGAATCAAATCCTTACTGTTAGAGACGAGATCACTACTTCAATGAATGGGCCGACCTTCATCTCTAAGACATCTACTCCCAATGGTAAGTTCTCCACCTCGACTGCATACAATCTCTACTGGAAACCTTGTGCATCCGGACTACCATTCCTTGTAAGTGCCATCTGGAAGAGCATCTGCATTCCTAAAAGCTCTTTCATTGCTTGGATTGCCTACCACAAGCGGCTTCCTACGCTCACAAAACTCACTGCCTAGAGGATTGTCCCTAACAATACATGCAAATATGCAATTCTGGAACTGAGGACGAAGATCACCTTCTTCACTGCTGCAGCTATTCCAAGTTAGTGCTGGACCTTGTCTCCAGATGGCTTAGAGTGAGCCAACATTACCCTTTCGCCAGTGACATCTAGAGCTGGATTGCCCAACTCTCTCTCCATAATGATGATTTACTCAACCATGTTCGCCTCTCCACCATCACAAACTTTGTCTACTTCATCTGGAAGGCCAGAAACTACATCATCTTCAACCACACATCTACACATGTCACTACAGTTGCTCACAACATCATCAACAACACTAAGACTCACACTTCTTACCAATGGAAGGATAGATCTCACAACTCATTAGCTTGGGCCAAGATTCTTGGCATTCACCTTTCCTAGTGTTCATGTACTGTCTCTTACATTCCTAGGGTAGTTCCCTCCTTGTATATTCAATCTTGTTACTAATATAAACCATTTTCAAAAAAAAAAAAATAGTAAAACTTATAATAAGATTACTATAGAAGTTCTACAATTCAAAAATTAAAGTGGCGTGTTATATACACGATTTTAAATTTACTTGATACCGAATATAAACGTTTTGCGGTGGCGCTCAAATAGATTTGAGCGCTTTGCGATGGCGCTCAAATCTTAAAAAAAATAAAAAGAGCAAAAATAAGAAAAAACAGGGTTTTGAGCGCCGGCGCATGGCGCTGGCGCCCAAAACCCTGTTTTTTTTAATTTTTGCTCCTTTTTTTATTAAAGATTTGAGCGCTTTCCTACTTTTGCAATTTTTTTATTGAAGATTTGAGCGCCTTCGGAAGGCGCTGGCGCTCAAATTTTTTTTTTTTTTTTTACTTGTTGAGCGTCATCGGAATGCGTTTGTTTTTTACGCTAGTAAAACAAACCTCGTGCATTTAGCTTTTTCGAAAATTAAATTGATTTATAAAAAAGATTAAACTTTTAATAATTGTTTTGAATCTTGATTAAAATTTTCGGAAAATCTAGAGAAACAATAAAATATAGCAATAAATTGAGTTGATTCACGTAACTTTCTCCGTTAAAAAAAAGTTAAATGTTGCTCTTTTTATTAATTTCTTTCTTTTTAAGTTATTTTTTCGTTTTCAACAATAACACTAAAACGATTTTTTTAATGTATAAAAAAAGTCCCATGTCTCATATTTACATATACATAAAGTTATACATGTAGATGTGAAATCTAATATCATTTAATATGTTTTTTAATAAATAAAAATAAAGACTAATTGACGTTCTTACGCTTTAACCTACCTAAATATACCCTGCGTACCCTTTAACTTACCTATATATAACCTGCATACCTCACACAACAAACCATTCTTCTCTTATATCTTCCTCACCGCTATTTTCCCCTCATTCCGATTTTGTGTCCACAAACCATTCTGTTAAGATGTGTGGATATATTGTCCCACATTGACAATATGAAATAACCGAACCTAATATATAAGCACTTGGACTACTCCTCCTATTGCCAATTGATTTTAGGATGGAACCCCGAAGACTTATGTGGAAGGTTCGCTTACGTGCATCCCCTCCACGTATTAGACCCGTTGGATATAAGAAAAAAGATAATTATTTAATATGGTATCAGAGTGAGGTTCGTGCGGGTCTCGTAATCCTGTGCAACTAGTCCAGGATAGTTGCACTTGAGGGGGAGTCTAGGGCTACTCCTCCGAAGGCTTATGTGGAAGGTTCACTTACGTGCATCTCCTCCACGTATTAGACCCGTCGGATATAAGAAAAAAAGATAATAATTTAATACATTCTTTCGTCTACCAAATTTCTCCGATCTGAGTTTCTACAAATTCTTCACTCTTTATCTTCCTGTTTTGACTCAACTAAGAAGAAGACCAAGGAGCAGGATCGGAGTTTCTACAAAATCGACGTGGACGGACTTTCTACTCGATCGACGTGGGCGAAGATGAGATCGTCGGAGCTCAACGCAGACCAAATACACCCGTATGTCCATTGTTATTATCTGACCACCAACGCAGGAAGGTAACTGAATATATAGTCTGAATCTATAAATCTCTCTTTATCGTTTTAGTTGTTTGTATTCCTCATTATAGATCTATAAACTTTTGAAGCTCATATTCCGTAGATTTTTGCTATCTTTTTAGCTTTTTGCAGCTATGGTATCATAGATCTGGTATAATAATAAACACAATATATGACCGAATGATCCTCAAAGCCAAAGTTTACTGCAACAACATAAGCCAAAGTTTACTGCAACAACATGATTGTTCAAAAAAAATGAGGTAATACAGGATTTACTGCCTTGTTATGCTAAGTAGTATGAGATCCTCCAAAAAGGAAATGCTTTAATGTATTTGTCTTCACCATCTATGTAATTGAATTTCTTTAATGATCTCTTTTTGTGCGGTGCAAAATTGGTTTGAGGATAATAGAGATGAATCAGATGGAAAAGTAAAACTTTCAACCAATTGATTATACTTAAGGGCCCGTTTGGAAGCACCGGGAATCATTCGCGGTAACGGAATGATTCCGAATCAATCAAAAGTTACGTTTGGTTAGAGGTCTTTTAACACATAAAAATAATCTCATCCATTTCATTTCCATTCTCTAACCTTATTCGATTCCATTCCGTTTCCATTCCACCGCTCCAACCAAACGGGCACTTAATCTTCTTTTTTTTGAGTTTGGGGAAAAGTTTAGTTATATCTCTATTCTTGAGCACGGTCTTGGAATCACATATATTTATCATTGATCGGAACTAATTATTTTTTTTTGACAATTTTGGCATATTTCTTTCTAACTTTTTATTGGGTTGTTCTTTTCATCTTTTGTTTATACTTTTTTCATGTTATAAAGGAGATTAACTTATCTTATGTATAATATTTTTTTGATTGTGTTATATGTTTAGAATGCACCTATTTGATGCACCAAGAGAGATAACAATGATGAACTCAAGATTGATGTCAATCGTAGTGTACAAGCTGAAAAATGCACATCGAAAGATACGATTTGGTCCAAAATGAAGCTGAGTTTGAGCCTCGTGATGAAGCTGAGATGCATCTACAGATAACTGTCGTTGAGATGTCCCACAATCTATGGGCTGAGACAGTTGCCCCCAAAGAAGGGACATCACCTATGCTTGTGACCACAAAAAGACAACTCCTTTGATTTCACCCTTTTCCCTTTCACCTTTAGGTTTGTCCATGTTGTTGGAGTGATTTTATTCGGTCAGTCAAAAAAATACAAACGAGTCAAGGAAATCGAATTTCGAGTACGAGGCGCATCTAGAATATGCCTCTGGGGCACATCCAGAGTGCGCCTCCGGGGCGCATCCAGAATCCGCCCCAGAGGCACACTCTGGATGCGCCCCAGAGGCGTACTCTGGATGCGCCCCAAAGGCACATCCAGAATACGCCCGTGTTGCCTCTTGTGTCTAATCGAATAACAACCCCGTTATAAGTTATATTAAAATGAGATAATGTAAAACTTCGACTAACCTCTACAAAGTGTGTGTTACACAGTTATCGTACGGATCAACGTAGGCGGGCCTTGATTAGGTGTGCTAGCTATCATACGAAGGAATGTTGACGCACTATTATCAAGGATAACTAGGGCTATCTTATAGTATGTCTCTGCAACACACCCAATCATAGGCAACTCCATCCAATATCTACGTGGGCATGGAGCATTTTTAGTCCAATTAACATTCTTAAACACATTTATAAATGTGGTGAATACGGTGCACTGCATAGATTCACATGTATAATCATGTTATATATATATATATTATCATAATTTTATTAAATTTTATAAAATTAAATACTCACCTTTGAATATATTGTTCTTCTCAAGTTCAACTCCATAAGTATCTTTTTCCTTATTACTAAGAAATCTTCATTTGGAAAGCCCAAAACCAAAGAAATAGATTTGTATCTGCAATTACCTTCACCTAACACATTCATGGCTCCATTCACATATGGTTCCATGAATTTTCGGAATTCCCCTTCTTTCCAAGGGTATTTTCCATCATCATGTGTAACCTCAGGTGTAGCATCTACATCAATTGGTTCCTTTCCTTTACGGCGTAGCTGACTAGATGGAGTGGAGAAAAAAATTCAAGAAAATCGAGATAAAAGATGAAGAACACGGTAAACAATAGAATGAACAATGAGCTAATAGGGATAAATATATAATGTATAATAACAAGAGTAAAGAAAACTAACTCTCCAGGTGTAGCCTCTGCATTCTTTACTTTTTTTCCCCTTTGAACCTCGGGGACGGCCAGGGCTACGTCTAGGTGTAGCCTCTCCGTCATCCGGATCCACCACTCTCTCGGAACGGGGACGTCCAAGACCACGCCTTGTCGAATGCTCAAACGAACTTTACTCTCTTCTTGTTGATCTCACGGTTGGTGATCTTCCCTTGGCCCAAACCTTTTGTGTTAGCTTTTTCATCGTGGTACTTCCCGGATTCTCGATGTTCTTGAGGCAAAATGTCATCTTCTCCATCTCATCGGGAGTGAGCGTGTTAGAGTCCATTCTTTCTTTGAATCTATTCAACGACACTAGGCTCGGATTGATGGGATCACCACCACCACCACCACCACCACCATCATCATTATCCATGTCACCATTGAGAAATATAATTGGAATCCAATGAACTTGCTTTCAAAATAGGTGGATCTGATTCAATATTATAGCTCTCCTTGCCCGGATCGCTATGGTAAAGTCATGCACACATGGCACTCCATGAGCTTCCCTTCAATAACTATCCCGACATACAATATCATCTCTTGTCCTCCTAGATTTGGTGAAGTTATCCCACAAGAGCGTGAAACACTCATTTGTGACATAGTCTCGAAGCAAGTCAAACATTGGTATACGCACCTTCCGAGGAATCCTCACCCGTGACATCTCTAACGAAGCTTGTTTGATTAATTTGAGTAATTTGTTTTGCCATACATTCATCTCCCCTCTTTTCTTCTTTGAAGCTGTACTTTTGAATTTGGAACCCAGTTATCCTTCACCCCGTGAGTCTCTTCTTCTTAATCGTGTATCTTATGTGATTATACTCCTCGCTTGATTTTTTTATCGTAGAGATTGTTGTAACTTGGTATGTACACCAATTGTTTGATAAAATGCCAAGTTGATTCATTATTTTTTTTGTTGTGTTGTGTTAATTCATAGTTCATCCAAGAAATAATAGCAGATGAAGTTGTGAGTGAAGCTTGAGGACTTCATTAACTGAATGTCCGGGAATTCAGATGAATTAGTTCTCGGGATGTTGCTTGGTGCATGCCATAAAGTTCATAATGTAGATATTGGTGAGCAGGTAATAGTTGTTGTTGGAGATTGCACATTCAGACTCTCAAAACTTACATTGTTTGATCAAAGGTGTTTGTCAAAATGAAGGTTGAGATGATGTTGTAAGATTGAGAATGTTACTGAAGCAAAAGGGATAGCTAAGATGCCGGGTTGTAGTTGGATAAAATTGAGAATCAACTCTATGAATTTCATGTTGGTGATGACTTGAATCTTTAGTTCTTCAGAACTATTTAGCCTATTTAGTTTGTGAAGCAAAGAGTTGATGGAGGAGTACATACCAGATGACAATAGATTATAACATATATAGCATGTTCCATTGCTGCCGGTTTTGTGATTTTGAGTATCAATGATTATACTTGTATAGTTTGAAGGTGATAAAAGAGTTTGTAATTACTTTACTCTTTTTTCTTCTTCTATTTTCTTGCTGAATTATTTTGCTAAACTTTTAACGGTCTCAATTATTTTGCACGGTCTCAATTATTTTGCTAAACTCTTGTTGAATTAATGTTCAACTTTTAACGGTCTCAATTTGAGATGATGTTAAGATATTAATGTCCATTTTTTATTGAGACGTGAACTTTATTTTGAATTTCACGTAAAATATATAGAGTCGCAACGGGTTAGTTTAAACTCGACGCTCGGCCCTTTTATTGGGCGCAAAGAAAATCTGTCAATTGGGCGCAGCCAGAGTGTGCTTTTGGGGCACATCCTGAATCCGCCCCAGAGGCGCATTCTGGATGCGCCCCAGATGCATACTCTGGCTGCGCCCCAGAGGCGCACTATGGAGGCGCCCCAAATGCAGAATTCGCCCGTGTTGTCTCCTTTGTTTGATCGAATAGCAACCCCGATGTTGTTGCCATGCTTTGATGATGTTTTCAAAGGACACACAACTGCAAGTGAAGGGTATAAGCAGTTTACTGACAAGACAATGCTAGAAGAGAAAGCCAAACAAATTGAATTCAAAATGCAAGAAGCACGAGGTGAGTTAATTCAGTTGTTCGATGTAACGATTGAGTTGATAACCGGAAGATCGGCCTCTACAACTATTTAGATTCTGATTAGGTAAAAGCACATATAAATCATCTTTGTCTCTAAGTTAATTATGCTTGTGTAAGTTTGTGCTAAAATGTTTTGTTTTTGTCATTGGATGATATTTTGATCGAGCATATATAGCAGCAAATGACCATGACATGTTTAAGCCCATTTTGCGACGATGGATTAGTGTGTGTGAACAACTAGCTGCAACACCGCCCGATCTTAATGACTTCTTCTAGGTTCAACAAAGTAAGACTTATTATGTATGTTGTCTTAATTTTGGATATACTGTTGCAACAACTTTTGTACATTCTTCAAGATTTTTCTTAGTTGATGTATTGAGACTTAACTATTGCCTTAGTTTTGGAATTTATCTTATTTATAAAATGAATCTGTATTTTGGAATTACATATCTGTTTGATGAACATGCTCCTATTTATGATTTCTCTTAGTTGATGTATTGAGACTTAACTATTGCCTTAGTTTTGGAATTTATCTTATTTATAAAATGAATCTGTATTTTGGAATTGCATGTGTTTGATGAACATGCTCCTATTTATTGATGTATATTGATTGGTGTTTAACCGATGTAGGTTCAAGGGCTTCAAAACTCGCATATTTTATTTATAAAGCTAAATCTTGGAGAGATAATGCATGGTGAGTGTTGCTTCTTTTGTATATTTACATTTTGTTTGGCATTGGAGGTCTCATGTTTCGTCAACCCTTAACCACACAATCCTTATCACTGAAGAATATAATGCAGGAATTTCAAACCCTCTAGAATGTTAGCCTCAATGAAGTGTGCAAGTTGTAAAATGCACCCAACAGAGACAAGAATGTTGACCTCAAGATCAATGTTCATTCAAGATCAATGGTTGTGTACAATTTGCAAAAATACGCCCAATAAAGATAAGAATGTTGAGTCAATATCATTATTCGATCAAGATCAATGGTTGTGTACAAGATGCAAAAATACACCCAAGAGAGAGAAAAATATTGACTTCAAGATGTATTTATGGAGGTACAAGGCTCATTTGTTTTATGATGGTAATTGGACGAAAAGAACGAGAATATATGTTTTTGCTCAGTGACCTTGGAACCTCAAATCTATAAGTGTGACTACGTAAACCAATATGACGATGAAATTCTTGGCATTATTTTGGATACACTTCCAATGGAAGTTGTTATGCATTTTGGCGAAAAGGTGAGGTATTTGTAGAGGTACAAGATTCGTGTGGTTTTTTACGGTATTTGGGAGAAAAGAACAGGAAATTATGTTTCTGGTGTAGCAATTTGATTGTTCAAAAATATTATTTTACTAACTTGTTTATCCTAGATGTGTATGTACATATTTTGTGATCAATTTGGTTTTCAACATAGTATTTGTGGAGGTACAATTCGATTGTTTTTGCATTACAAGAGTTGTTTGATCATCAAAGACAACTTTTATTGTGCCAATTTGATTGTTTGAAAAATGGTATTATATCATTTGACTAGTTTTTTTTGCCCGAGATGACTAGATTAATATTTTGTGATCAACTTAGTGAAAATAAACGTATTTAAATCATTAATTGCGTAGTATGTAAGGTTCAATTTGAAATTTAGAGATATTTTAATATCTACCTTGACTTTACCAATTTTGTATAAAAAACCGTAAATTAAATTAAAAAAGAAAGAGAGAAACAAGGGTGTATATACAAGATTAGTTTCAAAAACAACATTTTGCATCACCCCTACTCAAGTTGTAAGTACACTTGGAATAACAAGCAAACTGGCTCTCGTACTTGGTGCAAACTCGATCGTATTATCATCAATTCTTCTTGGAACTCGGCTTACCCTCGATCCCAAGCACACTTTGACTACCCCGATGTGTCTTATCATTCCCTTGCTCTACTCTCTCTAGATCCTACTGGAGCCAAGACTAAGCCACCGTTCACATTTAACAATGCATGGGCTGCTCACGAAGAATTCCTTCCTTGCATCTCCGATGCCTGGAGCATGGAAGTTAATGGTAACCCCATGCTCAAACTCATTAAAAAGCTCAAGATGCTCAAACCCAAACTCAAAAAGTTTACAAGTCTCAAGCTTGAGAAGATTCACTCGGCAATAGTGAAAATAGAAAGCTCCTTTTAGCCACCCAGGAGGCTCTTCAACACAACCTCCATGACTCCTCTCTTCATGAGATCGAAAGAAGTGCAACCGTCTACCTGAATGACAACCTCTCCTCTCTCCGTGTTACTATGGCGCAACTTTCCAAGAGTAATTGGATTAAACATGGGGACCAGTGTGACTCTTTTTTCTTTAGGAGCATCAAGGCTAGAAGATGTGGTAACCGTATCAATTCTATCTATTACCATGATGGCCGTATCACCCATGATCCTTCCCTCATTGCGACCGCTTTCACCAACCACTTCAAAGCTATTCTGAGCCCACCCAACCACCCTGATAACCACCTCTTTCCCGACCTTACGTACCCTACCCAGCCTCAACCCTAATGACATCACTACTCTCTCTATGTAGGTCACTCCGGAGGAATTCAAGAAAGCACTTTTCAGCATAGAAGACAATAAAGCCCCGGGTCCTGACGTTTATAATGCTCTCTTCTATAAGGCCTCTTGGAACATTACTAATAAGGACTTCGCTGCTGCCATCATGGACTTCTTTACTCACGGGAAATTGCTCAAGTAGATCAACCATGCTTCGATATGTCTTATTGCCAAGATGGATAACACATCATCACCCTTAGACTACCGGCCTATCTCCTACTGCAACACTTCATACAAAACCATCGCAAAGGTCCTTTCTACTCACATTAACACTATTCTACCTTGCATCATTGGGCTGTATCAGAGTGCCTTTATTAGCAGCAGATCCATCAAGCACAACGTGATAATTTGTCAGGAACTCCTCAACAAGTATAGTAGAAAGCATATCTCTCCTAGGGTTGTAATGAAAATTGACATTTCTAAGGCTTTTTACACCATTGAGCATGGCTTCATTCTGCAATGCCTCAACAAAATTGGCTTCCCTGAGCACTTCATTTGTTTGGTTAAGGAATGCATTACTACTGCCACTTACTCAATTAATATCATTTGATCCCTTAACGACCACTTTAAAGGTACAAAGGGATTGAGTCAAGGTTGTCCTCTATCCCCTCCCCTCTTCACCATTGCCATGGAATTCCTCTCCCGAAAAATCCACCACAACACCTCTAACCCGGACTTTAACCTCCACCCCAAATGTCATCCACCCCGTATCACACACTTATCCTTTCCCGATGACCTAATGTTTTTCAGTCGGGGTGATCTCCCTTCCATCCTCATCTTGAAATACACCCTTGATATTTTCGGGCAGCTTTCCGGTCTCAAGATCAACCTTACCAAGTCATTTGTTTTTATGGGTGACATGACCACAATCGCCCAAAATCAGGTTACTCAGTCTACTGGATTTGCTCATGGGCTCAACCCCGTTCCATTACCTTGGGGTTCCCGTCGGCAGCAGACGTCTCACTCTCTCGGACTACCTCCCTCTCATCCACAAGACTACCAAGATGATCCAATCTTGGAGTGCTAAATTTCTCTCCTACGCTGGTTGCATGCAACTAATATCCTCTATAATTCTCTTCCTCAACCATTATTGGTGCACCATGTTTCTTCTCCCTGCTTCTACCTTGACGAAGATCCAGTCCTTGCTTAGATTCTTCCTTTGGTTGGGCAAGGAAAGCAGCAAACGAGCCCTTGTAGCATGGACCATTGTATGCACCCCCAAGGACGAAGGTGGTCTGGGCTTTCCCGATCTTAGTGTCAGGAACAAAGTATCTCTTACCCGTCTCATTTTCGAGATCGATCGTAAGGAGGATAATCTCTGGTGCTCCTAGATTGCTCGCTACGTCTTGAAGCATCATACCATTTGGAAATGTCTGCCCAGTCTCCACCACAACCACTTCTGGAAAAGCTTGCTCAAAGTTAGGGATGAGATCCCCCCCCTAACGGTACTAGTTACACTACTGCCATTACTAACCCTAATGGATCATTTGCCCCCAAGAAAGCATATGCTATCTTTAGAACGGCCATCACTCCTCCCTCTACACCAACTTGTAGCATCATCTGGCACAACTTCAACATATCAAAATGCAGCTGCATAACCTGGATTGCCAGCCTTCGTCGTCTCCCAACACTTACTAAGATTCGGCAATGGAGCCTCATTGACGATGACACTTGTAAGTTGGGTACTTGCTTGCCTGAAGATGACGACCATCTTTGGACTACTTGTAGCTATGCCTCGCTAGTCCTTGACATCATCTTCCAATAGACTAGAGTCCACTGCCTAGCTCCTTATATCCACAACATTTGGCACTGGCTCAGTTCCTGTCCTAACCCTAAGCATAATTGATGGATAATACCCTTATATCCTCAATTACCACTTTTATTTACTTCACATGAAAGGCCAGGAACAACCTCGTGTATATCAATGTCTACACAAGAGCTATTGACTATGCCGGAGAGGCAATCCGAGCCACCAAGCTGCACCTTGCATACCGCTAGAAAGACCGGTCAAATGCATCCATGGCCACTACTAGAATGCTTGATCTTCATCTTGTCTAATACTTATCCTCCTTCTCCTTCTCTTTGCTATCATGTTCCTGTTCTTTGCTTCCCTCCTTTCATGTAAAAATGTTCTCTGAGAAAGACCGGTCAAATGCATCCATGGCCACTACTAGAATGCTTGACCGGTCAAATGCATCCATGATGAGGGCCATAGACGATTGATGACAACACGGTCTAGCTTGCACCATATTTTGGAAGCCATCTTCTTGTTATTCCATGTGAAAATGTTCTTTGAGAAAGCGTGATCCGAGAGAGAGTTTTGGCTGAAACATTTTAATAGCTCAAGAGAAGGATGGGTGAGTGTTGAAGGATCATTTGATAACTTCTCATATGGGCTTAATATCGTGTTAAAATCACCTAGGAGAACCCAGGGCCAGTTTGGGTTGATGAGCCTTATAGTGTCGATGTTGATCCAGAGAAGAACACGATCCGTAGGTTATGAGCATATATGAATGTACACTCAAAATTTGAAGTGATGGAAGGGGTAAGAGGAGATATGTTGCAGAGAATGAGTTGGTCGTTGATGAAAGAGGGGGAGAGGTTTAGGGATATTGGATCCAACCATATCCGGATACGACACATGTTGTTTGGGGTGATGTTAGAGATGTGAGACCAACTTGGTAGGAGGGAGGATAGTTTGATTAACTTATCTTCCAATAACTTAGTTTCAATGATCGCAATAAGATCAATCCTATGCATGTTAACCATATCACGAATAGTCTTTCACTTATTAGGATGGTTAAGGTCATGTTAATTCCATTAGCAGATTTTAATTGACATGGGAAACCTCGGGAGTGGTTGTAGCATCCTTGATGCTATCACAAGACGGAGATGGGCTTGAGTTGGGATGGGGGTCTAGGGCTTGATCTTTTGATGGGTGAGGGTTATTTAGGTTTACAACTCAGGTAGTTCAAGGGTGTGAGGGGGGTATGCAACTTGTTTCTTGATTTGTATGGTCTAGGGAAGGAGGGGGGTAACCGACGGGCTAGAAGAACTAGGGTTTACACGTAAGGGTTTCTGGGTTCCTGTGATGTGAAGAGAATTATCAGGCATAGGTAGAAGGGGCGTAGGGTTTGTAGAGGGGATAGGGCAAGGTCTGCTAGACCTGGCCTGAGGACTGTTTGAGTGTTGGGCCGACCTGCATCGATGGCCGAAAGCAAGGCACTTGGACAATGCTCCGGAAACCAATCAAACGTGATCTTTTGGGTAATCCTCTCACCATCCGGTCCCATAAAAATAATCTCACGTAACAAAGGTTTTGAAGAAAGTATCTCCACCAAAATCTTGGCGTGCCCTAGCCGATCATGGTTCGCAGAGCATTGGTCTGTGAGCAAGGGGATACTAGTGCCAGAACCGATTTTTGCGAGCATGTGTGGGGACCAAAACCTGTAATCGAGATCGTGGAGCGTAGCCCAAATAGGGATCGAGGAAAGGCTCGAGTACTTAAGCTCCATAAAGTGACTCCAACGCTTGAGGAGGAGCGAGGTAGTACCACTAATGATCTAGGGATTTCCCAACAGAATGGAGCTAAGATCGTCTTCGGAGGTAAAATGAAACACGAAGACGCCATGCTCATTTCGGAGTATCTTTGGCTTGGTGATCGAGTTCTAGGCAAGGTCAACAAAGCTTGCCATACGGTTGTAAGCAAGGGGCACCTATCGGAAAGCCAATGAGAGTTTGCGACCACTTGGATGTGGTGTCGAAGACTTCATCCCTGGAGAAATGAATGTTGCCATTCTTAATGCTTAGGGAATAGGTGAGAGGTACGTGTTTCCATGAAGAGGCATTAATAAGGATATCCTTAAAAGTGGCTTTTGGATAGTCCGCCGTTTTAGAGCATTAAATAGGACTTGGGCGTGGATGAAGTTGAAGTGGCAAGAGTATCGGTGTTCATATTGGGACTCGGAACGTTGGGGTTTTGGTTTGAGATGTTTCCAGGCGTGGAAGAGGGTGTAGTCAGTGAGACAGCACCGGGGACCAAACCAGAAGATCTATATACAGGGATTTGCAGGGATGGGGAGGCTTTTTCCTGGTGGTGAGGCTGGAGCAAGAGGGGGAAAAATAATCTCCGAAGAGATGGGAGGAGCATGATCATCCGAATGCATGATAGCGGGAGGTTATTAAAGCGTATTAGCTCCTCAAAGACTGACTCAAAGGGGCTAGGAGGCTGGGAGGGGATCAAGGTTTTGGAGGAAGTTTTAGGTTGCGGGTAAGATCAGAAATCTTGATCGAGGATCGCTTTGAGCGCTTTGATCCTCCCATGCCGGTGAAGGGGATGGAGGGGGGGGGGGGGGGCTGAGGCTGGGCTGCACATTGGTGGAGAAGGGCGGTAGGGAGCCTATCTCCGGGGGAAAAGAGAGCGTTATTCTATCTTGCTTATCTTTGTCTATATCATCGCCCATCCCGTGCAAAGAGTTTTTGTTTACTTCAATTGTGTTTCTCCACTAATAAATGAAAGTGGAAACTCAAATGTATATATGTTGATGCATTTTTTTTTGAAAAATTATGTTTATTATGGGGATGGGAGAATTGACAAAGGTCTACTAGACCAATCACATAGTCAAAGATACATGAAAATAAATGGGTAGATGATTTAGAGTAGATGGATTCCTAGGATATTAGCCTGAAAATTGGAGTCAGGCAATCATCCTTCCAGTGGTGTGAAGCAAAATTTTTCGTGTGTTGAATGATGTTGCTCGCACAGAGGATGACCGTAGTGGAGGTTTTATTGTAGATGAGATCGTTCCTAGCCTTTCAAGTGAAGTAGATGAAGACAGTGATGCTTGAGATGCAAACACTATCAATGAGGTTGAGTTTTGAACTAGTGTGGGAGTTCAGCCAGTCCCATATGCTATTGAGGTAAGGCAAAGGAGGAGGGAGTCAGGTCCAAATAGAAATAATGTCAAGGACAAGAGAGGTATAGGAGCAGTTGGTCCATATATGTTGATGCTTTGCTAAAGATATACTCACTCTTGTTCATTTTTTTCCTCATGTTAGATAGTAGCTTATTTCAACAAGTCATATAAGTTTTCTTTCTCTATATGTTTTTAAATAAGTTGAATTTTACCTAACTTTAGCCATTGAATAAATGGAATGTCACAATTTTTTTTTGATTTATTTCTCTCTAAGTTATTTCTTCGTTTCCGACGGTAATACCAAAACAACTTTTTTAACGTATAAATTTTTTTCACACAACAGTACTATATATTCATATGTGTATGTACATTTGAAGTCAAATACAATTTACTATGTTTATAATTAAATTATGCATATTAGTTCTTTAACAAAATTAAACAATTAACTACTATGAATTATATTATTCCACAAATTTGTTTGTTTCAATGAAAAAAAAATGTATTGCACAAAGTAATGTGCAAGTACATTAATGGAAAATTCCAGATGGTACCCTTGTGGTTTGGGGTTTTCCGGATTTTTTCCGACAATTTTTTCGAGTTCGGATGGTACCCTTAAGTTTTTCGTTGTTTTCCGGATTTTGCCCAAATTTATTAAAAATTTCAAATTCCATTAAAAAAAAATAAAATAAAGTAAAATTGAAAAATAAATTAAAATAGAAATAATGATTTATTTAGTTTAAAAATAAAGAAACATTAATTTTTTTTTAAAAAATCAGTATTTTATATTAATTTAAAAATAAATCAGATAATTTTTACAAAATTAAAAAAATCAGTGTTTTATTTTAATTTGAAAATAAATAAATTGGATTAGCATTTTTTTAACAAAATCTAAAAACATAAGTGTTATACTTTATTCATAAAATAAATAAAATAAGGATTCTTTTAAAAAAAAATTTTAAAATCATTGTTTTAATTTATTATTAAAATAAATAAATCAGTTTTTATATTTCATTTATTTTTCAATTTTACTTATTTTCTTTTATATTTTTTTAATGAAATTTGAAATTGTTTAATGAATTTGGGCAAAATCCGGAAAAGAAGGAAAACTTAAGAGTACCTTTCGAACTCGAAAAAACTATTGGACAAAATTCGAAAAATCCCAAACCATGAGGGTACCATCCGAAATTTCCCTACATTTTAATTGCGTGAAATTATGTTGCGCGAAAATTATGTGGTCTGATATTAGTAAATGCAAGTGTGTATCATATTAAAACGTATTAACTATATATTATATATGAAGTACTAGAAAAATTAACTATGCTAAAACATTACATGCACTTCCTGGAATGTAACCATCCAAATATTTTAGGTGGGATGCGCTCATTCGGTCGTATTCCACATCTGAATATTTTAGGTCAGAATCACCCCGTCAAATATTGTTGGTCGTAATACCCTAAGTGGGAATCACCTTCATCACATACCGTTGGTCGGACTTTTACTACTTGTAGGTCCACCCCGTCAAATACCTTCAGTTGGAATACCCAAATAAAAATAATCCCAATTAAAATACTTCGGTCTAAAATTTTCTAGTCGAAATAGCCTTGTCGGCATAACATTTGATATAATGCCATAGTAAAAAAACTTCAAGTCAGAGTTCTCGTCATCGAAATACCTCACTTTGAAATGTCCGAATATAACCCATCAAAATACCATTGTTGGAACCCTAGACAAAAGTTTGGACATGGATCCGAATTGGCGGTAACTCTTTTTTGTGTTTCTCCTCTTTGATGTGGACGTATATAGAGTTTAAGATAAAATCATGTAGGTGGTACTTCAATATCAAAAAAAATATAATCTAAATGGTCATAATTTTATAATGAATTACTTTTAAATAGAACCAAATATAAAATATAAAAATATTTACTTGATTGCATAATTTTCAGAAGTTCTACAATTCAAAAATTATACATGTAGATTTGAAATCTAATATTATTTAATATGTTTTTTAATAAATAAAAAATAAAGACTAATTTACGTTTTCACCCTATAACCTACCTAAATATACCCTATGTACCCTTTAACCCAACTAGTTTACATATTTGCCCTTTAACCTACCTGTATATAGCCAACGTACCCTTTAACCTAACTATATATACCCTACGTACCCTTTAACCTACCTATATATAACCTGCATAACTCACACACAACAAGCCATCCATCTCTTATATCTTCCTCGCCGCTATTTTCCCCTCATTCCGATTTTGCGTAAACAAACCATTCTTTCATCTACCAAATTTCTCCAATCGGGGACCAAAATTGACCAACATCTTCACTCTTCTCTTCCAGTTTCGACTAGACTAAGAAGAAGACCAAGGACTTTCTACTCGATCGACGTGGACGGGTCGAAGATGAGATCGTCGGAGCTCAACGTAGGCCAAATACAACCGTCTGTCCATTGTTATTATCAGACCACCAACACAGTAAGGTAACTGAATGTATAGTCTGAATCTATAAATCTATCTCTATCGTTTTAGTTGTTTTTATCCCTTAAATTATATATTGTAAACTTTTGAAGCTCATATACCGTACGTTTTTTGCTATCTTTTTAGGTTTTTGCACATCTGGTATCATAGATATTGTATACTAATGAATACAATATATGATCGAATGATCCTCAAAACCAAGGTTTACTGCAGCAACAAGATTGTTCAAAGAATAAGGTAATACATGATTTTCTGCCTTGTTTACGGTAAGTAGTATCAAATCCTCAAAAACGAAAACGCTTTAATATAAATTTCTTCACCATAATGAAATTGAAGTTCCTTAATGATCTCCTTGTTTGTGCATCAGTTGTAAAATTGGTTCAAGGATAAGAGACATCAATTAGACGAGAAAAGTGAAACTTCAATCCAATAAATGATATTTAGTCTTCTTTCTTTTTGAGTTTGGGAGAAAAGTTTAGTCATATCTCTATTCTTTGATCGGAACTAATAATTTTTTTTTAACAATTTTGACATAATTCTTTCTAATTTTTATTGAATTGTTCTTTTGTTTAAACTTTTTTATTTCCAATTGCCAAGAAGATTAACTTTATTATTCTGATTGTGTTATATGTATAGAATGCGCTTATTTGATGCACCAAGAAGATAAGCATGATGAGCTGAAGAGAAATGGTTTTGTACAAGCTGCAAAAATGCAAATATATGAAAGATGTGAATGTTTTGACCTCAAGATAAATGGTTTTGAACATATGGGAAAATGCACCATAAAAGAGAAGAATTGGTTCAAGATAAGAGAGATGAATGAGATGACGGAAACAAGTGAAATTTCCATCCAATTACATATCTCATTGATGAAAATGTTCCTACTTATTAATGTCAAATATTAATTGGTGTTTAATTGATACAGGTTGAAGGGCTTCAAAACTCGCATGTTTGGCTTATGAAGCTAAATCTTGGAGAGATAATGTATGGTGAGTACTGCTTCTTTTGTATATTTACATTGGAGGTATCATGTTTAGTCAATCATTAACCACACAATCCTTATCACTTAAGAACAATGCAGGAAACTCGAATAACTCACATGACGAGTGGGTCAATGTAAAGATTGCGATTCGAGAGCGCTCAATTCCTCTAGAATGTTCGCCTCAATCAAGATTACAAGTTGCAAAAATACACCCAAAAGAGATAAGAACATTGACCTCAAGATCAATGTTCAATCAAGATCAATGCTTGTGTACGATCTACAAAATTGCACACAAGAAATTAAGGTAAGAATGTTGACTCAATATCAATATTCCATCAAGATCAATGGTTGTGTTCAAGCTGCAAAAACACACCCAAGAGAGATAAGAATGTTGAACTCAAGAAGTATTTGTAGAGGTACAAGGATCGTGTGTTTTTTTATGGTAATTGAGCGAAAAGAACAAAAAAAAAACAATGTTTTTCCTCGGTGACCTTTGAACTTCACATCAAAAAGTGTGACTACATGAACCAGCTTGATGATGACAGGGTGAGATGGTTGTGGAGGTACAAGACTCGTGTGGTTTTTGACGGTTATTGGGCGTGGATATTATGTTTCTGGTGTAGCAATTCGATCGTTTAAAAATATTACTTTACTATCTTGTTCATCCTAGATGCGTATGTACCATATTTTGTTATCGATTTGGTTGTTCAACGTGCATTCCAAGGTATTTATGTAGAATTTGATTGTTCTTGCATTACAAAGAGTTGTTTAATCCTCAAAGACAAATTTTATTATGGCAATCCGATTGTTTGAAAATAGGTACTATATCATTTTACTAGTTGTTTGCCCTAGATGACTAGATGAATATTTCGCGATCAATTTTTGTGAAAAATAAACATATTTAAATCTTTAAATTCCTAGTATGGAAGGTAATTTGGTGAAATTTAGAGAATTTTAATAACTACATCGTTGTCATTATTAATTTGTTTTTGAAAAGGTACATTAAATTAAAATAAAGAGAAAAACAAGGATGTACATACAAGATTAGTTTTCAAAACCCACAAAATTAGAGCCAAGAAACCTAAAATCCCGCTGGCAGAAACTTACAACAAAACCTATGCCTAGAAGCAACATCGAAGATGAGGCCCCATTAGATCGATTGTAATCTTCGTAGATGAGAGAAGTGTCGGTCGGAGGTTAATACAATTGAAAAAATGAAGAGAGATTATCTCTATTATTTGAGATTGGTATTTGGGCAAAGTTTGACAACCCATCGGATATGACATGTTGTACTATCTCACATGTCACATCAATCAGAAAAAAGAATTCCTAACATTCTTACTTTCTCACCTATTATCCAAAAATTCGTTTACCCAAATAATGTCACAATCATACCCAAAAATAAATTTGTCAAAGTACATAAACATACTCAAAAACAACATACCCAAAAAATCAAATATCAAAATAAAATCATATCCATAAATTGGATAATATGTTATATTTATACCCAATTTAAACATCACTTAATACAAAAACCATACCCAATTTAAATTTGTCATACCCAAAATTTTCAAAACTCGATATTTGACACAAACATCAATATCAAATGACATTTGGTCATTACCCAAAAATCCGCTTGACATTTGATCGTTATAACACAGTTTGGATAACCATAAAACATACCTACGATATCACTTTAAATATACTTAATAATAAGAAATATACTACAAAGTCAATACACGTATAAAAGCATACCCAATTTGAGTTTCTCATAACCAAATTTTACACAAATCGATATTGTACACAAACATCAATACCAAATGACATTTGGTTACTGTAACACAGTTTGAGTTACCATAAAACATACCCAAAAATATAACTTTAAGCATACTGAACAATAAGAAATATACCACAAAAATAATAAACATATACCCAATAATTAAAAAAATACTACAATTTATATTTGGGTAACGAAAACAATGTCACCCAAAAAAAATTAAACATTCATGGACTTGAAAATTTCATCAAACTAACTACATTAATCAAAAATGAAAAGTAAACATGTAAAAAGATACTTAAATCAAAAGTAAACATCTAATCACCATCATTTCAATTAGAAAAATTATTGCTCCTATTTTCTAGTTTCCATACTTACTTTTTCTTCCTTTTGTATAGAGACCTAGTTTGCAAAAGAGAATTTCAAGGGGTCCTATTTTCCAAATTAATTCGATTATCAAAGATAGAAAGTAGAAGAAAATCATATTATTCAGCGTAATGTTCTTAGATACATTTTTCGGGTTTATATACCTTGTGTTGTTTGCAACAAACTCCAACTAACTCTCTTTTATTTATAATAAGCATCCCTTTATTCTATATATTACAGATAACATTTATATACCCCCTCAAGTTGGAAGAGGGGATACGAGACCAAGCTTGCGAGAGAGAACACCATGTTGTTGCTCTCTCAAAGGTTTGGTGAAAATGTCAGCAAGTTGTAGCGAAGAACAAACATGTGAGGTGTAGATAGGGGTGAGCATAGGTCCAAAACCGAACCGAACCGACAAAAACTGAACCGAACCAAAAACTGAATTTCCGAAATGCATGGACCAAAAATCGAACCTATATATTTAGGTTCGATTTCGGTTTGGACCAAAAACCGAAAAGTTGAAATATGCGAACCTAAAACCGAACCGATTATATCGGTTTCGGTTTGTTTTAGGTTTTGGACCGAAATGAACCTAAAAATAAAACTAACAAATTTCGATAAAATAAAAATAAAATGAAAATTTCAATTATATAACAATTTTAGTATAAAGAGTTAAAACCTAGAGAAATAAAAATCACAATTAAGCATCAAGTACTAATTAAAATTGCAACAACTAAGCAATAACAATCCCGTATTTGCTCGAGCAGCTCGACGGCGAGTCGGCGACGCTAGTTCACACTTGACACCTACATGAAAATCAAAATTTAAAAACAAATTAGATGATGTGCTTATGCATAACAATGAGTTGTAGCATACTAGCATTGAAAGGTAACCAACAAAACCAAAAATCAAATCAGCAAAATCAAAAATATCAAATCAACAACCTAACAGTGAGCTGTAGCTTGATACCTACATGAAAATCAAAATTTTGTTTTGGAAACCAAAACAAAAGAATCAGAAAAGCAACACAACAGAAGTTGGAAAAGATTTTTTGTAGAAAAATAAATTAGCAAAGTAGCACAACAAAAGTTGTACAACAAAATCAGCAAAACAACACAATAGAAGCTAGACACGATGTTGTTGTTTTGGAAACCAAAACAACAAAATCAGCAAAGCAACACCACAGAAGCTTGAGTCGGTTGGACAAGATTTTCAATAGAAAAAAAAACAAAATCAGCAAACCAACACAACATAAGCTATACCATTTCAGTAGAAGGTAAATCAGCAAATCAAAATTGAAGGTAACAAGAGCTGTACAAGAACATCAACAATTCATAATGAAGAAATGCAGAAAACTCAGCAGCTTAGAACATCATGAACTCAACAAAACATTATGACAACTCAACATGTAAAAGGCAGCAGAAAATTAAAAACTCAAGAAACATCATTACAGAAGTTAGAACAACTCAACATGCAGGAGGCAGCAAAAATGCCAAAAATTGAGTAGCAAACTAGTAGTCAGAAGAACAAAGATAGTCAAAAATGGCAGAAACTCAAAAATGCAGAAAATTCTATCAATAGAAGTTACAAAAGATCGAAAGTGAGAACGAAAGAACAAATGTTGAGATGTGTGGATATATTGTCCCACATCGACAATATGATAATAATCGAACCTAGTATATAAGAGCTAGGGCTACTCCTCCTATTGCCAATTGGTTTTAGGATCGAACCCCGAAGGCTTATGTGTAAGGTTCACTTACGTGCATCCCCTCCACGTATTAGACCCGACGGATATTAAAAAGATAAATTTAACATGGTATCAGAGCTACGGTTTGTGCGGGTCTCGTAATCCTGTGTTTGGGTGTTATGGTTAGCGAGTATGCTTTCCGCCCATTTGGCTAAGCCGGCCTTAAGGCTTTGTTGTCAAGTGTAACTAGTACAGGATAGTTGCACTTGAGGGGGAGTGTTGAGATGTGTGGATATATTGTCCCACATCGACAATATGATAATAACCGAACCTAGTATATAAGAGCTAGGGCTACTCCTCCTATTGCCAATTGGTTTTAGGATGGAACCCGAAGGCTTATGTGTAAGGTTCACTTACGTGCATCCCCTCCACATATTAGACCCGACGGATATTAAAAAGATAAATTTAACAACAGAGACAGTCAGACATATCAAAGCTTCGTCTGACAACAACTCAACAAGCCCTAGTTAGAACTTTACAAATTCAATCAACAAAAGTTACAAAAGATAAAAGTAATTACCTTTACTAAGTCCGGCTGAGGAAGGAGACTGGAGAAGGAGAATAGGAGAAGGAGACGGCCGGCTAGACTCCTAGAGGATGCAGATGCGACTATGCGAGCCTGAGAAAAGGGGGATTTAAAAGAGAATGGATAACCAGAGAAGGAGAAGTGGGGAACAAGAGAAGGAGAATGGAGAAGGTCCTGAAGGATACCGGAGGAGGAGAATTGAGAAGTACACCAAAGAAGGACCGAAGGAGAAACAAAGTTTTCGGTTCCCTTGCCACGCCTTGTTGCCCTTGCTCAGAAGCTGAGAAGCCAGAAGAAACTCAATCGACGCTAGGCTCACGTTGCACGCAAAAACAAAAACGAGAAGTGGGAAACCTAATTGCCACGCCTTTTTAATTAAATGAGTTTCGGTTTTTCGGTATTTATTCGGTTTTGTCGGTTTCAGACCGAAACCAAACCGAAACAGAAATCCTAAAAAACGCAAACCGAAGACCGAACCTAAATTGTCGGTTTAGGTTCGATTTGGACCAAAATTCTCGGTTTGGTTCGGTTTACTTGAACCGAACCGAACTTGGTCAACCCTAGATGCAGATGAATCCTCATTGGACTTTATCATGAACATAATGACAATCCAAACGTTGGTGATTGGTTTGTTTGGGGAATACAGGATTAACAACTAAATGTTGGGCAACTTTATTGTCATAATGCATTGGAATTGGAGGAGGGACCTTGATATGTAGATGAAATAGGAGTCAAGAGACCCTCTAGCGATACGATCTTTGAAGTAGTAGCTGACATAACCCTATACCCACTCTTAACAGAAGATTTAGAAACCGTTTTTTGTTTCTTACTCTTCCAGGAAACAATAGAAGAGTCAAGGAAAACACAATACCAAATAATGGATTTCACATGAATGCACAGAATCCCCAATCGGCATCACAATAAGTAGACAAAGATAATGATGTGTATGAGGGATTGGATAATGCAAATTGCAAGGTACCTTTGATGTATCGAAGAAGGTAGATGGCAACATTCTCATGAGGCACCCGAGGGGAAGAAAAAAATTGGATATGTTGTTGGACAAGCAAAGCAATGTCTGGACGTGTGATGGTAAGGTATAGGGGGCGACCAACAAGCCTTCAGTAAGATTCAAGATTGTCAAACAAATCTCCATCAATAGGAGTTAACTTAAGGTTGCGTTGCATAGGAAATGAGGTGGCCTTACAATCAAGAATATTTGCAACTATCAATATATTAACAATGTGGAACTGACCCAACTCTCAATCCAAGCCTAAAAGGATTCTCATGGATAACATCTACATCTCATTAATAACTGCTTTCATCTACTTTACCAGAAAAGCAACAAATAACCTCATCTACAACAACTCCTTTCACTGATTGTGCTGGTGAAGCCATTCTTGCTATCAAAACCACAAAACTCACCACTAGAAGGATTAGTCAATGGACTCCCTCTCGTCGGGTAGGCTCCTTGGAATTCACCTAGTTTAATGCTCATCCTCCTTTACTTCTTTGAGTATGTCTTGTGTTCTAACTAGTTGTTCTCCCCTCATGTAAATCAATATACGTAACTTTTCAAATATATATATATATATATATATATATATATATATATATATATATATATATATATATATATATATATATATATATATATATATATATATATATATATATTTGTGTGTGTGTGTTGATTGAGAAGTATACTGATAACACAATTTATGACGTAGGTTTAGGCACCCATTTAGATAGTTTTTCCCGTTAATCATGCATGGTTCGATATTAGTTCATGACGATTTGCACTCAATTCATATATGTTGTCAAAATAGACGTCTACACGGACTTTTGCATGTTTTGTAGGTATTTTGGGAGCTTTTGGGGCTTAATCGATACATTCAAGGATCGTTCCTCGTAATGACACACTTTCGGACTCATTAGGGAGCAAGCTAGGAGCAAATGAGAACATATAGGACCTTGTTGGTGCATGCCTTGCACCAACTCGTGGCTAAATGATCCAATGAAAGTTGAACAAGAGAAATCACGGTCACTGGGACTTGCACGGGCGTGGAACTAGGCCGTGGTTCTCTCTGGACAGTTGTGACAGCTGTCCCAAGATCTCCATAACCGACTCTTGCCCTTGATGGAGAATAAAAGGTGGTCCTGCAGGCTGTAGAGAGGACATTCTGAATTCTATCCTTGTAACACCCCAAATTCTGAGAACTCGGGAAGCTACTGGTTAGGACCTCACAATGGGTCCCGACCTTAGTTTGACAACAATTTTACTTGGATCTTACAACAAGACACAAATGTATTTAAAACAATTTCAAAACATATTATTTTTAATGTATGAATGTACACATGTGACAACCTTACAAAACATATATATAGATACATAACATGCATATCGTATGAGAGCCCCCTGTCCCCATCTAATGAATACGTGGACCCGGCTGACCATCCGTTCCGGATCTCTCTGCAACTATCTATCTCTACAAATCTACAACACGGATAAAACCGTTAGCTAACATTCCATGCATAAGTATAAAGGTAAAAGCACAAACACACAACATACACAATCAACATGCAACACTCAATCCTTTTTATTATCTTTTCATTAAGTGATATGTCATTACTAATGATACTTATTTTGTGACACGAGGGATACCCAAACCTCGCCCCTGTCCCCGTTTACCAACGCGGAATGGTACTAATGCATCTGACCGTCTACCGGACTGGGCTGGTCGCAGGGAACCTCCTAGACTCTCGCAAGAGCTAGACAGATGATGTCACGACCCGTTATCATACACTTGGGTCAATTACGTAAATAATAAAGTCGGCCTAATCCGGTTTCGTTGTTTATCATAACTAACAAACACCACTCATACACATTACACTCATACAAGAAGCCAACTAAGTAAGTCCGTGGACTTACCTGAATCAGATCTCGACTTTCTAATTCGCAAATCGATATGTACAATTGGAATTCAGTGGCCTGTCGAAGAAGGCAAGTGTGTCAGCACACTTTCTAGGTGATTAGAAGTCTAAGACTTCTAAGATAGTAGGTCTTAATAGAACGGAATTGATTACAGTATGAATTTATGGTAAAATGACTATTTTACCCTTGGTCTCGAAACTTCCAAAAATTCCTTAATTTATGTCTAAACTCTTATTTGCGACTAAAGAGTCATATTCTAACTCCTAAAGATGAGTTTGGTTACAAACTGACAATTTTATCCATTTCCTTATTTTCGGAAAGATCGTTAAGGTCCAACTTCGGCTTCAAATATAAAATTCGAATAATCTTATAAAAATTCCGAAATAATTCCCTAGATCATCTATGATATCTCATCTACTCCTAGGAGCAAGAATTTTTTAAAACTGTTCAACCATCACTTCTACAAAAATTTCCAAAGTTGGTTACAACACTTAACAAACAACACATTGTCTTAACTTTGAAAAATCATAACTCCTAAACTACTCGCTGGATTTATCAAAAATTTTGATACGTTCTACTATAAAATCTTATCTATAATATATCCAAAATTCAGCCGCAAAGGAGATCAAAATCCTATTTAAAACTATCTCACAAAACCGAATTTCAGCACATCAGAAAAACTGCTTATGACTAAATCTTTGAAAAATCATAAATCCCAAACCACTCGCTGGATGCTTCTCAATTTTAATATGTTCTACAACAATGTGTCAACTATATCATATCCAAAACTCAAGCCCAACGGAGATCAAGAGCTTATTCAAAACCATCTCACAAAACAACATCACTTGCTGTTTTCCCCAACACTCAGCACATATCTACAAACTGCATGAGGTGTCAACTTTGGAACACAATAAGTCTCAAACCGTAACTCCGATTCCTCTAAAATTTTAGTATGATTTACTATGCAATACCGTCTATGACATATCCGAAAAACAGCCAAAAATAATGAGTTTAGCATACCTAAATCTGGCCCAGAAGTTGGATGATCGTCACTGTCTTAAACTCAAGAAAAAATGAAGCAGCCCTTGAGATTGTTCCTGGGCTGTTATGTCTGGGTTCCAGGCAGTTTTGAGGCAACTATTAGCACAAATATATGGAGGGGAAATGTAAAGAAGAAAGGTACGGATCTTACTCGACCGACAAAGATGAGGAGAGGCATCAACAACGGTGTTGTGGTTCTTCAATTGATGCAAGGCGAAGGCCATAGGAAGGAGCAAGGCTGTTCTTTTGTTGTTGCTTGCTGGCTGCTGCTTGTGATAAAATCACAGGGAGGGATTTGCTGCTCGTCTGGCTGTTTATGAAGTCTGGAACTCACGACCACTGCAGAAGGGAGAGAATCTGTCGAGACTTGAATACAGACGTTTGGGAAGAGAGACGTGCAGGCATTACGTCTTTGGCTGGCTGTCCTCATGGGCTGACGAAGATCAAAATGCAATGTAGGAGATCCATGGGCTGTTGTCTTCTAGGGTTGCTTAAGAGCAATGCAAGGCTGGCTGGGTTGGACGGACACAAAGCTACTGTTGGGCTGGACGGACACAAAGCCACTGCTGGGCTGGATGGACACAAAGCCACTGCTGGGCTGGACGGACACAAAGCCACAGCTGGGCCAGCACACAAGCAACACAAATTCTGGGCTAACGCAAAGGCAAGGCTGGCTGAAACAAGGTAAAAATAAGATGGCTGAATAGTTTGTCAAAAACCTGTCAAAACTTGTCATGGCATTGTCAGGTCCATGAATGAGTTTGTCACAGGTTTGTCGGGCTTTGTGATGGTCTCGTCTCAGCTTAGTCAAGATCTCGTCACAGCTTGTCATGTTCTCGTCTAAAGTCATCGATAAAAATGAATTATAATAACTAGGGTTTGATATAAATCTATCATTTTATGTGAATTAAATTCTACATAAAATGATAAATAATTATAAGAATTAAAGCTTGATATAATTTTATCATTTTATGTGAATTAAATTCTACATAAAATGATAAAATTCGTGAAGAAAGAAATAGTAGATAGAATGGAAAACCGTCAACGGCTCGAAGTCCGATTTGCTTCGGAATTAAACTGAATAAAAATTCCGGGTATTACATCAGTACCCCCTTAAAATAAGTTTCGTCCCGAAACTTAAAAGAAGACAACATAATGTCGGAATCCATACTAAAGAACTAAAGCGCCGAAAACGTCATAATCGGTCAAGTTCTTATTGTTTCGGGACTAGTCGGAAGACAATTTCCAGGTATTACATCAATTCCCCCTTAACAATAAGTTTCGTCCCGAAACTTAGGGTAAGACAATCCTGATCGGCCTTTAAGGCACTAAACGGGTATATCTGATCACTACTCAAAAGTCTCATCGTTTCCACATCTAAGTATCCCGCACATCAAGGTTACCAAAAGAACACATCACTGACTAACACTCAATCATGAAATAAACAAGCAGTCAAACAATATCACACATACAAGGTCAAGCCCTAACTCGTCACTCCCGAGGTTACAACTATCGCTACATGGGTCATTGAAAGGTTACGTCTCTTACTATCTCCAATCTTAGGTAGCCTTATCGGATTTTCATAAAACCACTAAATCTTAAATCTTTTCAGGTACTTAGATCACAAGCGTATGTTACCACGTTCTACAGTGGTTACCGGATATCTCACCGGTATCATCCGGCTCAACTGTTTGATCCTCTAATATGATAACCTAACCCGTGTCTGGTAGGTATCTCCCCACTGAAATTCACAAACTTAGTTCCCAAACTTAGTCTCCGTGGAAAACTGAAGCTACCCTCTCCAATAGGGTGAGGAAAACTAGTCCATTAGTCACTTTTAAACCGCTTTAAAACTTCCAATGGTTTTCCTTACACAAATCACTTCTAGATCCTTTGATGACCCTACGGAAAAATGATCTATTCAACTTTCTTCCCTCTGTTATGACCACTTGCTTCCGGCCTTCTGAAAAGGTTCTAACTACTCAATAATTGTTAACATACCATCAGTAGTGCACTCTTTTCTCCACCATGGTTATCAGACCGATAATATCTCTCTGACTCAAAACGCAACTATGCTCTGTTCCGATATAACATTACACATAGAATCTACTCCGAGATTATGCTTTCTTTAAGCACGGTTACTAGGTTGCAAGTATTCTCCTGTTGCTTCTCTTTCTTATGTATCTTTGACTCAGAATGGTAATTACTCACTTTGAGCTTTCTAGTGCAGACCATGCACAATACTTTTATTACATCGTTAATTCTTTTCTCAATTCATCAAGAAACTCACTCTAACGTACTTTGTTAGGTATAAAATTCCAAAACTACTTGTCTGGCAACATGTAACAAAGCCATCACTCTTCACTCGGATCCATAATAGGGTACCAATCTCCTTCTTTCACCTCTACATGCACATAAGTTTCCGTACAATATTTTCAGTAACTCCACAAAGCCTATCTCACGTTCCTTCCAACTAGAATGCATTTCACAAACTATCACCATCTTAAACTCGACACGACATCCCTCAACACCCTTGAGCTTCTTGCTCGGTGGGTTAGGACCCACCACGCTTCCGCTGCGCTACTCTGATTATTTTGTTGTCACCCCGTAATCATAAGGACGTGTTTTGTCAGTCCAAAATGATTAACCGGATGAAGTACCAAGTACTTTTCTTACTTTGTCTTCTTGAACTAAAATCATGATGGGAAAACAACCACCTTCCATTTATTTCCTTAATTCTTTTAACACGGATCCAAACTACTAGACTCGACCGGAGGTTGATCTTAACCAGCCAAGAAGTAACCTCTAACACGATTCTCTATACCCTTAGTTGTCTAAGAAGATTGTTGTTGCATACTTGAGGAAATCCTTCCAGGCGTCGGTAAAACTACCCTATAAATCCACAATCGCAATTATCCTTTCTTAACGGTATATAACTCTGATAGCATGAATTATAGTCTATATTTTGGGGTTTGTTTGGACGTTTTATCTTTCATAATCTGCATGTTTGTTTGTATAATATGTGATTATATTACCATTTCATCTACCTTTGCGGGAATCGAGGTCTACACCTAGTTTTGTTGTAATCGTAGATAAAATGGCACGTTTTGCATCAAAAAGGAGAAAAAGGAGCTATGGAGTCATTGGAGCTACATCCAGGAACATAAGGAATCATCCAGGAAGCATATCCATGGATTAAAGATTCACTTTGGACCAGATTTGAGAGATTTCACATTCAGTTGTGACTCACCTCGGTTGACCACAGATTCACCTCGACCGAGGTGATCCAGAGAAGTTGACTCGACCGAGGCGAACACCTGGGACGCGGCGAGAATATTTTATTCTTGGCTGAGATTTTTTACTTTGGAAAGAGATCTTATATTTTTGGGCTTGGTTCTTGGAAGGAAGAAGATATACTAGATCATATATTTTACCTATTTTTATGGGAAGAGATCTTTCTAAGATATCTTATCTTTGGAGAGTAATTTTCCTATAAAAAGGGTCGGATTTCCCACAAATCCGACATCCGCTATCAGCGCAAGATCAGGGTTTATACACCGCAGCAGCCATACTCCAGTTGGGAGATTGAAGAACCTTTTTGAAGGTTGAAGAAGGAAGATTATAACTTTTATAGCTTTTGAAGGGTTTTGTAAGATTGTCTTAGATTCCCTTCCTTGTTGTCTTCCTTTGTTGGATTTATATCCAAGGAACTCTTTTGTTGTGATATTTGATTCAGTTATTGAAGTCTTTTCATTAAATTCTTCTTGTTCAAAAATTCACCTTCTTCCCATATATTTGATTAATACTTTCATGATGATGAGTGGCTAATTTCCTTGTGTGATTCTAGGGTGATTGGCTGAAGGTTGTGGGAAAAACAATGATAGAATAATCTTAGATTCCAGTAGGACCCTGAAAGTTCGAGTCTTTAACCTTAACCCTAAGCATCTCGCTCAGTCGATGAACATCTCGGCCGGGGTGGAATTTGGCTGACCGAGGTGACTTATCTGATCCTAAACTGAGAGTTAAGTGTTAGAGTTTGCCAAATCCTATTCTTATTACACCTTTCCTGGTTCAATGCAAGCTTAGGATGAGACTTACCCGGTAATTTCTTAGTTTGTGTACCTAAGATCATAAGTGTAGGTAATAAATGTTTATCCTTTATTGGGGTTTGAGTGTGCTTTCATCCCATCTTTGTGAGTTAGCCTAAGACTTACCCGGTAAAGGTTGATTCTATTCCCTTAGATGGTGTATTAGTTTGAGGTTATAGTTCTTTATCTTAATTCCTTGAGACTTACCCGGTAATAGGAGTTACGGTTTTGGATTAGTGAGTAGTGAGACTTACCCGGTGATCTATTCCACTTTAGTAACACCTTCCCTATGCAAAAACCTTAGCTTTGTCCGCTTATCTTTAGATCTTGAGTTGGAACCACAACTGGATGCTTTAATCCCTAGAATTGTATGTTTCCTTTATTGACTTCTATATCATCTTTGATTGTTTTAATTACCTTTTGTGGTTAGTATTTACACATAAGCATACCGTAATTGGACTTTGTTTCACTAAGTCCCTGTGATCGACCCCTGAAATTCCTTGCTTTTACTACGATTGACCCGTACACTGCGGGTTTGCATCCTTGTTTTAAGCTTACGTCTAGGGTTATAAATATAAAGCTTGCACACACCGTTTGGGGCGAACAAGTTTTTAGCGCCGTTGCCGGGGACTTGGTCTAGACCGAGCCGGTTACGGTTTGCTCTTGGGGCACTTGCCCCAGTGTCTTCTAACCACTCTACTTGAGTGACTTTTGCAGGTTCTTTCTTAGGTTTATGCGAAGAACCCGCACTGGGAAGGAAATCGTTCCTTACGATCCCAAACCAGAAAAGACATACAAGCGACGCTTAAGAGAAGCGAAGATGGCCCACCAAGACTATCGCGATCTTGAGGCCGAGTTGAAAGAGGCGCTAGAGCTGCTACGCCTCAGCAGAGAAGAATTGAGGCAGGAAAGAGAAGAAACTCGCACCAGGACTGAAGCGATCAAAGCTGACATGGCAGCTTTACGAGACCAGTTTCTACCTCGACCGAGGGAAGATCCTGTTCCAGATCCTCGACCGATCCAGGTCCCAGTCGCTGACCCTCGACCGAGGCAGGTTCCAGTACCAGACGCCCCGGCCGAGGTACTTCCACCTCGGATGCCAGTCCGAGACGCTTTTCTTGCAGGAATCCCACAAACCCTAGGTCAAAGGATGGACCCCAATCAACAACTGAGGCGTCCAGGAGTTAACCTAGGAGATCCAGCGGACCATGACTACGAACTCTGACCGCAAGTTCTATCCATGATTCGCCAATGCCAGTTCAGAGGGCTAGAGAAGGAATCACCACATCAACATCTTCAAAACTATGAGATTTTTATGGAGACCTTGAGACCCTCAAGGATTGAAAATAACAACTACAAGCTAAGACCTTTTTACTTTTCTTTAAAAGATAGAGCTCTTACTTGGTATCAATCTCTTCCTCCAGGAAAAATTAGCACATGGGAGGAGATGACAACGGAGTTCTTGACAAAATTCTTCCCCCCCTCAAAGACAGCTGAAATGAGAGGGAAGATCAATGCTTTCATTATGAAGGACAAGGAGAGCTTGTCCAAGTCATGGGAGCGGTTCAAGGACATTCTTTTGGATTGCCCACATCATGGGATTCCAAAGTTAGAGTTATTGGAGATATACTTCAAGGGACTGGACGGAAGCACCCAGTCCAATCTCCAACTACTCTCCGCCGGTACATTCATGGACATGGCGATTGACGAAGCTTGGGACTTCATCGAGAAACAAGCCTTGCATATGGAGAAGTACACCCACCAAGGAGCTGAAGGTGGAGTTAAAAGAGTTAACTTCCAAGAAACTCAGCCCAACAACAATCAACTCACGTCTTTGAAGAATGACATGAAGCAATTGAAGGAACTCTTGGTTGCTCAAACCAAGAAGGAAGAGCAAGGATAAAGGAATAACAACAATGGATACCGTAACAACAACAACGGTTCCAGGAACAACAATTACAACAACAATAGAGGATCCAATAGCAACAACTGGAGGGCGAACAACCAAAATTCTGGTAACAATCATTCAAACTCCAACTCTAACGATTCCTCCAACCCTTTCCTCTCTTTCCCTTTTTCTTCTTCTACTCCATTAAAGAGCCAGGGGCAAGGATCAAGTTCGTCTCAGCTGGAAAAGAAAGACGCAGTTCTGGAGGCTATCTTGATCAAGCTCAACGCTATGGAGAATTCTATGACTTCATTTTCGAAGGCCCCAAAAGCCTTTGAACAACAACTTGCAAGTAGGGCGAATGAAGCGCCAAGAGATCCAGGGAAGCGTCCACCAAGGACGGAAAGCAACTCTAAGGGCCAGATCATGGCCATAACTACGAGGAGTGGACTGAAAACTGCAGATCCAGTGCCTCGGTCGGTGCTAGTACCGACGAAGACCACCTCGGTCCAGATGTAGTCGAAGAACACTTCGACCGAGATGCCAACCGAGGTGGAGCCACAGAAAGCGGAGGGGAAAACTGAAGTTTATGTTCCACCTCCTGCATACAAACCACCACTTCCATTCCCCCAGTCAAGGGCCAGAGCACATCTAGACAAGCACTTTGGTAAGTTCCTTGACTTGATGAATAAACTGCATATTAACATTCCTTTCCTTGATGCTATTCTAGGAATGCCCGCCTATGGGAAGTTCTTGAAGGAGATCCTATCAAGGAAGAGGAAACTGGAAGATTTTGGTGAAGTTAGGATGACATCTAAATCCTCGGAGTTCATTCAAATCATGAAGGAGAAGATGCCACCTAAATTGAGAGATCCCGGCTCATTTTGCATTCCCATTCAAGTTGGGGATGTCACTTGTGAAGCCCTTTGTGATCTAGGAGCCAGCGTGAGCATCATCCCGCTGGAGCTATGTGTGAAGATCGGACTTGGAGAGCCCAAGCCGGTCAAGATTCGACTTTATATGGCGGATCGCTCCATCACCCATCCCGTGGGCATCTTGGAGGACGTTCCGGTCAAGCTAGGTAACTTCTATTTACCAATAGATTTTGTTGTACTTGACATTCCCGCAGATTATCCTGTTCCTATTATTCTCGGGAGGCTATTTCTAGCAACTTCGGGTTGCAACGTGGATTGCAAGAACGCCAAGTTGAAATTCAACATTGGCGGCGATGAGGTGGAGTTCGCACTACTTGCAGCCATGAAGGGGGAGCAGCTGAGCGATGATATCTTCAACATCTACGATGAAGAAGAATCAAGAGAATTGGTGAGCTCTATCCTTACTAACGATCCACTCGAAAGAGTTATTAGCTTCAGTTTAATGGAGGAAGGTATAGATGCTTCTTGTGATGCAGATATACGGAGCTTAAAGGCACTGGAAGAGGATCCAGGAGCTAAAACTGAGAAGCTAACCCAGGAGACGAAGATCTCCAGTTTCGGTTCCAGTTGCAGTACCTCGACCGAGGCAATCTCTGGACTGAGCGAGGCGACTGAAGAACATCTCGGTCAACGCCTCTGCGCCTCGACCGAGGTCGATGGCGAGATGATGTCAACTGAGACTGCAGAAAATAACAAACTTCTTACTTCCTTCTCTGACATTCATCCTCAGTTGGTGGAACATTCTATCCACCAACTTTCTGATAATAAAGGACCTTGGTATGCTGATATTGTGAATCATCTTGTTTTCCAGGAAATACCGCCCGGATTGACGTACTCTCAAAAGAAAAGATTTTTCAAGGAGGTACGCCACTACTACTGGGACGAGCCGCTGCTATTCAAGCGCGGGCCGGATGGGATGCTTCGAAGATGCATTCCGGAAGATGAAGTTAATAGCGTAATACGGCATTGTCACTCACTTTCTTGTGGAGGACATGCCAGCACCGATAAAACATGCGCTAAGGTATTACGTTCTGGTTTCTTTTGGCCTACATTATTTAAGGATGTGCAATCGTTTGTTGTCTCTTGTGATGCATGCCAAAGAACAGGAAACTTATCAAGGAGGAACGAGATGCCACTTAATAACATTCAAGAGGTGGAAATCTTTGATGTATGGGGGATAGACTTCATGAGACCTTTCCCATCCTCCGGAGGAAACCTCTATATTCTTCTTGCAGTTGATTACGTCTCTAGATGGGTTGAAGCCATTGCTTCTCCCACTAACGACGCCAAGGTGGTTGTGAAGTTCTTAAACAGAACTATCTTTCCACGTTTTGGAACTCCACGCATCATCATCAGCGATGGAGGAACGCATTTCATCAACCGGAAGTTCAAGGTACTTCTATCGAAGTATGGGGTAACCCACAAGGTATCAACCCCTTATCACCCTCAAACTAGTGGACAGGTCAAGATCTCGAATAGAGAAATCAAAACAATTTTAGAGAATACCGTCTCTAGGACGAGGAAGGATTGGTCCATGAAATTGGACGATGCTCTTTGGGCGTACAGGACCGCATTTAAGACTCCCATAGGTACCACCCCTTATAATTTGGTATATGGGAAGTCTTGCCATTTGCCCGTTGAATTAGAACACAAAGCATATTGGGCGATCAAATGGTTGAACTTCGACATTAAGGAGGCCGGCGAGAAGTGACTATTGGAAATCAACGAGCTGGAGGAGCTGCGTTTGAACGCTTATGAGAATGCCAAAATCTATAAGGAAAGGACGAAGAGATGGCATGACAAGCGTATCGTCCCAAAGGATCTTAACGAGGGAGACTTAGTTCTACTCTTCAACTCCCGCCTCCGCCTCTTTCCAGGTAAGTTAAAATCTAGATGGACCGGACCTTATGTTGTGAAACATGTTTTTCCTCATGGTGCAGTTGAGATATGGGGCGAAACGAGCGGAAGCTTCAAGGTCAACGGTCATAGACTTAAGAAGTACAAACCGGAAACCCCGGTTGAGGAGGTTGCACCAATATACCTCGTTTGAGACGCATCATGGTCCAACTAGCGACCTTAAACCAAGCGCTTCTTGGGAGGCAACCCAAGGTATTGCTTTCTTTTCCCTTTTTCTAGTCTAGCTTAGATAGTTTTTGCTTTTGCTTTGCTTTGTTTTGTTTTTGGCGTTCTAGACAGATAACAGGAGACATCTAAGGAAGGAGCATAACTGGAAGGACAGAAGATCGAGAATTTGAGAAGACGAAGTTTGACTGAGGCATCTCGGTTGCTGTCAGAGCACCTCGACCGAGATGATTCATGAGCAACCGAGGCGACTAGGGTTTCTGAAGAACCACCTCGGTCCGTTCCACCTCGGTCCAGTCGAGACCATCTCGACCGAGGTGACATCAGTTCCAGAAAGGGTATAAAAGGGGGATTTATTTTCTCTCTCTTCACTTTCACCCTTCCTCGACCGCGGCGACAGTTTGCACCTCACTCCTTCGATTCTTGCTCGTTTTCGAAGATTTTCGCTTCCAAACTGCGATTAAGGCATAGAGGATCCCAGTGCATCATCGATCTGCAAGAAAATCGAACCGATTCGGCCGAACGAGGTAAAATAAAACCGAAACCCTACCTTGCTGTTTTCGCTTCGATTTGGGCTTTGGTTGCCCTTGCATTTGCTGAGGAAAGGATTAAGTACCCCATAGGAAGCAGTTGTAGTGATTTTGGGGGAAAAGAACTGAATTTTCTGAGGAAATTAGAATCCAGTTTTCCGCCTCGGTCCAGACGAGCTGTGCCTCGGCCGAGATGATTCTTGAGAGTTGTCAGTCGACTGAGGTAACCTGCCAGTGACAGATTTCTGAAAATGAGTTCCGACAGACGCCTTGCCCTTAGGGATAGATCCTCACCTTCCCCTTCTTCCTCTTATTCCCGACCCTATCGACCGGTGATCCACGAGCGACACCAGGTCGATTACGACCGTATTTCCGGCCGTCCAGTGATTGCACCTCGCTTCCTGGACGTGTCTGGTTTTGATTGTCTCTAGGTAGACGGAGACCTTAGGAGGATGATATCTACAGTAGGGCTGGATCAGTTTACTGAGATCCGAGCCCCAACCTATATGGAGCCCACCTTAGAGTTCATTAGCTCCTTCACCTACCTCCCCACAGAGCGATCTGTGAAGTACCGGTTGATGAACCGGAACTTCTTAGTGCCACTAGAGTACTGGAGAGAGATTTTTGGCTTTCCTGAGCCCACAGTTGTTGACTTCCCGTCCCGATCTGTAGCTAGGGAGTTTTGGGGGCAGATTGCCCATATTCTTGAGCATGCAGATAGATGGCGCCTTGGAGATTCCAGGGAGAAGGTCATCTTCCATTTAGCCTTTAGGTTAGCCCACCGGATCTTCAGCGAGACACTTCTGGCGCGTACTGAGACGCCCCAGAAGGTCCGACAGGGAGAGCTGTTCAGTTTGTACTGCATGGTGACTGGGGGTATCCCGGACTTTGGCTTGATGTTGGCAGAGGATCTGCACAAGATCAAGGCCAAAGCGAAGGGAGATATCTGCTGCGGAGGGCTTGTCACCCACATCGCCAGCTACCAGGACATGGATCTCAGCGCTTGCACGATGGTGGCGGCTGCCAAGCCGCTTGGGCTGTAGGAGATGATCACTAGGCGGATTCTGGTTCCCCGAGGTCTGACTACACCGTACGTGGCTATGCCGTGGGAGCTGACTGCACCACAGGGGATCAGGTGGTCTGCCTAGTTTACTGTTTTTGACCCTCATTATTGGCAGACCGCCTGGGCTCCACTGATGGAGGATTACAGAGAGGCAGCAGTTGCCCCAGCTGAGGAGGAGGCAGATGATGAGGAGACAGCTGATGATAGAGAGGGTGGAGTCCCGATGGATACAGGGAAAGATACTGCAGGGACGAGCGCACCAGTTATAGATCTGGATGATGAGGATACTGAGCCTGCACTTGCTACTTCTCCAGTGAGACCTGCTAGGCGTAGGACACGCCGACACAGAGATCCAGAGGCTCACAGTCGGATCGAGGATCTGACGGATCAGGTTATTGATTCGTATGCTGCTTTGTCACTGGATATCCGCGAGATGCAAGAGCGGCAGCATTACCAGCACATGATGGCCCAAATTCAGTTTGAGCACTTCATGGGCTATCCGTTCGACCCGTCCCAGTATCCGTATGTGCCACCACCACCACCACCGGATCGTGACTACTGAGAGCTGCAGGATTTTCTTTTCTTATTTTTATGCAGTTCAACTTATTATCCGGTGAGTACTTTTTCCTTAGACTTATTTTGACCCACTGGGACAGTGTGTCCTAAGTATGGGGTGTTTATTGATGTATTTGACACTTATTTGATGTATGACTCTATTTGACCGGATATCTATATTTATGCTTCACTTTTGCATCTATGTGTTTATCTGAGACTACATGCATACTTACAGGTTATTTGATTGAGAAAAACGTCGAAACTGAAAGAAAAACTGGTTTTAAAAAATAAAATTTTTTGACCTCGACCGGGGCAGTTCTGGCCGAACGAGGCGTTTCACCTCGGTTGACCTAAGAACACCTCGACCGAGGTGGGTTAACTGAGAGTTTTCAAAAACGTTTTTTTGTGCCTCTTATCTAGATATGACCTCAGTGAAGATCTTGTTTACTGACTGGTTTTGAAATCTTTATGTGTTTGAAAGGTTTTATAATATGTTTAAGTTGCTAAATGCTTTGGTTGAAATTTTTGGCATGTTTAATACTTTGTTTTATCCAAATTATGTTGAATTTGAAGGTTGACACCGCAAGATAAGTTCTCTCACTTTCTTCCTAGAAAGACCAAGGCAATTCATTCTTCTCTCTTCTTCTTCTTAATCATGCTTAGCCCCTCATATACATTTTGCCTCCCTTTACCTATCCGGGAATTTGGAAGCAAGCGAAGTGGTGAAAGCAAGTGAAGTTAAAGTTGAGAAGTTGGCTGGAAGTGAAAGTGTTAGAAAGTAATAATAGGTTTGGGGAAGTCAATCATGAAGATGAGTAACTCGGCACCATTCACATAGCCGGGTGTTTGTGTCTTGCCAAAGTCGGATTGAGCGATATTCCTAACGGGTCATGGTATGTGCATCAAGGGTTTGATGCATCTCAAGAAATTGATGATTGCTGATTTCCTAGGCTTCGGTTATTGTGCACCTCTGTCCATGCATCCCAAAAAGTAAAGTAAAAGAAAAAGTGTGAGATAAGCAAAACTTATTGGTGGAAGATGTTGCAAGTCGAAGTGAAAGTGAAGTTCATCCTTTTCCCGGATCCTAGCACCACATTACCTTGCATACATCCCTACCCTACATGTTTCTTGACCATTCTATTGGGAAGCTGTTAGCATGAAATATTGTGATATTTTAGGCACGTTTTCTAAGTGTATTTGATCCTTATTGATAGTTATTGATTGAGCATTGATGCATTTGTGAGCTAGTTTGTCTATAATGTCGATATAGAGATCTACACAAGCTTTATGTTGATTATAGGTAATTGAGAGCTATTTCCGAACGGAATTGAGCAAGGATGGAGTTTGATTAAGCATGTCCATGAATTGAGGACATTCCTAGGAGCTAAAGGAGTGCCAACTTGAAGAATTCACGAGGCTAAGGAAGATTCACGTTCTTGCCCTAAACCACGCTCTAAAATACGGCCGTACTACATTCCACGTTCAAGTCCACGGCCGTGGAACCATGGCAAGGGAAGCGTGGTTCATTCCAGCAACTTCTACGGCCGTGTAGGAGTTGTGTCAAACCGTGATGATTCCCACACTCTAAGTTACGGCCGTGGAACCCTTCTACGACCGTGATCTTGGCGATCTTTTTCGCCACACTTTAAGCCACGATCTCCTACGCAATTGGGCCGGGCCGATATTTTATCTTACACTATAAAAGGACGGACGAAGAGAGATTCCGTCACCTTCGCTTACGCATAGACGCATCTTACGCTTGCGCTTGGAATTGCCCTAATTTCGCATTTGGCGGAGATTGTGTTTGACAGATTTTTGCGCTTTGTCATTGGGATTTCCGGATTGACGGAAGATCGAAGATTCGGAAGATTGTTTGCAAGGATATTTCGCTTCTTGCTTAGGTTTGATTTAGAAGACGGATTGACATCCCGTTCTTCCTTCTTATCTAAGATTTGTGTTTGTTTGTGTTATTCCGAATCTAGTGACGATTATTGTTCTTGATTGTGACTTTGAGATTGATTTGGAAGTTATTGAAGGTTTTCGGAAGTTTTCATCTTTCATCCTTTTAAATCTTGAATTTGATATCAATATGACTATTGTTGGCTAAAAACCCTTAACAATTCTAAAGTGAAGGGTTGATAGTTGTGGCTTAGATGATGATAGATCGATCGTAAACAGATTGGACCCTGAGAGTTAGAGAATCGACGACAACTCTAATCCACGGTCTGTTCTTGAGCTTCCACGGCCGTGAAACTCAAGAACTAGCCGTAATTTTGTGTTAAGTTACGAACTTGCTTTTACTTTAATCCAAAGTTAAAGATTTGCTTTAACTTAGTCTTGGCTTGCCTTTTCTAGGTGGTAGTGAAGCCTCAACAACCTTTACCTCGATTGTGTGTGTCACAACCTTAATCGGTTAAGTTAGTCTTGATCCTTGGATTACAAGTTTGGGTATTTTACATTAATTCTTACCTTTAGAACCTTTCTATATTGAAGCCTCAACAACCTTTATAGAGAGTATCTTGTAGGTGAGTCATATAAGGTTTTTGGAACTTCACCGTACGATTACCTTACATTCGTATACCTTTGCATACCTCAACTCTGTCCTTATATCATTATTTTATCTTGAATCGATTGCCACAGCTGGATTCCTGGATCTTTAGGATTGTTGTTTTCCCAATACTTGAAAAGCTTCTTACATTTACTTGCTTGATAACTTACAACTGAATTTGTTCCCCCAAATCCCTGTGTTCGATACTCTGGAATTCTTTCTCAACTATATCGATCCGTACACTGCGGGTTCGCTTGCTTGATTTCTAGTTTTATATATTTAAAGCTTATTTGCACGCACACTAAGTGGCGAACAAGTTTTTGGCGCCGTTGCCGGGGATTTGGTCTAGGCCGAATTCGGTTTTCGATTGTCAAGCTTGGGAGCTCTTCCCTTGTTATTTGATATCTTTTTGAGTGCATGCGCAGGTCTAGGAACACCGAGGATCTCTTACCTCTTGATCAAGAGCTTGAGAGAACTTTAAGGCAAAAGCGTAAGGAAAAGAAAATGGCTGAAGAACACGAACGTGATCTTCAATCGGAGCTAGCGGAGAAAGAAGCTCAACTCCTATGGAGTGAGAAGACACGTAGAGAAGAAACGGATCGTCATCAAATGAAGGTTGACGATCTAACTGATATGATGTTCCAAATGGGGATTGAGATAAACAACCTCAAGGAGAAAAAGAAAAGGAGGAGACCGGGAAGATCGGTTAGAGCCAACTCATCTAATGATGATAGCGACTCCTCCATGCCACCGCTAGAGGAAATTGATCCCACGATCAATGTAAATCCATTCCATCCACGGGCAGCTGCTAATCGCCGAGTTCCACCCAGGAATGCCAGGATTGAACGTGTGGATGATGAGCCAAGAACTCTTGGCCAAAGAATGGATCCAACGCAGCAACCACGCCGTTTAGGTGTGAACTTTGACGCTGACGATGTACAAGGGTTTAGCTTCAACCCTCAAGTTATTACTCTTGTTCGCCAAAACCAATTTGGCGGGACAAGCGCTGATTCTCCACACCAACACTTGCAAAACTTTGAGTGTATGATGGAGACAATGAGGCCGAAGAACGCGACTACCAACAACTATAAGCTCAAGCCTTTCTTCTTCCCTTTGAAGGGGAAAGCATTGTCTTGGTATCAAGCTCTTCCTAGTGGGAAACTAGACACATTGGAAGACCTTTCCGCGGAGTTCCTCACTAAGTTCTTTCCGCCATCCAAAACGGCGGAACTTAGAGGTAAGATTAATGCATTTTCCATGAGATCTAACGAAAGTTTGTTTCAATCCTGGGAAAGGTTTCAGGATTTGTTATTGGATTGCCCTCATCATGGCATATCCAAGCTTGCATTGCTGGAGATATACTATAAGGGGCTGGATGGGGAGACACAATTCAAGCTTCAATCCCTCTCATGTGGTACATTCATGGACATGAGGGAAGATGACGCTTGGGACTTCATTGAGAAGCAAGCAAGGGTCATAGAAAAGTATTCTCACCGGAAGGTAGAGGGAAATCGTGTGGAGCAAGGAGCAAAGCTCACACATGAAGCTCAAAATCAAATTTTCTCCCTCAACAATGAGATCAAAGAGTTGAAGGAGGATATCAAGACCAACTTTCCAAAGCAACAAGGAAAGGATGTTGGCTACTTGGGCAATAACAACAATGGTGGTGAGAATACAAACCGCAACAAGAATAACCGGAACAACAACCAGAATAATTGGAATGGCAACAACAATAACCGGAACAATAATTGGAACAACAATAGGGGTTCAAACAACAACAATTGGCGCTCCAATCAACAAAACTCCGGTAACTCTTATCCTTCCAATTCGAATTCACTAACTCCACCTTCCTCTTCCTCTACTCCTTTGAAAAGCCAGGGGCAAACATCTAATGGAGGAAACACTTCGGGGAAGGAGAAGCCTGATCCCATGTTGGAAACGACTTTGGGAAAGCTTCAAGGTTTGGAGAACCGCATCATTAAGGTTGATGATCAAATTTCTAAGGTTGATAAAGCCCAAAAGGTTTTAGAAAACCAAATGTTCAGCCATGCGGAGGAAGTTCCTAGGAATCAAGGGAAACTTTCAGGAAAGATGGAGGACAACCCTAAAGGAAGGGTGATGGCAATCACAACTAGGAGCGGAGTGACTACCACCGATCCGCAGCCTAAGTTTGTTGAAGTCCCCGTTGAGAAAGACAAAGAGAAGGGGAAAGAGAAGGAAGATGTCTACGTTCCTCCTCCGGCTTACAAACCTCCCCTACCATTCCCTCAATCTAGAGCAAGAGCACGCCTAGATAAACAATTTGGTAAGTTTATAGAACTAATGAGCAAGCTGCATATTAATATACCCTTCATTGATGCTATTGTAGGTATGCCGGCTTATGGCAAATTCTTAAAGGAGCTCCTCTCCAACAAGAGGAAGCTAGAGGATTTTGGAGAGGTTAAGATGAGTTCGGATTCTTCGGATCTCATCAAGACCATGAAGGAGAAAATGCCTCCAAAGCTAAAGGATCCGGGGTCATTTTGTATTCCCATAGGAGTGGGAGATGTCACATACGATGCATTATGTGATTTAGGAGCAAGTGTGAGCATCATACCACTTGCATTATGTAGGAAGATCGGTTTAGGCGACCCTAAACCGGTGAAGATGACGTTGTACATGGTGGATCGATCCATCACTCGCCCCGTCGGTATTGTAGAAGACGTCCTAGTCAAGCTAGGTAAATTCTTTGTCCCCATTAATTTTGTTGTGCTTGACATTCCTGCAGATAGTCCGGTCCCGATCATACTCGGAAGACCGTTTCTTGCAACTTCTGGCTGCATAGTCGATTGCAAGAATGCTAGACTCGCCTTTGACATAGGAGAGGAGAAGGTAGAGTTCGTTCTTTCCACTCTAGTGAAGGAGCCAATCTTTGATGAGGATATATTCAATATCCAAGATGAAGAGGGGTTGTCTAGAGAGGAGGTAAGTGCTATTCTCTTCAAAGACCCTTTGCAAAAGGTTATTACTATGAGTCTAACGAATGTAGGGGAAGAAGAGGAGTGCAATGAGGCAATTGAAGCCTTAGAAGCACAAGAAGAGGTAGATGAAGAGGAATTTGAGAAGCTCCACAACGAGGCAGAAAACGTGAGAATCCACGGCCATACACTATATTCCACGGCCGTGGATTTCACAACCCAAAGTGTGGCTCACTCCAGAGGGTTACACGGTCGTGGAGGAGGCAGAGCAACCGTAACCACCTTCCACGCCCTAAACCACGGCCGTGGAAGATGTATGGAAACCGTGATTCAGGCCGTGGAAGAAGGTGATCGTGCCACTTCTTCAACTTCTTTTGATTCTTCTCCCACACCTTCTACACCCTTAGACACTTCTAAGGAGGCATTGGATGCTCCTCAAGATCCATCGGAAGCTCCGAAAGCAATGGAATTGAAACAACTTCCTACACATCTAAGGTACGCTTTTCTAGGACCTAACTCTACTTATCCGGTTATTGTTAGTTCCGATCTAACCATAGATGAACATAGTAAGCTTATGGTTGTCCTTAGGAAACATAGGAAAGCTTTAGGCTATACTATAGAAGACTTAGTTTGAATCAAACCCTCCCTATGCATGCATAAAATATTAATGGAGGAAGACTTTAGGACTTCAAGACAACCTCAAAGGCGGTTGAATCCGACCATGAAGGAGGTTGTCAAGAAGGAAATTCTTAAACTTCTTGATGCAGGTATCATCTATCCTATCTCCGATAGTAAGTGGGTGAGTCCGGTTCAAGTAGTTCCAAAGAAGGGAGGAATGACAGTCATCACCAACAAGAACAACGAACTCATTCCTACCCGAACCGTAACGGGATGGCGGATGTGCATAGACTACCGCAAGCTTAACAACGTGACGAGGAAGGATCACTTCCCACTACCCTTCATCGACCAAATGCTTGAAAGGTTAGCGCAACATTCGCACTTTTGCTATCTTGACGGTTATAGTGGTTTCTTTCATATTCCGATACACCCGGATGATCAGGAGAAGACCACATTCACGTGCCCATGGGGTACGTTCGCTTATAGGAGAATGCCGTTCGGGCTTTGCAACGCCCCAGCCACCTTTCAAAGGTGCATGATGGCCATCTTCTCCGAATACATTTAGGAAATCATGGAGGTCTTCATGGATGACTTCTCCGTATACGGTTCCTCTTTTGACAATTGCCTTTCTAACCTTGCTCTTGTTTTACAAAGGTGTGAAGACACTAACCTAGTTCTTAATTGGGAGAAGTGTCAATTTATGGTAAAGGAAGGAATTGTATTAGGATACCTAATCTCTAGTAGAGGGATAGAGGTGGATAAGGCGAAAATAGAGACTATAGAGAAGCTTCCTCCCCCAACTTCGGTGAAAGGGATAAGAAGTTTCCTAGGACATGTTGGATTTTATAGACGATTCATTAAATACTTTTCTAAAATATCAAAACCGCTCACTAATCTAATGATGAAGGATGCAGTTTTTGAGTTTTCACATGAATGTTTAGATGCGTTCAACACAATTCGGCAAGCTCTAATTTCAGCACCTATTATCCAACCTCCGGATTGGACTCTTCCCTTTGAGGTTATGTGCGATGCTAGTGACGTAGCTATAGGAGCTGTTCCTGGACAACAAAAGGAAGGGCGAACCCATACCATATACTATGCTAGCAAGACGCTAGATGAAGCGCAGTTCAACTACGCCACTACGGAAAAGAAATTTCTAGCCATTGTTTATGCTATTGACAAGTTTCGCTCTTATCTTGTAGGTGCAAAGGTGATTGTCTACACGGATCATGCTGCAATCCGGTACCTCCTTGCAAAGAAGGATGTGAAGCCAAGGCTAATTAGATGGATTCTTCTCCTACAAGAATTCGATCTAGAGATCCGCGACAAGAAGGGTTCGGAAAATTCTATTGCGGATCATTTGAGTCGCCTAACACATCTAGAGGACGACCACTTATCTATAGATGACTCCTTCCTGGACGAACACCTACACATTATTGAGGAGTGCATTGATGTGATCTCCAAAGGTAACGAACCATGGTTTGCTGATTTTGTTAACTATTTGGTTTGTCACGAGATACCACCCGGATTATCTTACGCACAAAGAAAGAAGTTCTTTAAGGATGTCCAAGAATACTTTTGGAATGAACCTCTCCTCTTTAAGAGAGGTCCGGATGGCATCATTCGGCGATGTGTGCCAGCAGATGAGATGCAAAGTGTCATCCGCCATTGTCATTCACTACCTTGTGGAGGACACGCTAGTTCAAACAAGACTAGCGCAAAGGTATTGCAATCTGGATTCTTTTGGCCTACTTTATTTAGAGATGTGCAATCCTTTGTTTCTTGCTGCGATGCTTGTCAAAGAACAGGTAATATCTCTAGGAGGAATGAGATGCCTCTCAATAACATCCAAGAGGTGGAGATTTTTGATGTTTGGGGAGTTGACTTCATGGGACCGTTCCCATCATCTTGTGGAAACCAATACATACTCTTGGCGGTAGATTATGTTTCTAGATGGGTGGAAGCTATTGCCTCTCCCACCAATGATGCCATGGTGGTGGTTAAGTTCTTTAACAAGACCATCTTTCCACGATTCGGGACACCAAGGACTATCATTAGTGATGGAGGTTCTCACTTCATTGCCCGGCGCTTTGAAGCTCTTCTAGCTAAGTATGAGGTTACTCACAAGATTGCCACCCCTTATCATCCACAAACTAGTGGACAAGTTGAGATCTCAAATCGGGAGATCAAAGGAATCCTAGAGAAGACGGTTTCAAGGACTAGGAAGGATTGGTCCTTGAAGCTTGATGATGCATTGTGGGCGTACCGGACTGCGTACAAGACTCCCATAGGAACCACACCATACAACCTTGTGTATGGGAAGTCTTGTCACTTACCGGTAGAGTTGGAGCACAATGCATTTTGGGCTATCAAATGGTTGAATTTCAGCATGAAGGAAGCGGGAGAGAAGCGTCTCTTGGACCTTAATGAGCTGGAAGAACTCCGCTTGAACGCCTATGAGAACGCCAAGATTTATAAGGAGAGAGCAAAGCAATGGCATGATAAGCATATCATTCCAAAGGACTTCAAGGAAGGAGATCAAGTTCTCCTCTTCAATTCAAGGCTTCGTCTCTTTTCAGGTAAGCTTAAATCTCGTTGGACCGGACCTTTTCTAATCAAACGTATTTTTCCCCATGGTGTAGTTGAAGTATGGGGTGAAGCGGGCTGAAGCTTTAAGGTGAACGGTCAACGACTCAAGAAGTATACGCCGGAACTCCAAGCTGAAGAGTTCGCGCCCACCGCACTTGAATAAGGGCGAATTTGGTCTAGCTACGGACCTTAAACAAAGCGCTTCTTGGGAGGCAACCCAAGGTATTGCATTTACGTTTTTGTTTTCGATTCATAGTTTAGCTTAGTTTAGACGTTTTTGCTTTGTTTTGCCTTCGATTCCTTCCGGTATGTTTGTGTTTTTGGATGTAGGAACAATGGAAAAGGAAAGGGGAAGAGTAATTTTGAAGAAAAGTGACGAAACTTGGACTTTGGAGCATTAAAGAGAGTTCCACGGCCTAAACCACGGTCGTGACAGCTACAGTGACCGTAATTTCCAAAAGCCTTTGAAAAATCACCAAAACCACGGTTCCGTACATTTCCACGGCCATGGAACCCCCGACAGACCGTGGTTTTCAAAAATTTTGCCGGCCACTATATATACCACGTTCTTCACAAAAACACACCAAAAACCCAATTCCACGACCCTCTTCGCCGATTCCACGCCCTTCACCTCAAATCTCCGTTCGTTAATCGTTTTCAACGATTCTTCGTTCCAAACTGAAGAAAATTCGACCACCAACAAGATCCAAGAAACGAATCGAGCGGCAAATCACCAAGGAACGCAGAATTCGGATTTTAAAATCCGAAACCTAGGTTTTTTTCACTCTTCTCTATCTTCGTCAATTTGGGTTCGTTTTTGCTAGAAATTATAGGAGAACTGATTGAAATTGGAAGGAATTAGACTAGGGCTGCCTGATTGCTGAGTTTGACTGTTGTTTGCTGAGATTTGCGAAAGAACGAGACGAATCACGGTCTTTGTCAATTCCACGGCCGTGGAACACCAAGAACAGACCGTGGTTTTGAACAGTGATGGATTTTGTTAGGAGAGTTTCTGGGAGGATTAAGGAGAAGAAGAATGGGCAGGACAAGAACAAAAAGAGGAAGGGTAACCCCTCTTCCTCTTCATCCTCTAGAGCACCACCACCTTCCTCCCCTTCACCTCCATCATCACCTTCATCATCCGCACCTCCTAGCCCTAGAGTACCTACCATTCACGAGGATCATCTCGATGCACTCGAGAGGATCCATAAGAGGGCGGTTATCGGACCTAGGTACCTTTTGTTGGAGGATCTAGCTCCTCTTAACATCATAGATGACCTTACTTGGCTCTTGGATAGAGCCGGACTTGTTGTCTTCTCGGCTATCCGAGAAGACGCTTATGAGGAGATCACGAGAGAGGTTGTGACGTTGTTTGAGCACAGCCATGTGGATAGGAACGTTTCTTTCCGTCTTATGGAAAGAAACTATGATTTTACCATCCGAGAGTTTGGAGCCTTCTTTGGGTTCCAAGAGACCTTCAATGGTCGTTTTCCTAGTGGCGTTTACGCCAAAGATTTTTGGGAGGAGATTGCTATGATTTACGCCAGCGAGGACCGCTGGCAACCAGCTGATACCAAGGCTAAGTTGATGTATCACTTAGCCTTGAAGATTGCTCACCGTGTTCTTTCTGAGTGTCTCTTCCCTAGGACGGATGAGCTCTTCCTTATGTACTCTATGCTGTATGGGCGCCCTGCTGACTGCGCCACCCTATTAGCTGCTACGATGAGCAAGCTTAAGAACAAGAGGGCGGGCAACATCGGATATGGTGGGATAGTTACCTACCTTGCTAGGATATTGGGGGTTGATTTTTCTGCATGCACACGCATACCAGCTGTACCCCTAGGGCTCCAAGCCTTCATGACTAGAGGCCTTATCTTCCCTACCCATAGAGGTCCGCCTTACGCAGCTATGCCTTGGGAGAGCAGGACGGGGAGGGGCATTGAGTGGCTCACGGAGTACTCTATTATGGCTGGACGCCATAATTGGAAGGTTACGTTCGCAGCTATGCATGCGAACAGGATTGCAGCTCCCCCATATGTCCCACCACCGCCCGTAGTTGAGGAGGAGGAGATGAGAGATCAGTTTGAGGGAGGAGGAGGAGCAGAGCAGGAGTTTGGCACGTTTCCGGATCAGCCGGACATTGCTTCTGATGTGCCTAGACGTTCTCCACGTCCAACCAGAGCTTCAGGTTCATATTCTCGCCGCGCCAGCGTGAGCGAGAGACCTACTTGGATGGAGACACCTCCTGCATGGTACGGAGCTCCACCTCCATGGTCCGCACAGCAGCCACCAGCACCAGCACCAACACCGTCAGATGCTCCAGGGTGGTACAGTCAGGCCCCGGGATGGTATGAGCAGATGCCGGAGTGGGCTACTAGCCTTTCTGACAAAGTGGGAGCATTGGAGATCCGAGCCGATGCTAGAGATGGACGCATGGACGACCTCGATCATATGATGAGAGACGTCTACCGCCAGCAGTTCGGGCGGCACTACGACTCCAACTTCTCTCCACTTCCGCCTCCGCCTCCACCACAGTGATGATTTGCATGACCGACAGTTTTAGCCGCTCCACCGCCATTTTGTGAGTTTCTTTTTCTTTTCTTTCTTTTCTTACTTTCTTTTCTTCTTTTCTTTCTTCTATTTGAACATTAGGGATAATGTTTGTTTCAAGTATGGGGTGGGGTGTGACTAAAAGTTGTAATAACTCTTACTCACTTTGATTGCTTCCATTTGAGACTATCTTGCATGTTCATTATATTGTTACACGTTTCATTATTGCATTGCATGAAAAAGAGTTTGAAAAACCCATAAAAATTGAAAATTTTTGAAAATTTTGTGCTTCTAAGGAATTGAGATGATTTCTATGATAATCGCTACTTGTGAATTGAGTTTGATGACAATTGCATGCTTAAAAGAATAGTGAATTGAAAAGAAGTTGAATGAGTTGATTTTGCCTCTTTTGCAAGTTTCATAATGTGATGAATGTTACTTAAATCATGTTGAGGAATTGAAGTTGAAATCACACTATAAGTTCTTATGCTTCTTGTTGAGATGATTAAGGCAGTTCGATTTTTCTTTCTTCTTTCTTTGATCATTTAGCCCCTCATTGAAATATTGACCTCCTTTACCTATCCGGGAATTTGGAGGAGTTGAATGAAAAAGGCATGTATGATGTGGGAGGGCCATGAAAGCAATATTTTGCATTCAAAGAATAGAAAAATTTGTAGGTTTGGGGAAGTCAATCATGACGATGAGTAACTCGGCACCATTCACATAGCCGGGTGTTTGTGTCTTGCCAAAGTCGGATTGAGCGATATTCCTAGCGGATTATGGTATGTGCGCTAAGGGTTTGAGGCATCTCATAAAAATTGAGAAACGCCAATCTCCTAGGCTTCAGTTTTTGTGCACCTCTATCCATAACTCCAAAAGTAAAGTCGAAAAATGAAAAGAAGAGAGAGAAGCTCTAAGTTGAAGGTGTTGCGGAAACCGCAAGAGAAGAAGAAAAGAGTAGTTATCCACTTTCCCGGATTCATGCACCACATTCCTTAAAGTTTCCTTCCCTTTCCACATTCTAGACCTTTTTCTTTGGAAGTCCTTAAGATCAAAAGAATGTTATATGACTTGGTGATCTAAATTGAAGTTTCTTATGATTGATTTTGATAATGTTTGAAGGTTATGATGTTTGTATGGAAGTTTGATTGATTCATGAGCTTTCTTTACCCTTTACTCTTTGATTAAGTGTATGAAAGTCTTATAAACGATTGAAGCAAGAATTGAGGATGATCTATTGATTAGAAGGCACATTCATCAAAAAGAAGTTTTGCTTTGAGAAGGTACACATATTTCATCCTAACTTTTGTTTTAAAGCTTTTGAAAGACCTTGCTTAGGGACAAGCAAGTGGCAAGTATGGGGTTATTTGTTAGCATGAAATATTGTGATATTTTAGGCACGTTTTCTAAGTGTATTTGATCCTTATTGATAGTCATTGATTGAGCATTGATGCATTTGTGAGCTAGTTTGTCTATAATGTCGATATAGAGATCTACACAAGCTTTATGTTGATTATAGGTAATTGAGAGCTATTTCCGAACGGAATTGAGCAAGGATGGAGTTTGATTAAGCATGTCCATGAATTGAGGACATTCCTAGGAGCTAAAGGAGTGCCAACTTGAAGAATTCACGATGCTAAGGAAGAATCACGTTCTTGCCCTAAACCACGCTCTAAAATACGGCTGTACTACATTCCACGTTCAAGTCCACGGCCGTGGAACCATGGCAAGGGAAGCGTGGTTCATTCCAGCAACTTCTACGGCCGTGTAGGAGTTGTGTCAAACCGTGATGATTCCCACGCTCTAAATTACGGCCGTGGAACCCTTCCACGACCGTGATCTTGGCGATCTTTTTCGCCACACTTTAAGCCACGATCTCCTACGCAATTGGGCCGGGCCGATATTTTATCTTACACTATAAAAGGACGGACGAAGAGAGATTCCGTCACCTTCGCTTACGCATAGACGCATCTTACGCTTGTGCTTGGAATTGCCCTAATTTCGCATTTGGCGGAGATTGTGTTTGACAGATTTTTGCGCTTTGATTGACGGAAGATCGAAGATTCGGAAGATTGTTTGCAAGGATATTTCGCTTCTTGCTTAGGTTTGATTTAGAAGACGGATTGACATCCCGTTCTTCCTTCTTATCTAAGATTTGTGTTTGTTTGTGTTATTCCGAATCTAGTGACGATTATTGTTCTTGATTGTGACTTTGAGATTGATTTGGAAGTTATTGAAGGTTTTCGGAAGTTTTCATCTTTCATCCTTTTAAATCTTGAATTTGATATCAATATGACTATTGTTGGCTAAAAACCCTTAACAATTCTAAAGTGAAGGGTTGATAGTTGTGGCTTAGATGATGATAGATCGATCGTAAACAGATTGGACCCTGAGAGTTAGAGAGAATCGACGACAACTCTAATCCACGGTCTGTTCTTGAGCTTCCACGGCCGTGGAACTCAAGACCTAGCCGTAATTTTGTGTTAAGTTACGAACTTGCTTTTACTTTAATCCAAAGTTAAAGATTTGCTTTAACTTAGTCTTGGCTTGCCTTTTCTAGGTGGTAGTGAAGCCTCAACAACCTCTACCTCAATTGTGTGTGTCACAACCTTAATCGGTTAAGTTAGTCTTGATCCTTGGATTACAAGTTTGGGTATTTGACATTAATTCTTACCTTTAGAACCTTTCTATATTGAAGCCTCAACAACCTTTATAGAGAGTGTCTTGTAGGTGAGTCATATAAGGTTTTTGGAACTTCACCGTACGATTACCTTACATTCGTATACCTTTGCATACCTCAACTCTGTCCTTATATCATTATTATATCTTGAATCGATTGCCACAGCTGGATTCCTGGATCTCTAGGATTGTTGTTTTCCCAATACTTGAAAAGCTTCTTACATTTACTTGCTTGATAACTTACAACTGAATTTGTTCCCCCCAAATCCCTGTGTTCGATACTCTGGAATTCTTGCTCAACTATATCGATCCGTAAACTGCGGGTTCGCTTGCTTGATTTCTAGTTTTATAAATTTAAAGCTTATTTGCACGCACGCTAAGTGGCGAACAGAAGCCCTTGAGACCTTGAGCTTGTTGATTGACTTAGCGGTTTAAACTGGATTATGCATGATTAATTTCGATAATTATGACTTATTATGCATTCTATGATTTTATGCAAAGATGAACAACTTTCTTATACTTATAAAATGTTTTGATCATATTTTGATTTTAAATTCCATGAAGTATTCTCTTAGAGTGATCTATGATTGTTGCACACTATAAAAATGTTTTGAAAGACTTTTCATTAATTGTCTTGACTATTAATCCATTCTATCTTGTCTTTTATATGCGGAACTTGCTTGGGGACAAGCAAGGGCTAAGTATGGGGTATTTTGATAGCATGAATTATAGTCTATATTTTGGGGTTTGTTTGGACGTTTTATCTTTCATAATCTGCATGTTTGTATGTATAATATGTGATTATATTACCATTTCATCTACCTTTGCGGGAATCGAGGTCTACACCTAGTTTTGTTGTAATCGTAGGTAAAATGGCACGTTTTGCATCAAAAAGGAGAAAAAGGAGCTATGTAGTCATTGAAGCTACATCCAGGAACATAAGGAACCATCCAGGAAGCATAGCCATGGATTAAAGATTCACTTTGGACCAGATTTGAGAGATTTCACATTCAGTTGTGACTCACCTCGGTTGACCACAGATTCACCTCGACCGAGGTGATCCAGAGAAGTCGACTCGACCGAGGCGAACACCTGGGACGCGGCGAGAATATTTTATTCTTGGCTGAGATCTTTTATCTTTGGAAAGAGATCTTATATTTTTGGGCTTGGTTCCTGGAAGGAAGAAGATATACTAGATCATATATTTTACCTATTTTTATGGGAAGAGATCTTTCTAAGATATCTTATCTTTGGAGAGTAATTTTCCTATAAAAAGGGTCAGATTTCCCACAAATCCGACATCCGCTATCAGCGCAAGATCAGGGTTTATACACCGCAGCAGCCATACTCCAGTTGGGAGATTGAAGAAACTTTTTGAAGGTTGAAGAAGGAAGATTATAGCTTTTATAGCTTTTGAAGGGTTTTGTAAGATTGTCTTAGATTCCCTTCCTTGTTGTCTTCCTTTGTTAGATTTATATCCAAGGAACGCTTTTGTTGTGATATTTGATTTAGTTATTGAAGTCTTTTCATTAAATTCTTCTTGTTCAAATATTCACCTTCTTCCCATATATTTGATTAATACTTTCATGATGATGAGTGGCTAATTTTCTTGTGTGATTCTAGGGTGATTGGCTGAAGGTTGTGGGAAAAACAATGATAGAATAATCTTATATTCCAGTAGGACCCTGAAAGTTCGAGTCTTTAACCTTAACCCTAAGCATCTCGCTCAGTCGATGAACATCTCGGCCGGGGTGGAATTTGGCTGACCGAGGTGACTTATCTGATCCTAAACTGAGAGTTAAGTGTTAGAGTTTGCCAAATCCTATTCTTATTACACCTTTCCTAGTTCAATGCAAGCTTAGGATGAGACTTACCCGGTAATTTCTTAGTTTGTGTACCTAAGATCATAAGTGTAGGTAATAAAGGTTTATCCTTTATTGGGGTTTGAGTGTGCTTTCATCCCATCTTTGTGAGTTAGCCTGAGACTTACCCGGTAAAGGTTGATTCTATTCCCTTAGATGGTGTGTTAGTTTGAGGTTATAGTTCTTTATCTTAATTCCTTGAGACTTACCCGGTAATAGGAGTTACGGTTTTGGATTAGTGAGTAGTGAGACTTACCCGGTGATCTATTCCACTTTAGTAACACCTTCCCTATGCAAAAACCTCAGCTTTGTCCGCTTATCTTTAGATCTTGAGTTGGAACCACAACTAGATGCTTTAATCCCTAGAATTGCATGTTTCCTTTATTGACTTCTATATCATCTTTGATTGTTTTAATTACCTTTTGTGGTTAGTATTTACACATAAGCATACCGTAATTGGACTTTGTTTCACTAAGTCCCTGTGATCAACCCTTGGAATTCCTTTCTTTTACTACGATTGACCCATACACTGCGGGTTCGCATCCTTGTTTTAAGCTTACGTCTAGGGTTATAAATTTAAAGCTTGCACACACCGTTTGGGGCGAACAAACTCGTCAATACCAAAAAAACACTTACACATCCTCAACTGACGTCGGTCAGTCTATAGTTGAATCATCTCAGTATCCCGAACTTACTCTTCTCATACCCCGTCTGGTATTAAAATTCTTTGGTAAGCATCACCTACTCAATTAATCCTTTTATACTACTTTAGTTTGTTCAATCATTCACACTTATCTAGCGTACATAGTTCTTTCCAGTCTTCTATGATAGCTTGTAAGCACTTCCTTACGGTTCCTATGACCTTAATTATCCTCTATTTACCGTTCTTCTTGTATGGATTGCGGGTGTTCATGACTTAAGACCTGTTATAATTTTTGAGGTTACCCCGGACTCTTGAGTCCACCACACTGTTCTCACATACACATGTTCCTTAATCGGTGTTGTTTGTAATACTTCCTTCAATACTCTATTGACTATGTTTCAAGGCTTCAATCCTTTTAATACTGGCGTGGTGATTTCTTTCAGAATCCTATCTCTTCAAAGAAGACAAAACGTCTCCCGGCATGTGAAGTCTACCTTTTGTTCTTACATTAAGTTGTAAGTCTTCATTCCATGTTAATTGTGATCTGTCAAAATTTCCTTAGCTAGTAGGTAAACAGTTGCTCACAACAATCCTTTTATACTTCTTTAGTTCAAACTACCTTCCACCCTTCCGCTTCTTATGGGCTAACTCCATTTCTCTAGTCTGATTGTGTCATTCATCTGGCATAAGTAGTCGTTTCAAGTTTCCACGATAGCTTGCAAGCATCGTTGAAATTCTTATGGCCGTAATGATCATCCACTTGCAGTTCCTTTTGCATGGACCATCTGTGTTGATTGCTTAGGTCCGGTGATAATTCGGGTTAACTTGGACTCTCGAGTCTTTCAAGGCCGTTCTCCCATACCGATTTCTTCACTGGTGTTGGTGATAATATCGCCTTCTTGAAACTCCGTTGACTCTGCTACAGGCTTCCCTTCTTTGGATATTGGCATCGCGGTTTCTTTCAAACTTCTTATATTGATGAGGAGGTCAAAACCTCCCCACGCTTGTGGGGTCTGCCTTTTTGCTTTTACACTCAATTGTAGGTCTTCATTCCGTGCACCTTAGATTCTCATTTCTTGGTCGACACCCAATCTCTTCAGATCTCTCATGCCCATAATTGTCTATGGGAAATTCGCCACGATTGTAACGTCCTTTATCACGCCCTCTTGGTTGTACTCTGTTCTACTTGGTTCTTGTTCTAATGTTGTTATCTCCACTCGGAGATCTTCTCGTCTCTTGCATGATTCTTCTAATTCCGTCTCTCGGCCTCGTATGCCCGAGTTCCTTGTACGACCTTCTATTCCTTCTAATTGAACTGACTCAGGGATTTCTTTGGATGATTTGTAAGGATCACCAAGCAGCCTACCCGAGTATAAAACTCAATTCAAGGTCCGATTCCATTGCCTCGTATTGGAGATTCTTCAAGTCCGCAGCTGATTTATCATGAGGCGATAATCGCTTCGTGATATCACGACTAAGGGTATAAAATATCCTTTAGGATACTAACAAGCTAAGCAAACACATGTATATAACATATTATAATAAACATCATAAAAAGTCTATAAGCTAACTCCTATCGATCCAAGTTGTAGAGACCCACGGAAAGCGATGGTGGTCCGACGTACTACTAACCCAACAACCCGACTATGCGTGTGTGTAAAAACAAAAATCCATATTGAAAATTTTAGACCCCTTTTGGGTTCTAGTTATTTTATACAATTGGTCTTTCAGAAGATTTCAAGTGCCATTGTTGCCAACCCAGAGCTCTGATACCATATTGTAACACCCCAAATTCTGAGAACTCGGGGAACTACTGGTTAGGACCTCACAATGGGTCCCGACCTTAGTTTGACAACAATTTTACTTGGATCTTACAACAAGGCACAAATGTATTTAAAACAATTTCAAAAAATATTATTTTTAATGTATGAATGAACACATGTGACAGCCTTACAAAACATATATATAGATACATAACATGCATGTCGTATGAGAGCCCCCTGTCCCCATCTAATGAATACGTGGACCCGGCTGACCATCCGGTCCGGATCTCTCTGCAACTGTCTATCTCTACAAATCTACAACACGGATAAAACCGTTAGGTAACATTCCATGCATAAGTATAAAGGTAAAAGCACAAACACACAACATACACAATCAACATGCAACACTCAATCCTTTTTATTATCTTTTCATTAGGTGATATGTCATTACTAATGATACTTATTTTGTGACACGAGGGATTCCCAAACCTCGCCCCTGTCCCCGTTAACCAACGCGGAATGGTACTAATGCATCTGACCGTCTACCGGACTGGGCTGGGCGCAGGGAACCTCCTAGACTCTCACAAGAGCTAGGCAGATGATGTCACGACCCGTTATCATACACTTGGGTCAATTACGTAAATAATAAAGTCGGCCTAATCCGGTTTCGTTGTTTATCATAACTAACAAACACCACTCATACACATTACACTCATACAAGAAGCCAGCTAAGTAAGTCCGTGGACTTACCTGAATCAGATCTCGACTTTCTAATTCGCAAATCGATATGTACAGTTGGAATTCAGTGGCCTGTCGAAGGAGGTAAGTGTGTCAGCACACTTTCTAGGTGATTAGAAGTCTAAGACTTCTAAGATAGTAGGTCTTAATAGAACGGAATTGATTACAGTATGAATTTATGGTAAAATGACTATTTTACCCTTGGTCTCGAAACTTTCAAAAATTCCTTAATTTATGTCTAAACTCTTATTTGCGACTAAAGAGTCATATTCTAACTCCTAAAGATGAGTTTGGTTACAAACTGACAATTTTATCCATTTCCTTATTTTCGGAAAGATCGTTAAGGTCCAACTTCGGCTTCAAATATAAAATTCGAATAATCTTATAAAAATTCCGAAATAATTCCCTAGATCATCTATGATATCTCATCTACTCCTAGGAGCAAGAATTTTTTAAAACTGTTCAACCATCACTTCTACAAAAATTTCCAAAGTTGGTTACAACACTTAACAAACAACACATTGTCTTAACTTTGAAAAATCATAACTCCTAAACTACTCGCTGGATTTATCCCAAATTTTGATACGTTCTACTATAAAATCTTATCTATAATATATCCAAAATTCAGCCGCAAAGGAGATCAAAATCCTATTTAAAACTATCTCACAAAACCGAATTTCAGCACAACAGAAAAACTGCTTATGAATAAATCTTTGAAAAATCATAAATCCCAAACCACTCGCTGGATGCTTCTCAAATTTTAATATGTTCTACAAAATATGTCAACTATATCATATCCAAAATTCAAGCCCAACGGAGATCAAGAGCTTATTCAAAACCATCTCACAAAACAGCATCACTTGTTGTTTTCCCAACACTCAGCACATATCTACAAACTGCATGAGGCGTCAACTTTGGAACACAATAACTCTCAAACCGTAACTCCGATTCCTCTAAAATTTTATTATGCTTTACTATGCAATACCGTCTATGAAATATCCGAAAACTAGCCAAAAATAATGAGTTTAGCATACCTAAATCTGGCCCAGAAGTTGGATGATCGTCACTGTCTTAAACTCAGGAAAAAATGAAGCAGCCCTTGAAGCATGTCCACGGGTCGGACCCGCCGGGTCGACGGGTCCGACCCGCCGGGTCATGGGTCCGGGGAGGATGACCCGGACCCGGACCCGTGTATCTGGCCGACCCGCCGGGTCACGGGTCAGACCCAGACCCGGCGGGTCGACGGGTCGGCCAACTCACTATTAAAAAAAAAAAGTGGAAATAGAGTTTAAAAAATAAGAAAATAAATAGAACATAAAAATTGGACTATAAATTAAAAAAGGAGAAGAAAATTAACTAATAAAAAATAGGACTTAAACTTAAAAAAAGAAGAAAATAAACTAATAAAAAGAGGACTTAAACTTAAACTAAGTTGAGAAAATTGGTGTATAAGGGCCCTTTTTGTATCCATGATACAAAATAGGCCCCTCTATTTTTCTTCCAGAAAATAAAGCTAAAAGAAATTATAAAGCATGGTTAATAAGGTAGCAGTTAAGGGCAAATCAGTAAAGTAGCATATTAACTGCCTAAAAATTAAAGATTATCAAATTTAAAAAAAGGCAATTGTTTGATACGATATCTGGCGGTTCGTCTTCTTTCCTAATCATTTCATCCAAAAAGGAAGCGCCATTCTACACCTCCATAGTATCGTGCGATTCTGCAACTGCAACCTCCATCTTCAAATCTTCAACTTCGACCTTCTTCAACATTTTCGCTGATATATTCTTTGTTTAACGACAATCAATCCTTGTAAGTATTCCAAATTCTCTCAACAATATACCATTTTAATGGCTTCGATTTTCGTTCAAATCGAAAACAGGTGATGAACGTTTTCCCTAAAATCCATACTCAAAACCGCCATTGTTGAACTGTAACTACATGGACTTTCATTCTCTCGGCCTTGCATGTGTTATGAAGCATGATTTTGTGATTTATATTCGATTAGGTTTTTGATTCCGACGACACAAAGAAGAACATATCTGTTTTTGGCTGTTATGGAACTTAATTTTGAAATTAGCCATTTCTGTGGATTTTATGTATTTCAATTAACAGTGATGAAAGATTATGTACATAAATTATGTTTTCATGTGTTTTATGTACTGATACTTTCCCAAAACACTGTGTTATTTTTGTGGTCGATGGTCTTATATTATGTAAATGTATGGTTTGTAACTTCAAATATTGGATGAATTATGTATGTATACGATTTTATGTATGTAATTATAGTATGGATCAGATTTATGTACATAACAGATGATGGCAAATGTTATATATTACATTATCTATCCCCGGTATATCATTTTTGTACATAATTACAGAATGTGTTAGTTTATCCTTAACGATTATGTACTTACTTTGATATGTGTGTTTTTTGTATCATATAAATTCTGTATCGTAGTTTATGTATATAATTACAGTATGATTTAGACATTTATGTATCTTATTTTATCACATAAGTAATAAGTTTATGTATGAGGAATATGTACATACTTATAGAATGACTCAGTTTATGTTTGATCAATATGTACTTTAATTTCTTATGAACTGAGTGTATTAGTCGATGTTCCAAGTTTTTGACTGTCTCAAGTTATGGTTGACAGATTTATGTTTGAGTTTGTATTATGTATGCACTGTAGGTCATGTACAATGCTTTGTTTATGTTATTGCAATGTTTATGTAGCTATTATGTGCATAATATTATGTAGGACATTTAGCATATACAGAAATTATGTAATGTAGTATTTAGCTAGAGATTGACTGAGAATTTTTTCTATTTACTATTTGTTTGAAGAACAAAATGGTAACTACGAAACAAATGGCTGTCAAAAACCAAACAAAGGAACAAAGAGATGAAGCACAGGCTCGTCGCATAAAAAAGGTGAATATTTGAAATCAAATTGCTATATTATTCACAGGAATTATGTAACAGTATAGTCAAGCACATAAAAACATAAATTAATCTTTGATTACTATTATGTTATATTATTTCTACTTTTACTAGTTTCTGATTACATTTGCATAGTCATATCAGTTATTTTCTTATTTATGTACAATACTGTATATAGTGCTAGTTAAGGCTAGTTGATAATGAATTATTTTACCTTATGTACATTTCAGCGGAGAGAGATGGGTGGTTCCTGTACGCAAGATGTCAATAGACTAATAAATTCTGATAACCCACAGATAAAGGTAAGTAAATTGAAATTTGCACCACATAGTTTACATTTGTTGATCAAAAGATAAATGCATTTCCCATTTTATGTTTATGCAGTTTACGTACAGATGGACAGAAACTAAGAAATCAATAAATGGCAGAATCAATAGCTATATGAAGCTTCCTCTGATACCTATGATTTTGGATGAGCTATCTACAGCTGACATAAACAGACTTAAGGGGTCAATTTTTGGGCCTCTGTTGGAGATGAGCACTAAAATCAAAATGTCCAACCAACTCATTCACTTTATGTTAATGAGGGAGTTAAAGACAAGGAGACATTTCTCAATGTGGTTTGCAATTAACAGTGTTCTTTTGAGGTTTAGTGTCATTGAGTTTTGTGAGATTACCGGACTCCCAAATTCTCCGGAATCTGCCCCAGATATAGAAGAAATGGAGGATGTCAACATGAGAGATGTCATTGGGATTGACAGATGCACAAACGATGAATTGGAGCAAATCTTCAAGGATGAGCCGAAGGAGTCTCCCAACAAGTACAAAATGGCACTCATTTTGTTCATTGAAGGTGTTTTAGCATCAAAGAATGGAAAGACTTTGATATCGCAGCACACTATAAATCTCCTAAGTGACATGGAGTTGTTCAACAACTTTCCATGGGGTCGTTTTGCTTACACCATAACTAGGAGATCATTTCAATCGTGTCATGCTGGAAAGGAGAGAAACAGCGGTGGATACCAGATTGGTGGATTCCCTTTGGCATTACAGGTAATGTATAGGTTCTAAATTTGTCAATGGTTAAGGAATATTTATTGATTGTTATGTAATATCTGTGTAACATGCTTATGTATAACATTGTTATGTATATGTACAGGTTTTACACATAGTACCGAGCTGTGTCATGCTTATGTGCATATTATTATTTACTTGATATTGTTTTATTTATTCTATGCTTATGTACTCATTCCATTATGGTAAATGTGTTACATCATTATAGTAAATGAATTATGTATTTATTAGATTGAGTTGCAACATCTATGTATTCACTATTATGTATACATATGTGTAAATAAGCATTTGTGTTGATTAATTATAGTTTTAATTTTTGTAATATTTGTAGATACTTGTCTTCAATTCCATACCAAAGTTTGCAAAGCATTTTGCAACTATAATCAATGCAGAGGCAACCCCATCATGCCTCAGGTATGTATCCAAATCTGGGAAGGGTGGCAAGCTATACCCTGGATATACTGAGCTCCAGGGTATTGCTGAAACTCTTCAAACAGAAGACATTAAGACAGTTGATGTTGAGAAGGAAGAGGATGATTATGAAAGCTGGTATATGGAGGGTGATGATGACAGGATTGATGCACTATTTGGTATTGGGTTTCATAATGTTGTCCCCATAGTGACTTGGCCTATAATTTATCATGCAAAGGAGGAAGAGTTTAGGTGTGTTTTAATCAAAATTAGTAAATTTTTTTATTTCATACATTACGTGATATGTAACGTACACCCTGTTTGTCTTATTATGTAGGCCTAGTACTGAGAAAGTTGTGATCCGAGAAATCAACGATGACAAGGATGATAAAGATGACTTTGTGAACCCACCAGAAGACATTGGTATGTAGTAACCATTGTTTTTCATTTTATGTAGATTGACTTGTATGTAATAGCCAATTATGTACTACATCAAACATTATACTCATGTGTTGTTGATTATATTAAACAGGAGAGGTTCAGCCTGATAAACCATCTAGCAGTGCATCCAAAGGTGTAGGTAAGAGGAAACTGGAAGAAGCCATACCCAATCTAGAAGCCAAAAGGTTAAATTTATTTATATTTACATATAGTACATCCAAAGATTTATGTAGTATAAGAAATATAACACTTCATATATACACATATAGTTCTGCGACCAAAAGCACAGGAAAGAGGAAAAAGAAAACACCCAAGCCATCTCCAGAACCAACAAGGTTAAACTTATGTATATGTACTTCTGTATATGTAACATGGTTATGTACAATGAATTATATGTATTCATACGTACATAATATATTATGTATCATTTGACAAATATGTAGATCATCAAAGCGCCTTAACAAGGCCAAGGATTCACCACCACCACTCAATACCGAGCAGACTCCTTCAGAACCCCATACAAAGGACCAACATAATGTCAATACTTCTGCGGGAAAGAAGTCCACCCCTGTGCCACTTGACACAACTACGTAAGCAAAATAACTGCACTTTATGTACAATAATATTACATTATGTATATTCAAAAATATGGTGTACCTTATGTATGTCCATAATAAACAGCACTCAACCTGAACAAGCACAACCATTATGGGTTGAAGTGTTGATGTCAAAGATGGATGCACTACAGAAGGGACAGGACATTCTTGCTGAAAAAGTTGATGCAATGCAGAAGGTGCAGAGTATTCTGTGTGAAAAAGTGGAGGAACAAGGGATTCTGATTGATGATCTGACGACTTATGCAACAGACTTAGGTTCTCTCTATGAGCAGTTAGACACAACTGTGTTCGTGTCTAGCAAGAAAATTGAAAAGAACATAAAGAGTTGTGTAAATGATGCTATGAAACAATATGCGTCAGCTGAAGTTCATCAAACTCACGCAACAGAAAGCGATCATCAAACAGCTGATGTTGATCAAATTCCTACCAAAGATGCCATGGATGATGTAATGGTAGAGGAAATTGGTGCTGAATCCAGTGAGGTATGATATATTTATGACAAACTATCAACTTTATGTATACTGCCAGTGATTGATACATAAACTTAGGACTATGAATCTGTTATAGTATGTAGTATATAATGTCCATGCATATGAACTGTATGCAGTTGTTATAGTAGCAAATTATGTATGTGCAAATTATATGTATAACTGTTTATGTATTAACAGAACATGTATATTTATGTACAGAATTCTGAAAAAGCTGTGCCAGAAAGGAAGGTGGGTTTAAGAATGCCCAAAGAAAGTAAATATAAACGCACACCCTTCCGCAAAAATGTCAAGCTACCTAAAGAACCACGCATGGGTATGTTGACATTAAAGGAGCGACAAACCCTATACAATTGGGTAAAAAACAAAGACGGGAATGGGTCAGTATGAGGTTTCATAAAGACCATATCCAGGGACACAATTGAATCCATTATTAAGCCTGGCGATTGAATTAAAGATGAGGTTTGTATACTAAACTGATTTTATGTAGATATATATTTATGTCATTTACATAATATTGTGATGTGTTTATAATGTAAATTAGGTCATTGATGAGCTGATTATGCATATCCGTATGAGCATCTGTGAAAATCCAGAAAAATATGGACGCATTGCTGTACTACCAACCGGATGGACCCGAGCCTACAACCGTACAACATTTTCAAATTTCTTGGACATTAAGAATGACAAACCAAACTTCAAAGAAAGTATGTTTCAAGTCATCACTGGAGATGTTCCACAAATGTTCCCCAAATCATTGTATGATGTTGACATGATTTACTCTCCATTCAACCTTCTGGACACTCACTGGGTCGCATTGGAAATAAACCTGCTTGACTGGTGTATTTATGTGTACGACGCACAAGTCACGTACATAAAGGAGGACAAATTACAGCACCTTATCGAGCCCCTTGCTGTTATGTTTCCACAGGTTCTGAGGGTCCATGGTAAGCATTCTAGATTGGAAGACAAGCTCAAGATCCCATTGAAAGTGATCAGGAAGAACGATTTAAACACAAATGCCGATGGGTATGTACAGTATTTTGTTAATTAATTTTGTGTTACATATTTTATGTGTTAACCATTATGAAACATAAACTGATTTCATTTTATCCCTTTGCATTGTAGGGGTAGTTGTGGAATATACACGTTGAAATACATTCAATATCTTGCATCTGGTAGGAAGGATTTCAGCGACATAGATGATGAAGTCGTTCAAGCTGTTAGGGAGCAGATTGCAAATGCTGTGTTTACAAGACAGTGGAAGAATTGGGCCGAAGAAATGTGATTGTGTTCAAACAATATGTACTGTTGATCATGACCATAGTTATGTAGGAAGAAGTTGTGAAATACTTATGTTTCCAGCGTTGTATGTTTTGTTAGTTTATGTACGGTTTTCGATCTATTATGTAGACATCTATTATGAACATAATTGTGTCTTTTGACCTTATGTAATGTTTTGATATGCACAAATTCTCATGTTATGTATACATTTAGTTGCAACATAATTATGTACTGATCCATTATGCACTGTTTTTTTTAGTTTAATACAAACATAATACCTTTAAATATACATAAGTGTATGTTTATGCACTAGCATATGTAACATCATCAGTATACAGTTTGTTCTCCAACATATGTGATGGATTTATGTACGTATGTACTTCAGTATCAATTTCAATGATGTATTTTTAAGTATGATAATTGAGGTTATAGTTCACAATATAGTCAAATAAACGTAACTATAGTAATTTCAATGATGTACCTATGTAGTTCAGTGTCAAGCAATATTAGTCAAAACTGGTTCATCTACATAAACATAAACTCTATTTTGGTTGATTCTGACAAGTCCTTTTTGTGTGCCCGCTGCAGCCGCAACAACTGCATTTCCTATTGCTGCTTTGTTCCCAAGTTGACCGGAACCTGGCTTTTGGCATTCTACCACACCTTTTACGCTTCAATGGAGGCTCACATTTCATTTCTGCTATTGAAGTAGGAATACACCACTCTGACTTATTAGGTAATGGATAGATGATATCCACATAACCAGCCCTCCAACTGTCTAATGAATAGTACTTGCCAACTAGAAAGGATCGGCTCATACCCACATGTTTTGCAGCTGCAATGGCATGTATGCATGGTATTTCTTCAATATCAAACTCCTTACATGTACAAGTTTTCTTCTGCAAACAAACAATCACGTGCTCTTCACACATCTTTACTTCAAACTCCAGCTTCTCTGCATCAAGGACGCACACAAAGTACATCGCACACGCATCAAACCGCTTCTGAATAATTGCCTCAATCTTAGGAGTCGATACCTCTACACAAGCTTTGGACTTTTGACGGCGTTCTGCAAACCATCGGGTCATAAATTGCCTTATTTCATCCAGCATTGCCATGACAGGATACTCTCTACCTTCTTTCATCAATGCATTTACACACTCTGCGTTGTTACTAGTCATTATGTTGTATCTTTTCGCAGGTGAGAAGGAGCGTGCCCATGTAGAAATCCCTATTTCATTCAGCAATTCTCCCACCTTTGGTTTCTCCTATACATACATAAATCATGTGTAAGGTAATCATCATAATATAAGATATACAGTATATAATTTATATGCTTATGTACCTCCGATATTTTATGTAATATTTCAACGCAAATGCTGTCTTTGTAGCTCGTTGCCGCATCAATGAACATTTGTAGGATCCTGTTTGATCTTGTCCTCTTCCTCAGATTACCTTTTAGATGCCAAATACAGTACCCATGGAAGGCTAGTTGGTAATTCGATGCTATACCCTTCTTAATCGATGCATGGCGATCGGACACAAACACAAGCTCCTTGCTGTCCATTACGACACGTCTCATATTCTTGAAAAAGAAATTCCAAGATGCATCATTTTCACTATCAACAATACCAAAAGCAACGGGGTATATTTGTTGGTTTGCATCTTGTGCAGTGGCGACTAGCAATACCCCACCATATTTTCCACTAAGATGTGTCCCATCAACGGTGATTACCTACATAAAACCGTAGACGTGTTCACAAACCTACTTATGCACAAATAACTGAACATGAATATATGCACAGAAACAATTGTATCAAACATTATGTAACAGATAACTGCAATACATAAACAAAATCAGGGTTTTTATTATTATGTACCTTTCTCATCACACTCAAACCCCGAATGGACGGTCCGAACGACAGAAAAACATATTTGAACCTACTCTCCTCGTCGTGTATGAAGTCCACAACTGTTCCTTCATTCACCTCCACCAACATAAATAAGTATGCAGGTATTGTGTTATAATTGTCCACCGATGTACCTCTAATCATGTCCTTCACTGTCTCTTGAGCTTTCCAACACTTCCAATAGCTAGCGTCAATTCGATGCAAACTCTTCATTACGGTGATGATCTGATGCACCGAAGGTAATTTCTTTGAATTACCGTACCTACATAAACTTTGATTTTCAGTAAAAGCAGGATACATAACATATTTTTCACATGCAGTAGCAGATACATAAATTCAGTCCAACAAATACATGCAACTTACATTGTCTTAACCTTATCAGCTATTACGTGATATGAAGCTCCCCTATTTGCCTCCCGCCGCAAATGGAACGAGCAAGTGTGTGTCGAAACATACTTTGTGGTGGTGAAGTATGTTGTTTTACCGAGCATTGAAAAGCGGACCCTCCACTTACAATCTTCATCTACACATCTTGCAGTCACTGCCTTCATTTTCGACTTTACTATCTTGTATTGTGAGCATTCGGAAATTGAATGTAGACACAATGCGTTTTTAACTTCAGTCTTCGAATGATATATCTTCCCAACTTGTAGTTGCAAATCGTCTCCTGATGATACATAACTATTGATATGTGGAACTATTGCAAGTGTGTTATTGTTTCCATCTCCTACCGACTCGCTCTCAATCACACTTGAACCTGTTGTACATAAATCAGGTTCTATATCTGCTACATCAGCTTCCTGACCATGTAGTTCGGTTGAAATTCCTCCCACACTCTTATGCAAATCAACTTTGTTCACACATAAAGGGAGACTCCAACTAAACTGTGTGAGACCATTTATGTGTACAAAAGTATCCAAATCATCCTTTGTGTTAACATCAAATGGTTTTAGACCCTCATTGAAAGGATTCTTGTATGACAAGCATAAATCAAACAGTGTTAAAGATATTCCAAATAGCAACGCAATCTTCTCCTTTAACACATCAAATGTGCATTCAATTGATATCAATAACGGCTTACTTGACTGTACTTCAATGTAGCTCCACACACCTTCATCAAATTTCCAATGTCCGTCAAAATAAATTGTCACAAACACCACCCCCATGATTCCTACAAGAAAGGTACAAAATACAAGAAATATGTCAATAGCTTCCTCACGCTTTGTACATAATATTTCAGTAATTACATAAAACCACACTTATGTACAATCAACTAAATGAAACATAATTTCTGCACTTATACATAAACATACACCGAAATTATGTAAACATACGCACATAAAATTATGTTCATCACATTCTGCATAAGATTATGTTCATCACCATAATTTCTGCACTTATACATAAACATACACCGAAATTACGTAAACATACGCACATAAAATTATGTTATTCACTGTTACATAAATTTAACCATACATAATATATAAACAGATACATAAACCGAACTTATGTACACATAAACACATTAGATTATGTTCGTCACTTTCTTCATTACAGACCCTCACCACATTAAACTGAAATACACATACATTTTACAACTACATAAATCTAAGCAGACACATAAATTGAGTATATATTTCTTTCCAACATACTTATGTACACATACAGACATAAAATTATGTTCGTCTCCTTCATCAATATCAAACCTCAGCACATAAAATATCACCGCCATGTATATATACGAAATACAAAGTATGAACCATATACATAAATTACGCAGACGAAATATGAGAATTATCCACCAATTAAACGATTTAACGTACATACCTCACAGATCTGGAAAAAATGTCTCAGAACGATTGGATCTACAGATCGAGTTGTTTGTCTCAAATATCGCACAAAACAAACGATTGAATCTACAGATTGACAATCCGATTGTTGACGATCTCATAGCCGTAACAATTGAACAAACAGAACATCAAATCGAAATAAATCGGCAGTAATCGGAAAAAAAAGAGTGAAAATGTATATGACAGTAGACGAAAGCTCTGTATAATTGGTGGTTATGGATGCAGCAAATGGGGGAAATTCGTGATTCTTGTATCACGTTTACAAGGAATGTATATTTCCTTTCCTAACAACTTCCTGATTTGTAGGGGACCACAATAAATTACCTTATTTATTTAATTAAAACTCCCACATCATATTTTTAAATTTCCATCAGGGGTATGCATTTAGTTAGGAATTAATCTTTATTAGAAAATTGATTGGGGCCTAGTTTATCTACATTATTGCAAAATAGCCTAGTTAATACACAGTAATACATAAATGGCCCACTTATCATTTTAACTCAACTAAGTTTAAGTCCAATTTTTTATAGTTTAAGTCCTCTTTTTAGTTTTTTTTAGTTTATTTTCTTCTTTTTTAAGTTTAAGTCTTAAACTTGAAAAAAAAAGGGAAGAATTGGGCTTGAACCGGAATCCCGGTTGCCTACGTATTCTCTCGGGGAGGAGGAATCAAAGCCGACGTAGTTCTCTTACCTTTGTTTATATCCCCGATTGGCCCTTACCTTAGTCGGACTCTCCCGCCGATACATCCGATGGCGTTTGTTGTCGCTCGTCGTCATCTTCGTCGCCTTCCTCCGCCGAGAGGTTGTTCTTTTGTGTTTGCATTTCCGCTTTCCTCCAATCGGCTAGGAGGACTTGTGCCTCCAACGTCTCGGGCAACATGTTTGATTTCGTCGGATCGAGCACCTTTCCACTCCGGCTAAAGGTTTGCTCAACCGCTACCGTTGAGGCGGGAACGGCGAAAATTTGTGCCGCGATCCTTGAGAGGGTAGGGAACCTCATTCTCTCCGGTCGGCTCCACCATTCTAATATGTTGAAATCCTCCTCTTCTTCGTCATTGGCAAACTCAAAAGAAATGGTTAGATATTCGTCGAGTTCCGAGTTGGAACTCGACGTGGTTTTTTCCCTTTTCGGGCCAAACAAATCTCTAGCAAGATGAAGGACGAGGAGGGGGTTGAGAAGATTGACCTCGATCGGAAACACGATATTGAACCAATAATTCATCAAATAATTTTCTAACATTAGCAATTATGGTAGAAACATGACAATCGGGATGTTGTTCTAAACTTAAAAATTCATAATAACTTTCTAAAAATTGTTTTAAACCATCCATTTTACGTCTAGGGTCTAACACAAATGCAACAAGAAAAACATCGGGAATGGTTGTATAATAAGCTATCCATTTACTTCGCATTGAAAAAATAGCTTGTGAAATATTTTCAATTAAAAGACCTTGTTGAATTGCAAATGCAATATTAATTGCTACATAACAAAATATGTTTGAAGTTGGTGTATAAACATAACTAAAAGTGTTATTAGCATCATAATAATGTTTGAAAACCTCCATTACATCTCTTGCTAAAACCCAAGATTCACCGAAAACAAAATCACCGTCAATATGTTGTGCGGCAAAACTACTTTAAAGTTCTCGATATTCATATGATTCGTAAATCATTTTGTAAGTAGAGTTCCATCTTGTACAAACATCTTTTGGAAATTTTTTAGGATAAACGTTATTTTGTTTACAAAATGCATACCATTTAGTACGTACACTTTTTTTAGACCAAAGTTCATTAACAATATTTCGAATAGGCTGTACTAAATCTCCAACATATGCTAAACCGTCTTGAACACACAAGTTTGAAAATATGAGCGGCACACCTAATGTGAAAAAATTTACCTCCAATCGTCGGCTTACAATAGTTGGTTAAATCTCTAATGGAAGCCGTGTTAGCGGAGGCGTTGTCAAAACCGATTGAAAAAACTCGTGAAACTAATCTATATTCTTCCAAAACATTTGCAATCAAACGGGCAATGTTTTGGGCGGTGTGTTGTTCGTTGAAAACTTGTAATGCTAAAACTCTTTTGTTTAAAATCCAAAATTTATCAACAAAATGACAAGTAATACCCATATATGAATTTTTTTTAAAACCGTCGGTCCAAATATCACTACAAATAGAAACTTGAATATCACCGTTGTCCATAAAATATTTAATCAATTCTTCTTTACGAATTTTATATTTATGCATCATTTGTCTTTTAGCGGTTTGGCGAGAAATCGGTTTATATGCGGGTTGAGCATGATTTTGCATCCAATCATTAAAACCAACATTTTGTGCAAAACTAAATGCTAAAGAATCTACGGCCAACATTTCCGAAAATGCATCCATAGAAGAAGAATGATCAAATGTAAATAGAGAAGGAGGTTGGTTAGAAGTAGATGCGTACCCGGTAAGTTGTGTTTGCCCTCGTGCTAATCCCATTTTATCGGGATGCTTGTTCCGGATATGCCTCTTGTAGTTCCCGTAGCCTTCTCCCTTTTTGTGCTTGTATTGTGTCGCACAAAAATTGCATTTGGCATAGAAAACTCCGTTGGCATCGGGAGCACCCTTTGTAAACCAAAATCGGAAGACCGCCGCCGTTAGTTGAGTGTTGTTCAACGGCGCTCCTCCGGCTCCGGCTCCTCCGTGAATTGGGTCTCGGACCCTTGGGTGTTGGGGAAAGTAGGTGATTCCCTGATATCCTCCTCATCGAAGATCTCGTGATCTCCACTTAATAAGTCTCGCCTTAAATCAGAACCGATTGGAGGACCGCTAACGGAATGCCGTCCTCGAATAAAACCTTCGCCGGATGAAGGACCGGCACCGCTAACGGAACGTCTTCCTCGGCTAGACATTTTTTTTTGAATAATAGAATGTAGTAGTAAGAGTGGTAAAATGAAAAATAAGAGAATGTGAATATGAGATTAGGAGAGTAATTGAATGTAAGAGTTGGAAATTATGGAGAGATTGAGAGAGTGAATAGATGATTGAATGATGAGAATTGGTGTGAGATGATATGAATTGAGTTTGGGGTATTTATAGAATTGTTTGTAGGTTAGATTTATTAAATTATATTGTTTTTTTTTTTGAAATTGTAGCCGTTACGGGTCGACCCGGCGGGTCACGGGTAAGGATCTAACGACCCTTACCCGTACCCGCGACCCGGGGGAACCCGGACCCGCCGGGTTCCCGCCGGGTCACGGGTAACCCGTGACCCGTGGACATGTTTACCCTTGAGATTGTTCCTGGGCTGTTATGTCTAGGTTCCAGGCAGTTTTGAGGCAACTATTAGCACATATATATGGAGGGGAAACGTAAAGAAGATAGGTACGGATCTTACTCAACCCACAAAGATGAGGAGAGGCATCAACAACGGTGTTGTGGTTCTTCGATTGATGCAAGGCGAAGGCCATAGGAAGGAGCAAGGTTGTTCTTTTGTTGTTGCTTGCTGGCTGCTGCTTGTGACAGAATCACAAGGAGGGATTTGCTGCTCGTCTGGCTGTTTATGAAGTCTGGAACTCACGACCACTGCAGAAGGGAGAGAATCTGTCGAGACTTGAATACAGACGTTTGGGAAGAGAGACGTGCAGGCGTTACATCTTTGGCTGGTTGTCCTCATGGGCTGACGAAGATCAAAATGCAATGTAGGAGATCCATGGGCTGCTGTCTTCTAGGGTTGCTGAAGAGCAATGCAAGGCTGGTTGGGCTGGACGGACACAAAGCTACTGCTGGGCTGGACGGACACAAAGCCACTGTTGGGCTGGACGGACACAAAGCCACTGCTGGGCCAGCACACAAGCAACACAAATTCTTGGCTGGAGCAAAGGCAAGGCTGGCTGAAACAAGGTAAAAATAAGATGGCTGAATAGTTTGTCAAAAACCTGTCAAAACTCGTCATGTCCTTGTCAGGTCCATGAATGAGTTTGTCATAGGTTTGTCGGGCTTTGTGATGGTCTCGTCTCAGCTTAGTCATGATCTCGTCACAGCTTGTCATGATCTCGTCTAAAGTCATCGATAAGAATGAATTATAATAACTAGGGTTTGATATAAATCTATCATTTTATGTGAATTAAATTCTACATAAAATGATAAATAATTATAAGAATTAGAGCTTGATATAATTTTATCATTTTATGTGAATTAAATTCTACATAAAATGATAAAATTCGTGAAGAAAGAAATAGTAGATAGAATGGAAAACCATCAACGGCTCGAAGTCCGATTTGCTTCGGAATTATACTGAATAAAAATTCCGGGTATTACAATCCTCTCCCACACTCTCTCATTCAACAACATCCCGTATTGGAGCTACTCAAGGAGGAGAAGAAACAGTCTCATTTTGGAGAAGAAGAAGGAGAACACTAGTCTTAGAGTTTTAGAGCTTTTGAGTGATTTTGAGTGATTTTGGATTGAAGACATTTGCAAGGCTTTGTAAGGAACGAATTTTAACCTTCTTTTGAAGGATTGTAAGTCTTTCTTAGCATACATTCAGCTTGATTTTCTTGTTCTACTTGTTTCATTACTCTTTCATTTCATTTTCTTGCTATGGAAGCCATGAATGTTTGCGTGTTTAGTTTGATTGATGAGATGCATGTTATTGGCTAAATAGTTGAGATTCTAGGGTAAAGGAGTGATGGTTATGGCTTGGACTATGATAAAATAGACTTAAACGTATCTTTGGATGAATTGCTTGCTCGAGCCTAGCTGCTGTTGAAAACCACGGTTCGTTCTAGCCAAACCACGGCCGTGGAATGAGATGAACTGCCCGTGATTTTGTCTGATTTGCTTGTATTGATAAATCTGAATGCTAGGATGTTAGATTGTTGAAACCCTAGTGTTTGTTGAGCTAGATCTATCCTAGGGTGACCTAGTGTTAGCAACTAAGTGTGAGAAGAGACCTACCCGGTGATTCTTGCTCTTAGGTACCGAAGATGATGAACTCTAGGTAGTAGTGAGCCTTACAAGCCTCTATTGGACAGAGTGTGCTAGGATAGATGTTTATGACTTGCCTTCCCGAGACTTACCCGGTAAGGAGAGGTTAGATTCCTTGATGGAAATCCGGTTTGTGTAGATTTCCTATTCTTAGGCTCCTAGAGACTTACTTGGTGATAGGACCTTAGGTGCGGGATTAGTGGACCATGAGACCTACCCGGTAATTGATCCCACTTGAGAAACACCCCTTCCCAACACACCATAGCTAGTCAAGGTTGATTAGAAGCTTGAGTCCAACGCCATAACCGGAATTCCTAACCCCTAGAATCCGCTTTTCTCTCTTGATCACATATCTCGTGTTTGTTTTGTTTATTTGTGTTATTAGTTTGATTCGTTAGTTTGTTTTTATACTCTTGCATCATTTTTGATCTTTGCTTGATCACCACAAAACCAATCCAAAAACATTGTGATTTTCATTTCTTTATTTCTTTCTCTTTTCTTAGACTAGATCTTCACTATCCTTAGTCACTATTTTATTCAATTTCACCTTAGTCTTTGTGTTCGACCTCGGAATACTATCCTTGCTACAAAACAACCCATACACTGTGGGTTCGCTAGGAGTTAGGAAAAAAATATATCGAGTTATAAATTTAAGACTTTTGCATGCTACATTCTTAGCGTAACAAGTTTTTGGCGCCGTTGCCGGGGACTAGGTCTAGATTGAGTCATTTTTGTGATTGTTTATAGTGTAGGTCTTTCTTGTTACTTTTGATCTCGTTTGGTTTGTGTCTTTGATTTTTCAGGACATCTCTCACTCTTTAGGTGTATGCGAAGATCTCGTGGCGAGGATTTAGCTCCATTCGATCCCGAACCAGAGAAAACCCTTAGAACTAGATCCAAGAGCATTAGAAAGGGAAATGAGATGGCCGGAAGAGATGTTCAAGCTGAGTTGGATGAAGCTTTAGAGCAAATTAGACTAAGGGATGAAGACTTGGAGAATGAGAGGAGACTTGCCAATGAGAGGCAAGAAGCAAATAGGAGGGAAATTGAAGAGATTAGGCAAGCTCTTGTGCAAAGAGAGCTTAATCTTCAACAACCTCCACCTCCACCACAACCGCAACCGGCGGTTAATATTCGGGTTATGCCCGTTGCTATTGAGGAGTCACAAACGTTAGGGCAACATATGGATTCGGCTCAAAGAGTGCACCGTCCGGGTGTGAACTTAGGAGATCCCGCAGCTCATGATTACGAGTTCCTCCCTCAAGTTCTACAAATGATCCGGCATAATCAATTTGGAGGGATGGAAGGAGAGTCTCCTCATCAACACTTGATGAACTATGAGATCTTGATAGAGACTCTAAGGCCGCCTAGATTGGAGAACAACAACCATAAGCTTAGGGCTTTTTCCTTCTCACTTAAGGATAAAGCCTTGGCTTGGTATCAATCCATTCCACAAGGGCGTGTGGGTACTTGGGAGGAGATGACAACCGAGTTCTTGACAAAGTTCTTCCCACCTTCCAAGACTACCAAGTTAAGAGGGAAGATCAATGCCTTCGTGATGAACGATAGAGAGAGCCTATTCAAATCTTGGGAGAGGTTCAAGGACCTCCTCCTAGATTTTCCACACCATGGTATACCGAAGATAGAGCTATTGGAGATCTATTTTAAGGGGCTTGATGAGGATAGCCAATTCAAGCTTCAATCACTTTCCGGTGGAACATTCATGGAGAAGAATGTGGATGAGGCTTGGGAGTTTGTGGAGAAGTAAGCTTTGGTGATAGAGAAGTACTCCCATAGGAAGAGTGATGGGAGGAAACCAGGAGCATATGAAGTGAGGGAAGTCACCATAAGCAACTTCAAACTCGATGCAATCAACAATGAGCTTAAGTCTTTGAGGGAGTTGTGTGCCACAACCTTGAAGAATCAAGCTAGTCCTCAAGTGCAAGTGCAAGTGCAAGCCAACTTGGCTTCTAAAGAGGAGGACATCAACTACATGGGAAGGGGCAATTTCAACAATTATCAAGGCCCTAGGAACTTCAACAATAACAGCCGCAATTCAATAATTACCGGCATAATCACAACCATCCCGGGTTCTCCTATTCTAACCCGGATGGTGCCTTGAACCCTCCCGCTTCTACAAGCGCAACACCACCACCTAAGGCTTCACAAGAGCCTCCACCCGGTTTTGCTCAACCTCCAAAGGATAGAACCGAGATGATATTTGAACAATTGCTTGGAAGGTTGAGTGGACTTGAGAGCACGGTGACTTCTATTTCCAAAGCTCAAAAGGTGCTAGAAGCACAAGTGTTCCAAAAGGCGGGTGAAGCACAAAGGGATCCGGGAAAGCTTCCCGGAAGGACCGAGGATAACCCAAGAGGCCAAGTGTTGGCCATTACAACAAGGAGTGGGATGAGCATGAAGGACCCTTTGCCTAAGGGGAATGACAAGGGAAAGCAAGTAGTGGAAGAGGAAGAGTCATTGCAAGAAGAAGGAGGCAAGAGCAAGGATGATGAGCCAACATATGTGGCACCACCTCCATACAAGCCACCACTACCATTCCCACAATCACGAGCAAGAGCTCGTTTGGGAAAACACTTCGGTAAATTCCTTGAACTTATGTCTAAATTGCATATTAACATTCCGTTCATGGATGCTATTCTAGGTATGCCGGCCTATGGAAAGTTTTTGAAGGAAATACCCTCCAACAGGAGGAAGTTGGAGGAGTATGGAGAAGTGAGGATGACAAAAAGATCTTCGGAGTTGATTCAAACAATGAGGGAGGAGATGCCTCCTAAGCTAAGAGATCCGGGATCTTTTTGTGTGCCGATTGGGGTTGGAGAAGTGCAATACGAAGCCCTATGTGATCTTGGAGCAAGTGTAAGCATCATCCCGCTTGCGCTTTGCAACAAGGTTGGGTTAGGAGAGCCGAAGCCGGTCAAGATGACCCTCTACATGGCAGACCGTTCAATCACTCACCCCGTAGGAATCTTAGACGACATACCGGTTAAGCTTGGGAAGTTCTATGTGCCGATTGACTTCGTTGTTTTGGACATCCCGACGGACTACTCGGTTCCTATCATCTTAGGGAGCCATTCTTAGCCACATCTGAATGCTTAGTGGATTGCAAAAATGGAATCCTCTCCTTCAACATAGGAGAAGAGAACATCAAGTTCAAACTATCCACAATGATGAAGGGGCCAGCCCTTGGTGAAGATGTCTTCAACATTGTCGAGCAAGAGGAATGTAGAGAAGTTGTGAGCTCGATCTTGATCAAGGACCCCTTGGAGAAGGTTCTTAGCTTAAGTCTGATGGAGGAAGGAGTTGAGGATGATTGCAATGAAGAAATCAAGGCTTTAGATGCATTGGAAAAGGAGACAAGTGCTGAATTTGAAGTGCACGAAGCCATGTTGAATCACTGTAGGAACCATGGCCAGGGAGAGGGAACCACGGCCGTAATTTTTCCTTGGAACTCTCTGGATTGCTAAAAAATTCCAGCCTCTCAGATTCCACGGTCGTGGTTTTTCCAGAGACCGTAATTTCGCCCGTTGTTTCTCTAGAAAGTTCCTTAGTGGTTGATCAAGCTTCAAGGAGTCTTGCAGAGTCTTCCATAGCTTTGGAATCATCCCAACCTGCATTGTATGGAGCGTCTCCAATTGATAAAGGTCCTCCTAAACTTGAACTTAAACCCCTCCCCTCTTATCTTAAGTATGCTTTTCTTGGTGAAGATTCTACTTATCCGGTGATTGTTAATGCATGCTTGAATGATGATGAGTTGAATAGATTATTGCATGCGTTGAGATTGCATAGGAGAGCTATAGGCTATACCATGGATGACTTAGTTGGCATTAAACCTTCCTTGTGCATGCATAACATTTTGATGGAAGATAATCATAAACATTCAATTGAACCTCAAAGAAGACTAAACCCTATCATGAAAGAAGTAGTAAAGAAAGAGATCCTTAAATTGCTAGATGCGGGAATCATTTTCCCGATTTCGGATAGTAAGTGGGTTAGTCCCGTGCATGTGGTTCCTAAGAAGGGTGGGATGACCGTAGTGACTGTTAGCATGAATATTGTGATATTTTAGGCACGTTTTCTAAACGTATTTGATTCATATTGATAGTCTTTGATTGAACTTTGTGCATATGTGAGCTAGTATTACCTATATTGTCGATATGGATGTCTACACTAGTTCTATGTTGATTATAGGTGATTTGGAGCTATTTCCGAACAGAATCGAGCAAAGGAGAGTTGAGTTGATATGTCCATAGATTGAGGACATTCTTTGGAAGCAATTTGGAGTCTTAGCTTGAGGAATGCACGAGTTTAGGGAAGAATCACGTTCTTGCCCTAAACCACGCCCTAAAATACGGCCGTATCACAAACCACGTTTAGAATTACGGCCGTGGATTTGGAGTCAGAAATTCATGTTCATTCCAGGGGATTACACGGCCGTGGAACATATGTTGCAAACCGTATTTGTTTCCACGCTCTAAATTACGGTCCTGGAACACTTCCACGACCGTGATCTTGGCGAATCTTTTTGCCACACTTTGAAGCCACGATCTTTTAAAGATTGGGCCGGGCCGACATTTTGCCCTACACTATAAAAAGACGGACGAAGCAAGATTCCGTCACCTTCGCTACCCCGTTTACCCTCATTCATCACCGCTTAGACACGAAGACACTTTGATGTGATCGAAATCGTACCGTTGAGCTCTGATACCACTTGATGTGATCGAACTCGATTCGAACACGAGGATCCACCGGCACAAGTTCACACTCGGATTGAAATCGGTGAAATGAAACTCTTTTTTTTGGATTTTTGTGTTTTTAGATATGAAGAGCAAATTCCCTCGGCCTCTCACTTTGGGAATCCCTCAACTCGAACGAACTACCCTCGGAATCTCACTTTGGGGTTCGAACCTTCGTTCCTCGGCCTCTCACCTTAGAACCACCTAAGCATCTCACCTAGATGTTTGAAAACTAAGCATCTCACCTAGAATTCGGGGTTTGTTTTAAAGCAAACAACAACTTTGAAAGCACAAAGGCTAACTTACTTCATTTAACTTCACTTCCTTACAATGGGAGGATACAAGGCTTTATATAGCCACAAAACTCAGCCTAGAAACTCCCTAATTAAGTGCTAGAAATATCAAAGGTTTATCAAAAGGAAATGCAAGAAATTCAAGAGTTTTTCTAGGAAATTGAAACACATAAATGGCCACATTTGGCCTTTAATCAAAGATGACTCTTGGATCCTATTCTCTTCACTTGGACAACACATCAAGGATGGTCTAATCAAGTCTTGGACGTCCATATTGAAGGAGAAGAAGACCATTGAACTACCTTGGCCTCCATTCAATGTATGTGTGTGAAGATGCCTTCAATGTTTGATTGAATGTTGACATGTTGACCTTCACATGATCAATACATAAATTCATGCATAATATATGAATAATATGAGCATGGTATGCTGCATGAAATATGTATGGTAGGACGTGCATATGTTTTGTATAACCATCTTTCATGCCTCCATGCATGATCTTGTCCAACAATCCATACAAGTACCGTACTTGCTGCAATGTAGGGTCATTTTCACCCTCTTCCTCTTGCAATATCGACTTTGAGTAAACTAGAAAGTTGTAGATATTGAAAATACCTTTCAAAGTAGTACTCATGGGTATTTTGATTCCAAGTATTGCCTCAGTTATAGTCGTTTTACTGAGAGTGCGCAAACCTGACAGCTTAGCCGGAGAGAGTGAAAATTGGCTTGCATTGGGCATGCTCAGAGCAAGCTTTTTCGGTTTGATTTCAATAGGTTTTGGCTCAGTTTTAGGCATGACCTCCAACACATAACTATTGATTTTGATAAGTTCCGGCTGACTTTTGACTTGGACGGTTGGTGGCAAAACAATTAGTTCCGGCATATTGACGATGATTTCTTCTCCGGTGGGGATCACATCATCCCCTTTCCCTTGAAAAGGATTCGTCCTCGAATCCGTCATGCCATCATTGGGAAATTGATTATCGGATTTATTACCATGGTAACTACTTCTCGCGACTTCGATGCCGTCATGTTGAGATGCTTGAATACGATCCGGGGACCCAAGGGCACGACTATTCAGATTTTGTTCTCGATGGTTGTTGCTTCGTTCATTCCGGTTTGCATGGTTGCTACCTCCTTGTATTTTGTCATGAGGGTTCAAGAGAAGGAGAGGAAACCTTCTCAATATCTCAGCTAGTTGGGCTTCAAGCCTATCCAAACGTTGGTTGTTTCGATTACCACCGTTTGCATTGTCGTTGATGATCGTCATCCCCGAAAGCTTGAGGAACTCGCACCGTTAGGCTCTGATACCACTTGATGTGATCGAACTCGATTCGAACACTAGGATCCACCGGCACAAGTTCACAATCGGATTGGAATCGATGAAATGGAACTCTCTCTTTTTTTTTTGGATTTTGTGTTTTTGGATATGAAGAGCAAATTCCCTCGGCCTCTCACTTTGGGAATCCCTCAACTCGAACGAACTACCCTCGGAATCTCACTTTGGGGTTCGAACCTTTGTCCCTCGGCCTCTCACCTTAGAACCACCTAAGCATCTCACCTAGATGTTTGAAAACTAAGCATCTCACCTAGAATTCGGGTTTTGTTTTAAAGCAAACAACAACTTTGAAAGCACAAAGGCTAACTTACTTCATTTAACTTCACTTCTCTTACAATGGGAGGATACAAGGCTTTATATAGCCACAAAACTCAGCCTAAAAACTCCCTAATTAAGTGCTAGAAATATCAAAGGTTTATCAAAAGAAAATGCAAGAAATTCAAGAGTTTTTCTAGGAAATTGAAACACATAAATGGCCACATTTGGCCTTTAATCAAAGATGACTCTTGGATCCTATTCTCTTCACTTGGACAACACATCAAGGATGGTCTAATCAAGTCTTGGACGTCCATATTGAAGGAGAAGAAGACCATTGAACTACCTTGGCCTCCATTCAATGTATGTGTGTGAAGATGCCTTCAATGTTTGATTGAATGTTGACATGTTGACCTTCACATGATCAATACATAAATTCATGCATAATATATGAATAATATGAGCATGGTATGCTGCATGAAATATGTATGGTAGGACGTGCATATGTTTTGTATAACCATCTTTCATGCCTCCATGCATGATCTTGTCCAACAATCCATACAAGTACCGTACTTGCTGCAATGTAGGGTCATTTTCACCCTCTTCCTCTTGCAATATCGACTTTGAGTAAACTAGAAAGTTGTAGATATTGAAAATACCTTTCAAAGTAGTACTCATGGGTATTTTAATTCCAAGTATTGCCTCAGTTATAGTCGTTTTACTGAGAGTGCGCAAACCTGACAGCTTAGCCGGAGAGAGTGAAAATTGGCTTCCATTTGGCATGCTCGGTGCAAGCATTTTCGGTTTCATTTCAATAAGTTTTGGCTCAGTTTTAGGCATGATCTCCAACACATAAGTATTGATTTCGATAGGTGCCGGTTGAGTTTTGACTTGGACGGTTGGTGGCAAAACAATTAGTTCCGGCATATTGACGATGATTTCTTTTCGGTAGGTGAGATGCTTAGTTTTCAAACATCTAGGTGAGATGCTTAGGTGGTTCTAAGGTGAGAGGCCGAGGAACGAAGGTTCGAACCCCAAAGTGAGATTCCGAGGGTAGTTCGTTCGAGTTGAGGGATTCCCAAAGTGAGAGGCCGAGGGAATTTGCTCTTCATATCTAAAAACACAAAAATCCAAAAAAAAGAGTTTCATTTCACCGATTTCAATCCGAGTGTGAACTTGTGCCGGTGGATCCTCGTGTTCGAATCGAGTTCGATCACATCAAGTGGTATCAGAGCCTAACGGTGCGAGTTCCTCAAGCTTTCGGGGATGACGATCATCAACGACAATGCAAACGGTGGTAATCGAAACAACCAACGTTTGGATAGGCTTGAAGCCCAACTAGCTGAGATATTGAGAAGGTTTCCTCTCCTTCTCTTGAACCCTCATGACAAAATACAAGGAGGTAGCAACCATGCAAACCGGAATGAACGAAGCAACAACCATCGAGAACAAAATCTGAATAGTCGTGCCCTTGGGTCCCCGGATCGTATTCAAGCATCTCAACATGACGGCATCGAAGTCGCGAGAAGTAGTTACCATGGTAATAAATCCGATAATCAATTTCCCAATGATGGCATGACGGATTCGAGGACGAATCCTTTTCAAGGGAAAGGGGATGATGTGATCCCCACCGGAGAAGAAATCATCGTCAATATGCCGGAACTAATTGTTTTGCCACCAACCGTCCAAGTCAAAACTCAACCGGCACCTATCGAAATCAATACTTATGTGTTGGAGATCATGCCTAAAACTGAGCCAAAACTTATTGAAATGAAACCGAAAATGCTTGCACCGAGCATGCCAAATGGAAGCCAATTTTCACTCTCTCCGGCTAAGCTGTCAGGTTTGCGCACTCTCAGTAAAACGACTATAACTGAGGCAATACTTGGAATTAAAATACCCATGAGTACTACTTTGAAAGGTATTTTCAATATCTACAACTTTCTAGTTTACTCAAAGTCGATATTGCAAGAGGAAGAGGGTGAAAATGACCCTACATTGCAGCAAGTACGGTACTTGTATGGATTGTTGGACAAGATCATGCATGGAGGCATGAAAGATGGTTATACAAAACATATGCACGTCCTACCATACATATTTCATGCAGCATACCATGCTCATATTATTCATATATTATGCATGAATTTATGTATTGATCATGTGAAGGTCAACATGTCAACATTCAATCAAACATTGAAGGCATCTTCACACACATACATTGAATGGAGGCCAAGGTAGTTCAATGGTCTTCTTCTCCTTCAATATGGACGTCCAAGACTTGATTAGACCATCCTTGATGTGTTGTCCAAGTGAAGAGAATAGGATCCAAGAGTCATCTTTGATTAAAGGCCAAATGTGGCCATTTATGTGTTTCAATTTCCTAGAAAAACTCTTGAATTTCTTGCATTTTCTTTTGATAAACCTTTGATATTTCTAGCACTTAATTAGGGAGTTTTTAGGCTGAGTTTTGTGGCTATATAAAGCCTTGTATCCTCCCATTGTAAGAGAAGTGAAGTTAAATGAAGTAAGTTAGCCTTTGTGCTTTCAAAGTTGTTGTTTGCTTTAAAACAAACCCCGAATTCTAGGTGAGATGCTTAGTTTTCAAACATCTAGGTGAGATGCTTAGGTGGTTCTAAGGTGAGAGGCCGAGGAACGAAGGTTCGAACCCCAAAGTGAGATTCCGAGGGTAGTTCGTTCGAGTTGAGGGATTCCCAAAGTGAGAGGCCGAGGGAATTTGCTCTTCATATCTAAAAACACAAAAATCCAAAAAAAAGAGTTTCATTTCACCGATTTCAATCCGAGTGTGAACTTGTGCCGGTGGATCCTCGTGTTCGAATCGAGTTCGATCACATCACACTTCGCTTAGCTTGCTTGAAAGCAATTGACATCTCTTTGAAGAGATCGAAGTTCGTGTTTGGAATTCCTCTAATCTCGCACTTTTGGTGGAGATTGCTGTTGAGATCTCCGGATTTGCGGAAGATCGAAGTTCTTGGAAGATTTTGCAAGAAGATCTCTCTTCTTGATTAGGTTTGATTTGGAAAACGGATTGACATCCCGTTTTCTCTTCTTTCCTAAGGTGGTGATTGTTTGTTTTACTTTGAATCTTTTGACATTACTTGTTCTCTTTGTGACTTTGAGATTAAATTGAAGATTATTGAAAGTCTTGAAAGTTTTCATCTTTTTATCTTTTAATTCTTGAATTGATATCAACATGACTGTTATTGGCTAAAAACCCTTAACAATTCTAAGGTGAAGGGTTGATAGTTGTGGCTTAGATGATGATAGATGGATCGCAAACAGATTAGACCCTGAGAGTTAGAGAAATATCGCCGACAACTCTAAATTACGGGCTGTTCTTGAGTCCACGGCCGTGGAACCTCAAGAACTAACCGTGATTTCCCTTAAGTCTACGAACCTGCTTTTACTTTAATCTAAAGTTAAAGATTTACTTTAGCTTAGTTTAGACTTGTCTTTTTTAGGTGGTAGTGAAGCCTCAACAACCTCTACCTCGATTGTGAGTGTCACAACCTCAATCGGTTAAGTTAGTCTTGATCCTTGGATTATAAGTTTGGGTATTTGACACTAATTCTCGCCTCTAGAATCCTTCTATATTGAGCCTCAACAACCTGTATAGAGAGTGCCTTGTAGGTGAGTTATATAAGGTTTTTGGAACTTCACCGTACGATTACCTTACATTAGTATACCTTTGCATATCTCAACTCTGTCTTTACATCATTAAGTATATCTTGAATCGATTGCCACAGCTGGATACTTGGATCTTTAGGATTGTTGTTTTCCTAATAATTTGCAAAACTCCCATATTTACTTGCTAGATAACCTGCAATCGAGTTCGTTCCCCCCAAATCCCTGTGTTCGATACTCTGGAATTCTTGCTTAACTATATCGATCCGTACACTGCGGGTTCACTGCTTGATTCTAGTTTTATAAATTTAAAACTTATTTGCACACACCTCTAGGGGCGAACAAGTTTTTGGCGCCGTTGCCGAGGATTTGGTTTAGGCCGAATCCGGTAGCCGGTTGTCAAGCTTGGGAGCTTGCTCTCATTATTTGATATCTCTTTGAGTGCATGCGCAGGTCTAGAAACACCGCAGATCTCTTACCTCTTGATCAAGAGCTAGAGAAAACCTTGAGGCAAAAGCGCAAGGAAAAGAAGATGGCCGAAGAACACGAACGTGATCTTCAAACGGAGTTGGCGGAGAAGGAAGCTCAACTCCGATGGAATGAGACTCTCCGCCAGGATGAGATGGATCGTCATCAATCTCAAGTTAACGGTCTACAAGACATGATCTTCCAAATGAGGATAAAGATGAGCGACCTTGAGAATAAGCTAAGCAAGAAGTCCTCAAGAAGGAGATCAAGGTCTAGAAGAAAAAGCCACTCATCCGCTGATGATAGTGACTCTTCCATACCACCGTTAGAAGAGATTGATCCCACGATCAATATGAATCCTTTCCATCCACAAGGAGCTGCTAATCGCCGCATTCCACCTAGGAATGCGAGAGTCGAACGTGTGGATAATGAGCCAAGAACTCTTGGCCAGCGGATGGATCCAACACAACAACCACGCCGCTTGGGTGTGAATTTTGATGCTGAAGATATGCAAGGGTTTAGCTTTAACCCTCAAGTTATCACTCTTGTTCGCCAAAGCCAATTTGGCGGTACAAGCGCTGAATCTCCACACCAACACTTGCAAAACTTTGAGTGTATGATGGAGACGATGAGACCGAAGAACGCTACTACCAACAGCTATAAGCTCAAACCTTTCTTTTTCTCTTTGAAAGGGAAAGCATTGTCATGGTATCAAGCTCTTCCCAATGGGAAACTAGACACGTGGGAAGACCTTTCCGCGGAGTTTCTCACCAAATTCTTTCCGCCCTCCAAAACGGCGGAACATAGAGGTAAGATTAATGCTTTTTCCATGAGACCTAACGAAAGTTTGTTTCAATCTTGGGAAAGGTTTCAGGATTTACTCTTGGATTACCCTCATCATGGCATATCCAAGCTTGCCTTGCTTGAAATCTACTACAAAGGGCTGGATGCGGGAACGCAATTCAACCTCCAATCCCTCTCATGCGGAACGTTCATGGACATGAGAGAAGATGACGCTTGGGACTTTATTGAGAAGCAAGCAAGAGTCATAGAGAAGTATTCCCACTGGAAAGCGGAGGGAAATCGTGTGGAGCAAGGTGCGAAGCTCACACATGAAGCTCAAAATCAGATTTTCTCCCTCAACAATGAGATCAAAGAGTTGAAGGAGACTATCAAGACCAACTTCCCAAAGCAACAAGAGAAGGATGTTGGCTATTTGGGCAACAACAATGGCGGTGATAACACCAACCGCAACAACAATAACCGGAACAATAACCGGAATAACAATTGGAATGGAAACAACAACCGGAACAACAACAATTGGAACAACAATCGGGGTTCAAACAACAACAATTGGCGCTCCAATCAACAAAATTCCGGTAACTCCTATCCTTCCAATTCTAATTCGCTAACTCCACCTTCCTCTTCCTCTACTCCTTTGAAAAGCCAGGGGCAATCATCTAATGGAGGAAACAATACGGGAAAGGAGAAGTCCGATCCCATGTTGGAGACAATCTTGGGAAAGCTTCAAGGGTTGGAGAACCGCCTCATCAAGGTTGATGATCAAGTCTCTAAGGTTGACAAAGCTCAAAAAGTTTTGGAAAACCAATTGCTCAACCACGCGGAGGAAGTTCCTAGAAATCAAGGGAAACTTCCAAAAAAGACGGAGGACAACCCTAAGGGAAGGGTAATGGCGATTACAACTAGGAGCGGAGTGACTACTACCGATCCGCAGCCTACGTTCGTTGAAGTCCCCGTAGAGAAGGACAAAGGAAAGGGGAAGGAGAAGGAAGATGTCTATGTTCCCCCTCCAGCTTACAAACCTCCCCTACCGTTCCCTCAATCTAGAGCGCGAGCGCGCCTAGACAAACAATTCGGTAAGTTCATAGAACTCATGAGCAAGTTGCATATTAATATACCCTTCATTGATGCTATTGTAGGTATGCCGGCTTATGGCAAGTTCTTGAAGGAGCTTCTCTCTAACAAGAGGAAGCTAGAAGATTTCGGTGAGGTCAAGATGAGTTCGGATTCTTCGGATCTCATCAAGACTATGAAGGAGAAAATGCCCCCAAAGTTGAAGGATCCGGGGTCATTTTGCATTCCCATTGGAGTGGGAGATGTCACATACGACGCTTTATGTGACTTGGGAGCAAGTGTGAGCATCATACCACTTGCATTATGTAGGAAGATCGGTTTAGGCGATCCTAAACCGGTCAAGATGACGTTATACATGGCGGATCGATCCATCACTCGCCCCGTAGGTATTGTAGAAGACGTCCTGGTCAAGCTAGGTAAATTCTTTGTCCCCATTGATTTTGTCGTGCTTGACATTCCTGCAGATAGTCCGGTCCCGATTATACTCGGAAGACCGTTTCTTGCAACTTCCGGCTGCATGGTCGATTGCAAGAATGGGAGACTCGCTTTTGATATTGGAGAAGAGAAAGTAGAGTTCGTTCTTTCCACTCTAGTAAAGGAGCCAATCTTTGATGAGGATATTTACGATATCCAAGATGAAGAAGGTTTGTCTAGGGAGGAGGTAAGTGCGATTCTCTTTAACGATCCTTTACAAAAGGTTATCACTATGAGTCTAACCAATGTAGGGGAAGAAGAAGAGTGCAAAGAGGAAATTGAAGCCTTAGAAGCACAAGAAGAGATGCATGAAGTGGAGTTTGAGAAACTCCACGATGAGGCTGAGAATGTAAGAATCCACGGTCATACCCTGTATTCCACGACCGTGGATTTCACAACCAAAATCGACCTCCATTCCAGGGGATTACACGGCCGTGGAACTCATGGAGAGGCCGTAATTCTGACCGTGGAAGAGGGTGATCGGCTTACTTCTTCAACTTCTTTTGATTCTTCTCCAAACCACTCAACAACCTTAGAAACTTCTAAGGAAACATCGGATGCCCCTCAAGAACCATTGGAAGCTCCGAAAGTGATGGAACTCAAACCACTTCCTACTCATCTAAGGTACGCTTTTCTTGGATCTAATTCTACCTTTCCGGTCATTGTTAGCTCCGAACTAAGCATAGATGAACACGAACAGCTCATGACAGTCCTTAGGAAACATAGAAAAGCCATAGGCTACACTATTGAGGACTTAGTAGGAATCAAACCCTCCCTATGTATGCATAAGATACTAATGGAGGAGGATTTTAGAACTTCAAGACAACCTCAAAGGCGGTTGAATCCGACCATGAAGGAGGTTGTCAAGAAGGAAATTCTTAAACTTCTTGATGCAGGTATCATCTATCCTATCTCCGATAGCAAATGGGTGAGTCCAGTTCAAGTAGTTCCGAAGAAGGGAGGAATGACGGTCATCACCAACAAGAACAACGAACTCATTCCTACCCGAACCGTGACTGGATGGCGAATGTGCATAGACTACCGCAAGCTCAACAACGCAACGCGGAAGGATCACTTTCCCTTACCATTCATCGATCAAATGCTTGAAAGGTTAGCACAACATTCACATTTTTGCTACCTTGACGGTTATAGTGGTTTCTTTCAGATTCCGATACATCCGGACGATCAGGAGAAGACCACATTCACGTGCCCTTGGGGTACGTTCGCTTATAGGAGAATGCCGTTCGGGCTCTGCAACGCCCCAGCCACCTTTCAACGGTGCATGATGGCCATCTTCTCCGAGTACGTAGAGGAAATCATGGAAGTCTTCATGGACGACTTCTCCGTATACGGTTCCTCTTTTAACGATTGCCTTTCTAACCTTTCTCTTGTTTTACAACGTTGTGAAGACACTAACCTAGTTCTTAATTGGGAGAAGTGTCAATTCATGGTTAAGGAAGGAATCGTATTAGGTCACTTAGTCTCTAGTAGAGGGATAGAGGTAGAAAAGGCTAAGATAGAGACCATAGAGAAACTTCCTCACCCAATTTCGGTGAAAGGGATAAGAAGTTTCCTAGGACATGCTGGATTTTATAGACGCTTCATTAAGGACTTTTCTAAGATATCAAAACCTCTCACTAATCTATTGATGAAGGATGCGGTTTTTGAGTTTTCGCAGGAATGTTTAGATGCGTTTAACACCATTCGGCAAGCTCTAATTTCAGCACCTATTATCCAACCCCCGGATTGGACTCTCCCCTTTGAGATTATGTGCGATGCTAGTGACGTAGCTATTGGAGCTGTTCTTGGACAACGAAAGGAAGGGCGAACCCATGCCATATACTACGCTAGCAAGACGCTAGACGAAGCTCAGCTCAACTACGCCACTACAGAGAAAGAGTTTCTAGCCATTGTCTACGCTATTGACAAGTTTCGCTCTTATCTTGTAGGTGCAAAGGTAATTGTCTACACGGATCATGCTGCAATCCGGTACCTCCTTGCGAAGAAAGACGCGAAGCCAAGGCTAATTAGATGGATTCTTCTCCTACAAGAATTCGATCTTGAGATCCGCAACAAGAAAGGTTCAGAAAATTCTGTTGCGGATCATTTGAGTCACCTCACACATCTAGAGGACGACCATCTACCCATTGATGACTCCTTTCCGGACGAACACCTACACATCATAGAGGAGTGCATCAACGAGATCTCCAAAGGTAACGAACCATGGTTTGCTGATTTTGTTAACTATTTGGTTTCCCAGGAGATACCGCCCGGACTATCCTACGCACAAAGGAAGAAGTTCTTTAAGGACGTCCGGGAATACTATTGGAACGAGCCTCTCCTCTTTAAGAGAGGTCCGGATGGCATCATCCGGCGATGTGTGCCGGAAGATGAGATGCAAAGTGTCATCCGCCATTGTCATTCACTACCTTGTGGAGGACACGCTAGTTCGAACAAGACTAGCGCAAAGGTATTGCAATCTGGATTCTATTGGCCTACTTTATTTAGAGATGTGCAATCCTTTGTCTCTTGCTACGATGCTTGTCAAAGAACAGGCAATATTTCTAGAAGGAACGAGATGCCCCTCAACAACATCCAAGAGGTGGAGATTTTCGACGTTTGGGGAGTCGATTTCATGGGACCATTCCCATCTTCTTGTGGAAACCAATACATACTATTGGCGGTAGACTACGTTTCTAGATGGGTGGAAGCAATTGCCTCTCCCATAAATGATGCCATGGTGGTGGTTAAGTTCTTCAACAAGACCATCTTTCCGCGATTTGGAACACCAAGGACAATCATTAGTGATGGAGGTTCTCACTTCATAGCCCGTCGCTTTGAAGCTCTTCTAGCTAAGTATGGGGTTACTCACAAGATCGCTACCCCTTACCATCCACAAACGAGTGGACAAGTTGAGATCTCAAATAGGGAGATCAAGGGAATTCTAGAGAAGACGGTTTCAAGGACTAGGAAGGATTGGTCCTTGAAACTAGATGATGCATTATGGGCGTACCGGACTGCGTACAAGACTCCCATAGGAACCACACCATACAACCTTTTGTATGGGAAGTCTTGTCATTTGCCGGTAGAGCTGGAGCACAAAGCGTTTTGGGCTATCAAGTGGCTGAATTTCGGCATGAAGGAAGCGGGAGAGAAGCGTCTCCTAGACATCAACAAGCTGGATGAACTTCGCTTGAACGCCTATGAAAACGCTAAGATCTACAAGGAAAGAGCAAAACGTTGGCATGATAAGCATATCATTCCAAAGGACTTCAAAGAAGGGGATCAAGTTCTCCTCTTCAATTCAAGACTTCACCTCTTTCCAGGTAAGCTTAAATCCCGTTGGACCGGACCTTTTCTAATCAAACGTATTTTCTCCCATGGTGCAGTTGAAGTATGGGGTGAAGCTAGTGGAAGTTTCAAGGTGAACGGTCAACGACTCAAGAAGTACACACCGGAACTCCAAGCTGAGGAGTTCGCGCCTACCGCACTCGAATAAGTGCGAGTTTGGTCTAGCTACGGACCTTAAACAAAGCGCTTCTTGGGAGGCAACCCAAGGTATTGCATTTTTGTTTTTGTTTTCGATTCATAGTTTAGCTTAGAATAGACGTTTTCGCTTTATTTTGCCTCGATTTCTTCCGGTATGTTCGTGTTTTTGGTTGTAGGATCGATGGAAAAGGAGAAAGGGAGAATAATGTCGAAGAAGAGCAACGAAATTTGGATTTTGAAGCTTTACAGAAGGTTCCACGGTCTAAATTACGGTCGTCATAGCTACAGTGGCCGTAATTCTCAAAAGCCTTTGAAAAATCACCAAAACCACGGGTCCGTACACTTCCACGGCCGTGGAACACCCCGACAGACCGTGATTTTCAAAATTTTGCCTGCGACTATATAAGCCACATTCTTCACAAAATTTCCCAAAAACTTACCCCTTTCCACGCCCTAAACGCCGAAATCTCACGACCTTCTCCAATTCCTCGTTTTCTAATCGTTTTCAACGATTCTTCATCCTAAACTGCAGCAAATCCAACCACGAACAAGATCCAAGCGACAAACCGAGCGGAAATCCATCAACAAACGTGCATTTCGGGTTTTTCAATCCGAAAAAGAGGTTTGTTCTTTCTTCTTGAATTTCGCGGATTTGGTTCGTTTTTGCTATAGATTTTTAGGAAGAACTGACAAAGACTGGAAGGAATTAGATTAGGACTGCTTGTTGTGGTGATTGCTGGTGAATTTGCTGAGATTCGCAAGATTCTGAGACGAATCACGGTCTCTGGGTAAACCACGGCCGTGGAACCTGAAGAACAGACCGTAATTTTGGTGAAAAATGGACTTTGTAAGGAGAATGTCGGGAAGGATAAAAGAGAAAAAGGGAGAGCAAAACAAGAAAAGAAAGGGCAATCCCTCCACCTCTAGGGCACCACCACCCTCATCTCCCTCACTACCATCCTCACCTTCACCTCCATCTTCACCTCCTCACCCTAGCATCCCAACCATACATGAGAACCACCTTGTTGCACTTGACCGGATCAAGGAGAGGACAGTAATAGGTCTTAGATATTTGTTATTGGAGGATCTACATCCTCTCAACATTGTTGATGATCTTACATGGCTCTTGGATAGAGCCGGATTGCTTGTCTTCACGAACATTCGTGAAGACGCCTATGAGGAGATCACCCGGGAGGTTGTGACGTCCTTCGAGCACAGCCACGTAGATAGGACCGTCTCCTTCCGTCTCATGGAGCAAGACTATCATTTGAGTATTGTTGAGTTTGGGACCATTTTCGGGTTCCATGAGACCTATAACGGTCGATTTCCGAGTGGAGTTTACCCCAAGGACTTTTGGGAGGAAGTAGCTATGATCTACGCCGACGAGGACCGTTGGCAACCCGCCGATACCAAGGCTAGATTGATGTACCATCTAGCCTTGAAGATAGCACACCGCGTTCTTTCGGAGTGTCTCTTTCCTAGGACGGAGACGCCCCAAAAGATCAAGACGGATGAGCTATTCTTGCTCTATAGCATGCTATACGGTCGCCGTGCAGATTGTGCCACTCTTTTGGCGGCTACGATGAGTAAACTCAAGAACAAGAAGAAGGGGAATATTGGATATGGTGGGATAGTGACCCACATTGCTAGGACGTTTGGTGTAGATTTTTCCGCTTGCACCCGTATACCGGCGGTTCCCTTAGGGCTACATGCTTTTATGGTTAGGGGACTCATCTTCCCCACACATGGAGGTCCGCCTTATGCGGGCATGCCTTGGGAGACTAGGACGGGTAGGGGGATTGAGTGGCTGCCGGAGTATTCCATTGTGGCGGGACGCCACAATTGGAAGGAGACGTTCGCTGCGATGCATGCGAACAGGCTAGTAGCTCCCCCTTACGTTCCACCACCGGTTGTGGAGGAGGAGGACATGGGAGATCAGTACGAGAGTGGTGGAGGAGCGGAGCACGAGTTTGGCACGTTTCCGGATCAACCGGAGGCGGCCCCGGATGTACCTAGACGCTCTCCACGTCCAGCTAGAGCTTCAGGCTCGTCATCTCGCCGCGCTAGCGTGAGTGAGAGGCCCACGTGGATGACTACACCTCCCACTTGGTATGACACACCCCCTCCTTGGTCCACGGCGCAGCCAGCAGCACCACCACCGCCACCAGCACCAGCACCAGCACCAGCACCATCCGATGCTCCATCATGGTACAGTCACGCCCCGGGATGGTACGAGCAGATGCCGGATTGGGCTACCGGACTTTCGGAGAGAGTTGGAGCACTAGAGATCCGGGCGGATGCTAGAGACGGATGCTTAGACGACCTTGACCACATGATGAGGGACGTCTACCTCCAGCAGTTTGGGCGGTTTTATGATCCGAGTTTCTCTCCATTCCCACCTCCGCCGGCGCCGCAGTGATTGATACATGATCGTTGTTTTAGACATTCCCGCCACCACTTGTGAGTTTCTTTTTTTTTCTTTTCTTTCTTTTGTTCTTTCTTTTGAACATTAGGGACAATGTTCGTCCTAAGTATGGGGTGGGATGTACTAAAAGTTTGTAATAACTCTACTCTCTATGTTTGCTTTCATTCGAGACTATCGTTGCATCTTCATTATGTGTTACACGTTTCCTTATTGCATTGCATGAAAAATGACTTGAAAAACCCATAAAAATTGAAAAATTTTGAAAATTTTGTGCTTCTAATGAATTGAGATGATTTCCATGATAATCACTACTTGTGAATTGAGTTTGATGACAATTGCATGCTTAAAAGGATTGTGAATTGAAAAGAATTTGAATGAATGAATTTTACCTCTTTTGCAAGTTTTATAATGAGAAAATGTTACCTAAATCATGCTAGAAAATTGAAGTTGAAATCACGTTATAAGTTCCTATACTTCTTATTGAAATGATTAAGGCAATTCAATACTTTCTTTCTTCTTTCTTTGATCATCTAGCTCCTCATTGAAATATTAGCCTCCTTTACCTATCCGGGAATTTGGAGAAGTGAATGAGAAAAAGGCATGCTTGATGTGGGAGGGCCATGAGAGCAATTATTTGCAATCAATTGAATAGAAAGAAATTATAGGTTTGGGGAAGTCAATCATGACGATGAGTAACTCGGCACCATTCACATAGCCGGGTGTTTGTGTCTTGCCAAAGTCGGATTGAGCGATATTCCTAGCGGATTATGGTATGTGCGCTAAGGGTTTGAGGCATCTCTTGAAAAATTTGAGAAACGCCGATCTCCTAGGCTTCGGTTTTTGTGCACCTCTATCCATAACTCCAAAAGTAAAGTCGAAAAGTGAAAAGAAGAGAGCGAAGCTCTAAGTTGAAGTGTTGCGGAAACCGCATAAGAAGAAGAAGGTAGTTGTCCACTTTCCCGGATTTATGCACCACTTTCCCTTAAAGTTTTCCCTTCCTTTCCATATTCTAGACCTTTTCTTTGAAAGTCCTTAAGATCAAAAGAATGTTATATGACTTGGTGATCTAAATTGAAGTTTCTTGTGATTGATTTTGATAATGTTTGAAGGTTATAATGCTTGTTTAGAAGTTAAGTTGGTTCATGAATTTTCTTTGCCTTTTACTCTTTGATTAAGTGTGTGAAAGTTTGAAAAACGATTGAAGCAAGGTTTGAGAATGATCTATTCTTTAGAAGTCACATTCATCCAAAAGAAGGTACACATATTTCATCCTAACTCTTGTTTAAAGCTTTTTGAAAGACCTTGCTTAGGGACAAGCAAGTGTTAAGTATGAGGTTATTTGTTAGCATGAAATATTGTGATATTTTAGGCACGTTTTCTAAACGTATTTGATTCATATTGATAGTCTTTGATTGAACTTTGTGCATATGTGAGCTAGTATTACCTATATTGTCGATATGGATGTCTACACTAGTTCTATGTTGATTATAGGTGATTTGGAGCTATTTCCGAACAGAATCGAGCAAAGGAGAGTTGAGTTGATATGTCCATAGATTGAGGACATTCTTTGGAAGCAATTTGGAGTCTTAGCTTGAGGAATGCACGAGTTTAGGGAAGAATCACGTTCTTGCCCTAAACCACGCCCTAAAATACGGCCGTATCACAAACCACGTTCAGAATTACGGCCGTGGATTTGGAGTCAGAAATTCATGTTCATTCCAGGGGATTACACGGCCGTGGAACATATGTTGCAAACCGTATTTGTTTCCACGCTCTAAATTACGGTCGTGGAACACTTCCACGACCGTGATCTTGGCGAATCTTTTCACCACACTTTGAAGCCACGATCTTTTAAAGATTGGGCCGGGCCGACATTTTGCCCTACACTATAAAAAGACGGACAAAGCAAGATTCCGTCACCTTCGCTACCCCGTTTACCCTCATTCATCACCGCTTAGACACGAAGACACTTCGCTTAGCTTGCTTGGAAGCAATTGACATCTCTTTGAAGAGATCGAAGTTCGTGTTTGGAATTCCTCTAATCTCGCACTTTTGGTGGAGATTGCTGTTGAGATCTCCGGATTTGCGGAAGATCGAAGTTCTTGGAAGATTTTGCAAGAAGATCTCTCTTCTTGATTAGGTTTGATTTGGAAAACGGATTGACATCCCGTTTTCTCTTCTTTCCTAAGGTGGTGATTGTTTGTTTTACTTTGAATCTTTTGACATTAATTGTTCTCTTTGTGACTTTGAGATTGAATTGAAGATTATTGAAAGTCTTGAAAGTTTTCATCTTTTTATCTTTTAATTCTTGAATTGATATCAACATGACTGTTATTGGCTAAAAACCCTTAACAATTCTAAGGTGAAGGGTTGATAGTTGTGGCTTAGATGATGATAGATCGATCGCAAACAGATTAGACCCTGAGAGTTAGAGAAATATCACCGACAACTCTAAATTACGGGCTGTTCTTGAGTCCACGGCCGTGGAACCTCAAGAACTAACCGTGATTTCCCTTAAGTCTACGAACCTGCTTTTACTTTAATCTAAAGTTAAAGATTTACTTTAGCTTAGTTTAGACTTGTCTTTTCTAGGTGGTAGTGAAGCCTCAACAACCTCTACCTCGATTCTGAGTGTCACAACCTCAATCGGTTAAGTTAGTCTCGATCCTTGGATTATAAGTTTGGGTATTTGACAATAATTCTCGCCTCTAGAATCCTTCTATATTGAGCCTCAACAAGCTGTATAGAGAGTGCCTTGTAGGTGAGTTATATAAGGTTTTTGGAACTTCACCGTACGATTACCTTACATTAGTATACCTTTGCATATCTCAACTCTGTCTTTACATCATTAAGTATATCTTGAATCGATTGCCACAGCTGGATACTTGGATCTTTAGGATTGTTGTTTTCCTAATAATTTGCAAAACTCCCATATTTACTTGCTAGATAACCTGCAATCGAGTTCGTTCCCCCCAAATCCTTGTGTTCGATACTCTGGAATTCTTGCTTAACTATATCGATCCGTACACGGCGGGTTCGCTGCTTGATTCTAGTTTTATAAATTTAAAACTTATTTGCACACACCTCTAGGGGCGAACAGTGACTAATGTGAATAATGAACTAATCCCAACTAGGACGGTTACGGGATGGAGGATGTGTATAGACTAAAAAGGAAACTAAATGTCGCCTCTAGGAAAGATCACTTCCCTTTTCCTTTCATTGACCAAATGCTAGAGAGATTAGCTCAACATTCACACTTTTGCTATTTAGATGGCTATAGTGGATTCTTCCAAATCCCTATCCACCCGGATGACCAAGAGAAAACAACATTCACATGTCCTTGGGGAACATTTGCATATAGGAGAATGCCATTTGGGTTGTGTAATGCACCTGCCACCTTTCAAAGGTGTATGATGGCTATTTTTTTAGAATATATTGAAAATAGCATGGAAGTGTTTATGGATGATTTCTCGGTTTATGGATCTTCATTTGATGATTGCTTAGCTAACTTGTCTTTGGTGTTGCAAAGATGTGAGGAGACTAATCTTGTCTTAAATTGGAAAAAATGCCACTTCATGGTAAGTGAAGGCATTGTGTTGGGACACTTGGTGTCCATCCGAGGCATTGAGGTTGATAGGGCCAAGATAGAAACAATAGAGAAGTTTCCACCACCTACCTCGGTGAAGGGGGTAAGGAGTTTCTTAGGGCATGCCGGTTTTTACCGGAGATTCATAAAAGATTTCTCTAAAATTTATAAGCCTCTCACTAACCTACTAATGAAAGATGTTGAGTTTGTTTTCTCCAAGGATTGCCTTGAAGCATTTTGTAGGTTGAAGAATGCCTTGATCTCCGCCCCTATCATGCAACCTCCGGATTGGAGCTTACGGTTTGAGATCATGTGTGACGTAAGTGATGTGGCTGTCAGGGCTGTTTTGGGACAAAGGAAAGATGGGCTTACACATGCCATCTATTATGCTAGCAAGACGCTAGATGATGCCCAACTCAATTATGCTACCACCGAGAAGGAGTTGCTAGCGGTTGTGTATGCATTTGAGAAGTTCCACTCGTATCTTGTTAGAGCGAAGGTCATTCTGTATACGGATCATGTTGCGATCCGTTCCGTTATCTCCTTACAAAGAAGGATGCCAAACCTTGTTTGATTCGGTGGATCCTTCTTCTCCAAGAGTTTTTGATTTGGAGATCCGGGACAAAAAGGGGTCCGAAAATTCTGTGGCGCACCACCTTAGTAGGCTACCACCATTGGAGATTGAGAGAGATGACATCCCGATTGATGACTCATTCCGGGATGAGCAATTGCAATTGATGGAGGAATGATTGCTTCAAGTGACTAGAGGGGGTGAGCCATGGTATGCGGATATAGTGAACTATCTCGTTTGTGAAGAGGTGCCACCCGGTCTATCGTATGCCCAAAGGAAAAAGTTCTTCAAGGATGTGAGGCATTACTATTGGAGTGAACCGCTCTTGTTTAAGAGAGGGCCGGATGGGGTCTTTAGGAGATGCATACCGGAGGATGAGGTGGAGAGTGTGATCCGCCATTGTAATTCCTTGCCATGTGGAGGACATGCTAGCTCACACAAGACGTGTGCAAAGGTGTTGCAATCCGGGTTTTATTGGCCAAGTTTGTTCAAGGACGTGCAAAATTTTGTGGTAGCTTGTGATGCTTGCCAAAGGACGGGCAACATCTCAAGGAGGAATGAGATGCCTTTGAACAACATACAAGAGGTGGAGATATTTGATATTTGGGGTGTGGACTTCATGGGGTCATTCCCCTCTTCATGTGGCAACCTCTACATCCTATTGGCGGTAGACTATGTGTCAAGATGGGTAGAAGCAATCGCGTCTCCCACAAATGATGCCAAAGTTGTGGTGCGGTTCTTCATCCGAGTGATCTTCCCTAGGTTTGGAACACCAAGGTGATCATAAGCGATCGAGAAAAGTACTTCACCAATAGGAACTTTGGGACACTTTTGGCTAAGTATGTTGTGACTCATAAGGTGGCAACACCTTACCATCCCCAAACTAGTGGCCAAGTGGAGATCTCCAACCGGGAGATAAAAGGGATCCTTGAGAAGACGGTTTCTAGGACGAGGAAAGATTGGGCTATGAAGCTTGATGATGCCTTGTGGGCTTATAGAACCGCTTTCAAGACACCGATTGGCACCACTCCCTGCAAGCTAGTTTATGGCAAGTCTTGCCACCTTCCGGTGGAGATAGAGCATAGGGCGTATTGGGCCATAAGGTGGCTGAATTTTGACCTCAAGGAGGCCGGTGAGAAGAGATTGCTAGACATGAATGCTCTTGAGGAGATCCGGTTGGATGCCTATGAAAACGCCCGGATCTACAAGGAAAGGACTAAGTGTTGGCATGACAAGCGTCTCATCCCGAAGGAGTCGAGTGAAGGTGACTTAGTCCTTCTCTTCAACTCGAGGTTGTGGCTCTTCCCTGGAAAGCTAAAGTCAAGATGGACGGGTCCTTATGTGGTGAAGAAGATCTTTCCCCATGGAGCGGTTGAGATAGGAGGGGAGCATTGTGGAGATTTTAAGGTGAATGGGCACCGTTTGAAGAAGTATATCCCGGGAGCTCCGGTGGATATGATTGCCCCACTTCACCTTGAGTGAAACGCCCCCGAATTTGGTCAAGCTAATGACCTTAAAGAAGTGCTTAATGGGAGGCAACCCATTGGTAGACATCTTTCCCTTTTTATTTTCGTTTTTGTTTTCATTTTTCTGTTTTGTGTTTTTTGTGTGTGTTTTTGTGTTTGTGTGCTAGAGTCTAAGTAGCATGGAAGCCTTGCATGGCATGAGGATGATGATGGTGATCCCGCATCAAACGTGGGTGGAGCGGACGTGGGACTTGGACGGCTAGCGGTGCCTAGCGTGGGTCCCAATGCCATTGTTACGCTAGAAAATAGCACAAAAAGCTTTAAATTTATAACTCGAACTAAATCCTAAACTACCTAGCGAAACCCGCAGTGTACGGGTCGTTTTGTAGAAAGGAAAGTATTCCGAGGTCGAACACAATGACTGAGGTGAAATTAAGTCATTCAATGATCAAAGATAGTGTAAATCTAAGCTAAGATGAGGTGAGAAATAAAGGAAAAGTAAAACACAATGTTTTTGGTTGGGTTTTTGGGTGATCAAGCAAGGATCACAAGTGTGTCAACGCAAACAAGAAAAACAAAACACAAACACAAGAATAGAGATAAGAGGTAAGAAAGCGGATTCTAGAGATTAGGAATTCCGATTATGGCATTGGATTCATGTTTCTAAAGGTCAAAGGAAGGTTGTGGTTGTTCGGAGTTGGGTGGTCCTCAAATGGGAGCAATTACCGGGTAAGTCTCATGCTCCACTAGTCCATTCCTAAGGTCTCATCACCGGGTAAGTCTCAAAGAGCCTAAGGGATGGAATTCTACACAAACCGGTCACTACCTAAGGGTCAAACCCCTCCTTATCGGGTAAGTCTCGGAAAAGGCAAGTCTTAGGCAACGATCCTAGCACACTCAATCCAATAGCGGCTTGCGAGGCTCACTACTACCTAGAGTTCATCATCTTAGGTATCTAAGAGGGGAAATCACCGGGTAGGTCTCATTCCCCAATTAGGTTGCTAACAATAGGTCTACCTAAGTTAGATTTAAGCTCAACAAACTCTAGGGTTTCAACACATCTACATCCAAACATCTAGATTCAATCAATTCAAGAACAACATAGCAAAATACGGGTGGATCATGCAGGCCACGGCCGTGGAAGCATGAAGAACAGGCCGTGGTTTGGCTCCGAGTTGGGATTTCGACTACAAATCGATCCTAAGCTAACATGGAGGTCATACAATCATAATCCAAGGCATAATCATCATTCCTTCACCCTAGAATCACATCTATTCAGCCAACAACATAATTTTCAAGATCAAACTTCACCAATAAAGCATGCTTGCAAGTCATGGTTAAATAATGAAGAAAAATCTCAAGAAAAGACATTAAAAGCGTAGAATAGAGGTTACCAAATATTACAAGGCTCCAAGAGCTAATCCGAGTTGTCAACAATGGACTCCTCTCTCAAAACCACTCTAATCTCACTCTAAAACAAGAATCTACACTAATCTCTTTCAAGAACACCCACAATGGGTGCTTGGAAGAGAGGCAATAATGGAGAAGTGTTTTGGGGAAGAAGATAGGTCAAAGAGGAGGAAGAGGATCCCCAATTACAGCCTGCAAAATCCTTTAAATACCCACTAAGATGCAAGAGCAATGGAAGAGATTGTGGCCAGCTGTCAATGTGGTCCTGGCAAGAACCACGGGCATAGTCCACGGCCGTGGAATGGCCTCTAACCGTGGTTTGCTCCAAAAGCTTCTCCTAGGCTCGTTAAGCCATGATTTGGTGCATGGCTTATGTTGGCAAGGTTCCATGAGTCCTCCTTAGCCCTTAACTTGCATTCTAATGAGTCCGGAAGTGTGTCATCTCGAGGAATGATCCTCGGATGTATCGATTAGGCTCTTAAATCTCCCAAAATACCTACAAAGCAAGCAAAAGTCCGAGTAGACGTCTATCTCGACAAAATACGTGATTTGAGTGCAAACGCTGTGAACTAATGCTAAACCATGCATGAATGAGTGGAAAATCTATCTAAATGAGTGTCTAAATCTAAGTCATAAATCATGTTATCAGCCATATTGAACATCAAGAGCTATCTACCACCTTTGATTGATCATCAACCATCACTCCACATGAGTGAACCAAAATACCAAAGCAACACCATTCTTACATTGTGAGGACTCTTTTTCACTCTTCTTTACTTGATTTGCACGTTGGGGACAATGTTTTTCTAAGTATGGGGTGGGGTATTCATGATCACTTGCATGATTAGCATCTAGGGTAGTTTAATATTGTCACATGTTTTGTTATGTTTTGCATTATACATACATATTTCGAAAAATCCGAAAAAAATAGAAAATTTAAAACATTTTAGTGCTTCTAAGCTTGGGTATGACCCTTATGATGAGATTGTCTTGTGAATTAGCTATAGATGGCCTTATGTGTTGAATGGATGCATGCATATTTGGACTTGAATTACTTATCTTGAATCCTATGTATGGATTGTGATCATGATGTTTGCCTTGGTTGGATTGAGGATTGATGGTCGAAATTACATGCTAGTTCTTGCACATCATTTATGAGTGATTAAGGCAATTCATTTTTCTCTACTTCTCCTCTTGATCATGTTGTTGGAGCACCTCAATTGATATAAAATTTGACCTCTTTTGACCCATCCGGGAATAGGAGCATGCTAGTGTGTTGGGTGTGTGAAAAGCAAGTGTGGGGTGAAGTTGTTGATGAATGGATGTTGTGAATGAAGTGCTGAATTTGTTGTGAAAAGTGTAGAAAAAATATAGGTTTGAGGACTTTGGTTTTGATGACGAGTAACTCGGCACTATTCACATAATCGGGTGTTTGTGCCTTGCCAAAGTCGGATAAACCGAATGTCCTAACGAGCCTTGGTATGTGTGCCCGGTGTGAGGTACCTCGGAAAAATCCCGAGGTCCGCTAATCACCAAGGTTTCGGCTTTTGTACACCAATGCCATTGCCTCAAAAATAAGTGAAAGAAAAAGAAAGTGAAAAAGAAAAGAAAACAAAGAAAAGATAGAGAAAAAATATGCACTTGTGGGGAAGTTGATCAAAAATGAAATTGTTGAGTTAGCTCCTTTCCCGGATTAGCATCACATGACCTAAAATTTCCCACCTATTCACAACGTTTCTTGGCCTCTTCCTTCCTAAGTCCTTGTGACCTATTTGCACGTGTGTAAGACTTAGTGATCTAGATTGGATATACTCATGATCATCTTGACTTCTTCATTTTCACCTTGCATGCATGATTTTGAGTTAAGTATAGTTGTCTTTCCATGCCTTCATTCATTTGATACATGATTGCTTGTCCATTTGCCATGAAACATGACTATGAAGGTTATCCAATGTTAGAAGCACAATTCCACAAAGATTTTGTTATTTTTCTGCATGCATAAATCATGTCATCTCTTAGTCTATAGTTGGGTCTAGCTCGGGGACGAGCAAACCTTAAGTATGGGGTATTTTTGATAACACGATTTATGACGTAGGTTTAGGCACCCATTTAGATAGTTTTCCCCGTTAATCATGCATGGTTTGACATTAGTTTGTGACGATTTGCACTCAATTCATGTATGTTGTCGAGATAGATGTCTACACAGACTTTTGCATGTTTTGTAGGTATTTTGGGAGCTTTTGGGGCTTAATCGATACTTTTGAGGATCGTTCCTCATAATGACACACTTCCGGACTCATTAGGGAGCAAGCTAGGAGCAAAGGAGAACATATAGGACCTTGTTGGTGCATGCCTTGCACCAACTCATGGCTAAATGATCCAATGAAGGCCGAACAAGAGAAATCACGGTCACTGGTACTTCCACGGGCGTGGGACTAGGCCGTGGTTCTCTTTGGACAGCTGTCCCACGATCTCCATAACCGACTCTTGCCCTTGATGGAGAATAAAAGGTGGTCTTGCAGGTTGTAGAGAGGACATTATGAATTCCATCCTCTCCCACACTCTCTCATTCAACAACATCCCGGATTGGAGCTACTCAAGGAGGAGAAGAAACACTCTCATTTTAGAGAAGAAGAAGGAGAACACTAATCTTAGAGTTTTTAGAGCTTTTGAGTGATTTTGGGTTGAAGACATTTGCAAGGCTTTGTAAGGAACAAATTTGAACCTTCTTTTGAAGGGTTGTAAGTCTTTCTTAGCATACATTCAGCTTGGTTTTCTTGTTCTACTTGTTTCATTACTCTTTCATTTCATTTTCTTGCTACGGAAGTCATGAATGTTGCTTGTTGAGTTTGATTGATGACATGCATGTTATTGGCTAAATAGTTGAGATTCTAGGGTAAAGGAGTGATGGTTATGGCTTGGACTATGATAGAATAGACTTAAACGTACCTTTGGATGAATCGCTTGCTCGAGTCTAGCTGCTGTTGAAAACCACGGTTCGTTCTAGCCAGACCACGCCGTGGAATGAGATGAATTGCCCGTGATTTTGTCTGATTTGCTTGTATTGATAAATCTAAATGCTAAGATGTTAGATTGTTGAAAACCTAGTGTTTGTTGAGCTAGATCTATCCTAGGGTGACCTAGTGTTAGCAACTAAGTGTGAGAAGAGACCTACCCGGTGATTCTTGCTCTTAGGTACCGAAGATGATGAACTCTAGGTAGTAGTGAGCCTTACAAGCCGCTATTGGACTGAGTGTGCTAGGATAGATGTTTAGGACTTGCCTTCCCGAGACTTACCCGGTAAGGAGAGGTTAGATACCTAGATGTAAATCCGGTTTGTGTAGATTTCCCATTCTTAGGCTCCTAGAGACTTACCCGGTGATAGGACCTTAGGTGCGGGAATAGTGGACCATGAGACCTACCCGGTAATTGATCCCACTTGAGAAACACCCCTTCCCAACACACCATAGCTAGTCCAAGGTTGATTAGAAGCTTGAGTCCAATGCCACAACCGGAATTCCTAACCCCTAGACTCCGCTTTTCTCTCTTGATCACATATCTCGTGTTTGTTTTGTTTATTTGTGTTGTTAGCTTGATTCGCTAGTTTGTTTTTATACTCTTGCATCATTTGTGATCTTTGCTTGATCACCACAAAACCAATCCAAAAACATTGTGATTTTCATTTCTTTATTTCTTTCTCGTTTCTTAGACTAGATCTTCACTATCCTTAGTCACTATTTGATTCAATTTCACCTTAGTCTTTGTGTTCGACCTCGGAATAATATCCTTGCTACAAAACGACCCATACACTGTGGGTTCGCTAGGAGTTAGGAAAAATATATCGAGTTATAAATTTAAGACTTTTGCGTGCTACATTCTTAGCGTAACATATATCATCAGAAGATCAATATATTTCCATCCCAATAAATAATATAGTTAATCGTAGATCTTTGATGGCGAAGGCACGATCTAAGGCAGCTTTGGCCATAAAAAATGAAATGGAACATTACCCGTGAGTAGTAGATCATCAACATAAATTAAAGCCACTGTAATGCCATAGTTTCCATCATTCAACAACATCAATAACATAATTTTCTAAAATGAGTGGCATCTTATCTTGAGCTAAGAACTTGCATACAATGATAGAAATGTATTTCATAAGATCATATTGGGCCAACTTGAATTGAACTAATGAGGATATGTTCCAAATACTCGAAAGAAGTGACTCCATCAACAACATAATTTTCATCATTCAATTCTTAATAAACTTTTAGTTCATAACAGTTCTCAAAAGGATAGCGGAATATTCTTGATTCTTGATTCAGTTCGAGTCCAAAAAGATTGGTTTCTACATAAAAATTAGATATAATGCCTTATTTTCAAAGACAAATATATTCTACCAAATTCCTAACATTTGAAGATTTAGATTGTATGTGCTTTGAGATAAAATAATAGCTAGCCCAAATTTATTGACATGTTAAGCCTTCATTGACATATTAATTTTATAACAAAAAAGAGATTATATTTTAATAACTTCTACTCAACAAATTGATTTCAATTTCATCAATAATCATATACACAAAATTACTACACTAAATGGCTAGAGGAATTGATTTACACTACACCAATCACTTTAACATATAATCACCTTCTAAAAAAATTAGCAGAAACAATTCATCATATGCTAACTGGCACCATTCATCCAAAGGTCATCCAATGAGACATTGCGCATCATTTAAAATTCCAAACAAATCTACTAAAAGACATCAAACATAGAACTCGAATTCAATCACGACAGTCTATGATGTAGAATGAAATTGTTACAACTATCATAGAAATAGACAATACCAAAAGCAGAAGATCCCAACAAAGAGATGTTATAGATTTTGATAAAGAGATGCGTTTGTTTCCACTGGTTCTACTTTGTAGTAAACCAAAAGGTGATGAAATCTAGTTCTTTTCAAAAATCTCTATAGGAGCAATAGGAAACAACTTAATCCACAACCATGGTGCTTTGAAAACATAGTGGTACGCAAGGACTTTCAATCTTTATATCATTGATAGTGCAACATAAACCTCATTGTACAATTCTCAAGGGATTAACAATACCCACCATGAACTAATAGTAGGAATCATAAATGTTGCACCAATCAATTCGCAACACAAGAACCTATGGAGTATGTACTTGAGGGAAACACAAACAGGAGAAGTTCCAAGGGAGAGTCCATTAGATATAAACATAGGCCCTAGCTTTAGTTGATCAACAAGTTCCTGAATATCAAGGGCATCAACTTTGAGTTATCTTCTTCGGTTAGGATCACTCTGTTCTTTTTAATTTATATTTTTTTTGAAAACGAAAAGCGGTTAAAAATGAGATATCTTCTAGAGGTAGTCCATCCTAAAGAATCCTTTTGGATGAGAACACGAAGTTCGGGGTCGTCAGAATAAGATGTGTTGGGGTTCAAAATTTCCAAATGGGTCAATCGGTCAGCAACACAGTTATTTTATCTTAACACATGCTTGACTTGAACTTCCTCAAAGAAGCGAAGATCCAGTTTGGAGTCGGATATGAGCATCTCGATCTCCCGGGCACAACTCCAAAGTCCTTGGAGTGCCTTGATAACACATACGTTATCACCCTCAATTTCGATCTTTTTATATTCATCCTTATTGCTTCTTTTAGTCCATCTTTCAGCGCGAAGGCTTCTGCTTTAACAACCGAGTTAAAATTATTTTTTCTAGCATCCAAGCTAATAACATCACCGTAATGATTTCGTATAACAAATCCAATGGATGTTATTTCGAATCGAGTTTTGATCCATCATAGTTAAGTTTGTGGAAACCAGGTTTTGGCTTATCCAATTTAATATTATTTTTCTTTATTATGTTGGGTAAGTTGTTCATTTGAATATATTTAAATCCATAGTCGCCGTCTTCAGTATTAAGATTTTTCCAAATATGAACTTGGTTTTTAATGAAATTTAGGATGTTGGATTCCGATCCAACTACATCATTGTTAAATATGATTTTATTTCTGAAGAATCAAATACTCCACCATATGTTTGCAAGGCGTGAAAAGATTGTTACCCAGATCTTGTTTTTTTATTTGTAACAAGAGTTCGTGTAGTCTTTTGTTTTCCGTATTAATGGTATTGAGATTGGTGGTGATAGTTAAATCAAATTTTGTGATTATGTTTTTGGTATACATACAATCAATAAGAAGATGAACAAGATCATCGAGTTGGTGATTGTAAAATTCGCAGTTGTTAGGAACCGCAATTCTTCTGTCGTTAAGTTTTGCTTTGGTTGGAATACCGTTTCATGATATTTTCCGTTTGAAGTTTTTAATTTTTGGTTGAGCTGGTAATAACTAGCTAGGTGAAGTTCCTAAACCTTTCTCACCTTGAAACATACACTCGACTCTTTTGGGGAACTCTCTGGGCTTAAAGTTAATCTTGCAAAGTCAACTATCTATCTTGGTGGCCTTCGCCTACTACCCAAAACCGCATCATCAACTCTTTTGGATTTTCCCTAGATCATTGCATTTCCACTACCTTGGCGTCCCTATAGGGAGCATAAGACTGAATCTTCTTGACTACCAACCTCTCATCAACAATATCACAAATAAATTCCAATCTTAGAGTGCTAAACTCCTCTCCTATACTGAGAGAATACATATCACTTTCTCCATCCTCATGTCTATGCATTCTACTGGTGCTCGGTTTTCCTTAACCCCACAACATCATGCACAAAATTCAGAGTCTCCTTCGCTCCTTTCTTTGGTTAGACAAGGACTACAATAGGAGATCCCTTGTTGCTTGGAACATTATAAAAATCAGGGTGGCTTTGTATTCAAAGATCGAGCTTCTCTCTTGGAATAAGGTGCGCCTCTCTCGTCTCATCTATGACCTGGACTCAAATGCTAACAATCTTTGGTGTGAGTGGATCACTAAGAACATACTCAAAAGATATACCATATGGAACTGCCAGAATTGCTATAATTATATTCAACATTTGGAATATGATTATCAAGATCCATGATGAGCTTCTCAATGCTGGACATGCTAGGAGCCACATTGACTCTTATCTCTAACCCTAATGGCTCCTTTTCTACCAAGAAGGCCTACATCTTCTTCATGAACCCTACCTTCTCCCCCAATACCATTAAGCTCAATGTTATCTATCACGATCTTAATATCCCCAAAATGCAACTTCATCATGGAATGCGAGCCGCCAAAAGTTGTTCACTCTTGCAAAGCTTCTCAAATGGAATATCATAATTACTAACACATGCAAGCTTTGCCAAAACCACCATGAGGACGAGGCTCACCTATGGATGAACTGCATCTACACCACCTTAGTCCTTGACATCATCTCTTGATGGACCCCTACCCTCCCTTACCTCCATAACCTTTGGGACTGACGTAGATCTCAACATAATCCTAAACAAAACCTCATCCCTAGTATCCGTATCTCCTCGATCACCGCCTTCATCTATTTCACCAGGAAGACCAAGAACAACCTTCTTTACAACAACACCTTCACCCCTGCTACTGTTTGTGCTAGGGCCACTATCCTTGCGATCAAGAACTTCACCGTTCACCATTGGAAGGACCGTTCTGATGACTCTATTTCATGGGCAAAAATGCTTGGAATTAACCTTGTCTTGTCTCCTCTATCTCTCTTTTCTCTCTCCTTTGTTATGATCCTTGTAACTTTTGTCAAGATGATCCTCTCATGTGTAACACCCTGATAGTATGAATTATAGTCTATATTTTGGGGTTTGTTTGGACGTTTTATCTTCAATAATCTGCATGTTTGTATGTATATTATGTGATTATATTACCATTTCATCTACCTTTGCGGGAATCGAGGTCTACACCTAGTTTTTTTGTAATCGTAGGTAAAATGGCACATTTTGCATCAAAAAGGAGCAAAAGGAGCTATGGAGTCATTGGAGCTACATTCAAGAACATAAGGAACCATCCAGGAAGCATAGCCATGGATTTAGGATTCACTTTGGACCAGATTTGAGAGATTTCACATTCAGTTGTGACTCACCTCGGTTGACCACAGATTCACCTCGACCGAGGTGATCCAGAGAAGTCGACTCGACCGAGGCGAACACCTGGGACGCGGCGAGAATATTTTATTCTTGGCTGAGATCTTTTATCTATGGAAAGAGATCTTATATTTTGGGCTTGGCTCCTGGAAGGAAGAAGATATGCTAGATCATATATTTTACCTATTTTTATGGGAAGAGATCTTTCTAAGATATCTTATCTTTGGAGAGTAATTTTCCTATAAAAAGGGTCGGATTTCCAACAAATCCGACATCCTGCATACATCCCGCATACAGTTTGAAATCATGCATAGCACGCAGCAGCCATACTCCAGTTGGGAGATTTGAAGAACCTTTTTGAAGGTTGAAGGAAGATTGAAGACTGTAGATTTTATAGCTTTTGAAGGGTTTTGTAAGATCATCTTAGATTCCCTTCCTTGTTGTCTTCCTTTGTTGGATTTATATCCAAGGAACACTTTTGTTGTGATATTTGATTCAGTTATTGAAGTCTTTTCATTAAATTCTTCTTGTTCAAATATTCACCTTCTTCCCATATATTTTTGATTATTGCTTTCATGATGATGAGTGGCTAATTTCCTTGTGTGATTCTAGGGTGATTGGCTGAAGGTTGTGGGAAAAACAATGATAGAATAATCTTAGATTCCAGTAGGACCCTGAAAGTTCGAGTCTTTAACCTTAACCCTAAGCATCTCGCTCAGTCGATGAACATCTCGGCCGGGGTGGAATTTGGCTGACTGAGGTGACTTATCTGATCTGAAACTGAGAGTTAAGTGTTAGAGTTTGCCAAATCCTATTCTTATTACACCTTTCCTGGTTCAATGCAAGCTTAGGATGAGACTTACCCGGTAATTCCTTAGTTTGTGTACCTAAGATCATAAGCGTAGGTAATAAAGGTTTATCCTTTATTGGGGTTTGAGTGTGCTTTCATACCTTCTTTGTGAGTTAGCTTGAGACTTACCCGGTAAAGGTTGATTCTATTCCCTTAGATGATGTGTTAGTTTGATATTATAGTTCTTTATCTTAATTCCTTGAGACTTACCCGGTAATAGGAGTTACGGTTTAGGATTAGTGAGTAGTGAGACTTACCCGGTGATCTATTCCACTTTAGTAATACCTTCCCCTTGCAAAAACCTCAGCTTTGTCCACTTATCTTTAGATCTTGAGTTGGAACCACAACTAGATGCTTTAATCCCTAGAATTGCATGTTTGCTTTATTGACTTCTATATCATCTTTGATTGTATTAATTACCTTTGTGGTTAGTATTTACACCTAAGCATACCGTGATTGGACTTTGTTTCACTAAGTCCCTGTGATCGACCCCTGTAATTTCTTGCTTTTTACTACGATTGACCCGTACACTGCGGTTCGCATCCTTATTTTAAGCTTACGTCTAGGGTTATAAATTTAAAGCTTGCATACACCGTTTGGAGCGAACAAGTTTTTGGCGCCGTTGCCGGGGACTTGGTCTAGACCGAGCCGGTTACGGTTTGCTTTTGGGGCACTTGCCCCGTGTCTACTAACCACTCTACTTGAGTGACTTTTGCAGGTTCTTTCTTAGGTATATGCGAAGAACCCGCACTGGGAAGGAAATCGTTCCTTACGATCCCGAACCAGAAAAGATATACAAGCGACGCTTAAGAGAAGCGAAGATGGCCCAACAAGACAACCGTGATCTTGAGGCCGAGTTGAAAGAGGCGTTAGAGCTGCTACGCCTCAGCAGGGAAGAACTAAGGCAAGAGAAGGAAGAGACTCACACCAAAACTGAAGCAATCGAAGCAGAGATGGTAGCCATACGAGACCAGATTCTACTTCGACCGAGGGAAGATCCAGTTGCATATCCTCGACCGATGCAGGTCCCAGTTGCTGACCCTCGACCGAGGCAGGTCCCAGTACCTGACGCCCCGGCCGATGTACTTCCACCTCGGATGTCAGTCCGAAACGTTCTTCTTGCAGGAATCCCACAAACCCTAGGTCAAAGGATGGACCCCAATCAACAACTGAGGCGTCCAAGAGTTAACCTAAGAGATCCAGCGGACCATGACTATGAACTACGACCGCAAGTTCTATCCATGATTCGCCAATGCCAATTCGGAGGGCTAGAGAAGGAATCACCACATCAACATCTTCAAAACTATGAGATCTTGATGGAGACCTTGAGACCTCCGAGGATTGAAAATAACAACTACAAGCTAAGACCTTTTTACTTTTCTTTAAAAGATAGAGCTCTTACTTGGTATCAATCTCTTCCTCTAGGAAAAATTAGCACATGGGAGGAGATGACGACGGAATTCTTGACCAAATTCTTTCCCCCCTCAAAGACCGCTGAAATGAGAGGGAAGATCAACGCTGTCATTATGAAGGACAAGGAGAGCTTGTCCAAATCATGGGAGCGGTTCAAGGACATTCTTTTGGATTGCCCACATCATGGGATTCCAAAGTTAGAGTTATTGGAGATATACTTCAAAGGACTGGACGGAAGCACCCAGTTCAATCTCCAACTACTCTCCGCCGGTACCTTTATGGACATGGCGATTGACGAAGCTTGGGACTTCATCGAGAAGCAAGCTTTGCATATGGAGAAGTACACCCACCAAGGAGCTGAAGGTGGAGTTAAAAGAGTTAACTTCCAAGAAACTCAGCCCAACAACAATCAACTCACGTCTTTGAAGAATGATGTGAAGCAATTGAAGGAACTCTTGGTTGCTCAAACCAAGAAGGAAGAGCAAGGGCAAAGGAACAACAAAAACGGATACCGTAACAACAACAACGGTTCCCGGAACAACAACTACAACAACAACAATAGAGGATCCAATAGCAACAACTGGAGGGCGAACAATCAAAATTCTGGTAACAATCATTCAAACTCAAACTCTAACGATTCCTCTAACCCTTTCCTCTCTTCCCCTTCTTCTTCTTCTTCTTCTACTCCATTAAAGAGCTAGGGGAAAGGATCAAGTTCCTCTCAGCCGGAAAAGAAAGACGCAGTTTTGGAGGCTATCTTAATCAAGCTCAACGCTATGGAGACTTCTATGACTTTATTTTCGAAGGCTCAAAAGGCCTTTGAACAAAAACTAGCAAGTAGGGCGAATGAAGCGCCAAGAGATCCAGGGAAGCTTCCAGCAAGGACGGAGAGCAACCCTAAGGGCCAGATCATGGCCATAACTACGAGGAGTGGACTGAAAACTGCAGATCCAGCACCTCGGTCGGTGCCAGTACCGACGAAGACCACCTCGGTCCAGATGTAGTCGAAGAACACTTCGACCGAGATGCCAACCGAGGTGGAGCCACAGAATGCGGAGGGGAAAACTGAAGTTTATGTTCCACCTCCTGCATACAAACCACCACTTCCATTCCCCCAGTCAAGGGCCAGAGCACATCTAGACAAGCACTTTGGTAAGTTCCTTGACTTGATGAATAAACTGCATATTAACATTCCTTTCCTTGATGCTATTCTAGGAATGCCCGCTAATGGGAAGTTCTTGAAGGAGATCCTATCAAGGAAAAGGAAACTAGAAGATTTTGGTGAGGTTAGGATGATATCTAAATCCTCGGAGCTCATACAAATCATGAAGGAGAAGATGCCACCTAAGTTAAGAGATCCCGGATCATTTTGCATTCCCATTCAAGTTGGGGATGTCACTTGTGAAGCCCTTTGTGATCTAGGAGCCAGCGTGAGCATCATCCCGCTGGAGCTATGTGTGAAGATCGGACTTGGAGAGCCCAAGCCGGTCAAGATTCCACTATATATGGCGGATCGCTCCATCACCCATCCCGTGGGCATCTTGGAGGACGTTCCGGTCAAGTTAGGTAACTTCTATTTACCAATAGATTTTGTTGTACTTGACATTCCCGCAGATTATCCTGTTCCTATTATTCTCGGGAGACCATTTCTAGCAACTTCGGGTTGCAACGTGGATTGCAAGAACGCCAAGTTGAAATTCAACATTGGCGGCGATGAGGTGGAGTTCGCATTACTTGCAGCCATGAAAGGGAAGCAGCTAACTGATGATATCTTCAACATCTACGATGAAGAAGAATCAAGAGAATTGGTGAGCTCTATCCTTATTAACGATCCACTCGAAAGAGTTATTAGCTTCAGTTTAATGGAGGAAGGTATAGATGCTTCTTGTGATGCAGATATACGGAGCTTAAGAGCACTGGAAGAAGATCCAGGAGCTAAAACTGAGAAGCTAATCCAGGAGACGAAGATCTCCAGTTTCGGTCCCAGTTGCAGTACCTCGACCGAGGCACCTTCTGGACTGAGCGAGGCGACTGAAGAACATCTCGGTCAACGCCTCTGCGCCTTGACCGAGGCCGATGGCGAGATGACTTCAACTGAGACTTCCAAAAGTCCAGTTTCTAGATCTACTCCACTGGAAGGAGGAAGCAAGGATCCCCCTCAGAAAACACCCCCAGTATTGGAGCTTAAACAACTCCCAAATCACTTGAGGTATGTCTTTCTTGGACCGGATTCCACTTATCCCGTTATTGTTAGTGCTTCCCTTTCCGAAACTGAATTATCTAAACTAATGCATGTCCTGAGAAAGCATCAAAAGGCTTTGGGTTATACTATAGATGATCTTATTGGCATTAAGCCCTCTTTCTGCATGCATAGAATTTTAATGGAGGATGATCATAAGACTTCACGGGAACCTGAAAGACGGTTGAATCCGATCATGAAAGAGGTTGTGAAGAAAGAAATTCTTAAGTTGTTGGATGCAGGTATCATATATCCTATCTCGGTAAGCAAGTGGGTTAGTCCGGTGCATGTGGTTCCGAAGAAAGGAGGGATGACCGTTGTGACAAATAAGAACAACGAGTTGATCCCAACCCGGACCGTTACGGGCTGGAGGGTTTGCATCGATTATCGGAAGCTGAATATGGCCACACGGAAGGACCATTTTCCACTTCCCTTCATTGATCAAATGCTCGAGCGGTTGGCCCAGCATTCACACTTTTGCTACTTAGACGGCTATAGTGGATTCTTCCAGATTCCTATCCATCCGGATGATCAAGAGAAGACCACTTTCACTTGTCCATTGGGGACGTTTGCTTATAGGAGGATGCCATTTGCATTGTGCAATGCACCCGCTACCTTCCAACGATGCATGATGGCTATCTTTTCCGAGTACATAGAGGAGATCATGGAGGTATTTATGGATGATTTTTCTGTATATGGTTCCTCTTTTGATGATTGCCTATCTAACCTTTCTCTAGTGCTTAAAAGATGTGAAGACACTAATCTTGTTTTGAATTGGGAGAAGTGTCATTTTATGGTTAATGAAGGCATTGTGCTAGGACACCTTGTTTCTAATCGAGACATTGAGGTCGATCGCGCTAAGATCGAGACCATTGAGAAACTCCCTCCCCCTTGTTCTGTTAAAGGTGTGAGGAGTTTTCTCGGGCATGCAGGTTTCTACAGGAGATTCATCAAGGACTTCTCTAAGATTTCTAAACCTCTAACTAACCTCTTGAATAAAGATGTTGTTTTTGAGTTTTCGCAGGAGTGTCTTGATGCTTTTTACAGGATTAAGGAAGCGTTGATTTCCGCTCCCATTATCCAGCCTCCGGATTGGACCTTGCCCTTTGAGATCATGTGCGACGCTAGTGATGTAGCCGTAGGAGCGGTGCTTGGACAGAAAAAGGAAGGACGGATCACCGCCATCTATTATGCTAGCAAGACGCTAGATGTAGCACAACGCAACTACGCTACCAACGAGAAAGAATTATTGGCGGTTGTATATGCTTTTGAGAAGTTTCGTTCCTATTTAGTAGGGGCGAAAGTCATTGTCTACACCGACCATACAGCCATTCGTTACTTGTTGGCTAAGAAAGATGCCAAGCCACGCCTTATTCGATGGATTCTCTTGCTTCAAGAGTTTGATCTAGAGATCCGCGATAAGAAGGGATCCAAAAATTCTATTGCGGATCACCTCATCCGGCTACCTGCATCCTCACGTGAGAAGGACGACCCGCCCATAGACGATTCATTCCCCGATGAGCATTTACACTTGTTGGAGCGTTTGATTGACTTACTTACTTCGCCCCACGATGGAGGTGAAGTATGGGGTGAGGACACCTCCCATTACATTTGAGAGACGCATCATGGTCCAGCTAGCGACCTTAAACCAAGCGCTTCTTGGGAGGCAACCCAAGGTATTGCTTTCTTTCCCTTTTTCTAGTCTAGCTTAGATAGTTTTTGCTTTTGCTTTGCTTTGTTTTTGGCGTTCTAGACAGATAACAGGAGACATCTAAGGAAGGAGCATAAATGGATGGACAGAAGATCGAGAAATTAAGAAGACGAAGTTCCACTGAGGCATCTCGGTTGCCTTCAGAACACCTCGACCGAGATGATTTTTTGAGCAACCGAGGCGACTAGGGTTTTCTGAAGAACCACCTCGGTCCGTACCACCTCGGTCCAGTCGAGACCATCTCGACCGAGGTGACAACAGTACCAGAAAGGGTATAAAAAGGGGATTTATTTTCTCTTTCTTCCATCTCACCCTTCCTCGACCGCGGCGACAGTTTCACCTAGCCTCCTTCGATTCTGGCTCGTTTTCGAAGATTTCTGTCTCCAAACTGCGATTGAGGCTTAGAGGATCCCAGTGCACCATCGATCTGCAAGAAAATCGAACCGATTCGGCCGAACGAGGTAAAACAAAACCGAAACCCTACCTCTCCGATTTCGCTTCGATTTGGGCTTTGGTTGCCCTTGCATTTGCTGAGGAAAGGCTTAAGTACCCCATAGGAAGCAGTTGTAGTGATTTTGGGGGAAAAGAACTGAATTTTCTGAAGAAATTAAGATCCAGTTTTTCGCCTCGGTCCAGTCGAGCTGTGCCTCGGCCGAGGTGATTCTTGAGTGTTGTCAGTTGACCGAGGTGACCTGACAGTGACTGAATTGAAAATGAGTTCTGACCGACGCCTTGCCCTTAGGGATAGATCCTCACCTTCCCCTTCTTCCTCTTCTCCCCGACCTTACCGCCCGATGATCCATGAGCGACACCGGGTGGATTATGACCGTATTTCCGGCCGTCCAGTGATTGCACCACGCTTCCAGGACGTGTCTGCTTTTGATTGCCTCCAGGTGGACGGAGACCTTAGGAGGATGATTTCTATAGTAGGGCTGGATCAGTTTACTGAGATCCGAGCCCCAGCCTATTTGGAGCCCACCTTAGAGTTCATTAGCTCCTTCACCTACCTCCCCACAAAGAGATCTGTGAAGTACCGGTTGATGAACCGGAACTTCTTAGTGCCACTAGAGTACTGGAGAGAGATTTTTGGCTTTCCTGAGCCCACTACTGTTGACTTACCTTCGCGATCTGTAGCTAGGGAGTTTTGGGGACAGATTGCCCACATTACTGAGCACGCAGACAGATGGCGCCTTGGAGATTCCAGGGAGAAGGTCATCTTCCACTTAGCCTTTAGGTTAGCCCACCGGATATTCAGCGAGACACTTCTGGCGCGTACTGAGACGCCCCAGAAGATCCGAAAGGGAGAGCTTTTCAGTTTATACTGCATGGTTACTGGGGGTATCCCGGACTTTGGCTTGATGTTGGCAGAGGATCTGCACAAGATCAAGGCCAAAGCGAAGGGAGACATCTGTTGCGGAGGGCTTGTCACCCACATAGCTAGTTATCAGGACATGGACCTCAGTGCTTGCACGTTGGTGGCGGCTGCCAAGCCGCTTGGGCTGCAGGAGATGATCACTCGGCGGATTCTGGTTCCCCGAGGTTTGACTACACCGTACGTGGCTATGCCGTGGCAGTTGACTGCACCACAGAGGATCAGGTGGTCTGCCCAGTTTACTGTTTTTGATCCTCATTATTGGCAGACCGCTTGGGCTCCACTGATGGAGGATTACAAAGAGGCAGCAGCTGCCCCAGCTGAGGAGGAGGCAGATAATGAGGAGACAGTTGATGAGAGAGAGGGTGGAGTCCCGATGGATACAGGGACGGATACTACAGGGACGAGCGCACCAGCTATTGATCTGGACGATGACACTGAGGCTGAGCCTGCACCTGTTGCATCACCTGCTAGACCTGCTAGGCGTAGGACACGCCGTCATAGAGATCCAGAGGCTCATCGTCGGATCGATGATCTGACGGATCAGATGATAGATTCTTATGCTGCCCTTACTGTGGACATGCATGAGAGATTTGCTGCCCAGCGCCGACAGATTGACAGCTGGACTCATCAGATGCTCGAGGGACAGCACTATCAGCGCAGGATGATGGAGATCCAGTTCCAGCAGGCTATGGGTTATCCATTCAACCCGTCTCAGTATCCGTACGTGCCACCACCACCACCACTGGATCAGGATTCTTGAGAGCTGCAGGATTTTCTTTCTTATTTTTATGCAGTTCAGCTATTTATCCGGTGAGTACTTTATTTCTTAGACTTATTTTGACCCACTGGGACAGTGTGTCCCAAGTATGGGGTGTTTATTTGATGTATTTGACATTTATTCGATGTATAACTCTAGTTGACCGGATATCTATTTATATTTAAGCTTCACTTTTGCATCTATGTGTTTATCTGAAACTACATGCATACTTACAGGTTATTTGATTGAGAAAAACGTCGAAACTGAAAGAAAACTGGTTTTAAAAAACTTTTTTGGACCTCGACCGGTGGAGTTTAGGCCGAACGAGGTGTTTCACCTTGGTTGACCTAAGAACACCTCGACCGAGGTGGGTTAACTGAGAGTTTTCGAAACGATTTTTGTGCTTCTTATCTTGATATGATCTCAGTGAAGATCTTGTTTACTGACTGGTTTTGAAATTCTTTATGTGTTTGAAAGGTTTTATAAAATGTTTAAGTTGCTAAATGCTTTGTTTGAAATTATTGGCATGTTTAATACTTTGTTTTATCCAAATTATGTTGAATTTGAAGGTTGACACCACGTTATGAGTTCTCTCACTTTCTTCCTGGAAAGACCAAGGCAATTCATTCTTCTCTCTTCTTCTTCTTAATCATGCTTAGCCCCTCATATACATTTTGCCTTCCTTTACCTATCCGAGAATTTGGAAGCAAGCGAAGTGGTGAAAGCAAGTGAAGTTAAAGTTGAGAAGTTGGCTGGAAGTGAAAGTGCTAGAAAGTAATAATAGGTTTGGGGAAGTCAATCATGAAGATGAGTAACTCGGCACCATTCACATAGCCGGGTGTTTGTGTCTTGCCAAAGTCGGATTGAGCGATATTCCTAACGGGTGATGGTATGTGCATCAAGGGTTTGATGCATCTCAAGAAATTGATGATTGCTGATTTCCTAGGCTTTGGTTATTGTGCACCTCTATCCATGCATCCCAAAAAGTAAAGTAAAAGAAAAAGTGTGAGATAAGCAAAGCTTATGGGTGGAAGATGTTGCAAGTCAAAGTGAAAGTGAAGTTTATCCTTTTCCCGGATTCTAGCACCACATTACCTTACATACATCCCTACCCTACACGTTTCTTGACCTTTCTTTTGGCAAGCCCTTGAGACCTCGAGCTTGTTGATTGACTTAGTGGTTTAAACTAGATTATACATGATTAATTTCGATAATTATGACTTATTATGCATTCTATGATTTTATGCAAAGATGAACAACTTTTTTATATTCATAAAATGTTTTGATCATATTTTGATTTTTAAATTCCATGAAGTATTCTCTTAGAGTGATCTATGATTGTTGCACCACCATAAAAATGTTTTTGAAAGATTTTTCATTGATTTTCTTGACTATTAATCCATTCTATCATGTCTTTTATATGCGGAACTTGCTTAGGGACAAGCAAGGGCTAAGTATGGGGTATTTTGATAGCATGAATTATGGTCTATATTTTGGGGTTTGTTTGGACGTTTTATCTTCAATAATCTGCATGTTTGTATGTATATTATGTGATCATATTACCATTTCATCTACCTTTGCGGGAATCGAGGTCTACACCTAGTTTTGTTGTAATCGTAGGTAAAATGGCACGTTTTGCATCAAAAAGGAGCAAAAGGAGCTATGGAGTCATTGAAGCTACATTCAGGAACATAAGGAACCATCCAGGAAGCATAGCCATGGATTTAGGATTCACTTTGGACCAGACTTGAGAGATTTCACATTCAGTTCTGACTCACCTCGGTTGACCACAGATTCACCTCGACCGAGGTGATCCAGAGAAGTCGACTCGACCGAGGCGAACACCTGGGACGCGGCGAGAATATTTTATTCTTGGCTGAGATCTTTTATCTGTGGAAAGAGATCTTATATTTTTGGGCTTGGCTCCTGGAAGGAAGAAGATATGCTAGATCATATATTTTACCTATTTTTATGGGAAGAGATCTTTCTAAGATATCTTATCTTTGGAGAGTAATTTTCCTATAAAAAGGGTCGGATTTCCCACAAATCCGACATCCTACATACATCCCGCATACAGTTGGAAATCACGCATAGCACGCAGCAGCCATACTCCAGTTGGGAGATTTGAAGAATATTTTTTAAGGTTGAAGGAAGATTGAAGATTGTAGCTTTTATAGCTTTTGAAGGGTTTTGTAAGGTCATCTTAGATTCCCTTCCTTGTTGTCTTCCTTTGTTGGATTTATATCCAAGGAACGCTTTTGTTGTGATATTTGATTCAGTTATTGAAGTCTTTTCATTAAATTCTTCTTGTTCAAATATTCACCTTCTTCCCATATATTTGATTATTGCTTTCATGATGATGAGTGGCTAATTTCCTTGTGTGATTCTAGGGTGATTGGCTGAAGGTTGTGGGAAAAACAATGATAGAATAATCTTAGATTCCAGTAGGACCCTGAAAGTTCGAGTCTTTAACCTTAACCCTAAGTATCTCGCTTAGTCGATGAACATCTCGGCCGGGGTGGAATTTTGCTGACCGAGGTGACTTATCTGATCCGAAACTGAGAGTTAAGTGTTAGAGTTTGCCAAATCCTATTCTTATTACACCTTTTCTGGTTCAATGCAAGCTTAGGATGAGACTTACCCGGTAATTCCTTAGTTTGTGTACCTAAGATCATAAGCGTAGGTAATAAAGGTTTATCCTTTATTGGGGTTTGAGTGTGCTTTCATACCTTCTTTGTGAGTTAGCCTGAGACTTACCCGGTAAAGGTTGATTCTATTCCCTTAGATGATGTGTTAGTTTGAGATTATAGTTCCTTATCTTAATTCCTTGAGACTTACCCGGTAATAGGAGTTACGGTTTAGGATTAGTGAGTAGTGAGACTTACCCGGTGATCTATTCCACTTTAGTAATACCTTCCCCTTGCAAAAACCTCAACTTTGTCCGCTTATCTTTAGATCTTGAGTTGGAACCACAACTAGATGCTTTAATCCCTAGAATTGCATGTTTGCTTTTGACTTCTATATCATCTTTGATTGTTTTAATTACCTTTGTGGTTAGTATTTACACCTAAGCATACCGTGATTGGACTTTGTTTCACTAAGTCCCTGTGATCGACCCTTGGAATTTCTTGCTTTTTACTACGATTGACCCGTACACTGCGGGTTCGCATCCTTGTTTTAAGCTTACGTCTAGGGTTATAAATTTAAATCTTGCACACACCGTTTGGAGCGAACACACCCCGAATCAACAGGACTCGGGGCACTACGGGTTGAGACCTCACAATGGGTCCCGACCCTTAGCCTGCAACAATTTCACCAGATCTTGCAACAAGACACAAATAAAGGCCAAAACCAAAATACATTTTTATGCAATGTTATGAAAACCGAAACCAAAAGAAAGGAAAGACTTCAGCTGTCCTTACAACAACATCAACATATTACAAATTAACAACAACACAAGGACTTCAAAACCCAACTCAACCTAAGATGTACGGAACCCCGGCTGCCCACTCCTCCAGATCACTCGGCCACATCCTAACCTGCACATCAACTACAATAATCAGTATAAAACCGTTAGCTCACATTCTAGATATTATAAAGATAGCAAGGGCACAAACACACACATAAGTACACAACACACACATCATGCTCATACACATACAATATGATTCTTATCTTCTCTTTTTAAGTCATTCCATTACAAGTTTCATTCGTTTTAAGTGTGACACGAGAGTCTTGTAACTCTCGCCTCTATCCCCGTGTAACCAACAGGAGTGTGGCGGAGCTCAAACCGTATACCACGTGGAGTAGCGAAGAAGCTCGCCCGTATACCATGTATGGCCTAGTCGCAGAGAACCTCTCAGCCTCCCTCGAGAGCTGGGCAGTGATGTCACCGCCCGATAATAACAAACAATGGGTCAAATATATATAACCAAGTTGTACTCATCCGGTTTCAGGATTATAAACAAAGATAAAGCACACACCACCATCACATATCCAAATAATGCGTAAAAGCGAGCTAAGTAAGTCCGTAGACTTACCTCGTCCAAAATCTAGGCAAATAACCGACCTCACTTCCCGTAAGAATACAACCAAGGCTTGTGCAAGACAAGGCACGATAATCAACAACTACTCACGCAAGCTAGAAGTCCTTAGACTTCTAGTCCTATATACTCTTACAAGATCATACACTCTCATAATCTAGGATACACTCCTAGCCCATGTTTTGCTTCTCTCCGGTGGTTGCAGTGGTGGCAAGTGGCTTCCCTCTGCGGGACTCAACAGAAAAAAAAAAAGAAGATTGAGAGAAGCAGGTAAATAGAGAGGTGAGTGCAGGGAGGTGGGGACCAAGACGGCAGTCCGATTCCGTGACTGTTAACGAGAGGGCGAGAGATGGTTGTTAGAGGCTGCCGGTGAGGTTTGAGTGAGGTGGCCGGAAGGAGAGAGGTTGCAGCGAGAGTTCGATAGTGGTGGTCAAGGGGAAGAACATACGAGTTTGCTCCATTCTAGAGGGCAGAGGAGAAGCAACCTGGGGAAGGAAGAGGTGAAGAGGTACGTGAACGAGGCTGGTCACGAGGTGGTGAAGCAAGGGAATCGAGGGGTCGGTTTGCAAAGAGAGGCCAGGCTAGGGGCCGACAATCATGGTGTCGTGCACAGAAAAAAGAAGGAACTAAAGAAGCAGTGAAAAAAAAAGAAATAAATAAATAAATGAAAATAAGAAAAGAAAAAAGTATCATATAACTAGATCAAAATTAATCGGAACAGAATTTTCGGATCGGGAAAATTTTCCTAACTTTCCTCGTAAAAAAAATACAGGGAAAAAAATATGTGGATCGAATATATATAAATTAACTCGCGTTATATACCTTAAAATACAAAAACCATTCTCGCAATTTATTTCCCGAGATTATATGATAGTTTAAACATGGGTAATAAAATATATCGGTGTATGTATACATATATACCCATAGAATTTAATTTACCACGTAAAATACTCGTAAAAATATATAAGCTATTACAATATCGGTAAAAGTATGAGAAATAAATATCGAATACGCGCCTAATAAAACGGGGCGTTATATCAAATCCTCCTAAAAACAAGTTTTGGCCCAAAACTTTCCATACGCCAAACTTCTCGATCCCTAAGGTGGAGGTATAAACTCTCAAACTAGGAAGGCTTAAACCTTCTAATATATACACACGATCTACCCGAGCTACTACCGTAAGATACATCACGTTATAAAGCACATTCCCGCACGGGGAACACACAACATATAACATATAATCACACATGCACATAACTCAACCAAGGGAAGAACTACGTCTAACCCGTTGATTCTATCGATGCTACTAGATTTGCGTAAAACTCAACTAACGATACTACCCTTCGTCTTCTAGTTAGTCTCATCGGATCTACGATGCCACTAACTCCTCAAGACCGGCAAAACTTCTCGAGTCATACTTGTACTTCCTAGATTAATATACACGAAACACCGGGTGAACATTCTCTACTCTTGGCGGCAACGCAAACTTTTAAGACACTTCTGCAACTCGCGCTATGATCTCACAATGGTTCCGATATATCAAAAACTTAACTTCTTTCTCGGGTCTTTCTAAATGCAGCATTTCCATTATTTTCCTTTTGATTTCTCTAACGAAGAAGATCGAACTCCCAATTTACACCGTTGGCTTGGATTCTTGTCAAACCAAACTTTGATGTTATGTTTCCCCAATTCGTGTTGCAATTCCAAGTAACAAAGGAAGTACTTTACTCCATACTACTTCTACTAACAAGACACGTAGGGTATTTCTTTTACATCGCTCCTCACTACTCGATCAAGACCTTGTCTTGAACAATCAGTTGTACACCTCAAACTCATAATACCTCAAGGTAAATCAAAACGGTTGCACCAATGAATCTCCTTCTTAACTCTCCACGACTCAATTGTCCATTTATGTCTACTTGATTGTCATCCGGAGTAGGTTACCATAAAAGGTGTTACAAAACTTCTCTCTTCACATATCTAGTAAAGCTCAACACATCTAAGATAACTTGTAACTCCTTCCATACCTCTCGGGGTTTGCCATCCCGAGACAACTTGTCATACTACTTCTCGCTCTAGTGACTCTGGTTGGTCCAAAATGCCGTATTTGCAATATCTGAGTCTCGAATTCTCAAACGGTGACAACCAAGTCTTAACTTAATATTAGAAGAGACTACCGACCCTTGCAGCTGATCGAGTAGATCTCCTATTCGTTGTAAGGGATACTTGGTTCTTCATTTTATTCTTGCTCGGCTCACTGTAATCGATGTACAAACGGAGATAATCGTCTCTATTTTCGCAAACTGGTGTTCTCCATAGCAACTTCAAATCAAGAGTTTAAGATATATTTAATATGAACTTCAAATCAAGAGTTCAAGATAACATTTGGAGTTCTCCATAACATTTCACTAATTCTAATGAACTCTTATCAATAAGTTCTTGCAATTGCTCCTTCACTTGCTTCAACAACTCATGTCTCTTCACAAGGGCCATTCCATAATGCGCCTTATATATCGGAATTGAGTCGAGCTTGACCTTAGTGGAAAAATCCACATTCTGACGTATTGGGACTCTGTGGTATCTCGGGTTCCGTCTTTTCTTCTCCCGTCATATAACGCAATAACCGACACAACCTTGCCTTAACACTTGACGGGTGGTCATGGTACTAATGATCTACCCCGATCAGTTGGGGTGACGTCCTTCTTACATGTGTATTGATCCATTTTTAGCTACACTGTTGACTTGGTTTTAACTACGTGACTTAAACACGCCTTGAAACAATCGATCTTATCTTCTTCTCTTTCAATGACATCCCAACATATTGGAGGAGTTCTTCATATTCTACATCAGCTTGCCGCAGTGCTTTGAGTAGGTGTAGCACTTACTTCCTTTCCTTATGTAACGTCAATTCGTTTGTAGAGGTTCTCAATCTTTCATATGCTTCTCGTACATTTCATGTTGACATCAACCTTCAAAACTTCGGTATTCTCTTACTCTTGTTGGTCACATTATGCATCTCTTGATATTCTAAGGACAACTTCACAACCGTACTGGCATGCCTCGTGGAGAACGCTAGGCGAAATTCTCAACCACGTCACCGAAACCCAACACATTACTTCTCAAGTTCTAACGTCATAAGCTTAAAGTTTGCAGCGTTACCATGATCCAGATTCTCCGTTCCACGTCACATCTACCATAGCATAACATGCATCCCATTTATATATTGTCCTTACGCTATGTCAACAATAGAAGACTCTCCTACCTCTCTGTCCTTCTAGTTCTTTTTTACCGTGATCCGTGTCGTTCCCCCATATGTCAATCCTATGACCTAAGAAGGTCGCATAGGGTCATTACAATCCCTCCATAGGAAGTCTATTACATTTACTTGGTTTGAACTCCTACAACTCTACTTGATCAGAACATTTATGTTTCCGTGGATACACCTCCTTACTACTTGTAATAACCGAAAATTTTAAACTCCGTTTAATACTAAATTTAACCGGATTCCGATCCGTCAATCTTTACCCAACAATAAAAATAAAATGAGATTTAAATTTTATTATTTTATGTGACCTTAATCCACATAAAATAATAAAATTATGTAATCAGAAATAATTCCGTGCCTTTAAAAATAAAATGAAAAAGAGGTTTTGGGCAAATAACGATCTAGTTATCTTCAACTAGTTAAAAGAGCGGACCAGCCCATTTCTTTTCCGGCCCAGGCTGCTGGATCCGGCCCATTTGCCTTCTTGCCAGCCCACCTAATTAAACCTATCTTAACCCTAAACTAATTAATTAACCTAATCTAATCCTATCTACCCACCACTGTACGCCGCTACCCATCGTTTGAGGAGCGTCTTCTCCCTCCACAACCGCACAGCAGCCACGATGATGTGGTTCTTCAGCCAGCAGCGACCTAGTGCCGCCTTCCCTACAGCCGGAGCGCCGCCACCTCGAGCCAGGCGGAACAGGTACAGCCTCCTTCGCTTCTCTGAACCGATTGACCCTTCCGGCCTTCTCTGTTTCGGACTTACAGCAGTACGGATTCGTACCCAGGCCGTCGCACAGCAGTACGCACCGCCCTCTGCGCCGCCTTCGGTCGACCGCCCAGACGACGCCGCCACCACGCCTTGCCCGCCTTCCCTGTCCACCGGCGACATCAGCCCTAGCAGCGTCTTCCTCGCTTGGCTGTCACTGCGACGACGCCTCCCTCGCCCTTGCTGCCGCCGCCTCGAGCCAGTAGCAACAACGATGGGATTGTTCCGCCATGCCGTCAACCACCAATGCCGCCAAGCTTCCCTCCGCCGCTGCAGTGGGTGAGACCACCTCCCTTCTCCCTCCTTTCTTTCCGCCTTCTTCTCTCGACTCTTGAATTGCTACTCACTGCAGCCTCTCTTCGGCCTGCAGCAGCTCCGCACCGTCGTTTCCGACCACCAGTGAGGACGCCGGACTGCAGCCGGTAAGAGCCTCCTCCGGTCCTTCTTCCTCCTGTCCTGCGAATATAACTGTGAAGGAAATATGTATAAAATCAAGTTTTAATACATGTATATATGTGAGTTAGAATACGTATATATTAGAGAGTGTATACGTATATATATTTGAATTGGAAACATATATAAATTTAATTTGAGTACATATATAAACCATAGATTGGAGGTGGTACGGGTATGCAATAGGGTAGGTTAGTAAGAGTATGTGTGAGCTTATACGAGAGTTGTGTATGCCGAGTATGTACATATACGTGTATATATATATATATATATATATATATATATATATATATATAATATGAAATATGAAATAAAAGTGTACACATAAGTGTTCACATAAGTGTTTTAAAGTCTATTCATGTTTATAGAAGCTTGGAATTTAATGGATATATAATCTTTATATAAGAGTATATTTATAAGCATAAATATAGAATATATAAAATGCGAGTATATATATATAAGTACGAGTTGGGATTTATGAAATTATGTAAAAGAGATATAAATATATATATAAATAAGTTGGGATTTCAGGATTTATATATATAAAGAAACATAAGAATATATATATACTCATGACGTAAGTGTACCTAAATCCGTACAAGATGGGAAATAAAATATGTAGATATATATATGAGTACCGAATAATTACACAACTAAATAAGTGAGTTGAGGAGAAAGGTTAAGGTATATAATACGGTTAATATAGATGGTAACCGGGAAGGAGGAAGAGTGTTATTCTTTTTCGAGTGGATTCAAGTTTGAACTGGTGACCTATAAGTAGCTAACAGAGTGACACAAAGTATGGAAACAAGTTTTAAAAGGAATAAGAAAGTTTAAGAATAAATTTGAGAAGCCTTCGGCTGAGGGTAAAATTGTCTTTAACCGTAAGAACTTGTTCCGTAATTCCTTAGCATGAGGTTGGACATCGGGATGTGATTTTGATACACATGCCTTATTTGACAGGCGTTTGAGTTACCACGAGTACGGACTGTTGGAGACATGTTAGGGTGTATTTTGACTCAGGTAAGTCCTTGCGACTTACTTAGCCAGTTTCTGGATATTAGTTGAGTGATAGTGGTTGTGTGTGCTATTTGCGTGTTTAATAATAATAACTTGCTAGGACGACTGTTATTATTACGTTTAAGGCCCAAGTGTATGTATAACGGGCCGTGACATCACTGCCCAGCTCTGACAGGAGACTGGGAGGTTCTCTATACCCAGACCAGGCAGGTACAAGATGAGATGCATCGGATCCATTCCTGATGGTTACACGGGGGCGGAGGCGAGGTTTGGGAATCCCTCGTGTCACAAAATAAGTATCATTAGAGTGAAAGAGTAACTTAACTCAAGAAAATAAAACGGACTTGTTTGAAAGCATGTTGGGTGTTTATATTTTATGTGTGTGTGTGTGCTACTATGATTCTGCTAATATTTAGATAACTAGCTAACGGTTCCTTTTGTTGTGTTTTTAGATTTACCGCAGGTTAGACTAGCAGTTGAGTGATTCGGAAGTAGTGGTCAGCCGGGTCTCCGTACTCCTTAGAGTGGGGTTGGGGGTTGTGTTTGTCTTTCCTTTCTTTTGGTTAAGACAGTTGTTCGTTTCTTTTGTTTAAGTACTTTAGGCTGCTAGACAGTGTTGCATTCATTACCTTAAAAATACTATTTTTATGAATTTCGGTTTCTTTATTTGTGTCTTATTGCAAGATCCTAGTAATATTGTTGTCCAACTGAGGTCGGAACCCACTGTGAGGTTCTAACCAGTAATGTCCCGAGTTCTGAGAATTCGGGGTGTTTCAACATGGTATCAGAGCTCTAGGTTGGCAACAATGGCACTTGAAATCTTCTGAAAGACCGAATAAGTTAAAGCAGAACCCGAAAAGGGGTCTGAGTTTTAAAAAAGAGAATTTTGGATTTTAAATGCATGCATAGTCTGGTTGGGAATAGAAAAGTACGGCTGACCACCACTACTACCGCGGATCTCAGTTTGCTTAGTATGGACTTTAGGTTTTACTGTAGTTGGACTTTTAGCTTGTTTATAAAGATATGTTATATAGATAGGTATATGCCGAAGATTAGTAGAATTTATAGTTACATTACGCCCTTAATGGAGATAACAGTTTGAGATCCTCATTCAGTTGACACACCTAAGTTTTTGAAGAGTGTCAACGTGAGGATTAGTATGTACATCTTATGTGCATTAGGGTAGACGAACGACGGACAACTCCTTCGAGCTTGTTGAGGAACGTCGAGACGGAAAAGTGAAGACTCAAAGACAACACCCATTACGATGACAAGAAGAGAATCCCGAATCAACTCAACGGGATCAAATGAAGGATATACAAGAGAGTAGTTCCGGAGAAGCAAGAGATGATCGCTAACTAGGGAATTGAGAAAGACAACGGAGAGGCTCTTTCAAGTTGTGTAAAGTGACTTCACAAACAAAGAGGATGACGTCGAAAATTTGCCATAGACATGAAAGTCAAAAGAGAGATATAGTAGCGATCAAGAAAAGAGACATAAAATTTAAGTTCACTGACATACTAGGAAGTGAAAAGTTGATGCCAAAAGCAAGGCGAAATATGATCACTCTCAACAAGCTAATTGCCACCACAATCCAGATTGATAACCGAGACAGTCAAAAGTATGGAAGTCAACATGAGATACATTATCCATCCAAATAGAAAGAATTAAAGGGCTGCAACTTGGAAGCTTACGCATTGCCAGAAAGGGAAAGGTGAATTTCACCAACGTGGAAGTGGAGTGATCTCGTAGAACACAGGAGAATTTTGACATAGACCGTGATACAACAATAACCAGCTTCTGTAAAGGCAACATTACAAGCAACACTCAAGGAAGAAGAGTGTGTGAGAAGAGTATTGGTGAACTCGAGGGACCCCAATAACTTCTCATTCAAAAGGAATTTAAGCTAACAGCACTACAAGTTCATAATAGAGAACCGCAAATAGACGATAACTAAGGTAAAAGAATCACGGAGATGTACCTACAAGCTACCCTAGAAGGATTGAAAAGTCTGTTGATGGAAGAAGAATGATACAACTGGACTCGTAAGAGTATAACAATCTTACAAAAGTATAGATTGTAGGAGGAGATATATTTCACCAAGTATATCAAGTCTCGAAAGAGATAGAAGAAAAGTAAGTCTATGATGTTGTAGAAGGCCAACTACATCCTACTTGGACAACTTAAAAGTTACATGTGCGGGTTAACTGGTTATGGTTAGTTAACCGATAAGAAGAATAACCACAAGGTTATAAAAGAATTTTATCGACATCTAGTGAATTTCTTTCGGAGATCCACGACGAAAATGGTGAAGTTACATCAATACAAGTACTAGTAGCCTGGATGGTAACGTTAAATGAGTCCAATATGATAACTCTAATAATGAAAATTTAAGAGCAGCTCTTGACGGTCGGTAATGACCCTTGATGATAGTAATGGTGTAAAGGGAATTGTTGGGAGTAGTTACTTACTACTGACTACGAAAGATACATATCAGAGTTAGAATGAAGGGATCCCTGTAAAAAGAACTAGAAGACTGAGAGGAAGTAGATGATTGGAAACATGTCCTATGTCTTAACATCCCACACAAGTAAGACTGATGGTGCTCCTTCGAGAAAAAGTAGGGTTAGACTGTCTAGATTGACAGGGGAAAACCCTTGTGATTTAAGATGTGACACAAAATAATTGGAAATTCCGAGGCGGCACGAACATAAGGAGTATGATGTAAAGCCTTGGGGAAATGTGTGGTCGAGTTGTGAGGTGATTGCAGATAGAATCTACAGGTCGACTAAAACAGACATGAAAAGGAGTAAAAGTGAAAGACTAAAGGTTGTTATATGGATCCGGTATCACACCAATAAGATGGTTACCGAAAGGACTAAAGACTGTATTTAAGGAGAAATGGAGGTACTCCATGGAAAATTCAGCTGGACTGATGACCTAAGAGTTGATGAAAGTAATAAGACCAACCAACGCAGTTGTAAAGTGTGTACGAGAAAACTCAAAGGGATCTAACTATCTTACGGGGTGTAAATATCAAAGAAGGTAAAGCGACATGAGTATAATGAAGACATAATAAATGCGATGCGAGAAATTTGATTGGTGGGAAAATCATATGCACCTAATGTGTTGTATACAAATGGTACCATTGGATGTTTAATAACAATCATACCAACGGACTGATGACACTATGATGGATTTAGTGTAAACCAAGTGTATAACTTATCCAGTGAGAAGGAAAGTCAGGTATCAAAATTGCGAGTTATGATAAATTTTAAATAAAGTTTTGAGATGAGGATTTCCTTAGGAAATCTATGCAAGAATACAAAGCAACTGAAGTTCCAACACAGAATGGGTAGTAATGATCAACAGACAGTTAGAGACCGATGCAGAGAAGAAAAATGTATAAGACGAGTCACCTAGTAGAAGAGTTCACAAGACAAGCTTGTAAGACCAAAAGAGATAAAATGTCGACCCGGATATAAGGGTCTAAGGTGCATGGAAGGGATACCTACAATGGAGTGTAAATGCAAATGTAGACTTTACAAGTGTGGAGAGGTTTTAACCTCCTCAAAAATATAGGAATTTGAAAGAAATCGCAATGTCGGTATCAAAGAGTTGAAGCCCTGTAGCGGAAACAATGGAGTATCATGAAGGCAATGTTGCCGGTAACGCCAGCGAAGGAATGTATATATAAGAACGGCCTTGGTAGACTCGAAAGTCCAAGGTAACCCCAATTATCACGGGACCTAAGTCATCAAAACCGACGGTCCGTGCAAGGGGAACTGCAAGGGGATGATAACTAAAATCATCAAAACTACAAAGACCCTTACCAGCTATCGTTGAAGACTTGGAATGACTATTTAGGTCAAGATGAATGACCCAGTTGAGCTCGAGAAGTAGAGTTAGCCTAAGGAAACAGAAGTGTGGAATAGAAAACGAATTAGTAAGGCGTGAAAGGATTAATCGAGCAGATGATGCTCACCAAGAATTTAACGCTAGTATAGGTATGAGAAGAGTAGGTCCGGGATATTGAGATAAGTCAATTATAGAGTGACTGACATAAACTGAGGACGTATAAGTGTTGATTAGTATTGACGAACAGGTACCGTTAAGAAGATATATTAGTGACTGCAAATTTAAGAGATAACTTTACCGATGACTTGGAGGAATTCCCAAGTAGGCAACGACAACTTTCTGGGGTGATCTAAAGATATAGAGATAATCGGTTAGAGGTTGCTTACTAGTTGGTTAAGAACAGTCTACGGGTGAGTAAGAGAGTAAGGATCTGTTTGAGGATGATCTTGATAGTAGTAGAAGAAAAGTATAGGCGGGAGTTGGGTAAATCATGTTGACCCCTTAGAAAGACGCCATTGTGACTAATGGGTGTTACACCAAAAGCGTGGTAGGCCATAAACCACAGATGAAGAAAATCAATGTTAGGTTAACTCTGATTTCAATAAGGAATTAGCGATCTATATGAAAAAGTTCACTTGGGTGTGTGATTTGTTTGGAGTTATATAAATTTTAAAGCTTGACAAAAGTAGGTGAAAACAATTAATTAAGGAACGATCCGATAAGGTCACATTGAGGAAACCGGGTCAAGCGGTTTGTATTATAAAGAGCATTAGGCGACAGAAGTTTAAGATCATTATTTCATAATCGATAGTCGGGAACTTTCGAAAGAAAAAAGTTTTTATGGTTTGGTAGAGTCATCAACAGAGCTGGAGGTAAGTTTAGAAAACCAAAACGTGAGAAAGTACCTATCGAATCCGAGATACGTCATCAACTATGAAGATCAGAAAATTTAGCCGGTTGATGCTTTTGTAGAGTTCCAGTGGTCTAGACGAGGAGCTAATGAGGCTACCTGGGAGATAGAGGAGAATATTAGACGTAGTTATCCCGAGTTCTCTGCGGGGTTAGAGGTTACTCCTGTTTTGACGAGTTAGTACTCGGATGTTGTGTTGTTTGACCCTTTAGGTTTTTATATTGATTTGAGTAGTTATGTTTTAATGTGATGCGTGTCTGAGTATGATGTTTGACTAGTTGCATGTGATTAGGGATATTATCCTAAGTTTCGGGACGAAACTTCTTTTAAGAGGGCACTTATGTAATAACCGAAAATTTTAAACTCCGTTTAATACTAAATTTAACCGGATTCCGATCCGTCAATCTTTACCCAACAATAAAAATAAAATGAGATTTAAATTTTATTATTTTATGTGACCTTAATCCACATAAAATAATAAAATTATGTAATCAGAAATAATTTCGTGCCTTTAAAAATAAAATGAAAAAGAGGTTCCGGGCGAATAACGATCTAGTTATCTTCAACTAGTTAAAAGAGCGGACCAGCCCATTTCTTTTCCGGCCCAGGCTGCTGGATCCGGCCCATTTGCCTTCTTGCCAGCCCACCTAATTAAACCTATCTTAACCCTAAACTAATTAATTAACCTAATCTAATCCTATCTACCCACCACTGTACGCCGCTACCCATCGTCTGAGGAGCGTCTTCTCCCTCCACAACTGCACAGAAGCCACGATGCTGTGGTTCTTCAGCCAGCAGCGACCTAGTGCCGCCTTCCCTACAGCCGGAGTGCCGCCACCTCGAGCCAGGCGGAACAGGTACAGCCTCCTTCGCTTCTTTGAACCGATTTACCCTTCCGGCCTTCTCTGTTTCGGACTTACAGCAGTACGGATTCGTACCCAGGCCGTCGCACAGCAGTACGGACCGCCCTCTGCGCCGCCTTCGGTCGACCGCCCAGACAACGCCGCCACCACGCCTCGCCCGCCTTCCCTGTCCACCGGCGACATCAGCCCTAGCAGCGTCTTCCTCGCTTGGCTGTCACTGCGACGACGCCTCCCTCGCCCTTGCTGCCGCCGCCTCGAGCCAGTAGCAACAACGATGGGATTGTTCCGCCATGCCGTCAACCACCAGTGCCGCCAAGCTTCCCTCCGCCGCTGCAGTGGGTGAGACCGCCTCCCTTCTCCCTCCTTTCTTTCCGCCTTCTTCTCTCGACTCTTGAATTGCTACTCACTGCAGCCTCTCTTCGGCCTGCAACAGCTCCGCACCGTCGTTTCCGACCACCAGTGAGGACGCCGGACTGCAGCCGGTAAGAGCCTCCTCCGGTCCTTCTTCCTCCTGTCCTGCGAGTATAACTGTGAAGGAAATATGTATAAAATCAAGTTTTAATACATGTATATATGTGAGTTAGAATACGTATATATTAGAGAGTGTATACGTATATATATTTGAATTGGAAAACATATATAAATTTAATTTGAGTACATATATAAACCATAGATTGGAGGTGGTACGGGTATGCAATACGGTAGGTTAGTAAGAGTAGGTGTGAGCTTATATGAGAGTTGTGTATGCCGAGTATGTACATATACGTATATATATATATATATAATATGAAATATGAAATAAAAGTGTACACATAAGTGTTCACATAAGTGTTTTAAAGTCTATTCATGTTTATAGAAGCTTGGAATTTAATGGATATATAATCTTTATATAAGAGTATATTTATAAGCATAAATATAGAATATATAAAATGCGAGTATATATATATAAGTACGAGTTGGGATTTATGAAATTATGTAAAAGAGATATAAATATATATATAAATAAGTTGGGATTTCAGGATTTATATATATAAAGAAACATAAGAATATATATATATACTCATGACATAAGTGTACCTAAATCCGTACAAGATGGGAAATAAAATATGTAGATATATATATGAGTACCGAATAATTACACAATTAAATAAGTGAGTTGAGGAGAAAGGTTAAGGTATATAATACGGTTAATATAGATGGTAACCGGGAAGGAGGAAGAGTGTTATTCTTTTTCGAGTGGATTCAAGTTTGAACTGGTGACCTATAAGTAGCTAACAGAGTGACACAAAGTATGGAAACAAGTTTTAAAAGGAATAAGAAAGTTTAAGAATAAATTTGAGAAGCCTTCGGCTGAGGGTAAAATGGTCTTTAACCGTAAGAACTTGTTCCGTAATTCCTTAGCATGAGGTTGGACATCGGGATATGATTTTGATACACATGCCTTATTTGACAAGCGTTTGAGTTACCACGAGTACGGACTGTTGGAGACGTGTTAGAGTGTATTTTGACTCAGGTAAGTCCTTGCGACTTACTTAGCCAAATTCTGGATATTAGTTGAGTGATAGTGGTTGTGTGTGCTATTTGCGTGTTTAATAATAATAACTTGCTAGGACGACTGTTATTATTACGTTTAAGGCCCAAGTGTATGTATAACGGGCCGTGACATCACTGCCCAGCTCTGACAGGAGACTGGGAGGTTCTCTATACCCAGACCAGGCAGGTACAAGGTGAGATGCATCGGATCCATTCCTGATGGTTACACGGGGGCGGAGGCGAGGTTTGGGAATCCCTCGTGTCACAAAATAAGTATCATTAGAGTGAAAGAGTAACTTAACTCAAGATAATAAAACGGACTTGTTTGAAAGCATGTTGGGTGTTTATATTTTATGTGTGTGTGTGTGTGCTACTATGATTCTGCTAATATTTAGATAACTAGCTAACGGTTCCTTTTGTTGTGTTTTTAGATTTACCGCAGGTTAGACCAGCAGCTGAGTGATCCGGAAGTAGTGGTCAGCCGGGTCTCCGTACTCCTTAGAGTGGGGTTGGGGGTTGTGTTTGTCTTTCCTTTCTTTTGGTTAAGACAGTTGTTCGTTTTTTTTGTTTAAGTACTTTAGGCTGCTAGACAGTGTTGCATTCATTACCTTAAAAATACTATTTTTATGAATTTTGGTTTCTTTATTTGTGTCTCAAGATCCTAGTAATATTGTTGTCCAACTGAGGTCGGAACCCACTGTGAGGTTCTAACCAGTAATGTCCCGAGTTCTGAGAATTCGGGGAGTTACAACATGACATTGAATCACCGGAAATACTCCAAGCTCTTGCTAACATTCCTTTATAATCCACACTCTAGGTTACTCTTTCCATGTTACCCTTCTCGTGAAGGCTACCCCTCGGGGTACTTTGCCTTAAACTTCGCTAGCTCATACTACACTCCATGCTTCTCTCTTATAGGATAAATATTACTTCTTGGTCCATTTTGTGTCTTATGTCCCACTTTTACATGCTTAACTACTCTTTCATCATGTCCTACAAGTGCACCTTCTTAATATTATGACCTTATTTAGCGTCCACTTTGTTAGCATGAAATATGACTATATTTTAGGCACTTGTTTTAGTTGTTTTTCCCTCTTTATAGTGTTCTTAGATATGAGTTTGAAGCAATTGTGAGCTAGTTCACCCACTTTGTCGATATCGAGATCTACACTAGCTTCGTTTTGTTTTTAGGTAAATAAAGCTTGGATTGGAGCAAAATGAGGAAGGAAAGGAGTGTTTGACCATGCTTGATGGCAAGGAGATGCATTGGAAAGGCTAAGGAAGGAGCATGGCTGAAGGATGTCACGAAACAAAGGCAAAAACAAGGAGTTTGAAGAACCACGCCCTGAATTACGGCCGTGGAGGAGGATTTTGAAGTCCACGCTCTAAATTACGGCCGTGGACCTAGCAACATGATCGTGGAAGTGAGTCTGGAACACAATAGAGAGTTATACGGTCTAAACCACGGCCGTGGAAATCATATTGTGCCGTAATCTAGTTCCACGCCCTGAATTACGGTCGTGGAAAGTTGTTCATGACCGTGATTTTGGGGATCCTGTGACGTGTCATATTTGCCACATCAGCTACGTCATTGGGCTTTCTCGTAACCCTACCTCGCTCTATAAAAAGGCATGAGAAAGGAGTTTTCGGGATCCTCGCTTATCGCTTCTTAGCGCCGCATAGAGTTTGGAGATGAGCTTAAGGTTTCATTTCAACCTTAAGGATTGGAGATTCGTGAAGGACGTATTTTCGGAAATTGTGTACTTTTGGAGATATCTTAGGGTTTTCATTGAAGGGCGGATTGACATCCCGTTCTTTGTGACTTCTCTAGATCTTTGTGAGGGTTTCTATTCCTATTCTTCTCAATTCATAAAGATACTACTTTGTGTTTGGATTTCGAGATTGACTTTGAGTTTTATTTGAGTTTACGAGGGTTTTCATCTTTCATTCTTCTTAATTTGATTATTGATATCATAATGATGATTATTGGCTAAAACCCTTTAGCAATTCTAAGGTAAAGGGTTGATAGTTGTGGCTTAGATAATGATAGATCGATCGTAATTTGATTGGACCCTGAGAGTGTGAGAAATATCGTCGACGCCCTAAATCACGGGCTGTTCTTTGTTTCCACGGACGTGATTCTCAAGATCTAGCCGTGATTTCCCCTGGTTTACGAACTTTTCTTTTGCTTTGATCCGTCTGGATATTTTTTGTTCATAAAAGAAAAGCTTTCTTGTAGTTCCGCTTTTTGCTCAAAAATGAAGAAAGACTTGTAGGAAATCACAGGTTGGTCTAACCAAGAAAGGTTTGGGAATAAGGCTTTCTCATTCAGCGCAGTTGCAGCCTAATAGAGATAGATAAAGGGCAAAGCGTTGTTCACATTGCATCAACTGTGTTTGTTGACTTTAACTATACTTAGAGAATTCAAAAAAGATTTGCTTTAACCTAGTCTTGGCTTGCCTTTCCTAGGTAGTAGTGAGACTCAACATCCTCTATTTCGGTTTCGAGTGTCACAACCTTAACCGCTTTAGTTTATCTTTGATTCCTTGGGTTTGGGCACGGGTATTTAAGATTAACTCTTACCTTTAGATCCTTTCTATATTGCAGCCTCAACAACCTTTATGAAGAGAGTCTTTGGGTTAGACATATAGGGTTTTGGAACTTCATCGTACATTACCTTACTTTAGTATACCTTTGCTATTCTCAACTCTGTCCTTATATATATAGTATATCTTGAATCGATTGCCACAATTTGATATCCGGATCTCTAGGGTTGTTGTTTTCCCAATTATTTGCAAAGCTTCTACACTTTTGATTGCTCGATTACATGAAACTGATTTTGTTTCACCAATTCCTTGAGTTCGATACTCTGGAATACTTGCTTATTTGCGCCAATCCGTACACTGCGGGTTCGCTTGCTTTTATTCTAGTTTTATAAATTAAAATTTATTTGCACACACGCTTTTGGGCGAACTAGTTTTTGGCGCCGTTGCCGGGGAGTTGGTTTAGACCAATTCCGGTTTCCGGTTGTCGAGCTTGGGAGCTTTTGCTCTTGTTATTTGATATCTCTTTGTGAGTGATTTTTGCAGATTCTTTAGGTATATGCGAAAGACTAGATCTACCAAATATCTAGTTCCTTTCGATCCAGAACTTGAGAAAACTTTAAGAAGAAAGTTGAAAGAGAAAAAGATGGCCGAGAACAATGAAAGAAATATCCAAGTTGAGTTGGATGAAGCTCAACTTCAACTTAAGTTGAGTGAGAAAGCTCGTTTGGACGAGTTAACGAGTCATCAATTCCAAATTGATGAACTCAAAGCTATGATGCTGGACATGAAGTTGGAGTTGAATGATACTAAGAAGAAGAAGGTCAAGAAACCAACTAAGTCAATTAGAGTTGAATCATCCGACGATGAGGATGAGGATATGCCACCACTTGAGGATATTGATCCGGTGATTCACCCCGTTCGCAACAACCCAAGACCACCGGTTGTTCCTCGCATTCCCGCTGGAGATGTGAGAGTTGCTAATGTAGGGGATGAACCACGAACTCTAGGGCAAAGGATGGATCCAATTTAGCAACCACGCCGTTTAGGTGTGAATTTCGGAGCTGAGGACATCCAGGAATTCAGTTTTAGCCCGCAAGTTATCACCATGGTTCGCCAAAGTCAATTTGGTGGAACTAGTGGTGAATCTCCAAACCAACATTTGCAGAATTTTGAGATTCTCATGGAGACATTGAAGCCGAAGAGGGCTACTAACAACAACTACAAGATCAAGCCATTCTTCTTTTCTTTGAAGGACAAGGCTCTATCTTGGTATCAAGCTCTTCCACCAGAAAGCTTACCACATGGGAGGATCTATCTTCGGAGTTCCTCACCAAGTTCTTTCCGCCATCTAGAACGGCGGAATTGAGAGGTAAAATTAATGCATTTTCTATGAAAGCTAACGAAAGTTTGTTTCGGTCATGGAAAGATTTCAGGACCTCTTATTGGATTGCCCATACAATGGCATTTCAAAGCTGGAGCTATTGAAGATTTACTGCAAGGGGTTGGATGTGGACACACAATTCAACCTCCAATATCTCTCTTGTGGTACACTCATGGACATAAGAGAGGATGACGCTTGGGACTTCATTGAGAAGCAAGCCCAAGTGATTGAGAAGTATTCCCACCGGAAGGTAGAGCCGGGAGTCAAGCTAACACAAGTTGCACAAACTCAAATATTCTCCCTCAACACCGAAATCAAGGAGTTGAAGAAAATCATTAGAGCTGGCCTTCAAAAGCCAAAGGAGCAAGATGTTGGCAACTTAGGCAACAACAACAACAACAACAACAACCACCAAGGAAATAGGAACAACAACCGGAACAACAACTGGAACAACAACAATTGGAATAACAACAACAACAACAACCAAAATTCCAACAACAATTGGCGTTCCAACCAACAACAAAACTCCGGTAATTCCTATCCAAATTTTGGAAATTCACTAACATCTCCCTCTTCTTCTACCCCTTTGAAAAGCAAGGGCAAACATCAAATGGTTCAAACAATTCGTGATGATATCCTCTCATACGGGTCTGGGTCTAACCATCTCAACCTTATTTCCCGCCCTGACGGGTCCTTCTCTACCTCGACTTCCTACACCCTCTTCAGAACCCCTTCGCTTCAACCTAACACCACCCCGATCATTTATATCTAGTGTGACCTCCATATCCCTACATGTAGTTTCATTGTCTGGATTGAAAGCCACCAAAGACTCCCAATACTCATCAAGCTTCTCAATTGGAACATCATTGATGATGACTCTTGTAAGATTTGTCGGAAGCACCCCGAGGACGAGGATCACCTCTGGAGCAAATGCAATTACACTTGCCTTGTGCTCGACATTATCTCCCGTTGGACTAGAATACCATATCCCTACCCTTACTCCCTCAGCCTATGGACTTGGCTCAACACCCAAACCACCCCCAAGCGCTCTCTCATCTCTAGCATTAGAACCTCCTTGATCACTGTCTTCATATACTTCACCTGGAAGGCCAGGAATGAGATCATATACAATAACAACTTTACTTCGGCTTCTACGTGCGCCAACAATGCCATTCTTGCCATAAAAAACTTCACTACTCATCATTGGAAGGGTCATTCCTCCGACTCTCTTATGTGGGCTAACATGCTCGGTATCCACCTAATGTAGTCTTCTATGTAATCTCCTAGTGTTGTCTCTATCCCTGTCTCTTTACTCATGATGTAACGTTGGTTCTTCTGGGTCGAGTCGACCTATCATGTACATTCTCCTTGTATTTCTATACACAATAATTTTCAAAAAAAAAAAAACACAATTAACCACATCAATGAATTCAGTTTTTACATAAGCAAGAAAACCAGAGAAGATTTTATGAATCGGTAATTTGTCTCCCATGAGAAGCGTCCAAGTAGTGAGTAAAATCATCAACCACAATAAATAAATATCTAGTAACACACATAGATCTAGTATGATACAGACCCAAAATATCAATATGAAGTAGGGCAAAAGCATGAGACGCATAAGATGTACAGTGTTGGAAAGGTAATTTATGTTGTTTATCAACTACACAACTATCACAATCAAGATTAGAATGTGATAAATCAAAGGTGTAATGACTATTTCATACTCTTAAGAATCTCCTCCCAAAGTTCCTTGGAAAAATCCATGAATGCAAAGTTCTCTACAACGTTGTTCTTCATGAAATGTATGATCCAACAACGGATCATGTAATCTGCACGGGTCCATCACGTAGATTTCTACTCATCATCTATGTCCTTGCTACAAGATCCAATGATGAAGTCTAGATTAAATTTAGCCCCAAGTGCAATCTGAATGCTCCGTTTCCATTCCGAAAAATTGGATCAATCGAGCAAGACAAATACCAATTGCATTCTTGGAGTGTCCAATGGTGCAAGATACAATGGATTTGTTGAATTTCCTGGTAGAGTATGCTCAGTATTCCTTGCAAAGGATCATCGGTACTTCTACGATTAACCATGTAATCGCGAAGAATGTGATCGAAATTAAAATAGAAAGATTGTAGTGGATAGTTCTTATAATCGGAATTATTAACAAGGAAGAATTGTTTTTGTAGTCGAAATAGTCTTGTCGGAATAACATTCGGTCAGAATGCCCAAGTTAAAAAATCCACGTCAGAGTTCTCGTCGTTGAAATACCCCACTTCGAAATGTCCTAGGACAACCAATCAAAAATACCATTATTAGAATCCCCTAGACAAAATTTTGAACATGAAATTTTCTGAACTAGTCATAACTCTTCTATTTAGGAAATGCTAACAAATACATATTGACATATTAAGAGAGCATCTACCAAGTCAGAGTTCTCGTCGTTGAAATACCTCACTGGTCCTGATGTGGTCACTGCTATCAGTGATTTCCTCACTAATAGTAAACTTCTCAAAAGTGTCAATCATGCCTACATTTCCCTCATTCGTAAAATCCCTAACCCTACCTCTCCTTCTGATTTTAGACCTATCTCTTGTTGTAACACAATCTATAAGACCATTGCCAAATGTCTTGCTAATCGGATCAAGCCCATGCTTCCCAACCTTATTGACAAAGCTCAGAATGCCTTTATCCCGGGACGTAAACTTCAACATAACATCCTTGTTTGTCAGGAGATCCTACTCCATTATGGAAGGAAAAATTCCCCTCCAGGTTGTACTTTGAAAATTGACTTTCGAAAAGCCTACGATTCACTCAGTTGGAGCTTCCTTCATGGCTGTCTCAAGCACCTTCTCTTCCCCTCAAAATTCATCTCTCTCATCATGGCCTGTATTACCTCCCAAACCTATTCCATCTCGTGTAATGGAGAGCTTCGTGGTTTCTTTCATGATAAACGCGGTCTTGGTCAAGGTGATCCTCTTTTCCCATATTTATTTTTCATCGCTCTTGATTACCTCTCTCGTATGCTCTCCAATCTCACTAACTTGACAGGTTTTAGTTTCCACCACAAATGTCAAGCCCCACAAGTTACTCACCTTGCTTTTACTGATGACCTAGTGATTTTTTGCAAAGCGGACTTGTCTTCTGTTACCCATGTTACGCAGGTGCTAAGGGACTTTGCTGCCATCTCTGGTCTTCATGTCAACTTCTCCAAATCTACCATTTACTTCTCTGGATCCAACGTCCACAATGCTACTCAGATTTCCAACGCTTCAGGCCTCCCTATTGGCACTCTACCGCTCATCTACCTCCGTATCCCTGTAGGCTCCAAATGCCTTAACTCTGCAGACTACTCCCCTCTTTTGGAGAAGATTATAAGAAAAATTTCTTCCTGGGCTTCCATCAACCTCTCTTACGCTGGCAGAGTTGAGCTTATCCGCTCCATTCTCTATGGTATCCATTCTTTCTGGTGCCGTATTGTCTTTCTTCCATCCAACATCCTTCACAAAATTCAGAGTATGCTTAGAGCCTTCCTTTGGTCGGGTTGTAGCTCTTCCTCTCGTTGCCTCATTGCCTGGGACAATGTCTGCAGACCACACTCTGAAGGTGGTCTCAACTTCAAAGAGCTGTTGACATGGAACCACGCCTGCCTTGCTCAATTCATCTTTGACCTTGATGTTTCTATACCCTCCATCTGGACCTTTTGGGCTCATTCGAACCTTCTTAGATCCCAATCCATCTAGGACACCCATGCTTACCCCTCTTACAGTCATTTTTGGAAGCAACTCCTCTTACTTAGGGATATTATTTCCAGCTCCGGTTTCTCTTCATCCGGATTGTTCAAGCCATCCAAACTCTATGACTCCTTGAGATCCAAAGGTCCCATCTTACATTGGGGCTCTGATAACATGATTTATGATCTAGTTTTAGACACTCATTTAGATAGATTTCTCACTCATTCATGCATGGTTTAGCACTAGTTCACGACGTTTTGCACCCAATTCACGTATTTTGTCGAGATAGACGTCTACTCGGACTTTTGCTTGCTTTGTAGGTATTTTGGGAGATTTAAGAGCCTAATCGATACATCCGAGGATCATTCCTCGAGATGACACACTTCCGGACTCATTGGAATGCAAGCTAAGGGCTAAGGAGGACTCATGGAACCTTGCCAACACAAGCCATGCACCAAATCATGACTTAACGAGCCTAGAAGAAGACCCTGGACCAAACCACGGTCTAGACCCTTTCCACGGCCGTGGAATATGCCCGTGGTTCCTACCAGGACCACATTGACAGCTGGCCACGATCTCTTCCATTGCTCTTGCATCTTAGTGGGTATTTAAAGGATTTTGCAGGCTGTAATTGGGGATCTCTCTCCTCTCTTTTGACCTACCTTTCTTCCCCAAAACATTTGGCCATTGTTGCCTCTCTTCCAAGCACCCATTAGGGGTGTTCTTGGAAGAGATTAGTATAGATTCTCGTTTTAGAGTGAGATTAGAGTGGATTCGAGTGAAGCTTCCATTGTTGTCAAGTTGGATTTGCTCTTGGAGCCTTGTAAGGATTTGGTAATTTCTATTCTATGCTTTTAATGTCTTTTCTTTGGATTGTTCTTCATCATTTGACCATGACTTGCAAGCATGTTTTATTTGTGGAGATTGATCTTGAAATGAATGTTGTCGGCTAGATAGGTTGCGATTCTAGAGTAAGGAAAGAAGGGCTATGGCTAGAAGCATGATAGGATGAACTTAGATTTTTACCCTTGGATGACTTGTGTTGTTGAAATCCTAGTGTTTGTTGAGTTTAATTTAGCTTAGGATCACCTAATGCTATCAACCTAAGTGAGGGAAGAGATCTACCCGATGATTTCCGATCTTAGATACCTAAGATGACAAACCCTAGGTAGTGGTGAGCCTCACAAGCCGCCATTGGACTAAGTGTGCTAGGATAGTTGACAAGGACTTCCCTTTCCGAGACTTACCCGGTAAGGATAGGTTAGACCCCTAGGTAACAATCCGGTTTGTGTAGAATTCCTATCCTTAGGTTCTTAGAGACTTACCCGGTGATGAGACCTTAGGAATGGACAAGTGGACCATGAGACCTACCCGGTAATTGATCCCAATTTAGAAACGTTAAATCCCGACATATCATAGTTAATCCGAGAAATGAATAGATAGCTTGAGTCTATGCCATAACCGGACCTCCAAACTCTAGAATCCGCTTTGTTACTTCCATTTTCCTATCTCTTGTTTTAGTGTGTGTTTGTGTTGCTTGATTGTGTTCGTATACTTGTGATCTTGTTTGATCACCCAAAACCCTCCAAAAACATTGTGTTTTCCATTTTCTTTATTCCTCATCTTATTTTAGTCTAGATTCACACTATTTTCGATCAATCGAATGACTTAGTTTCACCTCAGTCCTTGAGTTCGACCTCGGAATACTTTCCTTTCTACAAAACGACCCGTACACTGCGGGTTTCGCTAGGTAGTTTAGGATTTAGTTCGAGTTATAAATGTAAAACTTTTTGTGCTATTTCCTAGCGTAACAAGTTTTTGGCGCCGTTGCCGGGGACTAGGTTAAGATTAGGTCATTTGCCTTTGATTGTTTTTAGTGTTTATCTTTCTTGTTACTTTTGATCTTGTGTTGTTTTTGTCTTTGCCTTTTCATGTTTGCCATGGACGGATTGTACCTCCAAGACGACCTTGACAACATGGAGTATGAGGAGTGGATGAAAGGCCAAGATCTAGGACCTCTCCATGATGAGTTTGAGTATTGGGAGGAGTTCAATGTCTATCATGAGTCCCATGATCAAGCTCACATGATTACATTACCTCATGAGGAACCTCACCATCAACTTCATGAAGATCGATTGGAATCAATGCTAGAGAAAATGTTGAGAAAGATGGATGATCTAGAAAGCAACCTTGCTTCCATTTCTAGTTCCCACATGGAGCTTAAAGCGGAAGTATGTCATCAAGAGGAGGTTCACTATGAGGAGATCCAAAGATTGCCCGATTCAACCATAACCAATAGAAGCCTTGAGGAAGAGTTGAATGAAGCTCGAGAGCAATTGTGGCTAAGGGATTTGGCCCTGAAGGAAGCAAGGAGATTGAATACCGAGAGAGAAGAACAAGTGAGGAGGGAGATCGAGGAGATTAGGAATGCTCTTATGCTAAGAGATCCTACCATTCTTCAAGGTTCACCTCCGTCTCCTTCACCGTTAGAGGAGTGCAACGAAGTATTCTCATCCCCGGACATCCTTGCCATCAACCCCGGAACCATACATGAAGAGCCCACTTGGAACGGATGCGACAGAGTGAACCACGGCCGTGGAGGACAAACCACGACCGTGGGAGGCTACAGAGGAAACCACGGCCGTGGAGTACAAACCACGACCGTGGAAGGGTCTGTGGTGGTCCATCCTAAGCCAATCTCAGCTCCCTCCGACCCTTTCTTGCTTGCCCGGAGTACGCACGAAGATTGGAGCCCCTTTCCTAAGGATTCTCCATCATTGAATGAAGAAAGCAAGCATGATGGATCCATGATGGTTATGAAGTACTTCGATGAAGGATTCTTTCCAAGAATCGGCTTTCCTCGGATCATAGAGGATGAGGATGACAAGCATTTCACCGGAGTGACCGCGGAGTATAAATTGCCTAAGTATGGGGTGACACCTATGGTTGCAACTCTATACTATCATCAAGGAAGCGGTGATGAAGGAGTCTACTACTCACCGGTGAAAAGAGAACTCAAAGCTTATTTAGGCATCAAGTGGCCCTTGCTTGTCATCATGGATTCCGGGAAAAGATGGTTGCTTGGACTCTTCAAGCAAACCATGGTATTCGAGGTGGATTAACATATCCACGGAGTTTGGTCAAGCTAATGACCTAAAAGAAGCGCTTAATGGGAGGCAACCCATTGGTACAACTCTTTCCCTTTTCTCTTTTGTTTTTGCTTTTCTTTTTGCTTTTGTGTGTTTTTGTGTTTTGTGTTTGTGGTAGATTTTAGGTAATGAGGAAGCCTTGCAAGGCGAGTTGAAGACGATGATTCCGTTTTCAAACATGGGTGGAGCGGACGTGAGGCTTGGACGGCTTGAGGTGTCTTGTTAGATGGAAGAGCTCCCATCTCACATATGCCTTGGCACGGGTCTCGACGCCGGAATGATTATGAAGAGCTCTCTACCATGCTTGATAGATCGTCCATCACCACCACTCCACACGAGTTCATCCTAAATACCGAAGCAAACCATTTTACATTGTGAGAACCTTCTTTCACTCTCTTTACTTGAATACCACATTGGGGACAATGTGTTTCTAAGTATGGGGTGGGGTTTGCATGATCCTTTGCATGATGAGCATCTAGGGTAGTTTAACATTTTCACATGTCTTGCATTGCACATATTCATTTCGAAAATTCAAAAAAAAATCAGAAAATTTAAAACTTTTTGTGCTTTCTAGGCTTGGATATGACCCTAATGATGAACCTTGTCTTGTGGATTGGCTATGGATGGCCTTGTGTGTTTAATTGATGATGCATATGTGGACTTGAAATACTTATCTTGAATTCCATGAATGACTTGTGATGATGATGCTTGCCTTGATTTAATTGAGGATTGAAAGTCGAAATTACATGATAGTTCTTGCACATCAATTAGGAGTGATTAAGGCAATTCATCTTCCTCTACTTCTCATCTTGATCATGTTGCTTGAGCACCTCAATTGAGATAAATTTGACCTCTTTTGACCCATCCGGGAATAGGAGCATGTTAGTGTGTTGATGTGTGTGAAAAGCAAGTGTGGGGTGAAGTTGTTGATGAAAGGAATGTCATGAATGAAGTGCTGAAATTGTTGTGAAAGTGTAGCCAAAAATATAGGTTTGGGGACGTTGGCTTAAATGACAAGTAACTCGGTACACTTCACATAATCGGGTGTTGGTGCCTTGCCAAAGTCAAATAAACCAATAGTCCTAACGAGCTTTGGTATGTGTGCCCGGTGTGGATGCACCTCAAAAAATAGAAAAAGCCCGAGGATGGCTAATCACCAAGGTTTCGGCTTTTGTACACCAATGCCATTGTCTCAAAAATAAGTGAAAGAAAAAGAAAGAAAAGAAAATGAAGAAAAATATACACTTGAGGGAAGTTGATAAGAAATGTGAAGTTGTGGTTGTTTAGTTCCTTTCCCGGATTAGCATCACATAGCCTAGAAAATTCCCACCTAATCACAACGTTTCTTGGCCTTCTATTTTACAAGTCCTTTTTACCTACTTGCATGTGTGTAAGACTAAGTGATTTAGATTGGATATACTCATGATTATCTTGACTTCTTCATCTTTACATTTCATTGCATGCTATCAAGTTAAGTGTAATTGTCTTTCCATGTTTTCATTTATTTGATACATAATTGCTTGTCCATTGCCATGAAACATGACTATGAAGGTGATCCAATATTAGAAGCACAACTCCAAAAAGATTTTGCCAATTTCTGCATACATAAATCATGTCATCTTGTAGTCTATAGTTGAGAATTTGCTCGGGGACGAGCAAACCTTAAGTATGGGGTATTTTGATAACACGATTTATGATCTAGTTTTAGACACTCATTTAGATAGATTTCTCACTCATTCATGCATGGTTTAGCACTAGTTCACGACGTTTTGCACCCAATTCACGTATTTTGTCGAGATAGACGTCTACTCGGACTTTTGCTTGCTTTGTAGGTATTTTGGGAGATTTAAGAGCCTAATCGATACATCCGAGGATCATTCCTCGAGATGACACACTTCCGGACTCATTGGAATGGAAGCTAAGGGCTAAGGAGGACTCATGGAACCTTGCCAACACAAGCCATGCACCAAATCATGACTTAACGAGCCTAGAAGAAGACCCTGGACCAAACCACGGTCTAGACCCTTTCCACGGCCGTGGAATATGCCCGTGGTTCCTACCAGGACCACATTGGCAGCTGGCCACGATCTCTTCCATTGCTCTTGCATCTTAGTGGGTATTTAAAGGATTTTGCAGGCTGTAATTGGGGATCTCTCTCCTCTCTTTTGACCTACCTTTCTTCCCCAAAACATTTGGCCATTGTTGCCTCTCTTCCAAGCACCCATTAGGGGTGTTCTTGGAAGAGATTAGTATAGATTCTCGTTTTAGAGTGAGATTAGAGTGGATTCGAGTGAAGCTTCCATTGTTGTCAAGTTGGATTTGCTCTTGGAGCCTTGTAAGGATTTGGTAATTTCTATTCTATGCTTTTAATGTCTTTTCTTTGGATTGTTCTTCATCATTTGACCATGACTTGCAAGCATGATTTATTTGTGGAGATTGATCTTGAAATGAATGTTGTCGGCTAGATAGGTTGCGATTCTAGAGTAAGGAAAGAAGGGCTATGGCTAGAAGCATGATAGGATGAACTTAGATTTTTACCCTTGGATGACTTGTGTTGTTGAAATCCTAGTGTTTGTTGAGTTTAATTTAGCTTAGGATCACCTAATGCTATCAACCTAAGTGAGGGAAGAGATCTACCCGATGATTTCCGATCTTAGATACCTAAGATGACAAACCCTAGGTAGTGGTGAGCCTCACAAGCCGCCATTGGACTAAGTGTGCTAGGATAGTTGACTAGGACTTCCCTTTCCGAGACTTACCCGGTAAGGATAGGTTAGACCCCTAGGTAACAATCCGGTTTGTGTAGAATTCCTATCCTTAGGTTCTTAGAGACTTACCCGGTGATGAGACCTTAGGAATGGACTAGTGGACTGTAATATCCGAAAATTTTATTCTTGATAAATTCCGAGTCAAACTGAATGTTGACCGGTTTGGACCGCTTTCCCTTTTAGTTCAAGACATATGAGTGATTCGGCCACGACCTATAGTCTTTAACATCCTATTCGTTCCCTCCTTCCTTCTTACCACCTTAGGTGATACTTAGTAACCTTTGTCATCTAAAAACATTATTGTATCGTGTATGCATATTTATATATATATCAATTATATACAACCCATCATATTTTGAGATAATTCTATGAAACCCCATCCAAGTTGCCTTGTTCAAACTAAACGGCCATCAAGGTAGCCCAATTGGGCCCATTTAGACAGGCCAGCTAGGCAGTTAACTTCAGCAGCAACCCTTGGAGCCTTATTATAAAAGCCCTAATAGCCTAATTTTACTCTCTTCAGACGTCTCCTTCAAGCCACATTAAACGCGTTTGCTTCTTCCTTTATTTTAGCGGAAGATAGCGGATCATATAACCGCCAGATTCCTTACCTTCTTTACACCGATCTTAGCCCTAATCGATCTCCTTCCTTCCTAATCCACTTGTTTTCATTCCTCATTTTGAATCTAGACGCTCCTCCTTCTTGTACATGATTTCCTCTCCTTCATCGAGACCATCGCCGCCTTGCAGTCACAACCCATGTTTCATGATTCTCCACATCCATTTTCGATCAAGGCTGTCAAGCCTAACGTTGTGCCGCTCTTCATCAAACTTGCAACAATGACCACGCCCTGTTTCAATATCGTGATTACTACAGTCCCCTAGCGCTATGTTCATAACCTCTAGACTCCAATGTATATTGCCCTTGTAATAGACGAGCTCTCCTCGCGTGGCACAACAACAGACAAACGAGCCTCCTCCCATGGTCGCCGCAGCAGACAGACGAGCCTTCGATCTGCAACCGGGCGAACAACAGCAACCAGCGGCGGCCATCTTCCTTTTTGGCGAACTGACTATAACCACCAACGAGAGACCCGTCCTCTAATAGCCTCGCTTGTCTTTCTCTTCTCCAAAAAAAACGGGACAAGTCCATGCTACATATGTCGCCATTCTTCTCATTGCGGAGCAGCCGAGGTCATGCCTTCCGTTGTAAGCTTAGATCTGGACTACACCATCTCACCGTCAATGCATCGTGTATGGAGAGTATGCAGCGGCAACAACGTCGACTGTGAGCAATAACATCGGGAAGCCTTCCTCCTTGCACGTTGCATTTGAGAGCGAGTTCGGATGGAAAAAAAATTCATCTCTAACGTCCTTTCTCTCCCTCCAGGATAGATCAAGCCTAATTGTAAGTCTTGCTAACTTCCTGCCAGTTTTATACAAAAAAAAAAAAAAAAAGAAGGGATTCTTAGGATAGATTAGAGCAAGGAGTTGTTAAGTAGTTTGGAATGATCAACTAAGAAAGATGATTCCACAGTAACCCAAGTATTATGACGCAGGAGACTACAAATTTGGAGTTTAGTACGTAAAGGTTGATTTTCGATGGTGAATTAAGTTTGGACTTTTGTTTTAGTACTAAGGGATTAAAGGAGATTTATTAGGATTCAAAGTGGCGTTAGATTAATTTGTGTTAAGTAAAGGATACTAGATTATGCTAGTTTTAGCATATAAATATGCAACATCTACGTGACCTCTTCTCAAAGTATAGGAAATAAGAAGTCGGTTGGCCGATTGTTATACACCAATATAAGAATATTGTGAGTGGGTTGTTAGTGTATGTATTTGGGTTCTTATATATTTGGAGGTTATGATGAAGGTTTTAATTTCCATTTAAATAAATTGTTGATATATAGCGGGGAAGGATGGCCGAGTGCATGGGTCACGTTTGCCGAATCGAGACAGTTGAGATTATACTCATACGGGATCAAGTATTATAGTTAACTGGATTTTGACGCGATACAGGTAAGTCCTTGTGACTTACTTAGCTGGTCTCTGGATATTAGTTGGGTGATGATGGTTGTGTGTGTACAATGTGTGTTATAATAAAAATAACTTGCTAGGACGACCGTGGTTATATCGTGTTAAGGCCCAAGTGTATGTATAACGGGCCGTGACATCACTGCCCAGCTCTGCCAGGAGACTGGGAGGTTCTCTATACCCAGACCATCCAGGTACACGGTGAGATGCATCGGATCCACTCCTGATGGGTACACGGGGGCGGAGGCGAGGTTTGGGAATCCCTCGTGTCACAAAATAAGTATCATTAGTAAGAGTGAATGACTTAAATGAAGATAATAAATGGATTGTTTGAAAGCATGATGAGTGTTTACTTTTGCTATGTGTGTGTGTGCTATTATTACTCTTCTAATGTTTAGATAGCTAGCTAATGGTTGTTGTGTTGTGTTTTTAGATTTACCGCAGGTTAGAGCAGCAGCTGAGTGATCCGGAAGTAGTGGTCAGCCGGGTCTCCGTACTCCTTAGAGTGGGGGGTTTGGTTGTTGTTTTGTTGTCCTTTTCTCTTGTTAAGACAATTAGTCTTTTTCGTTGTTTAAGTATTATAGGCTGTTTGACGTTGTTGCATTCATTCCTTTAAAAATACTATTTCATGAATTTCGGTTTTTCTTATTTTTGTCTTGTTGCAAGATCCTCGTAATATTGTTGTCAAACTAAGGTCGGGGCCCATTGTGAGGTCCTAACCAGTAGCTCCCTAAGTTCTGAGAATTTGGGGCGTTACAACATGGTATCAGAGCTCTAGGTTGGCAACAATGGCACTTGAAATCTTCTAAAGGCCGAATAAGTAAATAAATAGAACCCGAGAGGGGTCTGACTGTTCAAAGAAATTTTAGTTTTAAAATCAAATGCATAGTCGGGATGGGATAGAAAGTACGGATGACTACCACTACCTCCGCGGATCTCAACAACTCTGTATTATTAGAAATATTATGTTGACATAGTTTTTTTTTATTATAAAGATACGTTATATAGCTAAATATAGGTAGTATGTTAGTAGCATAATAGTTATACTATGTTCTTAGATGAGATAACAAAATAAGATCCTCACTCCGTTGACACACCTAAGCAGATTCTGAAGGGTCTCAACGTGAGGATAAGTATGCTCAACGTATGAGTATTACATTAGGCGAACATGCGGACAACTCTTTCGAACCCTTTGAGGAACGTCGAAGCGGAAAAGGGTAAAGACTCCAAGACAACACCAACGGCAATGGCAACCAGAGAAGAAAGGACCTCGAGTCAAAGCAATAGAATCAAGTGAAGAATATACATGAGAGTAGTTCCGGAGAAGCAATGGATGATCGTCAATTAGGAAATTTGGGAGCGGCAACTCAGAGGCTCTTTCAAGTTGTGTAAAAGGAACATTACAAACAAAGAGGATGACATCGGAAATAGTCATAAGCACGAAAGTCAAAGGGATATATAGTAGCGATCCAGACAAGAGACAGAGAATTTAAGCTCCCTAACGGGCTAGAAGGTGCAATTTTGATGCCGGTAATCAGGACGGAATATGACCACTCTTGACAATCAACACCAAAGTCAACATGGAGGAAGAGTAGCTTTCTATAAGACAAGTTAGTTACAACAAAGATAGTGATGCAGATATCAAAATGATAAAATCCAGAAAGCAGAGTCAAAAGAATCACTATAAAGGCAACATTATAATTCAACCCCAACTAAGTAAGGAGAGTGTATGAGAATGATCTTGGCGTACTCAACGGCACACAATAACTTTCATCTCACAAAGAGACTTAAGTTATCAACACCAACGATTTACATCGGAGAACCGCAAGCAGTTGATGACTAAAGTAAAAGGAATCGCGAAGATGCATTTACGAGCTATCAGGGGAGATTTGATGAGTCCGTTGACGGCTGATGAATGATACAGCTAAACTCGGAATAAGTATAGTGGTCTTATAGGGAGAAAGAGAAGTGTAGATTATAGAAGAAATAAAATATTATAAACGGAGAAACTGGAGGAGATAGATTTTTATCAGGTATATCAAACTTCAAAAGAGGTATAAGAAAAGTACGTCTATAATCTCGTAGAAGGTTAACAACAGACTAATTTGTTACAAATGAGACTTTACACATGCGAGTTAACTAGTGGTGACTGGTTGACAGATAAGAAGAATAACCACAGAGTTACAAAATTATTTTTATTGACATGTGGAGAAATCCTGAAAGAAATCAACTGCGACAACTGTGAAGTCAAATCAATACGAGTGCTAGTAAAACTGATTAAGTACAAGTCAATAACTCTAATTAAAATTTTTAGAGGAAGAGTTGACGGTCAGAAGTGACCCCTTATATCACTAATGGTATAAAGAGAATTGTTGTGAGCAGTTTCTTACCTAGGCTAAGGAAAAACTTTATAGATCACAGTTAGTACAAATGGATTCGTATAAGAACTAGAGGAGTAAGATGAAGCAGATGATTTTGACCAAATCCTACGTCAGTCCGGACAGAAGGTACTTAGTATTCCACACAAATGAGATTGATGGTCCTCCTTCAAGAAAAAGTTGGGATCAATTTTCTAGAATGACAGAGGAAGCCTTTGTGAATAAAGATGCGACACAGAATAATTGGAAGTATAAAGGCGCTACAAACATAGAAAGTATGATTTAATGCCTTTGTGAAATGTCTTATCGAGTTGTAAGGTGATTGTAGATGGAATCAACTTCTTTGTTGGAACGAACATAAGAAAGAGTATAGTTGAATAACTAAAGTTGTTATGCGGATCATGTATTACCCAAATAATATGATTACCGTAAAGTGTTTATACAAGAGTTTAATGAGAAGCGGTGGTACTCCAATAAAAATTCAAGCTAACCCTGACAACAAAAAAATATGTAGATAGAGGAGTAGTAGTGAGACTGCATACAAAGGGTGTGCTAGAAGTCCATTATCAACTGATGACAAAAGAGTTGGTGAAAGTAATAAGACCAATCGACGTGATCCGTAAAGCGTGTACGACAAAACTCATAGGAATTTAACTATCCTACTAGGTGTAAAAATTTCAAGAAGGTAAAACGACATGAGTATAAGGACAACATGATAAATGCGAGTCGAGAAATTTGATTTTTGAGAAAACCATATGCATCGGATGTTTATTATACAAATGGTACCGGTAGATGTTTAATATGAGTCATATTATCGGACCAATAACACTATGATTGATAAAGTGTAAACCAAGCGAATAGCTTAACTAGTGAGAAGGAAAGTCATGTTTCAAAAGGCGGGTCTTGCTAGATTAAATAAAGTATTGAGATGAGGATGCATTTATGGAATCTATGCAAGAGTACAACGTAACTAAGGTTTCAACATTGATTGAGTAAAAATGATCAATTGACAGCAGAAGACCGATTCGGATAAGGAAAATGTTACAAGATGAGTTATCCACTAGAACAATTCACAAGACAAGCATGATAGACCATCATGTGGTTGGTATTATTGTCTCGATATAGACTTGTTACCATACCTCGAGAATTTGGAGCTAATTGAAAACTCCATATCAAGATAGTAAATAGATCAAGGTAAGGACTTGTAGGTCAACATGATGTACTCCTACGTTGGTGGTCAAAAGAATTGTTGAAGGATAACCACATTGAGCAGTTCTGGCGAGTAGTAAGTCAAAATCTGATGAGACATAAGTGAATTCCGGGAATGTCTAAAGACGCACGTTCCAATTCTTCAAAGGAGACGTGACCGGTGAGTTATTTTGCTGAGGAGTTATCTAGACCAATTGTGAAACTCCATAGGGGTCAAGGACCATAGTTTCAACAATTATGGACGGTTTATCTCAAGGTTTTGGACCACCAGTACACACGGCCTAGAGTACGAGCTTTCACTTTAAAATAATAAATCATCCCTAGAATAACAATTGGTTTGGGAGGACCTTGCTGTTATTAGAAAGAAATTATGAGCACGTGTTTGGTAGGTCATCCTGACTAACATAGGATGTCATTAGGATTAAAGGGTGACGACAAAGTAATCGGAGTAGCGCAACGGAAGCGTGGAACACCCATGTAACTTGATGTTATGTCAACTATGACCTCAAGTTAAGGAATTATAGATCGATATGAAAATATCCGCTTGGAGTGTGATTTTTTTTTAGTTATACCAAGTTAAAAACCTGATCCAAGGAAGATAAAAATTCATTAATTAAAGGACGATCCGATTGAATCGTATTAGGGAGACCAGACCAAGTGATTGGTCTTACAGAGAGCATTAGGCACTTAGTAAAGTGTCGGGATATATCTAAGATCATTGTTTCATAATTGATAGTCGGGACCTTCCGAAAGGTCAAAAGCAAGTAAAGTCAACAGAATGAATAAATCTTTACAATTTAATTCGGTCAAATCACTAAGAGAGTTGGAAGTGAGTTTAGAAAGGAAATCGTTGATATCTTAAAGTGGATTGAAGAGTCATTTATCGACTACCACTCCTAACCATACTAGAGGGTATACACCTAGTTAAATTTGGGATGATAAAATAAGCAACTTACAAGACTTCACGTGTAGCAGTTAAGAGAATAAATACTGAATCTGAGAGATGTCATCAGCTATAAGAATTGGATAGTTGAGCCAGATCATACTTTTGTGGAGTACCGGTCGCCATTCTGGAGCGTAGTATTAGACGTTTACGGTCTAAGAATATGCCGATGCTCCGGATTTAGTGGTTTATACTAGAGCCGATGAGGCTACATGGGAAAAAGAGATTAGCACTAGGAATAATTACCCTAAATTTTATGCGGATTTATCCGCAACCTCAAGACCAGCGGGTTAGTACGCGGACATTGATTTGTGTGACTTATTTGACTATGGGGTTACTTTTGTATTTAAAAGTTTAATCTTTTATGTGATTTAATTATATGGTCTTTGAGTGATAACTTCATGGTTAAAAAAATTTAACGATGATTTTGTAGAAGAAAGGTTAGATGCTACGGTTATATATATAGAAGGCTTTTACCCGAGTGACGTTCTTTATCCTAAGTTTCGGGACGAAACTTATTTTATGGGAGAAATAATGTAATATCCGAAAATTTTATTCTTGATAAATTCCGAGTCAAACTGAATGTTGACCGGTTTGGACCGCTTTCCCTTTTAGTTCAAGACATATGAGTGATTCGGCCACGACCTATAGTCTTTAACATCCTATTCGTTCCCTCCTTCCTTCTTACCACCTTAGGTGATACTTAGTAACCTTTGTCATCTAAAAACATTATTGTATCGTGTATGCATATTTATATATATATATCAATTATATACAACCCATCATATTTTGAGATAATTCTATGAAACCCCATCCAAGTTGCCTTGTTCAAACTAAACGGCCATCAAGGTAGCCCAATTGGGCCCATTTAGACAGGCCAGCTAGGCAGTTAACTTCAGCAGCAACCCTTGGAGCCTTATTATAAAAGCCCTAATAGCCTAATTTTACTCTCTTCAGACGTCTCCTTCAAGCCACATTAAACGCGTTTGCTTCTTCCTTTATTTTAGCGGAAGATAGCGGATCATATAACCGCCAGATTCCTTACCTTCTTTACACCGATCTTAGCCCTAATCGATCTCCTTCCTTCCTAATCCACTTGTTTTCATTCCTCATTTTGAATCTAGACGCTCCTCCTTCTTGTACATGATTTCCCCTCCTTCATCGAGACCATCGCCGCCTTGCAGTCACAACCCATGTTTCATGATTCTCCACATCCATTTTCGATCAAGGCTGTCAAGCCTAACGTTGTGCCGCTCTTCATCAAACTTGCAACAATGACCACGCCCTGTTTCAATATCGTGATTACTACAGTCCCCTAGCGCTATGTTCATAACCTCTAGACTCCAATGTATATTGCCCTTGTAATAGACGAGCTCTCCTCGCGTGGCACAACAACAGACAAACGAGCCTCCTCCCATGGTCGCCGCAGCAGACAGACGAGCCTTCGATCTGCAACCGGGCGAACAACAGCAACCAGCGGCGGCCATCTTCCTTTTTGGCGAACTGACTATAACCACCAACGAGAGACCCGTCCTCTAATAGCCTCGCTTGTCTTTCTCTTCTCCAAAAAAAACGGGACAAGTCCATGCTACATATGTCGCCATTCTTCTCATTGCGGAGCAGCCGAGGTCATGCCTTCCGTTGTAAGCTTAGATCTGGACTACACCATCTCACCGTCAATGCATCGTGTATGGAGAGTATGCAGCGGCAACAACGTCGACTGTGAGCAATAACATCGGGAAGCCTTCCTCCTTGCACGTTGCATTTGAGAGCGAGTTCGGATGGAAAAAAAATTCATCTCTAACGTCCTTTCTCTCCCTCCAGGATAGATCAAGCCTAATTGTAAGTCTTGCTAACTTCCTGCCAGTTTTATACAAAAAAAAAAAAAAAAAAGAAGGGATTCTTAGGATAGATTAGAGCAAGGAGTTGTTAAGTAGTTTGGAATGATCAACTAAGAAAGATGATTCCACAGTAACCCAAGTATTATGACGCAGGAGACTACAAATTTGGAGTTTAGTACGTAAAGGTTGATTTTCGATGGTGAATTAAGTTTGGACTTTTGTTTTAGTACTAAGGGATTAAAGGAGATTTATTAGGATTCAAAGTGGCGTTAGATTAATTTGTGTTAAGTAAAGGATACTAGATTATGCTAGTTTTAGCATATAAATATGCAACATCTACGTGACCTCTTCTCAAAGTATAGGAAATAAGAAGTCGGTTGGCCGATTGTTATACACCAATATAAGAATATTGTGAGTGGGTTGTTAGTGTATGTATTTGGGTTCTTATATATTTGGAGGTTATGATGAAGGTTTTAATTTCCATTTAAATAAATTGTTGATATATAGCGGGGAAGGATGGCCGAGTGCATGGGTCACGTTTGCCGAATCGAGACAGTTGAGATTATACTCATACGGGATCAAGTATTATAGTTAACTGGATTTTGACGCGATACAGGTAAGTCCTTGTGACTTACTTAGCTGGTTTCTGGATATTAGTTGGGTGATGATGGTTGTGTGTGTACAATGTGTGTTATAATAAAAATAACTTGCTAGGACGACCGTGGTTATATCGTGTTAAGGCCCAAGTGTATGTATAACGGGTCGTGACATCACTGCCCAGCTCTGCCAGGAGACTGGGAGGTTCTCTATACCCAGACCATCCAGGTACACGGTGAGATGCATCGGATCCACTCTTGATGGGTACACGGGGGCGGAGGCGAGGTTTGGGAATCCCTCGTGTCACAAAATAAGTATCATTAGTAAGAGTGAATGACTTAAATGAAGATAATAAATGGATTGTTTGAAAGCATGATGAGTGTTTACTTTTGCTATGTGTGTGTGTGCTATTATTACTCTTCTACTGTTTAGATAGCTAGCTAATGGTTGTTGTGTTGTGTTTTTAGATTTACCGCAGGTTAGAGCAGCAGCTGAGTGATCCGGAAGTAGTGGTCAGCCGGGTCTCCGTACTCCTTAGAGTGGGGGGTTTGGTTGTTGTTTTGTTGTCCTTTTCTCTTGTTAAGACAATTAGTCTTTTTCGTTGTTTAAGTATTATAGGCTGTTTGACGTTGTTGCATTCATTCCTTTAAAAATACTATTTCATGAATTTCGGTTTTTCTTATTTGTGTCTTGTTGCAAGATCCTCGTAATATTGTTGTCAAACTAAGGTCGGGGCCCATTGTGAGGTCCTAACCAGTAGCTCCCTAAGTTCTGAGAATTTGGGGCGTTACATGGACCATGAGACCTACCCGGTAATTGATCCCAATTTAGAAACGCTAAATCCCGACATATCATAGTTAATCCGAGAAATGAATAGATAGCTTGAGTCTATGCCATAACCGGACCTCCAAACTCTAGAATCCGCTTTGTTACTTCCATTTTCCTATCTCTTGTTTTAGTGTGTGTTTGTGTTGCTTGATTGTGTTCGTATACTTGTGATCTTGTTTGATCACCCAAAACCCTCCAAAAACATTGTGTTTTCCATTTTCTTTATTCCTCATCTTATCTTAGTCTAGATTCACACTATTTTCGATCAATCGAATGACTTAGTTTCACCTCAGTCCTTGAGTTCGACCTCGGAATACTTTCCTTTCTACAAAACGACCCGTACACTGCGGGTTTCGCTAGGTAGTTTAGGATTTAGTTCGAGTTATAAATGTAAAGCTTTTTGTGCTATTTCCTAGCGTAACAGGCTCCATCATCTGGAAGAAGCCTTGCACCCCTAAATGCTCCTTCATCTCTTGGCTCGCCATTCTCAATTGCTTGCCCACCAAAGACAAGCTTTACAATTGGGGCATTATCGATGACGATTGTTGTGTTTTGTGTAACTCCAATTCGCCTGAAAACTACCTCCATCTTTGGGGTTCTTGACCCTTCACGATTAAAGTCTTCTTGGCCATCTTCAAATGGTCCAGCCGGCCGATGGGGGTCTCTCTTATTCAGGATATTTTGCTTCGATCTGTTGTGTGTTCTTCTAGATTGGCTCACAAGAATGTTGCTCAGCTCACCACTACCATCTACTTCATTTGGAGGACTAGAAATGCTAAGATCTACAATAATGTCCCCCCCTTCTACCACCTTTTGTATTAGGAGTATCATTTTTCACCTTGAAACACTACACAATCCCACAATACTCTCTTTCTTTAGATTGTTGCTTGTTTGTGCCTTTTGTATTTTGTTGTATATCCTGCCTTCTCTTCATTTAATTCATTTTTACCTTTTTTTTTTAAAAAAAAAGCATCTCAAAAGAGATTTGCTTTCTCTTTTTTGAAGAGGAGGATTATAGATATTAACTAGTTTAATGTCCGCACCTTGTGCGGGTTTACCTAAAAAAAATTATATATATGTAGTGAATATTAATTAATAGAAAAAAATAATTGTAGGTTAAATTGACTTAAAACGTAAATTTTTTTATATCATTTTAAAAAAGATTTTATAAAAATACGTATACTTTTGAAGAAACAAATTTTTTACCCGCACCTTATTTGGTGTTGTATTTTAATAAAGTATAATTTTTAAATATTTCAAAATTATGGATTGGTAAAAGATAAAATATAAATAAAAATTAGATGTAAACATAAAAATAGAACCGGATACAAAGTTACTAAAATAATCTAGAAAAATGGTAGGATATTATATCAGCAAAAAATATTGGGATTAACTTGATAAATGAGATAAGATAAACTCCGGAGTTACCGATTGGTAAAAAGATTAAAAAAAATACATTTAAGAGATTAGATCGAAATTATCGATTTTAACAATATTGAAGCGATAATATCGAAACTAATTTCAAGAAATTATTGATTTTTATGATATATGATTAGAAAAAATTTTGCCAAGTTTTGTTTCGGAATAATTTCAAATGAGATAAATTATTCTTTTGTATATATAGAGAGAGATTAATTCAAATTTTATCATAGATGTCTAGAATTTAGGGAACAAATACTTTTAAAAAGATATATGAAAATTTTGTTTAATTAATTAGTTGGTTAGTATGTTTTCACTTTATAAATTTGTTATTGAAAAACTAATTTGATTTATAAGTCTGTTCACAAATTAATTAGGTTAGTTAAGTATAATGGTAGTTTTTAATTTATAACTTCGTTAATAGGATAAAAAAAACTACACCATTGAATTTATCTTGTGAAATTCATCTCAAGTTAAAAATTAATTTATAACTCCGTTAATAGAAATGAATTTATACATTAATTAATAAACAATTAATTGCTTTAACATGTTAAGCTTCTATACATCTACTCTTCTAAAAAAATAAAATATGATATATAAAATTCAAAATTATAAAATAAATTCAAAAATTAATTTTTGGAAATTAAAATGTGCCTACATTCTTTTTCGAAAATTATAAAAACAAAATCTAGATATTTTTTTATTATTTTTTTTATATAAATTTTATTTTATTTTAATTAATATTTGACTAAATGGCATAATAATTTATTAGATTAAAGATGATTTGACATGGTGATTGTTTATTAGTTTTAATGATTTTTTTAAAAAAAGATATTATGGCAAATCCGTAAATATCCTATGAAAATAACATAAATAAATAATTAAAAATAAGAAAACAAAAACATTATATATATATATATATATATGTGTGTGTATGTAAGAAGTTCAAAATTAAAAAATTAATTAAAACAAAATTTTCAAAAATTTAAAATAAGAAAACAAAATATAATATATAAAATTCGAAATTATAAAATAAATTCAAAGATTAATTTTTGAAAATTAAAACATGCCTACATTCTTTTTTTGAAAATTATAAAAACAAAATCTAGATATTTTTTTTATTATGTTTTTGATATAAATATTTTTTTATTTTAATTAAAATTTAAGTAAAATTGATGTGGCATAATAATTTGTTAGATTAAAGATGATTTGGCATGGTGATTGTTTATTAGTTTTAATAATTTTTTTATTATAAAAGATATTATGGCAAATCCATAAATATCTTGTGGCAATATCGTAAATAAATAATTAAAAATAAGAAAACAAAAACATTATATATATATATATGTATGTATGAAGTTCAAAATTAAAAAATTAATTAAAATAAACTTTTCAAAATTTTAAAATAAGAAAACAAAATATGATATATAAAATTCTAAATTCTAAATTAATTCAAAAATAAATTTCGAAAATTAAAATGTGCCAACATTGTTTTTTGAAAATTATAAAAACAAAATCTAGATATTTTCTTATTATGTTTTTGATATAAAATTGTTTTTATTTTAATTAATATTTAAGTAAAATTGATGTGGCATAATAATTTATTAGATTAAAGATGATTTGGCATGGTAATTGTTTATTAGTTTTAATGATTTTTTTATTATAAAAGATATTATGGTAAATCTGTAAATATCTTGTGGCAATATCGTAAATAAATTGGGAAAAAGCTGATGTGGCTAGCCTTAATACGTGACATGTGGACGAAGTGGGTTCTGCTTTATTATGATATATAGATTTAAAATCAGGTAGGCGATACTCCATTATCTAAAAAATATAATTTAAATGATCATATTTATATTTTCATAATGGCCTATTAAATAGAACCAAATAAAAAATATATAAATATTTGCTTGATTGCATAATTTTCATTAGTGAATCCGATAGAAACGGTACAACTATTATTAAAAGTTATAAGATAATCATTATAGAAGGTATACAAATGAAAAATAAAATGATTTATAAAAAAAAATTAAACTTCTAATAAATAGTTGTTTAAATTTCTTGAATAATCCAGAATATAAAAATATAAAAAATAGAATGAGATGATTCGCCTAAATTTATCCATTGAATAAAGGGAGAATTTGACATACTAGGCCTTTTTGAATTTTTGTTTAAAAAAGTGTACCCCAAATTGTTTACCATTTTCATATAATAGTAGGTAAAAACTATTAACCCTTCTATTTAGAAAGAAAAAATAAATGATGTTTGTTATTTGTTATATAAGTATAAGTTTTAATTTTTAATTACTGAATTTGTTTTCTTTTATTATTTTTCTTGCCTTTTTTTTATTTATTTTTTATTTTATTTTTTATTTTCTGGACAGAATTTCTCATACCGGAATTTCTCATACTAGAATTTTCATACCAGAAATTTCATACTAGAAATTATCATACGAAAAGTTCTTACCAGAAACTTCATACCAGAAATTTCATAACATAATTTTTTCATACCAGAATTTTTTAATACCAGAATTTTTTCATACCATAATTTCTCATACCATAATTGTTTTTGTCCTTTTTTGTTTTTTATAATTTTTTGGTATGAGTTTTTGGGATCAAATTCTTACAAGAAACTCATACTATAATTTTTTTGGTTTTTTTTTTGTCCTTTTTTTATTTATAATTTACATACCGGAATTTACATACCGGAATATTCAACCTACCAAAATATTGTCAAGATAACTAGCATACCAGAAAGATAACTAACATACCAAAATCATAAGACAATACCTTAAGAAATTCAGTTACCAAAGTGAGGAGAATATGTCCTCCTTTCTCGTACCATAAGGCAAAAGATGACTCGAAGTAGCAGCAGACTACCAAATAATAGTGTTTGCCGTTACAGTAATAATTAACATCAAACAAAAACCTCTTACATATGACTCCAAACTAATCGAATCACACCCAACTAAAATCAAACAAATAAAATATGTGACTCCTCATACACCAAATGTTCTACATAAATGAAAAATAATTATATTGCTCCGTACAAACTAAACAAAACAAAGGGGCAGAGAATATCATGTAAGCATCATCCAGCACAAATCTAGATAATCAGCAAGTTTTGGTAGGCATATATCAATAGTTTTGCCAATCAACTTAAGTCACAAAGTGATTAATCCCCAAATGCTTTTATAGAAGATCTTGCTGCGAAGAATAGGTACCTTTGAGGAAGTTGAAGAACAATCCGAAGCTAAAACAGTGCTTCTACATGAGATCTTCCCAATCAACAAGCAACTTAGGATTTACATATCAAATTTCATCCCCGTCATGACGAGCATTGGAGAAAAATGAAGAGCATTTGCGTGCACGAGCTCCTGAACCAGAATAAGGTGAATTCATACAGAAGTTCTTAAGCGAGTTTATAATGTTAGGGATCTGAGAGCTCCTGAACCAGAATAAGGAAAAGAGCATTTGCGTGCAAGAGCATTTGAGAGATTTAGGGTTGTGGATCTGAGTAAGGGCAATTAGTAACGATGTGATTTGTCGGGTGATCACATGTAGAAAGAAAACCCAAGGCCACCCCAGACTGCGAAACTTCAACCGAGACGGCCGACGTTCATACGGACGCCTTGTACGCCTCCGGAAAATCGCTCGCCCTTGGGGGAAGAGTAGGTACCTTTGAGGAAGTGGAAGAACGATCCGCCAACAGCTCCCATGGCGAAAGCACCGCCGACATTGTCAAGGATCCTGTCCGGACATGGCTCTCGAGAAGTCTTTGGGGTTCCATGGAAGCGAACTTGGAAAAGGCGGAGAGGGGAGGAGAAGACCAGGTGGTTGTAATGGGATGAGAATTAGGGATTTCGTTTGGAGAACAACTCCGGACAATTTTTTTTTATTATTCAACAGTAAAAAAATAATTAGGGGTACACTTATTTAATAAGAACATAAAAAAGCCTATTTACTATATAAGAAACCCAATACAGCCTAGTTAGCTAATTAGCCCTTGAATAAATAAAAAGTTGTAATTTTTTTTGAATTCTTTCTTTTGAGTTATTTCTCCATTTCCAACAAATATGCTAAAACAAAGTTTTCTGAAATCGTTTACTATGTTTAATGCTTATAATTAATTTATTCATCTTATTTTATTAAAAAACAAAATAATTAACTACTTTTAACAAACGACTTGATATGATTTACTTATAAGGAATTGTTTCAAACTCATATGAGTTTAAAAGTATATATATATATAAATATATATATAGATATTATTGTCCAATTTGGTATAATTTAAGGAAATTTTAAACATGATTCGTCTTCGAAATACCAATAATATATTTAAGAAAAGATAATAATCGATATTTTTGCGTTTGATTTTGTCGATATTACTTCATTTTTGGAAAGCGAAAACCGTGTCGCTCATGACTAATGCATGTTAAATTACCTCTAATGGCCATTTACGTCTTTCATCAAGTTTTTGATTTCATAATAACTAGTTTAGAACCCGTGCCTTGCACGGGTATTTATAAAATATATTAATTTTGAGTAAATTGATAATATACGTCGAGTATTAATTACCATATAATTATTGAATGTATAGTATATAGACAATACTTAGGTGGTTGACTCGTATTCAATTATATACCCAACGTCCATAATCGCCCGGAGAGATTTGGGGAGATTAATATTAATTTGATTACTTTTCTTATCTTCTACCGATATGGTTTCGAAAAACAAAAACTTACCAATATAAATTTCATAAAAAATAATAGTCGCCAGTTTAGATTAAAAACTTATATAGTTTTCCATAAGCAAAATAGAATATACGGACTTTAAAAGAAATATACATATAGAGAGAGATTTATTTTTTACGGAGTTTGAAATTTAAAAATAAACAAAATTCATTCAGCAATTGATAACAATTGAAATTTTTAGATAAATTAGAAAGGATATTTTGGCAAAAATTACAATCGGATTGATTTTGAAAGAGACACAAAACCTAGTTCATCAAACAAACAATTACACTTCAACTTAGTCAAAAGGCCAAGAAAATGTATGATTTGTTTAATCTTCAAAACCTCTATTTATACAAGTTATCAAACTATCACTCTTACTTGATAATCTATGTAGGATTGAAAATAGTTAGCAAACCACAAAAATTATGTCAACGAACCACAAAGTAGTAGACCAATGACCCACAAACCAGATCATTAATCCGTTATGAATAAAAATTATACTTTAACTTAGCCAAAATGTCAATAAATGTATGATTTGCATAATCTTCTGTAACACCCCGAATCCGCGGGACTCGGGATGTCACATTGGGCTAGGATCTCACAATGGCTCCTGACCCTAGCCTGACAACAAGTTCACTGGTCCTTACAACATGGCACTGACAGATATAAAACAAATACATAAAACAGTATAAATTGTACAACCCAAAGTAAACAACAACATAGCCGAGTATATAAAACGACAACCTCACACAGGAGGTACAAAAGAACATCCTCACGAAGGAGGGGAACACAACAAACCCAAACCAACCACCTAATGTACAAGAGTCCTCGGCCTGTCACCCTGCCAGATCACTCAGCAACGCCTAACCTGTAAACATCTACAACACGGTATGAAACCGTTAGCTAACCATACATATATGAGGTAATGCATAAGCACAAACACAATCATGAAAGATAAACACCTCAGCATGCTATCACACATTTACCCATTTATTATCTTTATATAATAACCATTCACTCAAAAACCGTATATATATAGATAGATGAAAGTATGTGACACGAGGACCGATACATCCCCGCCTCTGAGTACAATGTCCAGCTGTACGAGTATCGGTCACACAATCCGTGTACCCTATGGGAGTGGATTGCGCCCTTCCTGTAAACCAGTCTGGCCCGACATCAGAGAACCTCCCAGACTTCACGGCGGGATGAAAGGGAAAGGTTATCACAGCCACGCAGTGGGGCAGTCAATAGAACATAGGTCGATAAAAACGACAACTCATGCTATCATAGCAAACATATAAAGCACACACCACTCATGCAAACACCCAATATAGGGATGGTAGCTAAGTAAGTCCTACGGACTTACCTCAACCTCGTACAAACTCAACCACGATCACCTCTACACTGGAGGGACAACACGGCCTATAAACAAGGTATAAAGAGATGTGACATCTCTTATCAAGCAAAGGGTCACACCTAGACCCAAAGGGATCCATAGGGATCATATACATCCTATAACCTCGAATAATATGCTAAACCTTAAAGCCACATTAGGGCATATATCCAACTCATGATACCATCATCAAACTAAAATCCCATAATTACTAGAATAATGTAACGAGCATAACGGAAATTTCAATTATCCATTTTAACCAATTTAAGCTCAATTTATACTAACCCGCAATACGGAAAACGAATAAATTCATAACTTATTCGTTACTAACCCGATATACGAACCGGAAGAAGGTACGGACTCCTTGCGATACGGGGAGTAAGAGCACGGTATAAAACCTTATGTTTGATGACTTGCGGTGGTCCGTCGGCGTTCCGATAGCGGTAAAGGGAAGCATTGCCAAAAAGCTAACAAACGGGAAATAGATTTGTACCAAGATGAAGAGAACAAGATAAGGGACTCGTTGGTACAAACGGATTTGAAAATGGATCAAAGATGGAGGATGTAGAAGAGATTGAAGGAGGGTCGAATGTTTCGCTTCTTCACTCGCTTTCTTTTATCTGTAAGTAATTGTAAGTAACTGAATTGCAATTGAAATTGGGATAGGAAGAAGATACTGCAACTGCCTCTCTGCAATATATATCAACATACACTTATATATAATATATATATATATATATATATATATATATATATATATATATATATATATATATATATATATATATTATATATGTAGGTACATGTAAGAAGCTTCTGACGCTTCTTCTTTTGCTTTTGATTTATATATATATATATATATATATATATATATATATATATATATATATATATATATATATATATATATATATATATATATATATATATATATATATAGAGTATAGATCCTATGAGAACACCCCCTAACGTGAGAACATGAGAACAAATTCGTAATTATTATTAATTTGTTACGAATGTGTCATATCGTTTAATGTATTATTCGTAGTTATTGTTGGTTGTGTGGATTATTCGTAATTATTGTTGGATTCCTAATTATTATTCGTAATTATTATTATTTTTGATATCTGCTCTAAATCTCAACCCTTAATACTCATATTCAACGGTGTACGATTGTTCTCATGTTCTCACGTTAGGGGTGTTCTCATGGGAACCACACCCTATATATATATATATATATATATATATATATATATATATATATATATATATATATATATATATATATATTATAATGATGTTTATCTAACACATTTAATTAAAACGCGGTTATAATTTCCGGTCTTTAAATTTTATCAAATTGGAATAGAAATTTCGGAATCTTATCGGGATAGTTAATCCATAACTATCTCGAAAAAGGGCATTCCTAAGCCGCATTTCTTAACCGCTAAGAATCGGAATAGCGACTCTTTTGGCCGTTTTGCCTTTCCATATTATTTCATATCTAGGACATATCCGATGTCCTGATCATTTCTCTCAGCTGTATTTTTATTAATTGGAGCCCCAAATGCTCCAAATAACACCGGAGGGTAAAAATAATTACCCGGGGGAAAAAGTAAAAATTTCCCCAAACGTCCAAAATTACGCTAGGAACATAACGGTGGGACTCTTACTCATCACTTGCGAAGTATTCGCGAGTTATATGTTAATTACTATCAACGATTAAGTTAATCAACATTAATTAGAATTCGAAATCCTAAATATTACATCACACACCCCTTAAAAAAAAGTTTCGACCCGAAACTTGAACAATTCCCAAATCCTCTCGGACCCATACGCCGAGGTATAACTCTCACTCTTTCTATCGGAGGTATCACATCTCCGTTCAAAATATCACAACCTATAACAATCTATAACCTCAAGTATAAACATGGAGGAATCATCATCTCCAGGAAACAGGGCATAACGCTACCCAAAGGCGTAGAGGAATCACGTCTCTCGCCATACCACATCACAAGGCATAGAGGAAGCACATCTCTAGTCAAAACATATCACAGGCATAGAGGAAATACATCTCTAGCCAACCCATAAACATATATATCGCATGGAGGAATCACATCTCCACTGAACTATATCCATCAAGGTAGCATGGAGGAAAGAACCATCTCCAGCTTAATCCTAATCCCACTCAAATAGTATGAAGGAAAGAACCATCTCCAGCTATAAATATGATCATACTCGGGTAGCGTGGAGGAAGTAATCATCTCCAGCTATAACATACATCACGCTAGCACATCAAGATCTACTAAGATCATAAATCACATCACAACTAGCATGGAATAACATATCAAGGCATATAAGCACATAAGCAAAACATTCATCAAGATAGCACTAAGATATACTCGTGCTCCCACAAATGGGTATGTCCTAACATATACTTTGGATAGTCCCTCAGGGCACTATCCTCAGTCTCTCACATAGCCTCTTCAGGTCTTCATCTCGACCATCATATCCTCAATATGGGAATGTCTTTCGAATGCAAGCGTTTCATATCTCATTCCAAGAATGTAATCGAATGCTCAACAAAAGTATGGTTGGACTCAACCATCTCCAGCTTAATCCTAATCCCACTCAAATAGTATGAAGGAAAGAACCATCTCCAGCTATAAATATGATCATACTCGGGTAGCGTGGAGGAAGTAATCATCTCCAGCTATAACATACATCACGCTAGCACATCAAGATCTACTAAGATCATAAATCACATCACAACTAGCATGGAATAACATATCAAGGCATATAAGCACATAAGCAAAACATTCATCAAGATAGCACTAAGATATACTCGTGCTCCCACAAATGGGTATGTCCTAACATATACTTTGGATAGTCCCTCAGGGCACTATCCTCAGTCTCTCACATAGCCTCTTCAGGTCTTCATCTCGACCATCATATCCTCAATATGGGAATGTCTTTCGAATGCAAGCGTTTCATATCTCATTCCAAGAATGTAATCGAATGCTCAACAAAAGTATGGTTGGACTCAACCACCAAATCATCGTAACTCACAAGGTGTCTCGAGTCTGGTATATACTTCCTCAGTTGAGACATATGAAACACTGGGTGAATATCCTCTAATCTCAGAGGCAAAGCTAAACATCATGTTGCCTTCACAAAACTGATCAAGATCTCAAGTAACCGACATATTGGAAACTCAGTTCCCCTTTCCATAATAACACAACTAACGTCTCACAGTTGAGATACCTCCAGCCGGACATGAACTCTCACTTGAACTTTAGAGGTTAACACCTCTTGTCTACACACACAATCTGGCGACTATGTAGAGCCAACACTCTTCCTTTAATCATCGTTACTCGAACTATAAAATCCTAAGTCTGGTCAGGTGTTATTCCACTTCTACTGCTAGATCACATCTAGCATAAGGATATACAACATCTATGTTTATATATTGACTCATAGGGTCATCCCAAAAAGATGCACGTCCTTTATTGTTATATAATAAACTCATTAATGGAAGATAATATAACCATCCATGTTTCCCATTCAACTTACAACTTATAATAGATCTTTAAGATCTAGATGATCCTCTCTAACTGAGCATCTATCAAGGGGTGAAGTGTAGTCATGAGGTACATACTCGTCCCCAAAGCAGTCTGATTTGCTGCCCAAAATCTCAAAGTAAAAGCATTCATCTCGATCAGAAATGATCGTTCTCGGTATACCATGGAGTCTCACTATTTGTCTAGTGTACTCCTCAGCCAATTCATTCACTAGCCACGTCCTTCTGATAGAAATGAAACGTGCCGGTTTCATTAATTTGTTACCAACAATCCAGATAACATAAACCTTCTACTGGGTCACAATCCCATAACAAAGTCCATAGATATGTTCTCCCAATTTCTACTACTACACTGGTAGTGGGTGGGGCTTATCTCTAGATCGGAAATACTCTATCTGGACCTGCTGACAGGTCACACACTATATCACAAATCTGGTAATATCGGCTTCATACAATATAATCGTCTCATCTCGTGGTACATCTTACTCGTACCTGAATGTACTGAATAAGGCGTACAGTGGGTATACCGTAATATTCTTTGTCTCCATCTGCATCAGCAGGTACACAAAAGTGGGCATGACTCTTCATCAGTCCATCTACTCCCATGGAGAACTATGGTGCCTCAGCACGAGACATCCTTTCTCTAAACCTTGTCAAGGCCGGGCAGGTCTCCTGCTTTTGTTGGACCTCATCCAACAGACCAGGTAGAACCTCTAAGGCATAATTGGGTATCCTCATCAAGGAACTGATTGTCCAACTCTAGCCAAGCTAGATCTCTCTAAAGTTGAGGTTGAACTATCAGTCTCACAATCATCTTCTCTTGGAGCGTCTTTCCATTCAAGTTATCGGCGACAACATTCAACTTCTCTAAATGATATGGAATCTTCTAGTCAAAGTCTTGATCAACTTAAGCTCTTAACACTGGCGGTTATTCAACCCCTTTTGTATAAAATATACTTCAAATTTCTATGATCTATAGAAATCTGACATGAAGATCACACCGGTACGGTCTTCAAAACTTAAAGGCTTGAACTACCACTAGTAACTCTAAATCATGAGTCGGGTAGTTCTCATCATACGTTCTCAGCTGTAAACACACATATCAATAACCCTACTCCTCTGTAGTAATACACTTCTCAGACTTAGCTGGGATGTATCACCGTAAATCACGGGATCCCAAAAATCTTCTAACTACAACAGAATGGAAGCAAAGGTCAAACGCCTCCTCAACTCTTCAGAACATAGACACACTGCTTTCATCACGTAGTTATGGTGGTCTTCTGAAAAGACTCGCAAATGAATACGTAAGCATATAAAATCCTTCGTCAAAGCATTGGTAGCAATCGGCTGAGTCGAGAAAACTACGTATTCCTTAATGTTTATCAGTATCTCCCATGTTACAACATACTTAATTCTCGTCAGGTCAACCATGATCCCACTAGCGGAGACAACATGGGCTAAAAAGGCTACCACTGGCATCTCAACTTACACTTAGAGAGCGTAGCATACAACTCTCTATCTCTCGAAATCTGCAGAACGGTCCTCAGACGATCGGTCTACTATTCTCTGCTATGAGAGTATACCGACATGTCATCAATGAAGTCCACCACCAAATAATCAAGGAAGTCGATGAAGATACTTTTCATCAACTCCATAAAAACTACTAAAACATTCGTCAACCCAAATGACATCAATACAAACTCGTAGTGTCCATAACGGGTATGGGATGTTATCTCATACACATATTGCTCTCTCATCCATGACTAGGGATATCTTGAGCACAAAGGAATCTTGAAAACACAATTGCTTCTTGAAGCTTAACTCATCAGGTCGTCAGTACGGAACATGGAACGTACTAGGGTAAAAGAAGCCCGTTTCAGTCAACTTTTCAAGTTATCAGTACAATATCTCAACAAGCACCATATAGTGTGGCTTTCCCATTCAATATTGTATTATACTTCAACTCGATAACAATGTCCACACTCCGCTGAGGTGGCAACTAGACGGTTCAGTAACACGTCTATAAACTCATAAACAACTGGAATACCTTCCATTGTTGGACTATCTCGCTCCTTCATGGTATAACACTAGAAGGCGTCACATCCTTGTGCTATCAGCTCGCTGCTCGTACAGTCCTAATGACAAACCCGTCTCTTCAAAGGTCTTAACCTTAGAAGTCCTCTATTTACCATCTCAGTAAAGACTATAATAGCCTTACTATTAATATCTAACACCGCATGATATCTATTCATCCAATCCATACACATAATGACTTTCTCATGCACCTACGACATGACAAAGAAGTCTACAAGCCATACACAAGTCCCAGAACAAGGGAACAAACACATATCTCGCGGGTACCTCAGACCCCTAACTGGTAATCCTGTAAAGGAAAGTCCACCTTCTACTATATATCAAAGATCAACCATTAACGCATGCATCGAAAGACAAGAAGTGCATAACACTCATAACAAACAAAACTCCAGTAGGTAAACCATTAACGAGAATGGTACCTGTAACAGCTAACTCTCGTAGCTCCACTACATATCATCACTCGATCTCGGATCTATGCTCCTCAAGTATCACTGAGGTCCTCACTATAGCCTCCATTTCCACTCTTTCAACACCGGAAAGAGGAAGGTCTTGCTGGAAAGAAACACTACCGTGATGACAAAAAGGGCCAGATGACCTAACTCACTACAAGTGAAACAAGTTATCACTATCAAAGGGCACACAAAACGCAAATGATCTGGATAGCCACAACTGAAACATAATCATCTCATCCTTGCAACCTGTGCAATTGAAGGGTAACTCGACCTTCGTCGTCCACCTAGAATGATCTCACTCTTGAAGGGAACTTGTAAAGACAATGCCTTGACCTGTCGACAAAACTTCGCTCTATGCCCTGCTTTACCACACGTAAAGCATATGATGGGCGCCTTTGGGCACACAACTTGTCAGTGTCCCAACTTCCACGCAATTAAAACATTGTAGTTCCTTGCTAGTCATCTTCATGGCCAAAGGATCACTAGATTGTCCTGATATTGGACTTGGTTCCCCATTCATCATCTTTGCTTTTCCAGTAACTGATTCAGTCCATTGCTTCTTTCCGGATCTAGAAGCTTCAGTTAATCTCACAATTGTTGGTAAATCCGGTGTGGATCTACCCGCTATCACCGCTTCATATACTTGTTACATATATTCTTGAAACTCGGATCTACTCATGGAGACACAATCAGCCTCTTCAAACTCGTTCTCTGCCATAGGCGAAACAACAGCGGAAACTGGTCCCTAACTTATCACCACTGGAGGAAGAGGGGGTGTACTCCTACCTCATCCCACTACAGATACTACTCTAGTCTGAGTCATCTGTAGGATATACGCACCTAATCTTATAAGGCTATATAAATGCCATAGGTATCGATATGTATATAATACATCCACATAATCCATAGTACACACAGATATATATATACATATCTACGCTGCAGAGATCCATGGCAAAGGTGACGACTTCTCGTACATTCTATCCCAAAACCACACTTAAAACCAAAACCTTTGAAAACGTCAGATCCCATGTGGGCTCTGTTTATTTTACCTATCAAACCTCATTGCAGGTACAAGTGCCATTGTTGTCAACCTGGGCTCTGATACCAACTCTGTAACACCCCGAATCCGTGGGACTCGGGATGTCACATTGAGCTAGGATCTCATAATGGATCCTGACCCTAGCCTGACAACAAGTTCACTAGACCTTACAACATGGCACTGACAGATATAAAACAAATACATAAAACAGTATAAACTGTACAACCCAAAGTAAACAACAACATAGCCGAGTATATAAAACGACAACCTCACACAGGAGGTACAAAAGAACATCCTCACGAAGGAGGGGAACACAACAAACCCAAACCAACCACCTAATGTACGAGAGTCCTCGGCCTGTCACCCTGCCAGATCACTCAGCAACGCCTAACCTGTAAACATCTACAACACGGTATGAAACCGTTAGCTAACCATACATATATGAGGTAATGCATAAGCACAAACACAATCATGAAAGATAAACACCTCAGCATGCTATCACACATTTACCCATTTATTATCTTTATATAATAACCATTCACTCAAAAACCGTATATATATAGATAGATGAAAGTATGTGACACGAGGACCGATACATCCCCGCCTCTGAGTATAATGTCCAGCTGTACGAGTATCGGTCACACAATCCGTGTACCCTATGGGAGTGGATTGTGCCCTTCCTGTAAACTAGTCTGGCCCGACATCAGAGAACCTCCCAGACTCCACGGCGGAATGAAAGGGAAAGGTTATCACAGCCACGCAGTGGGGCAGTCAATAGAACATAGGTCGATAAAAACGACAACTCATGCTATCATAGCAAACATATAAAGCACACACCACTCATGCAAACACCCAATATAGGGATGGTAGCTAAGTAAGTCCTACGGACTTACCTCAACCTCGTACAAACTCAACCACGATCACCTCTACACTGGAGGGACAACACGGCCTATAAACAAGGTATAAAGAGATGTCACATCTCTTATCAAGCAAAGGGTCACACCTAGACCCAAAGGGATCCATAGGGATCATATACATCCTATAACCTCGAATAATATGCTAAACCTTAAAGCCACATCAGGGCATATATCCAACTCATGATACCATCATCAAACTAAAATCCCATAATTACTAGAATAATGTAACGAGCATAACGGAAATTTCAATTATCCATTTTAACCAATTTAAGCTCAATTTATACTAACCCGCAATACGGAAAACGAATAAATTCATAACTTATTCGTTACTAACCCGATATACGAACCGGAAGAAGGTACGGACTCCTTGCGATACGGGGAGTAAGAGCACGGTATAAAACCTTATGTTTGATGACTTGCGGTGGTCCGTCGGCGTTCCGATAGCGGTAAACGGAAGCATTGCCAAAAAGCTAACAAACGGGAAATAGATTTGTACCAAGATGAAGAGAACAAGATAAGGGACTCGTTGGTACAAACGGATTTGAAAATGGATCAAAGATGGAGGATGTAGAAGAGATTGAAGGAGGGTCGAATGTTTCGCTTCTTCACTCGCTTTCTTTTATCTGTAAGTAATTGTAAGTAATTGAATTGCAATTGAAATTGGGATAGGAAGAAGATACTGCAACTGCCTCTCTGCAATATATATCAACATACACTTATATATAATATAATATATATATATATATATATATATATATATATATATATATATATATATATATATTATATGTAGGTACATGTAAGAAGCTTCTGACGCTTCTTCTTTTGCTTTTGATTTATACTAGGGTGGACGCGCGTGCTTCGCACGCGCGCCGTGAGTTTGAAACGTATAATGTATAATCTAATTACAGAATTTGTAAAAAATTTCATTAGAAAAACAGTTTTAATTTTTCGTTTTACTGTGTGAAGGAATCGTGGTTGAACTGCAATGAAGAAAAGAAAAAATACGTAGTAGCACTGTCTTTTTTTTGGTGGGAGTAGTAGCGCTCTATGTTTATGCCACTTGAATATAATGTTTTTGTACAGGAGTAATATATCTTCTATGTACTAAACCAAAAGGAGGTCATTAAGTCTGAAATCTTGAAAAAATTTCTGGAAAAATGGACTTTTATTAGCATCAAATCTAAAATCAACTGGAGACAGCAATTTTAAACTACAACAGCAAACTACAAATTATTGGAACATTAAAACATTCTACTGAGTTTTTGAGATGTTTGTCCTGAGAAGCTTAACCTGTAGATTCGAAAATCAGCTCACTATTGACGGTCCAAAGGTTTGTTCTAGTACATGAACATAAAGGGAATTGTCGGCCAATTATGGTTTCACTCAACGCCAAAGTTCTGAAGATTACAAATCTTAATTAGAGGCTGATTAAATGTTTTTGAAGGGGCAAATAAGAATGATGTTGGAATATTCATTACCCTAAACATGATGTACGTTTTGCAAGATTCTTCATCTTCAGTTAGACTTGCGGATCTTGTTGTGGCTCAACCGGGAGTATTTGACTTCAAATGAAACAAATCTAGTATTAATCAAACAGAAATTGAAGAAAAAGCAAGCTAAAGAAAGGCATTAGTGTACTTAGTTTGTCAAATCTTACTTGACCTGACAATATTAGCTCTATGATTAATGAGTTTGTGATGAGAACACCATTCCACCAAAATTGCTTCCATCATGAAACAAATGAATTGGGACAATAGCTGAAAATCTGATAAATGTTATGTTTATCAAAATAGACCCAAAAATTGGGCCAAAGGGCATGAAGATTGGCTAAACATTTTGTTGCATGTATAAATGCTCAATATTATAACCTTTTTCTTTTTGTTTGGTATTCCTTTTTCTTTTTGCTGATTATCCTGTTCTTCATCATCATCAGAATTTGAGTCAGCCTTCTTCTCTGTTGCATCTTGTCCAACCTCATCTTTTGTCATTGTCCTGTAGAAAAGTACAAAGACAACATTATAAGCATAGTAATGTATCAAAAATAACTTCATAAAAACACATCATCCAAGAACATGACATTAACTTCTGAGTTGCAGGATCAATGAAACTAAATTTCTCCAAAACCTTCTTAAGCTCCTCTAACAACTCATCCTCAAGTTTTGCCTTCTCTAGTACATACTCCACTTTCACTTTGATCTTAGTAATAAAAAAACATTTGTAAAACATACACTATGAAGATATATAACATTCATACATTCAACCAAAATTCACTGTCATTAAGAATGTTGTTTCCCGTCAGTCTTCAATCAACTTCTAAACCCAAAAGTTCTAAATGAAGAAATCATTATTCTTCTGAGTGTAGGATTTTTTTATAAGCACGTGAAAGGAAGGAAGATGACACTGTTGAATAAGAAGAAAATCAGAGTTGTGAGTGTAACAATGAGGAATCAGGATCAAAGTATTTTTAATCCAAATCCCACATCCTAGCATTCTTAAATTCATGCTTTGCAACGATAAATTAGGTGAACCGAAAGGAAAAGAAAATAGAAATAAGGAAGAAGATAAATGAAATGAAAGAAAGAAGCAACGATTCAACCTTGAGCGGGTTGATGTTAGTGGGAATTGTGAGACCGACAAAGGATCAACCGAGAGCATGAAGATTGGCTAAACATGATCACACTAAACTCAGAATGAAAATACTATATGGGGGAAATCTTCAAATCACCTGAAGCATCACATTCATGCAGAAAACTGGAAAAAAAACGAAACACTAAGATACATGAATAAATTACCATACACTACCAAAATCAAAATTGTCAAAATTATTCAGTCTATTCCACAGAATTGTCAATTGAATTTTTGGAAAAAAAGCTGAAAAAAATTTACATGAATTTGAGGTAAAAAAAAAAGCCAACAGTCCATGCTTTCAAATTCAGATATATCCCAATATAAATTGGAAATTTGGGTTTCCCAAATTAGGAACTAAGAATACAACCACAACCCATATGAAAACCACACATCTTAATTTTCACAAGATAAGATGATTTGGACTACTGAAATCATATATAGTAATTCTCTTTTAGGCATTTAATCGAACACCTAAAGTACATGAACTAAGTAAACAATTTCTCGGTTCTTAAATATGAATTAAAGATAAAATAATTTGAAATACTGAAATCATATAAAGGAAGTTGTGCACTTGTATACTGATGTTATGAGGATAGTTGCTTCCTTGAGAAAATGAAAGCATGCAGGCTTGATCAAGAGTGGTATTCATGTTGAATCTCTATTCTCTTTGCATGAGCTTACACAGTTAAATTAGGTAAAGAACTATTGAGCTTAAACATAGTATATATATTTCCTGCTTCTCCATCTCCGATATCTATGGAGCGACTCGACTCCGTCTTCATCTCTTAATTCCATGGAGTGACTCGATACGTGAGGTCTGAAATAATAAAAACCCACAACTGAGATAGAGGGTAAACAAAGGAGAAAGTACAATGAATCCCGGTGTACTTGAAAATCGGAATAGGATGATCCAAAATAAATACTACATATGAATAGAATTCTTTTAAATGTACAGGACTCCATCTGGAAAGGCAAGAGATGAGTACTCAAGAAAAGCACAACAGGGAGACAATGATCACAAAACTAAGAACGTTGACAATATACCCTTTCTTGGTGTTCAATACAGATCCAACAAGTGTGCAATGAAGTTGCTAATAAATTGATACTTGCTTCATTCTCCTTGGTTAAACATATCAAAATTTGCATGATTAATTAGGTTGAATTTTCCCTACAAAAATGATAAATCACCTTGGCAAAATCCTTGGCAGTGCCGGTTTGATCATGACCGTGACCTTATTCTCATCTTCATCGTCATCTTCCGACTCCTTAACAATCTACTTCCGAAACTCAACGGAATTCTTCACCAACCTCTAGCCAAAATCAAGCGGCGAAAGCTTCTTTGTAGTTGGCTCCATTGTTCAAACCTACAAAATATCTACAAATCTCATACTTGCACTATGAAATTCCAACCAAAGGAAAGAGAGAAATTTGAAGAACAAAAATTCAGTAGGGTAAGTCATGGAGAATCGAGACTGAGAGAGGGAGAAGAAAGAAACCTCATTGAAAAATGAGATCGAATCGGCGAGCGGTGCTTTGTGGAGAAGTAAGGAAATCTGTGTCGGAGAAAGAAGCGCGTGTTTTCCGTATTTGCAAAAAAGGCGGCGATCCTGATGGCGGCGATTCATTTGAGTTTCCATCTCGGCTCACTAGCACCGAAGCAATTCCGAAGATTTAGAAGCATGAAAAACAAAGGAATGAAACATCAATTAGTAAAACCCATTACTCACCAAGAAATCGTAGATGCGAGGAAGAGAACCATGCGGTTGATAGGCTTCTTATCCTCCAGAAGTGTGGTGTTGTAGAAGGAGAAGAGGAGGGAAGCCGAAAGAGGCGATTGAATCTTCTTCCTCTACAGTCGGTTGAGGCTAGGGTTTCCTATGGAGACTGAAGACAAAGCGGAAGACAAAGAGACCATGAGGATGATTATCATCAAGCGTGGAAGGATAGCGTGCTGACACGAGAGATGATATGAATCTTACACAATAAGATGAAATTGAGATAAAAAAAATAAACTAAAATAAAATAACAAAGGGTAATATTGGAAATTGACTATTCATTTGACAAACTCTCACTTTTAGTAGAGTAAGGACACGAGAGATGATATGAATCTTACACAATAAGATGAAATTGAGATAAAATTTAAACTAAAATAAAATAACAAAGGGTAATATTGGAAATTGACTATTCATTTGACAAACTCTCACTTTTAGTATAGTAAGGATATATATATATATATATATATATATATATATATATATATATATATATATATATATATATATATATATATATATATATATATATATATATATATATATATATATATATATATATATATATATATATATATATATATATATATATATATATTATAATGATGTTTATCTAACACATTTAATTAAAACGCGGTTATAATTTCCGGTCTTTAAATTTTATCAAATTGGAATAGAAATTTCGGAATCTTATCGGGATAGTTAATCCATAACTATCTCGAAAAAGGGCATTCGTAAGCCGCATTTCTTAACCGCTAAGAATCGGAATAGCGACTCTTTTGGCCGTTTTGCCTTTCCATATTATTTCATATCTAGGACATATCCGATGTCCTGATCATTTCTCTCAACTGTATTTTTATTAATTGGAGCCCCCAAATGCTCCAAATAACACCGGAGGGTAAAAATAATTACCCGGGGGAAAAAGTAAAAATTTCCCCAAACGTCCAAAATTACGCTAGGAACATAACGGTGGGACTCTTACTCATCACTTGCGAAGTATTCGCGAGTTATATGTTAATTACTATCAACGATTAAGTTAATCAACATTAATTAGAATTCGAAATCCTAACTATTACATCTTCAAACCATCTACTTATACAAGTTATCAAACTATCAAACTTACTTGATAATCGATGTGGGATTAAAAATATTAAGCAACCCACAAAACATTAGGTCAACGACCCACAAAGTAGTAAGCCAACGGCCAACAAAGCAGATATTAATCCGTTATGAATAATAGTTATACTTCAACTTAGCCAAACAGACAATAAATGTATAATTTGTTTAATATACAAGCCTTTTATTTATACAATTTATCAAACTATCAGTCTTACTTGATAATCGATGTGAGATTAAATCATTTAACAACCCACAAAATATTAGGTCAACGACCTACAAAACAGTAGGCTAACGACTCACAAAACAAATATTAATCAGTTATAAAAAAAATTTTACACTTCAACTTAGCCAAAAGACCAAGAAATGTTTGATTTGTTTAATCTTCAAACCCTTTATTTATACAAGTTATCAAACTATCAGCCTTACTTGATAATCGATGTGGGATTAAAAATATTTAGCAACCCACAAAACATTAGGTCAACAACCCACAAAGCAGTAGGCCAACGACACAAAAATAGATATTAATCCGTTATGAATAAAAATTATACTTCAACTTAACCAGAAGGCCAAGAATTGTTTGATTTGTTTAATCTCAGCAGAGGAAAGGGTCGTGTTGAAGTCACCCAGGAGGACCTAGGGTTCGTTGGTGATAAGGTGACTGGTACTGATAATGTTGGACCAAAGGGAAGTACGATCATCGGGTTGATTGTGGGCATAAATGAACGTACAATCAAAGTTGGGAGAGGTTGAAGGCGCTTGAGGGGAAATATTGCAGTGAATAAGCTGATCATTTATGAAGGAGGGGGAGAGGTTAAGAGCTAGGGGATCCCACCAAAGCCATATTCGACATTTGGTGTTAGGGGAGACATTAGAGATATGGGACCAATTAGGCATGAGGGGGAGGGGTATCTTGGACAACTTGTCAGCCGAGAGCTTTGTTTCAATAATTGCAATGAGATCCATCCGGTGCTTACGAACCAATTCACTAACAACCTTTTGCTTGTTAGGGTCGTTGAGGCCTCGAATGTTCCAAGAACCGATTTTAGTTGGCATGGGATATTGTGGGAGTAGTGCTAGCATCCTTGATGCTCTCACAAGAAGGTAGAGGGATTGAGTTGAGGTTAGGTGTGAGGGATTGAACATCAAAAGGCTTCGAGATGGGTTGAAGGCCCTCAGAGGCAAGAGGAGAGGATGAGGGGGGAGGGGTTGAGTTGGGACGAGGTTTTGAGGATTGAGAGTGGGTATTTCTGACATGCTAATCTCCGGGGGGGGGGGGGTCAGACTTTTCATAAGGGTTAGGGTTAGAAGGCGAGGATATCATAGTGTTAGGGATGCGGAGATAATCATGTAGCGTAGGAAGAAGAGGGGTGGGGTTTGAAGAAGGGGTTGGTCGGGTCTGCTAGACTTGGCTTGAGCGTTATAAAAGTGTTCCGATCTGCTAGACCTTGATAGAGCATCCTTAGTGTGATCCGATCTGCATCGGTGGCTAAAGATAAGGCATTTAGGGCAATGCTTTGGCAACTAGTCGAATGAAATCTTCTGCGTTACTCTTTTCTCCATCCGGTCATATAAGGACAATCTTACGCAGAAGCGGCTTAGAGGCAAGGATCTCCACCAGGATTTTGGCATGACTAAGTCGGTTATGGTTTGCAGAGCATTGGTCCGTGGGTAAGGAATCTCAATACTAGATCCGATTTTTGTGAGCATGTGGGTGACTAGAATCTGTAGTCGAGGTCGTGGAGTGTAGCCCATATCGGGATGGAGGAGAGGCTCGAGTAGTTAAGCTCCATGCCATGGTACTAACACTTTAGAAGGAGCGAGGTAGAGCCATTTATGATCCAGGGACTACCCAAGAGGATAGAATTTAGGTCGTCTTCGGTAGCAAAATGGAAATCGAAGACTCCATGTTCATTTTGGAGGATCTTGGGCTTAGAGATCGAGTTCCATGCAATGTCAGCAAAGCTAACCATTTTGTTGTAGGCAAGAGGGGAGCCCAACGGAAACCCTATGAGAGTTTGAGACCATTTGGAAGTAGTATCAGCCACATCCTCCCTAAAGAAATGAATGATGCCATTCTCTAGGCCTAGGGAAAAGGTGAGTGGAACGTGGTTCCATGTAGAGCCATATGAAAGGATGTCCTTAAAAGAGACTTTAGGGGGGGCAGCCGAAAAATAGCATTGATTATGGCTCGGGGCAAGCGAAGGCAGACAAGGGGTAGGGTGAGGTGAAGAGTGATTGGAGCATTGATTAGGGTTTGGGGCATGGATGGGAGATGAAGAGTCAGGATGGTCGATGTTCGAGTTGGGAGATGATTAATAAGGGATTGGCACTGGGTCATTGACACTCTGGAGGGGGGGGGGAGATGCAAGCCGGTCTCAACGACAACCATAGGTTGTTTCAAGCAGGAGGAAGAGGGGATGCCTTTCACCGATGTATGAACTGGGAAGAGAGGGGGAAAGCCTCCACCGAGGAGATGGGAGGAGCATGAACGACCGCCTGTTTGGAGAGCCGGATGTTATTAGAGCAAATAAGCTCCTCAAGAACATGTTCAAACAGGCTTGGGGGGCTGAAGGAGAGCCAGGTTTGTGGGAAGGTTTAGGGCAAATGTTGAGTTCAGATAACTTGATCGAGGATTGCTTAGAACGCTTGGATCCCCTCATAATGGAGGAAGGGAGGGTGGGAGGGGTAAGGCGGGCAGCCTCGAAGGGGCGGAGGTCGGCGGGGAGCCTAGCTCCAAGGGAAGTTGTCACCGGCGAGGCTAAATTTTGAGAGCGTTTTTGAGTTATTGACCAGTTATTAATTTTATTCTTAATTGTTCATAACAACCTCTTAACCATTTAGGCTATATTTACATGTGTATCCTTTATATTTCATATAACTACATGTATTTGCTTCAAACTCATATGAGTTTTTTTGACCTAATTTATAGATATTAATATACTACTGATCCAAATTGATACAATTTAAGAAAGTTCGAAGGATGAATTGCCTCCGAGATGCCGGTAAATGGAAAGGAAAAAAATCGATTTATTTGAGTTTGCTCAAGGTAATGTCGATATTACATATTTTTTGTTACCTAAAAGGAAAAATCGTGTCGCTACTAATATTAGATTACCTCTTATCGTCTTTTATGTCTTCCATCTTAAGTTTTTTGCTTCATAATAATTTGCCTACTCTAGTATTATATAAGTCTGTTTTTGGATCAATGATTTAAAATATTTTTAATTAAATAAAAATAAATAATACTAGTTTACGCATTTACCCTTTAACCTACCTATAGAAACCCTACGTACCCTTTAGCCTACCTATATATACTCTATGTACCTCAGGGCTCAGACACAACAAATCTATTCTCCTCTCAAATCTTCCTCGCCGCTAGTTTGCCTCCTGATTCCGATTTTGCGTCAACGATATCTCCTTCATCTCCCTTCATCTCCCTTCTCCGATCTGGCGACCAAAATTGACAACATCTTCACGATTCTATCATTTTTTCGACTCAACTAAGAAGACCAAGGAGCAGGATCGGAGTTTCTACTCGATCGGCGTAACGTGGACGGTCGAAATACTCTACATGGGACATTAGTTCCTCGTTCCGTTAAATTCGATTTACGAATATTGTAGGTCAAAATCACCCCATCAAATATTATTGGTCATGATATCCTAGGTTTGAATCACCTTCATCAGATACCTTTTGTCGGAAATTTTCTACTTGTAGGTCAACCATTAGGAACTATATTAGTGTACGTAGGCTTCCTCCTAATTAATAAGTCCATCGTTTATATACAAGAGAGATAAAACAATTAGCAACTATATTCCATATATGCTAAATGCAAATGCTAACAAGAAAAAAGTGATATGTACAATAATTCACAAGGTGAATTGGTTTCTTGGTTTGAATTAAATAGTCTCATTATCAACATACTATAGCTGCATAGCATTACATATTCTCTCAATTTATTGATCTAATGTCAAAAGTGTGATATGCAGCATATGCTACATCAAAAACCAAAAGAGAACAACTCAACAACAAGCAGCAAATTGCACACTCATCATTGATAGATATTTCTTCATCCGTACATAGATTACCATGGATAATCTACGACGAAACACCCCTTCCCTTTGCTCTCTTCATGTTCCTTTACAACTGAAGTCTTCAAGACCATATTCAAGTGGACTTTCCATCCGACTGGGGTCTCCCTCATCCAGGAGATGCTTCTGCGCTCGGGTCCAGATATGATAAGATCCACAATGATATCTCCCCTTCCACTCTCTGTCATATTAGGAACATCATTCACCACCTTAGAACCACTGCTCAATCCTGCAACACCCTTTTCCTTTAGTTTGTTGCATGATTGTGCCTTTTGATTTGGATTCTGCTATACATCATGGCCTTCATCTTCTTTGATACAATTTATTTACCCTTTTCAACAAAAAAAAAGATTTGAAAGTTGTTGTTTAATTTGTGATAATAACTATAACCATTGTTCTATAACAGTGAGTTTGAGCTTCATGTGAAGCCATGGTCTCAACAAAGAATAACTCGTCCATGCTTGAGAGGAATTTGATATCAATACGTAAATAAGAGCTATTTAATATGACTTGAGTAATGAGCAACACACATTCTTTCAAGAGAGAAATATAAACTGAAGTGAATATATTTCACTCACTCTTGAAATTCACTGTTACATTGAGGTATATATATACCCTCTTTCTAACAACCTGTAATAAAAAGTTTATTTATACTTTCGACCTCTTTATTTCATCTATTTACATTCAGAGGCATATATTTCTATATATGTCTATACACCCCCCTCAAGGTGAACTTGTGGAAACAAGGCCAAGCTTAACAGTGCGAAATTTATATTGTTGTTCACCAACAGCCTTAGTGAATATGTCAGCCAACTACAGGGAAGAGCTGACATGAACAGTTTGAATAAAGCCTTTCTACACTTCATCACGAACATAGTGACAATCAAGGCGAAGATGTTTGGTTCTTTCATGAAAAACAGGGTTTGCAACAAGGTGTTGAGCAGCTATATTATCATAGTGCATGAAAATTGGAAGAGAAATGGAGATGTGAAGAATAGAAAAGAGACCTTCAAGCCATACTATCTCACTTGTGGCAGTAGACATTGCCCTATATTCACTCTCAACGGAAGATTTAGAGACAGTTTTCTACTTCTTAGACTTCCATGAAACCAAGGTTTTCCAAAGAAAAAAGCAATAACCAATGATGGAGCGACAAGTGAATGCACACGATCTCCAAGCAACATCATTGTAAGTTGTAATGGTGTTGGAGAATTCAGCATTGTAGAATAAAGCTTGATTAACAGTGCCTTGAAGGTATCTGAGTAGATATGTGGAGCAAGCTAATGAGGGACTCGAGAAGAAGCCAAAAATTGATTGAGTTGTTAGATTGTGTATGTAAGAGATATTTGGCCTGATAAAAGTAAGATACAATAACTTGCCCACCAAGCGTCTGTAAGCCTCAGGATCACAAAATAATTCTCCATTATTAAGAGTTAGTTTGAGGTTTCTTTGCATGGGAAAAGAAGTAGGATTACAATCCTATAAATGGGAATCTTGGAGGATATCCAGAATGTACTTTCTCTAGTTAAAAAATTAGCCAGTTGTAGTCCTTGAAATCTCCATCCCTAGAAAGAATTGGGCAATACCAAGATTGATGATTGTAAAGGCTTTATCAAGAGCAGTCTTGACAGCCTGAATGTAAAAAGGAACACTTGGATTGGTGAAAAACAAGATGAAGAAGTTCCTTGGTAAGTTCAACATTCCATTGGCGACTAGCTTGTTTCAAGCCGTAAAGGGACCTCTTTAATGACAAAATTGACCTTGAGTAGCCTTAGTATAGCCTTGTGGAGGAGTCATGTAAACTTCTTCCTCAAGAAAGCCATGTAAAAAAGCATTATTAATATCAAGTTGAAGCAAAGGCCAAGCTTGAGCAGCTATAAAAGCTAGAATAACAGAATTGGGAGAAAAATTATTCTTATAATCATTGTCTTTAATCTGATTATAACCTTTTGCCACTAATTTGGCTTTACATCTCTCAACACAACCATCTTGGTCGTATTTGACCTTATATACCCATTTGGAACCAATGACTTTGTGACTAGAAGGGTAGTTAAATCCCATCTGTGATTGGCTTCAAGAATTAAAAGTTCTTTTTGCATTGCCTCAACCCAAATAGGTTTATCTTTGGCCTAGCCATAATGAGAAAAAATCCTAACTCTCCCTTCTTCACTATTTTTGATCAATTTGGGTTTTGGTTGCCCTTGCATTGTGCTGCAAAAGGTTTAAGTATCCCATAGGAACCATTGGTAGTGATATCGGGGGAAAAGAAATGGATTTCTGAAAGTTACGATCGAGCAGCACTTTGCCTCAGTCCAGTCGGCCTGTGCCTCGGCCGAGGTGTTCTTGAGAGTTGTCAGAGTAACCGAGGTGGTCTGACAGTGGGAGAAAAAGATGAGTTCTGACAGACAGCTGGTTTTGAGAGATAGATCCTCTCCTTCTCCTTCTTCTTCTTCTTCTTCACGCCGCTCCATACCGGTGATCCATGAGCGTCACCAGGTAGATTATGACCGCATAGCGGCACGTCCAGTTGTTGCACCACGGTTTTTGGACATTTCTGCATTCGACTGCCTCTACGTGGATGATGATCTGAGCCGGATGATATCTATGGTGGGGTTGGAGCAGTTTCTGCATTCGACTGCCTCTACGTGGATGACGACCGTACTTTATACCGTGTAACTCTCTGGAATACTCCACGTTCATGTTGCCAAGATCCACGGATGTGATTTTGGGCGTGGACTTCTCTACGACCGTATTTTAGAGCGTGGAAGTGTAAATTGCTTGTAGTTTCTTTTGTGTCGTGCCATTCCTCATCCTAGCATCTCCCTTGGCTTCTTTAATGTGTCCTCAATCCTTGGATATGCTCAATTCATCTCCTTTCTCTCTCAATTGGTTCGGTTTTAGCTTTTATTCACCTAAAATCAACACAAAGCTTATGTAGACCTCTATATCGACAATGTAGACAAACTAGCTAACAATTGCTTCAATGCCTCATCAATGAACACTATATTGGATGAAAAACAACTAGAAAAGTGCCTAGAATATCGCAATATTTCATGTTAACAACTGCCTCTATGTGGATGATGATTTGAGGCAGATGATATCTATGGTGGGGTTGGAGCAGTTTACTGAGATCAGAGCTCCAACTTACCTTGAGCCGACCTTGGAGTTTGTTAGCTCCGTCACTTACTTGCCTACTGAGCGTGCCATCAAGTACCGGTTGATGAACCGGAACTATTTAGTTCCTATGGACAACTGGAGGGACATCTTCGGCTTCCCGGCCCCCACAGTTGCTGATTTTCCTTCTCGAGCTGTAGCTCGAGAGTTTTGGGGACAGATAGCTCACGTAGTGGAGCATGCAGACAGGTGGAGACCTGGAGACTTTAGGGAGCGTATAATCTTCCTCCTGGCTTTTAGACTTGCTCACCGGATCTTCAGCGAGACACTTTTGGCGCGTACTGAGATGCCCCAGAAGATTAGACAGGGTGAGCTGCTGAGTCTTTATTGCATGGTGACCGGAGGAGTTCCGGATTTTGGAGTGATGCTAGCGGAGGATTTGCACAAGATCAAGGCGAAGGCGAAGGGAGACATCTGCTGCGGAGGTATAGTGACTCACATTGCGAGTTACATGGACCTTGATCTGAGTGCATGTACTATGGTGGCGGCTTCCAAGCCGCTCGGGCTGCAGGAGATGATCACTAGGAGGATATTGGTTCCTCGCGGACTTACTACGCCGTATGTGGCGATGCCCTGGGAGCAGACTGTACCACAGGGTATTAGATGGTCAGCTAAGTTCTCCGTTTATGACCCGCATTACTGGCATACCGCATGGATTCCGCTTATGAAGGACGCCAGAGATGCAGCAACAGCAGCTTAGGGGTAGAACGATGAGGAGCTTGAGGAGGAGACTGATGAGGATGAGGATGGCGGTGCTGCCATGGACACAGGTACAAATACAGTTGGGACTAGTGTGCTAGTCGTCGATCTAGACGACGACGAGATAGAGGAGGAGCCAGCTACAACACCAACACGTCCAGCCAAGCGTAGGGTACGCAGGCAGAGGGATCTAGTCGCTCACCGCCGGATCGATGATCTGACGGATCAGATGATAGATTCCTACGCCGCCTTATCCCTAGACATGAGAGAGATGCGGGAGAGACAGCACTACCAGCACAGGATGGCTGAGATTCAGTTTCAGCATATTATGGGCTACCCGTTTGACCCATCTCAGTACCCGTACGTGCCACCACCACCACCGGATTGGGATTAGAGCTTGCAGGATTTCTCTATTTATTTATTATGCAGCTCAGCATTGTTCGGTGAGTACTTTGTTTCCTTAGACTTATTTGACCCATTGGGACAATGTGTCCCAAGTATGGGGTATGCGGGTATGTATTTATATGACTTATGTGTACACTTGTATGACTCGTGATGGATATTTATTGTTTTATCTTGCTCTATGGTTTTATCTGAGATTACATGCATGCATACAGGTTATTTGATTGAGAAAACGTCATAAAACTGGTTTAGAAAAAAAAACTTTTTTGACCTCGACCGGGACAGTTCTGGCCGAACGAGGTGCTTCACCTCGGTTGACCTAGAACACCTCGACCGAGGTGGTTTAACTGAGAGTTTTCGAAACGTTTTGTGCTTCTTATTTGGATATGATCTCAGTGAAGATCTTGTTTACTGACTGGTTTTGAAATCTTTATGTGTTTGAAAGGTTTTATGATATGTTTAAGTTGCTAAATGCTTTGTTTGAAATTTTTGACATGTTTAATACTTTGTTTTTATCCAAATTATGTTGAATTAGAAGGTTGACACCGCATTATGAGTTCTCTCACTTTCTTTCTGGGATGATTAAGGCAATTCATTCTCTTCTCTTCTTCTTCTTGATCACGCTTAGCCCCTCCTATACATATTTGCTTCCCTTTACCTATCCGGGAATTTGGAAGCAAGCAAGTGAAATGCAAGTGAAAGAAAAGTTGAGATTTTGGCTGAAAGTTAGAAAGAAACAAATAGGTTTGGGGAAGTCAATCATGATGATGAGTAACTCGGCAAAATTCACATAGTCGGGTGTTTGTGTCTTGCCAAAGTAGGATTGAGCGATATTCCTAACGGGTCATGGTATGTGCATCAAGGGTTTGATGCATCTCAAGAAATTGATGATTGCTGATTTCCTAGGCTTCGGTTATTGTGCACCTCTGTCCATGCATTCCAAAAAGTAAAAAAAAAAGTAAATAAGCAAAGCTTATTAGTGGAAGATGTTGAAGTTCAAAGGAAGTGAAATAAAGATCCCTTTTCCCGGATTCTAGCACCACATTCCTATATACATCCCACCCTCACACGTTTCTTGACCCTTCTTTTGAAAAGCCCTTGAGACCTCGAGCTTGTTGATTGACTTAGTGGTTTAAACTGGATTATACATGATTAATTTCGATAATAATGATTTATTATGCATTCTATGATTTTATGCAAAGATGAACAACTTTCTTATATTTATAAAATGTTTTGATCATATTTTGATTTTAAATTCCATGAAGCATTCTCTTAGAGTGATCTATGAGTGGAGCACACCATTAAAATGTTTTGAAATACTTTTCATTGATCTATTATGACTTATAATCCATTCTATCTTGTATCTAAGATTTGGAACTTGCTTGGGGACAAGCAAGGGACAAGTATGGGGTATTTGATAGCATGAATTATAGTCTATATTTTGGGACTTATTTAGACGTTTTATCTTCAATAATCTGCATGTTTGGATGTATATTATGTGATTATATTGTCATTTCATCCAGCTTTGCGGGAATCGAGGTCTACAATAATCGTAGGCAAAATGGCACGTTTTGCATCAAAATGGAGCTAAATGAGCTAAGGAGTCATTGAAGCTACATTCAGGAGCTTAAGGAAGAATCCAGGAAGCATGGAAATGGATTAAAGATTCACTTTGGACCAGATTTAAGAGATTTCACATTCAGTTTAGAGTCACCTCGCTCAGCTACAGTACCATCTCGACCGAGGTGATCCAGAGGAGCGTCCCGACCGAGGCGAACACCTTGGACGCGGCGAGATATATTTTATTCTTGGCTGAGATCTTTTATTTTTTGAAGAAGAGATCTTATGTTTTTAGGCTGGATTTCTGGAAGGAAGATCATATATTTTAGGGGTTTATTTATGAGAGATAGATATATTTTATTAGGAAAATATCTTTTCAAGATATTTTATCTCTTAGGAGGGTAGTTTTCCTATATAAAGGGCTGGATTTTCCACAAATCAGCACCGGCGCATCACCGGAAATCCCGCTATCATTATAGTGGTTGAAGGAAGGAACTTGATAGCTTTTATAGCTTTTGTGAAGGGTTTTGTAAGGTTTTCTTAGATTCCCTTCTTGTTGATTGTCTTATTGGATTGTGATCCAAGGAACACTTGTTTGTTTGATAATTGATTCGGTTATTGAAGCCTTGTTCTTAAGGTTTTTGTGTTCAATTATTCACCTTCTTCCCATATATTTGATTATTGCTTTCATGATGATGAGTGGCTAATTTCTTTGTGCGATTCTAGGGTGATTGGCTGAAAGTTGTGGGAAAAACGATGATAGAACAATCTTAATTCCAGTAGGACCCTGAAAGCTCGAGTCTTTATCCTTAACCCTAGAGTATCTCGTTCAATCGATGAACATCTCGGCCGGGGTGGAATTCGTGTGACCGAGGTGACTTATCTGATCCAAAACTGAGAGTTAAGTGTTTGAGTTTGCCAAATCATATTCTTATTACACCTTTCCTGGTTCAATGCAAACTTAGGATGAGACTTACCCGGTAATTCCTTTGTTTGTTTACCCAAGATCATAAGTGTACGTAATAAAGGTTTATCCTTTATTGGGGTTTGAGTGTGCCTTCATTCCATCTTTGTGAGTTAGCCTGAGACTTACCCGGTAAAGGTTGATTCTATTCCCTTAGGTGGTGTGTTGGTTTGAGGTTATAGTTCTTTTCCTTAATTTCTTGAGACTTACCCGGTAATAGGATTTACTGTTTGGGATTAGTGAGTAGTGAGACTTACCCGGTGATCTATTCCACTTTAGTAACACCTTCCCTTTGCAAAATCTCAGCTTTGTCCGCTTATCTTTAGATCTTGAGTTGGAACCACAACTAGATGCTTTAATCCTTAGAATTGCATATCAATTCCTTTTAAACTCATATGAGTTTGAAACAATTCCTTATAAGTAAATCATATCAAGTCGTTTGTTAAAAGTAGTTAATTATTTTGTTTTTTAATAAAATAAGATGAATAAATTAATTATAAGCATTAAACATAGTAAACGATTTCAGAAAACTTCGTTTTAGCATATTTGTTGGAAATGAAGAAATAACTCAAAAGAAAGAATTCAAAAAGTGATTAATCCCCAAATGCTTCTATAGAAGATCTTGCTCCGAAGAATAGGTACCTTTGAGGAAGTTGAAGAACGATCTGAAGCTAAAACAGTGCTTCTACATGAGATCTTCCCCATCAACAAGCAACTTAGAATTTACATATCAAATTTCATCCCCGTCATGACGAGCACTGGAGAAAAATGAAGAGAATTTGCGTGCACGAGCTCCTGAACCAAAATAAGGTGAATTCATACACAAGTTCTTAAGCGAGTTTATAATGTTAGGGTTGTGGATCTGAGAGCTCCTAAACCAGAATAAGGAAAAGAACATTTGCGTGCAAGAGCATTTGAGAGATTTAGGTTTGTGGATCTGAGTAAGGGCAATTAGTAACGATGTGATTTGTCGGGTGATCACATGTAGAAAGAAACCCCAAGGCCACCCCAGACTGCGAAACTTCCACCGAGACGGCCGGCGTTCATACGGACGCCTTGTACGCCTCCGGAAAATCGCTCGCCCTTGTGGGAAGAGTAGGTACCTTTGAGGAAGTGGAAGAACGATCCGCCAACAGCTCCCATGGCGAAAGCACCACCGACATCGTCAAGGATCCTGTCCGAACATGGCTCTCGAGAACTCTTTAGGGTTCCATGGAAGCGAACTTGGAAAAGGCGGAGAGGGGAGGAGAAGACCAGGTGGTTGTAATGGATGAGAATTAGGGATTTCGTTTGGAGAACAACTCCGGACAAATTTTTTTTTATTATTCAACAGTAAAAAAATAATTAGGGGTACACTTAATTAATAAGAACATAGAAAAGTCTATTTACTATATTAGAAACCTAATATAGCCTAGTTAGCTAATTAACCCTTGAATAAATAAAAAGTTGTAATTTTTTTTGAATTCTTTCTTTTGAGTTATTTCTTCATTTCCAACAAATATGCTAAAACGAAGTTTTCTGAAATCTTTTACTATGTTTAATGCTTATAATTAATTTATTCATCTTATTTTATTACAAAAATAATTAGGGCTAGATCAGTTTACTGAGATCCGTGCACCTGCCTATTTAGAGCCTACTTTGGAGTTCATTAGCTCCTTCACCTACCTCCCCACAAAGCGTTCTGTGAAGTACCGGAACTTCTTAGTTCCCTTAGAGTACTGGAGAGACATCTTTGGTTTCCCGGCTCCGATTGCTGTAGATTTTCCCTCCCGAGCTATAGCTAGGGAGTTCTGGGGTCAGATTGCTCATGTAGTTGAGCACGCAGATAGATGGTGCCCTGGAGACTCCAGGGAGCGCATTATTTTTCACCTAGTCTTTAGGTTAGCTCACCGCATTTTCAGTGAGACGCTTTTGGCGCGTACTAAGACGCCCCAGAAGGTCCGACAAGGGGAGCTTTTCAGCCTTTACTGCATGGTGACTGGAGGGATCCCAGACTTTGGCTTGATGATGGCAGAGGATCTACACAGGATCAAGGCCAAGGCGAAGGGGGATATTTGCTGCGGAGGCCTCGTGACTCACATTGCGAGCTATCAGGATATGGATCTCAGCGCATGTACCATGGTGGCGGCTGCCAAGCCGCTAGGACTCCAGGAGATGATCACTCGGCAGATTCTGGTTCCCCGAGGACTCACTACACCGTATGTAGCCATGCCATGGGAGCCGACTACACCACATGGGATCAGATGGTCACCCCAGTTCTCAGTTTATGATCCTCACTACTAGCAGACTGCTTGGATCCTATTGATGGAGGATGCTAGAGATGCAGCAGTTGCACCAGCTGAGGAGGTTGAGGTAGAGGAGGAGACTGCTGATGATGATGACAGGGATGGTGGAGTTCCTATGGATAAAGGGACTGATACTGCTGGGACGAGTGCGCCGGTCATTGATTTAGATGATGACGATACAGAGACCGCGCCGGCTGCATCACTAGTCCGACCTGCTAGGCGTAGGGTACGCCGACAAAGAGATCCCGAGGCTCACCGTCGGATCGATGATCTGACGGATCAGATGATAGACTCATATGATGCCTTTTTTGTGGACATCGATGAGAGATTTGCCGCCCAGCACCGACAGATCGACAGCTGGACTCATCAGATGCTAGAGAGCCAGCATTATCAGCGTCGGATGATGGAGATCCAGTTTCAGCAGACTATGGGTTATCCATTTGACCCGTCCTAGTATCCGTACATTCCACCACCACCACCACCGGATCAAGATTATTGAGAGCTTGCAGGATTTTCTTTTTTATTTATTATGCAGCTCAGCTTTATGTCCGGTGAGTATTTTATTTTCTTTAGACTTATTCTGACCCATTGGGATAGTGTGTCCCAAGTATGGGGTGTTTTATGTATTTTATGACTTATGTGATGTATGACTCTACATTATCAGATATTTATGCTTATTTTGCTTCTATGGTTTTATCTGAGATTACATGCATGCATACAGGTTATTTGATTGAGAAAACGTCATAAAACTGGTTTAGAAAAAAAAAAATTTTGAATTCGACCGGGACAGTTCTGGCCGAACGAGGTGCTTCACCTCGGTTGACCTAGAACACCTCGACCGAGGTGGTTTAACTAAGAGTTTTCGAAACGTTTTGTGCTTCTTATCTGGATATGATCTCAGTGAAGATCTTGTTTACTGACTGGTTTTGAAATCTTTATGTGTTTGAAAGGTTTTATGATATGTTTAAGTTGCTAAATGCTTTGTTTGAAATTTTTGGCATGTTTAATACTTTGTTTTTATCCAAATTATGTTGAATTTGAAGGTTGACACCGCATTATGAGTTCTCTCACTTTCTTCCTGGGATGATTAAGGAAATTCATTCTCTTCTCTTCTTCTTCTTGATCACGCTTAGCCCCTCATATACATATTTGCCTCCCTTTACCTATCCGGGAATTTGGAAGCAAGCAAGTGAAAAGCAAGTGAAAGAAAAGTTGAGATTTTGGCTGAAAGTTAGAAAGAAACAAATAGGTTTGGGGAAGTCAATCATGATGATGAGTAACTCGGCACCATTCACATAGCCGGGTGTTTGTGTCTTGCCAAAGTCGGATTGAGCGATATTCCTAACGGGTCATGGTATGTGCATCAAGGGTTTGATGCATCTCAAGAAATTGATGATTGCTGATTTCCTAGGCTTCGGTTATTGTGCACCTCTGTCCATGCATCCCAAAAAGTAAAGTAAAAAATAAAAAGTGTGAAATAAGCAAAGCTTATTGGTGGAAGATGTTGAAAGTCAAAGTGAAAGTGAAGTATATCCTTTTCCCGGATTCTAGTACCACATTACCTTACATACATCCCTACCCTACACGTTTCTTGACCTTTCTTTTGGGAAGCCCTTAAGACCTCGAGCATGTTGATTGACTTTGTGGTTTAAACTGAATTATACAAGATTAATTTCGATAATTATGATTTATTATGCATTCTACGGTTTTATGCAAAGATGAACAACTTTCTTATATTTATAAAATGTTTTGATCATATCTTGATTTTAAATTCCATGAAGTATTCTCTTAGAGTGATCTATGATTGTAGCACACCATAAAAATGTTTTTGAAAGACTTTTTCAGTGATCTTTATGACTTATAATCTATTATATCTTGTATTTTATATGCGGAACTTGCTTGGGGACAAGCAAGGGCTAAGTATGGGGTATTTTGATAGCATGAATTATTGTCTATATTTTGGGGTTTGTTTAGACGTTTTATCTTCAATAATCTGGATGTTAGTATGTATATTATGTGATTATATTACCATTTCATCTACCTTTGCGGGAATCGAGGTCTACACCTAGTTTTGTTGTAATCGTAGGTAAAATGGCACATTTTGCATAAAAAACGGAGTAAAAGGAGCTAAGGAGTCATTAGGAGCTACATTCAGGAACACAAGGAAACATCCACGAAGCATAGCCATGGATTAAAGATTCACTTTGGACCAGATTTGAGAGATTTCACATTCAGTTATGATTCACCTTGGTTGACTACAGATTCACCTCGACCGAGGTGATCCAGAGAAGTCGACTCGACCGAAGCGAACACCTGTGACGCGGCGAGAATATTTTATTCTTGGCTGAGATCTTTTATCTTTGGAAAGAGGATCTTATATTTTTGGGCTTGGCTCCTGGAAGGAAGAAGATATGATAGATCATATATTTTACCTATTTTTATGGGAAGAGATCTTTCTAAGATATCTAATCTTTGGAGAGTAATTTTCCTATGAAATAGGGTCGGATTTCCCACAAATCCGACATCTGCTTACACCGAATCGCATGCTATACCACTGATTGTGTTTTACACACCGCTGCAGCCATACTCCAGTTGGGAGATTTGAAGAACCTTTTTGAAGGTTGAAGGAAGAAAGTCTATAGCTTTTATAGCTTTTTGAAGGGTTTTTGTAAGATTATCTTAGATTCCCTTATTTGTTGTTGTCTTGTTGGATTTCTATCCAAGAAACGCTTGTTGGTTTGATAATTGATTCAGTTATTGAAGCCTTTCTCTTAAGGTTTTCTTGTTCAATTATTCTCTTTCTTCCCATATATTTGATTATTACTTTCATGATGATGAGTGGCTAATCTCTTTGTGTGATTCTAGGGTGATTGGCTGAAGGTTGTGGGAAAAACAATGATAGAATAATCTTAATCACAGTAGGACCCTGAAAGTTCGAGTCTTTACCTTAACCCTAAGCATCTCGCTCAGTCGATGAACATCTCGGCCGGGGTGGAATTTTGCTGACCGAGGTGACTTATTTGATCCGAAACTGAGAGTTAAGTGTTAGAGTTTGCCAAATCCTATTCTTATTACACCTTTCCTGGTTCAATGCAAGCTTAGGATGAGACTTACCCGGTAATTCCTTTGTTTGTTTACTTAAGATCATAAGTGTAGGTAATAAAGGTTTATCCTTTATTGGGGTTTGAGTGTGCTTTCATTCCATCTTTGTGAGTTAGCCTGAGACTTACCCGGTAAAGGTTGATTCTATTCCCTTAGTTGGTGTGTTTGTTTGAGGTTATAGTTCTTTATCTTAATTCCTTGAGACTTACCCGGTAATAGGAGTTATGGTTTGGGATTAGTGAGTAGTGAGACTTACCCGGTGATCTATTCCACTTTAGTAATACCTTCTCTATGCAAAAATCTCAACTTTGTCCGCTTATCTTTAGATCTTGAGTTGGAACCACAACTAGATGCTTTAATCCCTAGAATTGCATATTTCCTTTATTGACTTTTATCATCTTTGATTGTTTTAATTGCTTTGTGGTTAGTAATTGCTAAAGCTTACCTATTCCGACTTTGTTTCACTAAGTCCCTGTGATCGACCCTTGGAAATCCTTGCTTTTTACTACGATTGACCCGTACACTGCGGGTTCGCATCCTTATTTTAAGCTTACATCTAGGGTTATAAATTTAAAGCTTGCACACACCGTTTGGAGCGAACAAGTTTTTGGCGCCGTTGCCGGGGACTTGGTCTAGACCGAGCCGGTTGCGGTACGCTTTTGGGGCACTTGCCCCCGTGTCTACTAACCACTCTACTTGAGTGACTTTTGCAGGTTTTTTCTTAGGTTTATGCGAAGAACCCGCACTGGGAAGGAAATCGTTCCTTGCAATCCCGAACCAGAAAAGACATATAAACGACGCTTAAGAGAAGCGAAGATGGCCAACCAAGACAATCGCGATCTTGAGGCCGAATTGAAAGAGGCGTTAGAACAGCTACGCCTCAGCAGGGAAGAACTCAGGCAAGAGAAAGAAGAAACTCGCACCAGGACTGAAGCGATCGAAGCAGATATGGCAGCCTTACGAGACCAATATCTACTTCGACCGAGGGAAGACCCAGTTCCCGACGCTGGACCAATGCAGGTCCCAGTCGCAGACCCTCGACCGAGGCAGGTCCCAGTACCTGACGCCCCGGCCGAGGTACTTCCACCTCGGATGCCAGTCCGAGGTGCTCTTTTTGTAGGAATCCCGCAAACCCTAGGTCAAAGAATGGACCCCAATCAACAACTGAGGCGTCCAGGAGTTAACCTAAGAGATCCAGCGGACCATGACTACGGACTTCGACCGCAAGTTCTTTCCATGATTCGCCAATGCCAGTTCGGAGGGCTAGAGAAGGAATCTCCGCATCAACATCTTCAAAACTATGAGATCTTGATGGAGACCTTGAGACCCTCAAGAATAGAAAACAACAACCACAAGCTAAGACCTTTTTACTTTTCTTTAAAAGATAGAGCTCTTACTTGATATCATTCTCTTCCTCCAGGAAAAATCAGCACTTGGGAGGAGATGACTACGGAATTCTTGACTAAATTCTTTTCCCCCTCTAAGACCGCTGAAATGAGAGGGAAGATTAATGCATTCATTATGAAGGACAAGGAGAGCTTGTCCAAGTCATGGGAGAGGTTTAAAGACATTCTTTTGGATTGCCCACATCATGGGATTCCAAAGATAGAGTTGTTGGAGATATACTTCAAGGGACTGGACGGAAGCACCCAGTTCAACCTCCAACTACTCTCCACCGGTACATTTATGGACATGGCGATTGACGAAGCTTGGGACTTTATCGAGAAGCAAGCTTTGCATATGGAGAAATACACCCATCAAGGAGCTGAAGGTGGAGTTAAAAGGGTTAACTTCCAAGATGCTCCGCCTAATAACAATCAACTCACGTCTTTGAAGAATGACGTGAAGCAATTGAAGGAACTCTTGATTGCTCAAACCAAGAAGGAAGATCAAGGAACAAGGAATAACAACAATGGATACCGTAACAACAACAACGGTTCCCGGAACAACAACTACAACAACAACAATAGAGGATCCAACAGCAACAATTGGAGGGCGAACAACCAAAATTCTGGTAACAATCATTCTAACTCCAATTCTAACGATTCCTCTAATCCTTTCCTCTCTTCCCCTTCTTCTTCTTCTACTCCATTAAAGAGACAGGGGCAAGGATCAAGTTCGTCCTAGCCGGAAAAGAAAGACGCAGTGCTGGAGGCTATCTTGATCAAGCTTAGTGCTATGAAGACATCCATGACTTCATTTTCGAAGGCCCAAAAAGCCTTTGAACAAAAACTTGCTAGTAGGGCGAATGAAGCGCCAAGAGATCCAGGGAAGCTTCCAGCAAGGACGGAAAGCAACCCTAAGGGCCAGATTATGGCCATAACAACGAGGAGTGGACTGAAGACTGCAGATCCAGTGCCTCGGTCGGTGCCAGTACCGACGAAGACCACCTCGGTCCAGGTGCAGACGAAGAACACTTTGGCCGAGATGCCAACCGAGGTGGAGCCACATAAAGCGGAGGGGAAAACTGAAGTTTATGTTCCACCTCCTGCATACAAACCACCACTTCCATTCCCCCAGTCAAGGGCCAGAGCACATCTAGACAAGCACTTTGGTAAGTTCCTTGACTTGATGAATAAACTGCACATTAACATTCTTTTCCTTGATGCTATTCTAGGGATGCCCGCCTATGGGAAGTTCTTGAAGGAGATCCTATCAAGGAAGAGGAAATTGGAAGACTTTGGTGAAGTAAGGATGACATCTAAATCCTCGGAGCTTATTCAAATCATGAAGGAGAAGATGCCACCTAAGTTGAGAGATCCCGGCTCATTTTGCATTCTCATTCAAGTTGGGGATGTCAATTGTGAAGCCTTATGTGATCTAGGAGCCAGCGTGAGCATCATTCCACTGGAGCTATGTGTGAAGATCGGACTTGGAGAGCCCAAGCCGGTCAAGATCCGATTATATATGGCGGACCGCTCCATTACCCATCCCGTGGGAATTTTGGAAGACGTTCCGGTCAAGTTAGGTAACTTCTATTTACCTATAGACTTTGTCGTACTTGACATTCCCGCAGATTATCCTGTTCCTATTATTCTTGGGAGGCCATTTCTAGCAACTTCGGGTTGCAACGTGGATTGTAAGAACGCCAAGTTGAAATTCAACATTGGTGGAGATGAAATGGAGTTTGCATTACTTGCGGCCATGAAAGGAGAGCAACTAGGAGATGATATCTTCAACATCTATGATGAAGAAGAATCAAGAGAATTGGTGAGCTCTATCCTTACTAACGATCCACTTGAAAGAGTTATTAGTTTCAGTTTAATGGAGGAAGGTATAGATGCTTCTTGTGATGCAGATATACGGAGCTTAAAGGCACTGGAAGAAGATCCAGGAGCTAAAACTGAGAAACTAATCCATGAGACGAGGATCTCCAGTTTCGGTTCCAGTTGCAGTACCTCGACCGAGGCACTTTCTGGACCAAGCGAGGCGACTGAAGAACATCTCGGTCAACGCCTCTGCGCCTCGACCGAGGTCGAAGGCGAGATGATTTCAATTGAGACTTCCGAAAGTCCAGTTTCTGGATCTACTCCACTGGAAGGAGGAAGCCAGGATTCCCCTCAGAAAGCACCCCCAGTTGTGGAGCTTAAACAACTCCCAAATCACTTGAGGTATGTCTTTCTTGGACCGGATTCCACTTATCCCATTATTGTTAGTGCTTCCCTCTCCGAATCTGAATTGTCTAAACTAATGCATGTCCTGAGAAAGCATCAAAAGGCTTTGGGTTATACTATAGATGATCTCATTGGCATTAAGCCTTCTTTCTGCATGCATAGAATTCTAATGGAGGACGATCATAAGACTTCACGGGAACCTCAAAGACGGTTAAATCCGATCATGAAAGAGGTTGTGAAGAAGGAGGAAATTCTTAAGTTGTTGGATGTAGGTATCATATATCCTATCTCGGACAGCAAATGGGTTAGCCTGGTGGATGTAGTTCCGAAGAAATGAGGGATGACCGTTGTGACGAATAAGAACAACGAGTTGATCCCAACCAGGACCGTCATGGGTTGGAGGGTTTGCATTGATTATAGGAAGCTGAACACGGCCACTCGGAAGGACCATTTTCCACTTTCCTTCATTGATCAAATGCTTGAACGGTTGGCCCAACATTCACACTTTTGCTACTTAGACGACTATAGTGGATTCTTCCAGATTCCTATCCATCCGGATGATCAGGAGAATACCACTTTCACTTGTCCATGGGGGACATTTGCTTATAGGAGGATGCCATTTGGATTGTGCAATACACCCGCTACCTTCCAGCGATGCATGATGGCTATCTTTTACGAGTATATAGAGGAGATCATGGAGGTATTTATGGATGATTTTTTAGTATATGGTTCCTCTTTTGATGATTGCCTATCTAACCTTTCTCTAGTGCTACAAAGATGTGAGGACACTAATCTTGTCTTGAATTGGGAGAAGTGTCATTTTATGGTTAATGAAGGCATTGTGCTAGAACACCTCGTTTCTAATCGAGGTATTGAGGTCGATCGCGCTAAGTTCAAGACTATTGAGAAACTCCCTCCCCCTTGTTCCGTTAAAGGTGTGAGGAGTTTTCTCGGGCATGCAGGTTTCTACAAGAGATTCATCAAGGACTTCTCTAAGATTTCTAAACCTCTAACTAACCTCTTGAATAAAGATGTTGTTTTTGAGTTTTTGCTGGAGTGTCTTGATGCATTTTACAAGATTAAGGAAGCGTTGATCTCCGCTCCCATTATCCAACCTCCGGATTGGACCTTTCCCTTTGAGATCATGTGTGATGCTAGTGAAGTAGCCGTAGGAGCGGTGCTTGGACAAAAGAAGGATGGCCGGACCACCACCATTTATTATGCTAGCAAGACGCTAGATGTAGCCCAACGCAACTACGCTACCACCGAGAAAGAGTTATTGGCAGTTGTATATGCTTTCGAGAAGTTTCGTTCTTACTTAGTAGGAGCGAAAGTCATTGTCTACACCGACCATGCAGCCATCCGCTACTTGCTTTCTATGAAATATGTCAAGCCACGCCTTATTCGATGGATTCTCTTGCTTCAAGAGTTTGACTTGGAGATCTGCGATAAGAAGGGATCCGAAAATTCTGTTGCGGATCACCTCAGCCGGCTACCTGCATCTTCACGCGAGGAGGACGACCCACCCATAGACGATTCATTCCCCGATGAGCACTTACACTTGTTGGAGCGTTTGATAGACTTACTTACTTCACCCCACGATGGAGGTGAAGTATGGGGTGAGGGCACCTCCCATCACGTTTGAGAGACGCACTATGGTCCAGCTAGCAATCTTAAATCAAGCGCTTCTTGGGAGGCAACCCAAGGTATTGCTTTCTTTTCCCTTTTTCTAGTCTAGCTTAGATAGTTTTGCTTTTTGCTTTGCTTTATTTTGTTTTTGGCGTCCTAGATAGACAACAGGTGACATCTAAGGAAGGAGTACAAACAAGGAGCATAATTGGAAGGACAGAAGTTCGAGAATTTGAGAAGACGGAGTTTGACTGAGGCACATCTCGGTTGCTGTCAAAGCACCTCGACCGAGATGATTTTTGAGCAACCGAGGCGACTAGGGTTTCTGAAGAACCACCTCGGTCCGTACCACCTCGGTCCAGTAGAGACCACCTCGACCGAGGTGACAGCAGTTCCAGAAAAGGGTATAAAAGGGGGGCTGAAATTCTCTCTCTTCCTTTACCCTCTCCTCGACCGCGGCAGCTTCCTCGCCTCGCTTCCCCGTTCTTCGCTCGTTTTTGACGATTTTTGCTTCCAAATTGCAAAGAAAGGATAGAGGATCCCAGTGCAAGCGTCAATCTGCGAGAAAAACGAACCGAATCGACCGATTAGAGGTAAAATCAGAAAAAAAACCCTAATATCGTTCTCTTCGCTGTTTTGCTTCGAATTGGGCTTTGGTTGCCCTTGCATTTGCTGAGAAACAGATTAAGTACCCCATAGGAACCAGTTGTAGTGATTTTGGGGCAAAAGAACTGGATTTTTGAAGAAATTCGTCGCCTAGTTATTCGCCTCGGTCCAGTCGTTCTGTGCCTCGGCCGAGGTGTTCTTGAGTTATGTCAGGCCGACTGTTCGCTCCAAACGGTGTGTGCAAGCTTTAAATTTATAACCCTAGACTTAAGCTTAAAACAAGGATACGAACCCGCAGTGTACGGGTCAATCGTAGTAAAAAGCAAGAAATTCCAGGGGTCGATCACAGGGACTCGGTGAAACAAAGTCAATAACGGTAAGTCGTGAATACTAACCACAAGAGCAATTAACACAATCAAAGATGAATAAGAAGTCAATAAAGCAAACATGCAATTCTAGGGATTAAAGCGTCTAGTTGTGGTTCCAACTCAAGATCTAAAGATAAGCGGACAAAGCTGAGATTTTTGCAAGGGGAAGGTGTTACTAAAGTGGAATAGATCACCGGGTAAGTCTCACTACTCACTAATCCAAAACCGTAACTCCTATTACCGGGTAAGTCTCAAGGAATTAAGATAAAGAACTATAATCTCAAACTAACATACCATCTAAGGGAATAGAATCAACCTTTACCGGGTAAGTCTTAGGCTAACTCACAAAGATGGGATGGAAGCACACTCAAACCCCAACAAAGGATAAACCTTTATTACCTACACTTATGATCATTGGTACACAAACTAAGGAATTACCGGGTAAGTCTCATCCTAAGCTTTCTTTGAACCAGGAAAGGTGTAATAAGAATAGGATTTGGCAAACTCTAACACTTAACTCTCAATTTCGGATCAGATAAGTCACCTCGGTCAGCAGAATTCCACCCCAGCCGAGATGTTCATCGACTGAGCGAGATGCTTAGGGTTAAGGTTAAAGACTCGAACTTTCAGGGTCCTACTGGAATCTAAGACTATTCTATCATTGTTTTTCCCACAACCTTCAGCCAATCACCCTAGAATCACACAAGGAAATTAGCCACTCATCATCATGAAAGTATTAATCAAATATATGGGAAGAAGGCGAATATTTGAACAAGAAGAATTCAATGAAAAGACTTCAATAACTGAATCAAATATCACGACAAAAGCGTTCCTTGGATAGCAATCCAACAAGACAAGACAACAAGGAAGGGAATCTAAGATAATCTTACAAAAACCCTTCAAAAAGCTATAAAAAGCTATGATCTTCAATCTTCCTTCAACCTTCAAAGAGGTTCTTCAAATCTCCCCAACTGGAGTATGGCTGCTGCGTGCTATAAACCCTGATCGATGGTATAGCATGATGATGGATTTGTGGAAATCCAATCCTTTTTATAGGAAAATAACCCTCCAAAGATAAAATATCCTAGAAAGATCTTCTCCCATAAAAATAGGTAAAATATAAGATCTTCTTCCTTCCAAGAGCTAAGCCCAAAAATATAAGATCACCTTCCAAAGATAAAAGATCTCAGCCAAGAATAAAATATTCTCGCCGCGTCCTAGGTGTTCGCCTCGGTCGAGTCGGCGTCTCTGGATCACCTCGGTCGAGATGAATCTCTGGTCAACCGAGGTGAGTCACAACTGAATGTGAAATATCTCAAAACTAGTCCAAAGTGAATCTTAATCCATGGCTATGCTTCCTGGATGGTTCCTTATGCTCCTCAACGTAGCTCCAATGACTCCATAGCTCCTTCTGTTCCTTTTTGATGCAAAACGTGCCATTTTACCTACAATTACAGCAAAACTAGGTGTAGACCTCGATTCCCGCAAAGGTAGATGAAATGGTAATATAATCACATATTATACATGCAATCATGCAGATTATGAAAGATAAAACGTCCAAACAAACCCCAAAATATAGACTATAATTCATGCTATCACCAACCGAGGTGATCTGACAAAGTGTTTGAAAAATGAGTTCAGATAGACAGCTTGTCCTGAGGGACAGATCCTCCCCTTCCCCTTCTTCTTCTTCCTCTAGACCTTATAGACCGGTGATCCACGAGAGACACCAGGTCGACTATGACCGTATTGCCGCCCGTCCAGTGATTGCACCGCGCTTCTTGGACATTTCACTTTTTGATTTCTCCATGTGGATGGAGATTTGAGGCGGATGATTTCGATGGTAGGGCTAGATCAGTTTACTAAGATCCGTGCACCTGCCTATTTAGAGCCTACATTGGAGTTCATTAGCTCCTTCACCTACCTCCCCACAGAGCGTTCTGTGAAGTACCGATTGATGAACCGGAACTTCTTAGTTCCCTTAGAGTACTGGAGAGACATCTTTGGTTTCCCGGCTCCGACTGCTGTAGATTTTCCCTCCCGAGCTGTAACTAGGGAGTTCTGGTGTCAGATTGCTCATGTAGTTGAGCACGCAGATAGATGGCGCCCTGGAGACTCCAGGGAGCGCATTATTTTTCACCTAGCCTTTAGGTTAGCTCACCGCATTTTCAGTGAGACGCTTCTGGCGCGTACTGAGACGCCCCAGAAGGTCCGACATGGGGAGCTTTTCAGCCTTTACTTCATGGTGACTGGAGGGATCCCAGACTTTGGCTTGATGCTGGCAGAGGATCTGCACAGGATCAAAGCCAAGGCGAAGGGGGATATCTGCTGCAGAGGCCTCGTGACTCACATTGCGAGCTATCAAGATATGGATCTCAGCGCATGTACCATGGTGGCGGCTGCCAAGCCGCTAGGACTTCAGGAGATGATCACTCGGCGGATTCTGGTTCCCCGAGGACTCACTACACCGTATGTAGCCATGCCATGGGAGCCGACTACACCACAGGGGATCAGATGGTCACCCCAATTCTCAGTTTATGATCCTCACTACTGGCAGACTACTTGGATCCCATTGGTGGAGGATGCTAGAGATGCAGCAACTGCACCAGCTGAGGAGGTTGAGGTAGAGGAGGAGACTGCTGATGATGATGACAGGGATGGTGGAGTTCCTATGGATACAGGGACTGATACTACTGGGACGAGTGCGCCGGTCATTGATTTAGATGATGACGATACAGAGACCGCGCCGGCTACATCACCAGTCCGACCTGCTAGGCGTAGGGTACGCCGACAGAGAGATCCCGAGGCTCACCGTCGGATCGATGATCTGACGGATCAGATGATAGACTCATATGTTGCCCTTTCTGTGGACATCGATGAGAGATTTGCCGCCCAGCACCGACAGATCAACAGCTGGACTCATCAGATGCTAGAGAGCCAGCATTATCAGCGTCGGATGATGGAGATCCAGTTTCAGCAGACTATGGGTTATCCATTTGACCCGTCCCAGTATCCGTACATGCCACCACCACCACCACCGGATCAGGATTATTGAGAGCTTGCAGGATTTTCTTTCTTATTTATTATGCAGCTCAGCTTTATGTCCGGTGAGTATTTTATTTTCTTCAGACTTATTTTGACCCACTGGGGCAGTGTGTCCCAAGTATGGGGTGTTTTATGTATTTTATGACTTATGTGATGTATGACTCTACATTATCAGATATTTATGCTTATTTTGCTTCTATGGTTTTATCTGAGATTACATGCATGCATACAGGTTATTTGATTGAGAAAACGTCATAAAACTGGTTTAGAAAAAAAAACTTTTTTGACCTCGACCGGGACAGTTCTGGCCGAACGAGGTGCTTCACCTCGGTTGACCTAGAACACCTCGACCGAGGTGGTTTAACTGAGAGTTTTCGAAACGTTTTGTGCTTCTTATTTGGATATGATCTCAGTGAAGATCTTGTTTACTGACTGGTTTTGAAATCTTTATGTGTTTGAAAGGTTTTATGATATGTTTAAGTTGCTAAATGCTTTGTTTGAAATTTTTGACATGTTTAATACTTTGTTTTTATCCAAATTATGTTGAATTAGAAGGTTGACACCGCATTATGAGTTCTCTCACTTTCTTTCTGGGATGATTAAGGCAATTCATTCTCTTCTCTTCTTCTTCTTGATCACGCTTAGCCCCTCCTATACATATTTGCTTCCCTTTACCTATCCGGGAATTTGGAAGCAAGCAAGTGAAATGCAAGTGAAAGAAAAGTTGAGATTTTGGCTGAAAGTTAGAACGAAACAAATAGGTTTGGGGAAGTCAATCATGATGATGAGTAACTCGGCAAAATTCACATAGCCGGGTGTTTGTGTCTTGCCAAAGTAGGATTGAGCGATATTCCTAACGGGTCATGGTATGTGCATCAAGGGTTTGATGCATCTCAAGAAATTGATGATTGCTGATTTCCTAGGCTTCGGTTATTGTGCACCTCTGTCCATGCATTCCAAAAAGTAAAAAAAAAAGTAAATAAGCAAAGCTTATTAGTGGAAGATGTTGAAGTTCAAAGGAAGTGAAATAAAGATCCCTTTTCCCGGATTCTAGCACCACATTCCTATATACATCCCACCCTCACACGTTTCTTGACCCTTCTTTTGAAAAGCCCTTGAGACCTCGAGCTTGTTGATTGACTTAGTGGTTTAAACTGGATTATACATGATTAATTTCGATAATAATGATTTATTATGCATTCTATGATTTTATGCAAAGATGAACAACTTTCTTATATTTATAAAATGTTTTGATCATATTTTGATTTTAAATTCCATGAAGCATTCTCTTAGAGTGATCTATGAGTGGAGCACACCATTAAAATGTTTTGAAATACTTTTCATTGATCTATTATGACTTATAATCCATTCTATCTTGTATCTAAGATTTGGAACTTGCTTGGGGACAAGCAAGGGACAAGTATGGGGTATTTGATAGCATGAATTATAGTCTATATTTTGGGACTTATTTAGACGTTTTATCTTCAATAATCTGCATGTTTGGATGTATATTATGTGATTATATTGTCATTTCATCTAGCTTTGCGGGAATCGAGGTCTACACTAAGTTTTGTTGTAATCGTAGGTAAAATGGCACGTTTTGCATCAAAATGGAGCTAAATGAGCTAAGGAGTCATTGAAGCTACATTCAGGAGCTTAAGGAAGAATCCAGGAAGCATGGAAATGGATTAAAGATTCACTTTGGACCAGATTTAAGAGATTTCACATTCAGTTTAGTGCCACCTCGCTCAGCTACAGTACCATCTCGACCGAGGTGATCCAGAGGAGCGTCCCGACCGAGGCGAACACCTTGGACGCGGCGAGATATATTTTATTCTTGGCTGAGATCTTTTATTTTTGGAAGAAGAGATCTTATGTTTTTAGGCTGGATTTCTGGAAGGAAGATCATATATTTTAGGGGTTTATTTATGAGAGATAGATATATTTTATTAGGAAAATATCTTTTCAAGATATTTTATCTCTTAGGAGGGTAGTTTTCCTATATAAAGGGCTGGATTTTCCACAAATCAGCACCGGCGCATCACCGGAAATCCCGCTATCATTATAGTGGTTGAAGGAAGGAACTTGATAGCTTTTATAGCTTTTGTGAAGGATTTTGTAAGGTTTTCTTAGATTCCCTTCTTGTTGATTGTCTTATTGGATTGTGATCCAAGGAACACTTGTTTGTTTGATAGTTGATTCGGTTATTGAAGCCTTGTTCTTAAGGTTTTTGTGTTCAATTATTCACCTTCTTCCCATATATTTGATTATTGCTTTCATGATGATGAGTGGCTAATTTCTTTGTGCGATTCTAGGGTGATTGGCTGAAAGTTGTGGGAAAAACGATGATAGAACAATCTTAATTCCAGTAGGACCCTGAAAGCTCGAGTCTTTATCCTTAACCCTAGAGTATCTCGTTCAATCGATGAACATCTCGGCCGGGGTGGAATTCGTCTGACCGAGGTGACTTATCTGATCCAAAACTGAGAGTTAAGTGTTTGAGTTTGCCAAATCATATTCTTATTACACCTTTCCTGGTTCAATGCAAGCTTAGTATGAAACTTACCCGGTAATTCCTTTGTTTGTTTACCCAAGATCATAAGTGTACGTAATAAAGGTTTATCCTTTATTGGGGTTTGAGTGTGCCTTCATTCCATCTTTGTGAGTTAGCCTGAGACTTACCCGGTAAAGGTTGATTCTATTCCCTTAGGTGGTGTGTTGGTTTGAGGTTATAGTTCTTTTCCTTAATTCCTTGAGACTTACCCGGTAATAGGATTTACGGTTTGGGATTAGTGAGTAGTGAGACTTACCCGGTGATCTATTCCACTTTAGTAACACCTTCCCTTTGCAAAATCTCAGCTTTGTCCGCTTATCTTTAGATCTTGAGTTGGAACCACAACTAGATGCTTTAATCCTTAGAATTTCATATCAATTCCTTTTAAACTCATATGAGTTTGAAACAATTCCTTATAAGTAAATCATATCAAGTCGTTTGTTAAAAGTAGTTAATTATTTTGTTTTTTAATAAAATAAGATGAATAAATTAATTATAAGCATTAAACATAGTAAACGATTTCAGAAAACTTCGTTTTAGTATATTTGTTGGAAATGAAGAAATAACTCAAAAGAAAGAATTCAAAAAGTGATTAATCCCCAAATGCTTCTATAGAAGATCTTGCTCCGAAGAATAGGTACCTTTGAGGAAGTTGAAGAACGATCTGAAGCTAAAGCAGTGCTTCTACATGAGATCTTCCCCATCAACAAGCAACTTAGAATTTACATATCAAGTTTCATCCCCGTCATGACGAGCACTGGAGAAAAATGAAGAGCATTTGCGTGCACGAGCTCCTGAACCAAAATAAGGTGAATTCATACACAAGTTCTTAAGCGAGTTTATAATGTTAGGGTTGTGGATCTGAGAGCTCCTGAACCAGAATAAGGAAAAGAACATTTGCGTGCAAGAGCATTTGAGAGATTTAGGGTTGTGGATTTGAGTAAGGGCAATTAGTAACGATGTGATTTGTCGGGTGATCACATGTAGAAAGAAACCCCAAGGCCACCCCAGACTGCGAAACTTCCACCGAGACGGCCGGCGTTCATACGGACGCCTTGTACGCCTCCGGAAAATCGCTCGCCCTTGTGGGAAGAGTAGGTACCTTTGAGGAAGTGGAAGAACGATCCGCCAACAGCTCCCATGGCGAAAGCACCACCGACATCGTCAAGGATCCTGTCCGAACATGGCTCTCGAGAACTCTTTAGGGTTCCATGGAAGCGAACTTGGAAAAGGCGGAGAGGGGAGGAGAAGACCAGGTGGTTGTAATGGATGAGAATTAGGGATTTCGTTTGGAGAACAACTCCGGACAAATTTTTTTTTATTATTCAACAGTAAAAAAATAATTAGGGGTACACTTACTTAATAAGAACATAAAAAAGCCTATTTACTATAAAAGAAACCTAATACAGCCTAGTTAGCTAATTAGCCCTTGAATAAATAAAAAGTTGTAATTTTTTTTGAATTCTTTCTTTTGAGTTATTTCTTCATTTCCAACAAATATGCTAAAACGAAGTTTTCTGAAATCTTTTACTATGTTTAATGCTTATAATTAATTTATTCATCTTATTTTATTACAAAAATAATTAGGGCTAGATCAGTTTACTGAGATCCGTGCACCTGCCTATTTAGAGCCTACTTTGGAGTTCATTAGCTCCTTCACCTACCTCCCCACAAAGCGTTCTGTGAAGTACCGGTTGATGAACCGAAACTTCTTAGTTCCCTTAGAGTACTGGAGAGACATCTTTGGTTTCCCGGCTCCGATTGCTGTAGATTTTCCCTCCCGAGCTGTAGCTAGGGAGTTCTGGGGTCAGATTGCTCATGTAGTTGAGCACGCAGATAGATGGCGCCTTGGAGACTCTTGGGAGCGCATTATTTTTCACCTAGTCTTTAGGTTAGCTCACCGCATTTTCAGTGAGACGCTTTTGGTGCGTACTAAGACGCCCCAGAAGGTCCAACAGGGGGAGCTTTTCAGCCTTTACTACATGGTGACTAGAGGGATCCCACACTTTGGCTTGATGATGGCAGAGGATCTGCACAGGATCAAGGCCAAGGCGAAGGGGGATATTTGCTGCGGAGGCCTCGTGACTCACATTGCGAGCTATCAGGATATGGATCTCAGCGCATGTACCATGGTGGCGGCTGCCAAGCCGCTAGGACTCCAGGAGATGATCACTCGGCGGATTCTGGTTCCCCGAGGACTCACTACACCGTATGTAGCCATGCCATGGGAGCCGACTACACCACAGGGGATCAGATGGTCACCCCAGTTCTCAGTTTATGATCCTCACTACTGGCAGACTGCTTGGATCCCATTGATGGAGGATGATAGAGATGCAGCAGCTGCACCAACTGAGGAGGTTGAGGTAGAGGAGGAGACTGCTGATGATGATGACAGGGATGGTTGAGTTCCTATGGATAAAGGGACTGATACTGCTGGGACGAGTGCGCCGGTCTTTGATTTAGATGATGACGATACAGAGACCGCGCCGGCTGCATCACCAGTCCGACCTGCTAGGCGTAGGGTACGCCGACAGAGAGATCCCGAGGCTCACCGTCGGATCGATGATCTGACAGATCAGATGATAGACTCATATGTTGCCTTTTCTGTGGACATCGATGAGAGATTTGCCGCCCAGCACCGACAGATCGACAGCTGGACTCATCAGATGCTAGAGAGTCAGCATTATCAGCGTCGGATGATGGAGATCCAGTTTCAGCAGACTATGGGTTATCCATTTGACCCGTCCTAGTATCCGTACATGCCACCACCACCACCACCGGATCAAGATTATTGAGAGCTTGCAGGATTTTCTTTTTTATTTATTATGCAGTTCAGCTTTATGTCCGGTGAGTATTTTATTTTCTTTAGACTTATTCTGACCCACTGGGACAGTGTGTCCCAAGTATGGGGTGTTTTATGTATTTTATGACTTATGTGATGTATGACTCTACATTATCAGATATTTATGCTTATTTTGCTTCTATGGTTTTATCTGAGATTACATGCATGCATACAGGTTATTTGATTGAGAAAACGTCATAAAACTGGTTTAGAAAAAAAAAAATTTTGACTTCGACCGGGACAGTTCTGGCCGAACGAGGTGCTTCACCTCGGTTGACCTAGAACACCTCGACCGAGGTGGTTTAACTGAGAGTTTTCGAAACGTTTTGTGCTTCTTATCTGGATATGATCTCAGTGAAGATCTTGTTTAGTGACTGGTTTTGAAATCTTTATGTGTTTGAAAGGTTTTATGATATGTTTAAGTTGCTAAATGCTTTGTTTGAAATTTTTGGCATGTTTAATACTTTGTTTTTATCCAAATTATGTTGAATTTGAAGGTTGACATCGCATTATGAGTTCTCTCACTTTCTTCTTAGGATGATTAAGGCAATTCATTCTCTTCTCTTCTTCTTCTTGATCACGCTTAGCCCCTCATATACATATTTGCCTCCCTTTACCTATCCGGGAATTTGGAAGCAAGCAAGTGAAAAGCAAGTGAAAGAAAAGTTGAGATTTTGGCTGAAAGTTAGAAAGAAACAAATAGGTTTGGGGAAGTCAATCATGATGATGAGTAACTCGGCACCATTCACATAGCCGGGTGTTTGTGTCTTGCCAAAGTCGGATTGAGCGATATTCCTAACGGGTCATGGTATGTGCATCAAGGGTTTGATGCATCTCAAGAAATTGATGATTGCTGATTTCCTAGGCTTCGGTTATTGTGCACCTCTGTCCATGCATCCCAAAAAGTAAAGTAAAAAATAAAAAGTGTGAAATAAGCAAAGCTTATTGGTGGAAGATGTTGAAAGTCAAAGTGAAAGTGAAGTATATCCTTTTCCCGGATTCTAGTACCACATTACCTTACATACATCCCTACCCTACACGTTTCTTGACCTTTCTTTTGGGAAGCCCTTGAGACCTCGAGCTTGTTGATTGACTTTGTGGTTTAAACTGAATTATACAAGATTAATTTCGATAATTATGATTTATTATGCATTCTACGATTTTATGCAAAGATGAACAACTTTATTATATTTATAAAATGTTTTGATCATATCTTGATTTTAAATTCCATGAAGTATTCTCTTAGAGTGATCTATGATTGTAGCACACCATAAAAATGTTTTTGAAAGAATTTTTCAGTGATCTTTATGACTTATAATCTATTATATCTTGTATTTTATATGCGGAACTTGCTTGGGGACAAGCAAGGGCTAAGTATGGGGTATTTTGATAGCATGAATTATTGTCTATATTTTGGGGTTTGTTTAGACGTTTTATCTTCAATAATCTGGATGTTAGTATGTATATTATGTGATTATATTACCATTTCATCTACCTTTGCGGGACTACACCTAGTTTTGTTGTAATCGTAGGTAAAATGGCACATTTTGCATAAAAAACGGAGCAAAAAAGCTAAGGAGTCATTAGGAGCTACATTCAGGAACACAAGGAAACATCCACGAAGCATAGCCATGGATTAAAGATTCACTTTGGACCAGATTTGAGAGATTTCACATTCAGTTATGATTCACCTCGGTTGACTACAGATTCACCTCGACCGAGGTGATCCAGAGAAGTCGACTCGGCCGAGGCGAACACCTGGGACGCGGCGAGAATATTTTATTCTTGGCTGAGATCTTTTATCTTTGGAAAGAGGATCTTATATTTTTGGGCTTGGCTCCTGGAAGGAAGAAGATATGATAGATCATATATTTTACCTATTTTTATGGGAAGAGATCTTTCTAAGATATCTAATCTTTGGAGAGTAATTTTCCTATAAAATAGGGTCAGATTTCCCACAAATCCGACATCCGCTTACACCGAATCGCATGCTATACCACTGATTGTGTTTTATACACCGCTGCAGCCATACTTCAGTTGGGAGATTTGAAGAACCTTTTTGAAGGTTGAAGGAAGAAAGTCTATAGCTTTTATAGCTTTTTGAAGGGTTTTTGTAAGATTATCTTAGATTCCCTTATTTGTTGTTGTCTTGTTGGATTTCTATCCAAGGAACGCTTGTTGGTTTGATAATTGATTCAGTTATTGAAGCCTTTCTCTTAAGGTTTTCTTGTTCAATTATTCTCCTTCTTCCCATATATTTGATTATTACTTTCATGATGATGAGTGGCTAATCTCTTTTTGTGATTCTAGGGTGATTGGCTGAAGGTTGTGGGAAAAACAATGATAGAATAATCTTAATCACAGTAGGACCCTGAAAGTTCGAGTCTTTACCTTAACCCTAAGCATCTCGCTCAGTCGATGAACATCTCGGCCGGGGTGGAATTTGGCTGACCGAGGTGACTTATTTGATCCGAAACTGAGAGTTAAGTGTTAGAGTTTGCCAAATCCTATTCTTATTACACCTTTCCTGGTTCAATGCAAGCTTAGGATGAGACTTACCCGGTAATTCCTTTGTTTGTTTACTTAAGATCATAAGTGTAGGTAATAAAGGTTTATCCTTTATTGGGGTTTGAGTGTGCTTTCATTCCATCTTTGTGAGTTAGCCTGAGACTTACTCGGTAAAGGTTGATTCTATTCCCTTAGTTGGTGTGTTTGTTTGAGGTTATAGTTCTTTATCTTAATTCCTTGAGACTTACCCGGTAATAGGAGTTACGGTTTGGGATTAGTGAGTAGTGAGACTTACCCGGTGATCTATTCCACTTTAGTAATACCTTCCCTATGCAAAAATCTCAGCTTTGTCCGCTTATCTTTAGATCTTGAGTTGGAACCACAACTAGATGCTTTAATCCCTAGAATTGCATATTTCCTTTATTGACTTTTATCATTTTTGATTGTTTTAATTGCTTTGTGGTTAGTAATTGCTAAAGCTTACCTACTCCGACTTTGTTTCACTAAGTCCTTGTGATCGACCCCTGGAATTCCTTGCTTTTTACTACGATTGACCCGTACACTGCGGGTTCGCATCCTTGTTTTAATCTTACATCTAGGGTTATAAATTTAAAGCTTGCACACACCGTTTGGAGCGAACACGGCCAACAAAGCAGACATTAATCCGTTTTGAATAATAGTTATACTTCAACTTAGCCAAACAGACAATAAATGTATAATTTGTTTAATATACAAGCCCTTTATTTATACAATTTATCAAACTATCAGTCTTACTTGATAATCGATGTGGGATTGAATCATTTAACAACCCATAAAATATTAGGTCAACGACCCACAAAACAGTAGGCTAACGACCCACAAAACAAATATTAATCCGTTATAAAAAAAACTACACTTCAACTTAGCCAAAAGACCAAGAAATGTTTGATTTGTTTAATCTTCAAACCCTTTATTTATACAAGTTATCAAACTATCAGCCTTACTTGATAATCGATATGGGATTGAAAATATATAGCAACTCACAAAACATTAGGTCAACGACCCACAAAGCAGTAGGCTTTGGTGGGATTGCACACACCGTTTGGAGCGAACACGGCCAACAAAGCAGATATTAATCCGTTATGAATAATAGTTATACTTCAACTTAGCCAAACAGACAATAAATGTATAATTTGTTTAATATACAAGCCCTTTATTTATACAATTTATCAAACTATTAGTCTTACTTGATAATCGATGTGAGATTGAATCATTTAACAACCCACAAAATATTAGGTCAACGACCTACAAAACAGTAGGCTAACGACTCACAAAACAAATATTAATCAGTTATAAAAAAAATTTTACACTTCAACTTAGCCAAAAGACCAAGAAATGTTTGATTTGTTTAATCTTCAAACCCTTTATTTATACAAGTTATCAAACTATCAGCCTTACTTGATAATCGATGTGGGATTAAAAATATTTAGCAACCCACAAAACATTAGGTCAACAACCCACAAAGCAGTAGGCCAACGACCCAAAAATAGATATTAATCCGTTATGAATAAAAATTATACTTCAACTTAACCAGAAGGCCAAGAATTGTTTGATTTGTTTAATCTCAGCAGAGGAAAGGGTCGTGTTGAAGTCACCCAGGAGGACCTAGGGTTCGTTGGTGATAAGGTGACTGGTAGTGATAATGTTGGACCAAAGGGGAGTACGATCATCGGGTTGATTGTGGGCATAAATGAACGTACAATCAAAGTTGGGAGAGGTTGAAGGCGCTTGAGGGGAAATATTGCAGTGAATAAGCTGATCATTTATGAAGGAGGGGGAGAGGTTAAGAGCTAGGGGATCCCACCAAAGCCATATTCGACATTTGGTGTTAGGGGAGACATTAGAGATATGGGACCAATTAGGCATGAGGGGGAGGGGTATCTTGGACAACTTGTCAGCCGAGAGCTTTGTTTCAATAATTGCAATGAGATCCATCCGGTGCTTACGAACCAATTCACTAACAACCTTTTGCTTGTTAGGGTCGTTGAGGCCTCGAATGTTCCAAGAACCGATTTTAGTTGGCATGGGATATTGTGGGAGTAGTGCTAGCATCCTTGATGCTCCCACAAGAAGGTAGAGGGATTGAGTTGAGGTTAGGTGTGAGGGATTGAACATCAAAAGGCATCGAGATGGGTTGAAGGCCCTCAGAGGCAAGAGGAGAGGATGAGGGGGGAGGGGTTGAGTTGGGACGAGGTTTTGAGGATTGGGAGTGGGTATTTCTGACGTGCTAGTCTCGGGGGGGGGGTCAGACTTTTCATAAGGGTTAGGGTTAGAAGGTGAGGATATCATAGTGTTAGGGATGCGGAGATAATCATGGAGCGTAGGAAGAAGAGGGGTGGGGTTTGAAGAAGGGGTTGGTCGGGTCTGCTAGACTTGGCTTGAGCGTTATAAAAGTGTTCCGATCTGCTAGACCTTGATAGAGCATCCTTAGTGTGATCCGATCTGCATCGGTGGCTAAAGATAAGGCATTTAGGGCAATGCTTTGGCAACTAGTTGAATGAAATCTTCTGCGTTACTCTTTTCTCCATCCGGTCATATAAGGACAATCTTACGCAGAAGCGGCTTAGAGGCAAGGATCTCCACCAGGATTTTGGCATGACTAAGTCGGTTATGGTTTGCAGAGCATTGGTCCGTGGGTAAGGAATCCCAATACTAGATCCGATTTTTGCGAGCATGTGGGTGACTAGAATCTGTAGTCGAGGTCGTGGAGTGTAGCCCATATCGGGATGGAGGAGAGGCTCGAGTAGTTAAGCTCCATGCCATGGTACTAACACTTTAGAAGGAGCGAGGTAGAGCCATTTATGATCCAGGGACTGCCCAAGAGGATAGAATTTAGGTCGTCTTCGGTAGCAAAATGGAAATCGAAGACTCCATGTTCATTTTGGAGGATCTTGGGCTTAGAGATCGAGTTCCATGCAATGTCAGCAAAGCTAACCATTTTGTTGTAGGCAAGAGGGGAGCCCAACGGAAACCCTATGAGAGTTTGAGACCATTTGGAAGTAGTATCAGCCACATCCTCCCTAAAGAAATGAATGATGCCATTCTCTAGGCCTAGGGAAAAGGTGAGTGGAACGTGGTTCCATGTAGAGCCATATGAAAGGATGTTCTTAAAAGAGACTTTAGGGGGGGCAGCCGAAAAATAGCATTGATTATGGCTCGGGGCAAGCGAAGGCAGACAAGGGGTAGGGTGAGGTGAAGAGTGATTGGAGCATTGATTAGGGTTTGGGGCATGGATGGGAGATGAAGAGTCAGGATGGTCGATGTTCGAGTTGGGAGATGATTAATAAGGGATTGGCATTGGGTCATTGACACTCTGGAGGGGGGGGGAGATGCAAGCCGGTCTCAACGACAACCATAGGTTGTTTCAAGCAGGAGGAAGAGGGGATGCCTTTCACCGATGTATGAACTGGGAAGAGAGGGGGGAAAGCCTCCACCGAGGAGATGGGAGGAGCATGAACGACCGCCTGTTTGGAGAGCCAGATGTTATTAGAGCAAATAAGCTCCTCAAGAACATGTTCAAACGGGCTTGGGGGGCTGAAGGAGAGCCAGGTTTGTGGGAAGGTTTAGGGCAAATGTTGAGTTCAGATAACTTGATCGAGGATTGCTTAGAACGCTTGGATCTCCTCATAATGGAGGAAGGGAGGGTGGGAGGGGTAAGGCGGGCAGCCTCGAAGGGGCGGAGGTCGGCGGGGAGCCTAGCTCCAAGGGAAGTTGTCACCGGCGAGGCTAAATTTTGAGAGCGTTTTTGAGTTATTGACCAGTTATTAATTTTATTCTTAATTGTTCATAACAACCTCTTAACCATTTAGGCTATATTTACATGTGTATCCTTTATATTTCATATAACTACATGTATTTGCTTCAAACTCATCTGAGTTTTTTTGACCTAATTTATAGATATTAATATACTACTGATCCAAATTGATACAATTTAAGAAAGTTCGAAGGATGAATTGCCTCCGAGATGCCGGTAAATGGAAAGGAAAAAAATCGATTTATTTGAGTTTGCTCAAGGTAATGTCGATATTACATATTTTTTGTTACCTAAAAGGAAAAATCGTGTCGCTACTAATATTAGATTACCTCTTATCGTCTTTTATGTCTTCCATCTTAAGTTTTTTGCTTCATAATAATTTGCCTACTCTAGTATTATATAAGTCTGTTTTTGGATCAATGATTTAAAATATTTTTAATTAAATAAAAATAAATAATACTAGTTTACGCATTTACCCTTTAACCTACCTATAGAAACCCTACGTACCCTTTAGCCTACCTATATATACTCTATGTACCTCAGGGCTCAGACACAACAAATCTATTCTCCTCTCAAATCTTCCTCGCCGCTAGTTTGCCTCCTGATTCCGATTTTGCGTCAACTATATCTCCTTCATCTCCCTTCATCTCCCTTCTCCGATCTGGCGACCAAAATTGACAACATCTTCACGATTCTATCATTTTTTCGACTCAACTAAGAAGACCAAGGAGCAGGATCGGAGTTTCTACTCGATCGGCGTAACGTGGACGGTCGAAGATGAGATCGTCGGAGATCAACGCCGGTCAAATTCACCTGTCTGTCCATTGTTATTATCTGACCACCTCCGCAATAAGGTAACTACTGAATATATAGAGTCTGAATCTATAAATCTCTTTATATTTGTAGTAGTTTTGATCTGATGCCCTCAAATATATGTGTAATATGTTGAAGCTCATACACTCTAAGGTTTTTCTATCTTCTTAGGTTTTTGCAGATCTGGTATCACGGATCTGGCTTAATGATGAATGAAATCAAGGATCGATTGATCCTCGAAGTCGAGATTTACTGCAGCAACAAGATTGTTCAAAGAATGAGGTAATTTACTGGCTTGTTCATACGTCATCACCTTTATCAGTAGGTTGATCGGTATGTTGTTTTAAACTTTTAATAAATTCAATGAAAGCATGAGTAAAATATATATTAATGGCTACAACATTTTTGAACAATCTAGTTGTTTCAAACTTGGGTCAGCTTCAAATCATTGATCAATAATATTTATAAATATCTTCAAGAAATAAATAAATTTTGATTGATAATATATATAAATTATATAAGAATATAAATGTACGTATGCTATGAGATGATCCTCCAATGGTAGATTTGTAGTACCTGAGCATCAAGTCTCTGCGCAAGTCCTTGTTCAAATTCTATGACAGCATGAGTAAAATATATATTAATTACCATCGACTCCCAAAACCAAAAATGAGGTATTGCATTGTCTAGAAAATGATTTAACGGTGTTTTAGCATTATGCCGGTTATTTTAACCTATTTTATTAAAAATGTCATAAACTAATTATTTCTTGTCGGTTAGAAATGTCATAAAATCTCTACTTGATTCGTAGTACCTGATATTGATGCAGGAACACTTCTTTGCTGACCATACCTGAAGGTGCACATGTTCCTGTAAATACAATTTCAGGAGTGTCTTGTATGTTCAAAAACATCGGTGAGCTTACAACCTCATATCACCAATGGGTGTGACTACATAGATCAACGTCCTGATGAAATCCTTATCCTTATATTGGATTAACTTACGATTGAAGATCCAATCCCAACCTGCATTTTCTCGAAACTTTTTGGAGGTACAAGACTCTTGTGATTTTTGATGACAATTGGACGAAAAGAACGGGAAATTATGTTTTTGATGCAACAAAAACATCATCGACCTTTGAACCACTTATTAGTTAGTGTAACTACATAGACCAACTACATGATGAAATTCTTGGACTTATTTTGGATACACCTGCAATGGAAGCTGCAATGACAACCTGTGTTTTGGTGAAAAGTTGTGTATTTGTGGAGGTACAAGACTCATGTAAAGGTGTGTATTTGTGGAGATACAAGACTCATGTGATTTTTGACGGTAATTGAGTGAAAAGAATGAAAAATTATGCTTCTGGTGTAGCAATTTGATTGTTTAAAAATAAGTAATATATCCTTTTACTGGCTTGGTTAGCCTAAATGACTATGTAAACATTTTGTGATCAATTTAGTGATATATTTTGGAGGCATTTTAAAATCTACATCATTGTCTTGACAATGTTTTTGAAAAGATAAATTAAATCAAATGAAAGAGGGAAACAAGGATGTACATACATGATCAATTTCAGTATCCACCAAAAAAAAAAAACATGATCAATTTCAAAAACAAAAAAAATCAGAACCAAAAAACCAAAATCCCACAGGGCACAAACTTATAGCAAAACCTATGCAAAATGGACAATGTTGCGAGCTTGTGCGATGACTCAAAGGTGAGAGATGATCAAGTGTGTGCATGGTTGGGTAGAGGGAGTGAACCAAACGAAGTAGATGGTGTATAGTAAGCTTGATGGGAACACTAGAAGGCACCATTAGATCGAGCTAGATAGAGTTTCTTGGATGAGAGAAGTAATATTCGGGGGTTAATCCAATTAAAACCATTGTAGTATTAACTTGCCCTTCGATACTCACAGTTAATTTTTTGTTTGTTGATAAGATATTAATGGACTTAGGTTAGTTGGAACAATATTAATTTGTGGGTTACAGCTTAAATGACAAGATTTTCATATTTTTGCAGCAATAAGGACAACCTTGATTTCCTCTTTCAATCTGGCCATAACACAACCACACACCTCTTGAGTGTTGTTGCGTTGTCGTTACTAGAAGCCAATTTACCCGTATCACCCATGAGATCTAGCTCTAGTACCAAATTATTATGATCTTCGATTTAACTTTAAATCTCACTATAGAAACAAATTAGTGGATTGATAAATTAAAGTAGACTCGTTAGGCGGATGAGTCCTCTTGGATTAACGTCAAAATTGGTGATTTGATGATTTCATAGAATAAAACCATCGAAATACTCTACATGGGACATTAGTTCCTCGTTCCGTTAAATTCGATTTACGAATATTGTAGGTCAAAATCACCCCGTCAAATATTATTGGTCATGATATCCTAGGTTTGAATCACCTTCGTCAGATACCTTTTGTCGGAAATTTTCTACTTGTAGGTCAACCATTAGGAACTATTTTTTTTTTTTGGTAATGACTACGGAATGTCAGGTGGACATCCGTAATATTATTTAACGAAAAGAAAAAGCTAACAAGGGATGAGCCTACGGGTCGCTACTCCGCGGGCATCGTTTTTCAGAAAATGTATAGCAGAAAACGGTGGAGATTGAATGTAATAATAGCCTAATGGATAAGTGGAAGCAAGAGATGCCATATGATCAGCAGCAGCATTAGCTTCGCGATAAATATGACGGATCTGGACAATCCAGTTCCTACGAAGGAAGCCTTGGCACTGTGAAACCAGACTAAAGAGTGGGTGGTATCTAGGAACAGACCGTCGAACCATGTTGACGATCAACTCCGAGTCGATCTCGACAACGAGCTTACGGTAACCTTTCTCCCAAGCAAGATACAATCCCGAACAAAGACCCCATAATTCGGCCGTGGGAACCGAGCATGCACCAATATTCATTACGTATCCACAAAGCCATTGCCCATGTAGATCCCTGAATAAGCCACCCGCCGAAGCACTTCCGATATCCCTATGCACCGACCCATCAGAGTTAAGCTTGATCCAACCGCTCTCCGGGGCAGCCCACGAGATGTGCACTTCCTTCCTATTCTTCGTCGCCGTGTTGTTAGATAATCGCTCAGCACTAACAATGTTTCTTGTGTAAGCGGCGATCAGTGCCACCCTATTAGGAGGAGGGGGAGATGCCCGGAATGTTCCCTCATTCCTCCACCTCCAGCACCACCAGACGGCAACAGCAAAGGTTCGGTTCCAAGGCATATTGGAGTCGATGAGTTCGTCACGAGCAAGATTAACAGACAGCCAAGTCTTTAGATCGGTGGAATAAAATTCCCCAACCCGCCCCATGTCTAAGAAGTTGCTCCAAACAGATCTCGCCACAGGGCAATCCCGTAGCACATGTAAAATGGTCTCAATGGCCCCGTAACAGAAGGTACAAGACGCATCCTGAGCCATATGGCGCCTGGTTCTCTCGGCATTAGTGAGAATCCGGTCAAGTGCTACTAACCACAGAAAGGACCGTATTCTTTGAGGCACTTCCAGCCTCCAGATTCTCTTGAACAATATGGACTCAGGTTCACTACTAGCAATCGGATCAAACTGGGCCAGATATGCTGACTTGGTGGTATACTCGCCATTGCTAGATCTACTCCAGGTGATACAGTCCGGCTGAGAGCCATCTTCCACAATAGTCATACAAGCAACGTTCAACAGTGCCTGAGTCGAGATTGCGGAATTAAATTTGTCCCAGTCCCAACCAACTCCATCCATCCAGTAGTCTCTCACTTGGTCATCCGGTTCGACGCCCAAAGGGAGTGCATCGGAAGCGGACATCAGAGGGGCCACGCCGCACCACGCGTCAGACCAAAAACGAACCTGAAGACCGTCACCGACGACCCATTTCATGCCCCTGGGTAACACATTCGAAATAGCCCATAGGATACCTTTGAGGATGAAAGACCCCTTTTTCTTCACACTGCAATAAAAAATGGCTCTTAAATCGTGGAGGCCATACTTGTGGATCAGAAGACCAGCCCAAGGAGCCGATGCAGAATGAGAGAACCGCCATGCTAGTTTCCCCAACCCCACGGCATTAGCATCGGCAACTGCTCTTATACCCAAACCCCCGATCTCCATCGGCCGACAAACATCCATTAGGAACTATATTAGTGTACGTAGGCTTCCTCCTAATTAATAAGTCCATCGTTTATATACAAGAGAGATAAAACAATTAGCAACTATATTCCATATATGCTAAATGCAAATGCTAACAAGAAAAAAGTGATATGTACAATAATTCACAAGGTGAATTGGTTTCTTGGTTTGAATTAAATAGTCTCATTATCAACATACTATAGCTGCATAGCATTACATATTCTCTCAATTTATTGATCTAATGTCAAAAGTGTGATATGCAGCATATGCTACATCAAAAACCAAAAGAGAACAACTCAACAACAAGCAGCAAATTGCACACTCATCATTGATAGATATTTCTTCATCCGTACATAGATTACCATGGATAATCTACGACGAAACACCCCTTCCCTTTGCTCTCTTCATGTTCCTTTACAACTGAAGTCTTCAAGACCATATTCAAGTGGACTTTCCATCCGACTGGGGTCTCCCTCATCCAGGAGATGCTTCTGCGCTCGGGTCCAGATATGATAAGATCCACAATGATATCTCCCCTTCCACTCTCTGTCATATTAGGAACATCATTCACCACCTTAGAACCACTGCTCAATCCTGCAACACCCTTTTCCTTTAGTTTGTTGCATGATTGTGCCTTTTGATTTGGATTCTGCTATACATCTTGGCCTTCATCTTCTTTAATACAATTTATTTACCCTTTTCAACAAAAAAAAGATTTGAAAGTTGTTGTTCAATTTGTGATAATAACTATAACCATTGTTACAATAACAGTGAGTTTGAGCTTCATGTGAAGCCATGGTCTCAACAAAGAATAACTCGTCCATGCTTGAGAGGAATTTGATACCAATACGTAAATAAGAGCTATTTAATATGACTTGAGTAGTGAGCAACACACATTCTTTCAAGAGAGAAATATAAACTGAAGTGAATATATTTCACTCACTCTTGAAGTTCACTGTTACATTGTGGTATCACTACTAGAAAAGCGGGTATAATGCGACACTTTTAATAGCATTTAGCGACACCTTAAGGTGTCGCAAATATGATCAGCGACGCATTAAACAAGTGTCACAATTTTCGCCGTCACAATTGGCAGATATGCCAATTGTGACACCTTAACATGTCACAGTATATTGCGACATCTTAAGATGTCACATTAACTTATAATTTTGCGACATGTATGTCTGTCACTGTTTTGAGACATTTACGACATTTTAATACGCCTCTTTTCGGTACTTGCTTTGCTTTTTTAACACAACTATTTCCGACACCTCAAGGTGTCGCAATTTACAATTAAATTATAAAAAAAAAATTAATTTAATAATACGGTTCACTATTTTGAACACCACTTGCAATAATATCATAATGACATGTATATCAAAAAAAGAAGAATGCTCCAATACGCAAGTTTCCATATTGATTGCTTCACAAACTAGTAGAAATTAAAGAAAATTTATTACATTAAGAATTCTTGTAAAATAGAGTGTTAATCATAAACCTCCTTCAAAGAGCATTATATTAGTCTAATATCATGCACAAAAAGTCCTACTATTCTTCAAATAAATCCTTCCTTGAACTCTTGCTTCATGTCAAAGTCACAAATCCTTCCTTGTACCATTTAATAGTAGCTCCAAGCTGCTGCAACTAAGTAAAGGTAATACTGTTTGTACTAAGTATCCAGACCAAGTGCAGATGGCTCATTGACACCCAAATTTATAACCAAAACAGCACCCTGAGGTGTCGAAAATATAACAACATCAGAAGAGAAGTTATCATCACAGATATAAGTATTTGTTAGATTCAAACTTGAGGTGGTCTAAATAACCTGTGATCAAAACCACGGGGAACTATAACCTGAACATGGAGAAAGTGGTGGTTATTTATTTCTTAATAAATATTGCAAATGCATGTCTACATAATCCTCTAACAGCTACAAACTACTAGTTGTGCTACCATGTCAAGGAATGTCACCTTCTTAGTTGTAGAATAATGTTTATCGACCAATGTAGAGACTCCAGTCAAAGTTTCAGGCGACAGCTTGCTAGGAGGAACAAGTATCACCAGTGGATCATATAAATGCAATAATGTCTTCGTGTTTTGATAAGAACTGACAGTTTCTATGTACTGAGAAAGATGAAGTGATGTAGGGTATCAATTCCAACCTGACAAACTAGTATATTAGTCAGGCTTCTCATTTGTGTAGTTACAATAGATTGTATGTTATTTTAACAGTTTACCAAGATGCCTATAATCATGATAAGATATGAGTGGTCATCAACAATCAAGATTTTTTTTACATCACTTCCTTCTGAGAAATTTAAAGAATTGATGCATTACTATGTGTTGTCATTGCAGAAATTTCACATATGAAACTAATATGATGCACGTGCGACAGAAAAATGAATATCCTTCAAGGTTAAAATTCATCACTAAGATTTATTAGTATTACTAATCTAATCTCAGCTGAAGTTATCACTTATCAATGTCAGCTTGTTTTGCCGCAAATGCAGAAAAGATAAGTTGCGAGCAACTAGCAACCGCATCTCCTTACATGATGTGTCAGACTTCAATTAACAAAAGAGGGGCATATATATATACAATGTTACCAATCATAAAATATTTTAGCAGAATTGATTTACAACAAATACGCCTTATTCAAGACCTTTCTAGTCTCTAAGCTTGTTTCAGAAAATCAAGTTCGAGAGGTTAGGTTTACCTGCAAGTTAAAGGACCAGGTACGGTGTCAACACTTGAAGATAATTTTCATGTCCTTTTCTGAACTCTTATATGGCAGCTGTCTGAGTTAACCATAAATGAACTCAAACTCTTGCTCAGCGTCCAAGCATGCATACCCTGAAACGTGCAACTTGGAGATGAGCACCGTGCGAATGATTCTATTTAAGCAACGTGCAACTTGATGCTGACTTGCGCTCTAATCAGGATCAACCAAAATCTTATTATGCAAGGCCATAAAATAAAACTTTAAAGATGAATAGAATTCATAAGTTGCATAAAATAAAACTCGTTTGAAACTATCTACTTAGAGCTGAAACAATAGATTTGTAATTGTCCAAGGTATTCAAATTGTTCAAGGCAGTGGGGAAACAAATGAGAAGGGGGAGTGAATTGACTGTTTAGGGATCTAAGGTTGGGAAGGGATTCCCAATCCACATTGCCTTCATCCCAGTCCCACAACAGTAACTGAGGACAATTCTAAACATCCAATTCCTTAAGTAAAATGAGTTGCTCAGTGTGCAACTTCTTCAATTGTTTACATTCGTAAATATACATAGACCGGATACGTGCAAGTGGTTGAGCCTGAAAACTCAGAATCCCATCGCAATAGGAGACAAATATTTCTTTGAGATGTGGTGATGTTAGATACAAACTCAGAAAACCATCCGCTTTATCGAGCTCTAGTTTCCGAAGACAAGGACACGACGGGATGTATTTGAGGTTTGGACAATCTCTAATCTCCGGTTCAGAAATAGAGAGAAACAACTCTATACTGAACAATTGACGCCTTAAATTACAAGATCCAGACAAGCATTCCAAAATCCAATCAAAATGCCATCCAAACAACTCAACTAGATCAAGCCAGCACAATTCCAACCTCACACTAGCAGTTTTAGTACATCATAGATCCATCTGAACCTAGATCGGATGCAAAAACCAGGATTGCCAAATGAACAGAGTAAGAAAACACGAAACATAACGCCCAAACCGCATCAAAAGCAGTAAGAAAACTAGATATTGACTTTCAAGCTCAACTCGCTATTGTACTTGAATACGATCGATACACCGAAAACTCACACTAAAACCAAAGCTGAAGAAACTGACCTGTAGTTAGATTACATGATCGTTGGAAGTAGAATTCGACGAAAGAGGCAGGAAGCTAGAAACGGTGGCTCAAGAAATTCCGGCAAGATCCATAGTTCTCTAGAGCCGGAAACGCCGATCCTGGCCTTGATCCGAAGAGAAAGAGATGGGAAATGGCAATTCTAGGGTTAGTGATTCACAATTGATGAGAGTTGAACTGTAACTAAGATGTACGATGTGAGCTTCCCCTCTCTCTCCCGGAATCTGATAAATGCGAAGAATATGCAGGGCGAGGATGAGAGTTTCGCCGTTCGAGAGATCGGACACCTACTTGAGCAATAAAGGAAGAGAATACAAAAAGATCAAGTTTAAAGGTTGTTTAAGAATACAAAAAGATCAAATTTTCGTAGGAGCTAAGAGTGATTAGAAGTCTTATGATTCCATTCAAATGCCTAGCAATACAAATTTGTTTGATTCGAAAGTCCTTAGTTATAGCAAGAGAAGTTAGTGTTTTTCATATTGATGTAGGCAGGTAGGGTTAGGGAGTCTCAACGTAGTATTTGATTGTGTATACAAATGAGCTTAGTAGAAAATATATGTAACTGTAACATTTGAAAATTGGGGTCTAATTCAACTAAGTTTGATTTTAGCGAGATCCTCCGGTGACGTTAAATATAAAATAAAAAAGCGACACTACAAGTTGTCTCTATTTGTGTCATTTGGGACACACGAAGGTGTCTCTATTTGTGTCATTTGCGACACACGAAGGTATCGCTATTTGTGTCATTTGCGACACATGAAGGTGTCGCTATTAGTTTCATTTGCGACACTCTCTTAGTACCATTTGCGACACCTATATGTGTCCGAAATTTGCGACACTTTAATGTGTCTTAGATACTGCCATTTGCGACACCTATACGTGTCGAAAAATAGAGGCACCTTAAGGTGTCGCAATTTAGCGAGTGTTTTGCGGATGTAAATTTTTTGCGACACATAGGTATGGTGTCGGAATGAAAGCGTCGCATATAACCCGTATTTCTAGTAGTGTATATATATACCCTCTTTCTAACAACCTGTAATAAAAAGTTTATTTATACTTTCGACCTCTTTATTTCATCTATTTACATTCAGAGGCATATATTTCTATATATGTCTATACACCCCCCTCAAAGTGAACTTGTGGAAACAAGGCCAAGCTTGACCGTGCGAAATTTATATTGTTGTTCACCAACAGCCTTAGTGAATATGTCAGCCAACTACAGGGAAGAGCTGACATGAACAGTTTGAATAAAGCCTTTCTACACTTCATCACGAACATAGTGACAATCAAGACGAAGATGTTTGGTTCTTTCATGAAAAACAGGATTTGCAACAAGGTGTTGAGCAGCTATATTATCATAGTGCATGAAAATTGGAAGAGAAATGGAGATGTGAAGAATAGAAAAGATACCTTCAAGCCATACTATCTCACTTGTGGCAGTAGACATTGCCCTGTATTCACTCTCAACGAAAGATTTAGAGACAATTTTCTACTTCTTAGACTTCCCTGAAACCAAGGTTTTTCCAAAGAAAAAAGCAATAACCAATAATGGAGCGACAAGTGAATGCACACGATCTCCAAGCAACATCATTGTAAGTTGTAATGGCGTTGGAGAATTCAGCATTGTAGAATAAAGCTTGATTAACAGTGCCTTGAAGGTATCTGAGTAGATATGTGGAGCAAGCCAATGAGGGACTCGAGAAGAAGCCAAAAATTGACTGAGTTGTTAGATTGTGTATGTAAGAGATATCTGGCCTGATAAGAGTAAGATACAGTAACTTGCACACCAAGCGTCTGTAAGACTCAGGATCACAAAATAATTCTCCATTATCAAGAGTTAGTTTGAGGTTTCTTTGCATGGATGGGAATCTTGGAGGATATCCAGAATGTACTTTCTCTAGTTAAAAAATTAGCCAGTTGTAGTCCTTGAAATCTCCATCCCTAGAAAGAATTGGGCAATACCAAGATTGATGATTGTAAAGGCTTTATCAAGAGCAGTCTTGACAGCCTGAATGTAAAAAGGAACACTTGGATTGGTGAAAAACAAGATGAAGAAGTTCTTTGGTAAGTTCAACATTCCATTGGCGACTAGCTTGTTTCAAGCCATAAAGGGACCTCTTTAATGACAAAATTGACCTTGAGTAGCCTTAGTATAGCCTTGTGGAGGAGTCATGTAAACTTCTTCCTCAAGAAAGCCATGTAAAAAAGCATTATTAATATCAAGTTGAAGCAAAGGCCAAGCTTGAGCAGCTATAAAAGCTAGAATAACAGAATTGGGAGAAAAATTATTCTTATAATCATTGTCTTTAATCTGATTATAACCTTTTGCCACTAATTTGGCTTTACATCTCTCAACACAACCATCTTGGTCGTATTTGACCTTATATACCCATTTGGAACCAATGACTTTGTGACTAGAAGGGTAGTTAAATCCCATCTGTGATTGGCTTCAAGAATTAAAAGTTCTTTTTGCATTGCCTCAACCCAAATAGGTTTATCTTTAGCCTAGCCATAATGAGAAAAAACCCTAACTCTTTCCTCTTCACTATTTTTGATCAATTTGGGCTTTGGTTGCCCTTGCATTGTGCTGGAAAAGGATTAAGTACCCCATAGGAACCATTGGTAGTGATATCGGGGGAAAAGAACTGGATTTCTGAGAGTTACGATCAAGCAGCACTTTGCCTCAGTCCAGTCAGCCTGTGCCTCGGCCGAGGTGTTCTTGAGAGTTGTCAGAGTAACCGAGGTGGTCTAACAGTGGGAGAAAAAGATGAGTTCTGATAGACAGCTGGTTTTGAGAGATAGATCCTCTCCTTCTCCTTCTTCTTCTTCTTCTTCACGCCGCTCCATACCGGTGATCCATGAGCGTCACTAGGTAGATTATGACCGCATAGCGGCACGTCCAGTTGTTGCACCACGGTTTTTGGACATTTCTGCATCCGACTGCCTCTACGTGGATGATGATCTGAGGCGGATGATATCTATGGTGGGGTTGGAGCAGTTTCTGCATTCGACTACCTCTACGTGGATGACGACCGTACTTTATACCGTGTAACTCTCTGGAATACTCCAAGTTCATGTTGCCAAGATCCACGGCCGTGGTTTTGGGCGTGGACTTCTCTACGACCGTATTTTAGAGCTTGGAAGTGTAAATTGCTTGTAGTTCCCTTTGTATCGTGCTATTCCTCATCCTAGCATCTCCCCTGGCTTCTTTGATGTGTCCTCAATCCTTGGATGTGCTCAATTCATCTCCTTTCTCTCTCAATTGATTCGGTTTTAGCTCTTATTCACCTAAAATCAACACAAAGCTTATGTAGACCTCTATATCGACAATGTAGACAAACTAGCTAACAATTGCTTCAATGCCTCATCAATGAACACTATATTGGATGAAAAACAACTAGAAAAAGTGCCTAGAATATCGCAATATTTCATGCTAACAACTGCCTCTACGTGGATGATGATCTGAGGCGGATGATATCTATGGTGGGGTTGGAGCAGTTTACTGAGATCAGAGCTCCAACTTACCTTGAGCCGACCTTGGAGTTTGTTAGCTCCGTCACTTACTTGCCTACTGAGCGTGCCATCAAGTACCGGTTGATGAACCGGAACTATTTAGTTCCTATGGACCACTGGAGGGACATCTTCGGCTTCCCGGCCCCCACAGTTGCTGATTTTCTTTCTCGAGCTGTAGCTCGAGAGTTTTGGGGACAGATATCTCACGTAGTGGAGCATGTAGACAAGTGGAGACCTGGAGACTTTAGGGAGCGTATTATCTTCCTCTTGGCCTTTAGACTTGCTCACCGGATCTTCAGCGAGACACTTCTGGCGCATACTGAGACGCCCTAGAAGATTAGACAGGGTGAGTTGCTAAGTCTTTACTACATGGTGACCGGAGGAGTTCCGGATTTTGGAGTGATGCTAGCGGAGGATTTGCACAAGATCAAGGCGAAGGTGAAGGGAGACATCTGCTGCGGAGGTATAGTGACTCACATTGCGAGTTACATGGACCTTGATCTGAGTGCATGTACTATGGTGGCGGCTGCCAAGCCGCTCGGACTGCAGGAGATGATCACTAGGAGGATATTGGTTCCTCGCGGACTTACTACGCCGTATGTGGCGATGCCCTGGGAGCAGACTGCACCTCAGGGTATTAGATGGTCAGCTCAGTTCTCCGTTTATGACCCGCATTACTGGCATACCGCATGGATTCCGCTTATGGAGGACGCCAGAGATGCAGCAGCAGCAGCTTAGGGGCAGAACGATGAGGAGGTTGAGGAGGAGACTGATGAGGATGAGGATGGCGGTTCTGCCATGGACACAGGTACATATATAGTTGGGACTAGTGTGCTAGTCGTCGATCTAGACGACGACGAGACAGAGGAGGAGCCAGCTACAGCACCAGCACGTCCAGCCAGGCGTAGGGTACGCAGGCAGAGGGATCTAGTCGCTCACCGCCGGATTGATGATCTGACGGATCAGATGATAGATTCCTACGCCGCCTTATCCCTAGACATGAGAGAGATGCGGGAGAGACAGCACTACCAGCACAGGATGGCTGAGATTCAGTTTCAGCATATTATGGGCTACCCGTTTGACCCATCTCAGTACCCGTACGTGCCACCACCACCACCGGATTGGGATTAGAGCTTGCAGGATTTCTCTATTTATTTATTATGCAGCTCAGCATTGTTCGGTGAGTACTCTGTTTCCTTAGACTTATTTGACCCATTGGGACAATGTGTCCCAAGTATGGGGTATGCGGGTATGTATTTATATGACTTATTTGTACGCTTGTATGACTCTTGATGGATATTTATTGTTTTATCTTGCTCTATGTGTTTATCTGAGATTACATGCATGCATACATGTTATTTGATTAAGAAAAACGTCAAAAACTGGTTTGAAAATTTTTTTATTGACCTCGACCGATGTGACTCTGACCAATCCAGGTACAATACCTCGGTTGACTTAGAACATTTCGACCGAGGTGGCTTAATTGAGAGAGTTTTCGAAACGATTTTTGTGCTTCTTATCTGGATATGACCTCAGTGATGATTTCGTTTGCTGACTGGTTTTAAAATCTTTATATGTTTGAAAGGTTTTATGATATGTTTAAGTTGCTAAATGCTTTGTTTGAAATTTGTGGCATGTTTAATACTTTGTTTTTATCCAAATTATGTTGAATTTGAGGGTTGACACCACATAATGAGTTCTCTCACTTTCTTCCTGGGATGATTAAGGCATTTCACTCTCTTCTCTTCTTCTTCTTGATCATGCTTAGCCCCTCATATACACATTTGCCTCCCTTTACCTATCCGGGAATTTGGAAGCAAGCAAGTGAAAAGCAAGTAAAAGAAAAGTTGAGATGTTGGCTGAAAGTTAGAAAGAAACAAATAGGTTTGGGGAAGTCAATCATGATGATGAGTAACTCGGCACCATTCACATAGTCGGGTGTTTGTGTCTTGCCAAAGTCGGATTGAGCGATATTCCTAACGGGTCATGGCATGTGCATCAAGGGTTTGAGGCATCTCGAGAAATTGATGATTGCTGATCTCCTAGGCTTCGGTTATTGTGCAACTCTGTCCATGCATTCCAAAAAGTAAAAAAAAAAGTAAATAAGCAAAGCTTATTAGTGGAAGACGTTGAAGTTCAAAGGAAGTGAAATAAAGATCCCTTTTCCCGGATTCTAGCACCACATTCCTATATACATCCCACCCTCACACGTTTCTTGACCCTTCTTTGAAAAGCCCTTGAGACCTCGAGCTTGTTGATTGACTTAGTAGTTTAAACTGGATTATACATGATTAATTTCGATAATAATGATTTATTATGCATTCTATGATTTTATGCAAAGATGAATAACTTTCTTATATTTATAAAATGTTTTGATCATATTTTGATTTTAAATTTCATGAAGCATTCTCTTAGAGTGATCTATGAGTGGAGCACACCATTAAAATGTTTTGAAATACTTTTCATTGATCTATTATGACTTATAATTCATTCTATCTTGTATCTAAGATTTGGAACTTGCTTGGGGACAAGCAAGGGACAAGTATGGGGTATTTTGATAGCATAAATTATAGTCTATATTTTGGGACTTGTTTAGACGTTTTATCTTTAATAATCTGCATGTTTGGATGTATATTATGTGATTATATTGTCATTTCATCCAGCTGTGCGTGAATCGAGGTCTACACCAAGTTTCGTTGTAATTGTAATAGCTAGGATTTCCGAATTCTAATTAATGTTTTTTTTTTTTTTTTTTTTGAAAAGTTAATTGTATTAAGAATAATGTACAGATTACAGAAGAGGATCAAGAGCATAATCATAGGAGACATAATAGGAGTAGCATGATAACAAGAAGTATCATGGAGGTAGAAGACGGATCAATGGAGGCATAGATTCAGATTGAAGGCCATATCGAGAGTGGGGCGAGTTCTGTCCTTCCAGTTATAGTTGAAGTGCTGCTTCACATTCCGAATGATCATATTCGCACATTCGATAGGGTTGATGAATGTTTGGCAGTAAAGCATTTTATTCCTGGCAATCCAGATATGGTAGAGGAAGGCGGTGATAGTAGCGATCCTGATACAGTCCATCGGAAGCGGCTTCCGGCTAGACCAGTTGGCGAGCCAACTCCAGATGCAGTTGGAGTAGGGCGCAGGAGGGGGCGTCATGGTCCAGCAAGAGACGATGTCCAGCACAGTGGAGTTGTAGCTACAATGGTGCCAAAGATGCTCACCATCCTCCGGAGCGTTGCTGCAAAGCTTGCAGGTGTCGTCAATGGTCATGTTCCAGGTACGGAGCTTTGTGAGCGTAGGGAGATGGTTAAGTCCCGCAAGCCAGACAATGAAAGCGGTTCGAGGGATATTGGATGAGAGCCAAATGGCTTTGAGTGGAGAGTGAGGATCAACAGGGGGGTAGGGTTTGAAAATGCCGTAGGTCTTCCTCTTTGAGAAGGAGCCATCCACGTTGGTGATCATCTCCTCCCGCGGTCGACCCATTGGAGGAGAAGGAATCTCGTCTCTGAGGGATAATAGAGATTTCCAGAAGGAGCTATGAGAGGTCCTTGCCGAGCAACTCCAAATTGACTCACCACGATTAAACAGGTGGTTGTTAACCCATTTCGCCCAAATGTTCGGGTTATCCCGATCCAGTCCGAGTAAGAGCTTTGAGAGGGCTACTTTGTTCCTGACAGCAAGGTCAGGGAAGCCCAACCCACCATTCAATTTAGGTGTGCAGATTGTGTCCCAAGCAACGAGAGCGCGCTTACTAGAGGTAGTTCCGGACCAGAAGTAAGAGAGAATGAGTTTGTTAATGGTGTTGATCACACTTACCGGAATAAAGAACATCGAGCTCCAATACTGACTAGTAGCAAAGAGGATGGATCTTATGATCTGGGCACGTCCGGCGTAGGACAGAGATTTTGCGCTCCAGGAGTGAATTCGCCGGGTAATTTTGTGAATCAGAGGCAGGTAGTCGAGAATCCTCAAGCGTTGCCCTCCAATAGGAACACCAAGGTAAAGAAAGGGAAGGTTGCCAATACTCATTCCGGTGATACGAGCCGCCTCTTCAGCTTCAAATGCATTCATACCACCCGTAAAAATTTGCGATTTCGAAGGGTTGATAACAAGTCCAGAGAAGGTACCGAACTCATCCAGGGTGTCTTTGAGGATAGTGATGGATTTGGGGTCCCCACGACAAAGGAGAAGGAGGTCATCAGCGAAAGCAAGGTGCGTGATGGTGGGTTGGGAGCATTTCGGGTGGTGATTGAAGTCCGGGTTTGAGGTTTTCTCAGAAATCATCCTGGAAAGAAATTCCATGGCAATTACAAAGAGAGGTGGGGAGAGAGGGCAACCCTGTCTCAGACCACGAGTACCAGTGAAGTGCCCAATCAGGGTCCCATTGTAGTTGACTGAATAGGAGGGAGTGGTGATGCATTCACGAATCAATTGGATGAAAGGGGAAGAGAAGCCCATTTGTTGGAGGCAATGGAGGATGAAGTTGTGGTTCACAGTATCGAAAGCTTTGGATATGTCAACCTTCATCGCAGCCCTAGGAGAAATATGTTTCCTGCTGTATTTTTGGAGTAGCTCTTGACATAGTAGAACATTATGTTTGATGGATCGTTTGGCAACAAAGGCGCTTTGGTTGGTACTGATGAGTCTAGGAAGGACACGGTTGATCCGTCTAGCAAGGATCTTGGAGATGGTCTTGTAAACCGTGTTACAGCAGGAAATAGGTCTGTAGTCCGATGGAGCAATGGGACCATCACGCTTAGCAATAAGGGCGATAGATGTGTGATTCACTTGTTTGAGCATCCTTTTGTTAATGAAGAAATCGCAAACAGCCTCAGTGAAATCATGTTGTATGATGCTCCACGCCTCCTTGAAGAAGAAGGAGGTGAAACCATCCGGCCCGGGGGCTTTGTTATCCCCAATGCTGAAAAGAGCATTCTTGATCTCATCAGGTAAGACAGGCGAATTGAGGGCATCGATGTCATCAAGGCTAAGGGTGGGAAGGATGACAGTTGGGAAGGGTAGGTTAGGACATGGGCTGCAGTGGTTAAGAGCTTTGCTGAAGTGGTTAACCAGAGTGGTTCCAATGGAATCATAATCATAGAGCATGTCCCCGTTGGAGGATTGTATGGTATTAATGAGATTTGCACATCTGCGGGACTTAATACTCTTGAAGAAAAAAGTAGAACATTGATCACCATGTCGGATCCACTTTTCCTTGGAGAGCTGGCCTAAGGCAGAATGAAGGCAGGCAAGATCGTTTTTAAGTGCAATGGTAAGCCGTTCCTCAGTCTCAAGGAGAGTAGTGTTGAGGGGATCATTCTGTATCCGAGTCTGGGTAATGTCAAGCAGGTTTTGGTTTTCTGCGATACAGGCATGGAGGTCCTCCAATCGAACACTGGGAAATTTTTTGAGTAATGGTTTCAGAATCTTTAGTTTCCTGGTGAGCCTGAACATAGGGTTGCCAGCAATATCTGAGTCCCAGGCGAGCTTGACAGTATCAGCAAAGGCATCGTGTTGAGTCCATATGTTGTTAAATCTGAGTGGAAAGGCTCTTTGTGGCGTTGTACAGTCAGTGAATAGGAGCGTTGGGGAGTGATCAGAGACCCCAGCATTGCCAAAGGTGGCCATAGATCCAGGAAAGGCAGAGGACCATGCATTGTTGGATATGATTCGATCCAGTTTGCTCCAAATTCTTGTAGTCATCTGCTTGTTGCACCAAGTGTATTTACAGCCAGAGTAGGGAAGATCCGATAGATCGTTTTGTTCAAAACAGGTCGCAATCTCGCAGGACGGTTGAGAGAGGTTGTGCTGATTATTCGTAAGTTTCTCATCTGGGGATAAAGTGACATTGAAATCCCCCAAAAGGGCCCAAGGGCGGTTGGTGTTGAGCAGTTGCAAGGTGCTGATAGAGTCCCAAGGGCTTTTCGATCCAGTTTGCTCCAAATTCTTGTAGTCATCTGCTTATTAGTGGAAGACTTTTTCCTCCGGGTAATTATTTTTATCTTCCGGTGTTATTTGGAGCATTTGGGAGCTCCAATTAATAAAAATGCAGTTTCGAGAAATGATCAGGACATCGGATATGTCCTAGATATGAAATAACATGGAGAGGCAAAACGGCCAAAAGAGTCACTATTTCGTTTCTTAACGGCTAAGAAAGACGGCTTAGGAATACACGTTTTCCGAGGCAGTTGTGGAATAATTATCCCTACAATATTCCAGATTTAATATTCCAATCTCGGTAAGTTTGGATAAGGAGGTTCGACCCGCCTTTGGATCGGTTAAAGGATAATTATCGACTTTGCTAAAGGATAATTATCGTCTTCACTATAAATAGCGGAAAATCCTTTATTAATTCATTTTCTTTCATGTTTCCTCGTAAAATCTCTGATTTCTCTCAACCTTCAAACTCAGATCTACTCTCCGTTTCTAATCCGATTTCAATTCCGTTTGAGTTTCTGGATTCCTCTCTTCATTCTCTTCATATCGGTATCGAGTTTCTGCATTTCCGAGTATATGGAGGGCTGGTCAAGCATATATGTCACCAGGACGGTTCCGTCGCTCAGATTCCGGTGAATTTGATGTTGTCCATGCGTAGCCTGCGTCGTTGTGTTTCCGAATCTTCTTTCAGATCGTCAATCGGGTTAGTAACGAATAAGTTATGAATTTATTCGTTTTCCGTACTACGATTTGGCCTAAATTGACTTTAGGCTTGTCAAAATGGATAATTAGAAATTCCATTATGGTCGTTATATTATTCTGGTGATTATGGATAGTTTTTTTGATGAAATCTGATGACAGGGGGTTTAGAAATTGCTTGCGAGCAAAACGTTATTCTGGCGAAATCTAATTAATTAATTAAAGGTTAATTTATTAAATTAGGATTAGAATTGAGATTGAAGAATGTCGATTAGATACTACCTTGAGATTTGAGGAATTGTGAGTTTAGTTGAGATATTGAGGTTTAGTTGGTTGTGAGGCTCATAGATTGAGTATGATCCTTATGGATCCCTTTGGGTCTAGGTGTGACCCCTTTGATGAATAGAGGTTGATATATCTCTTTATGCCTTGTTTATAGGCCGTGTTGTCCCTCCAGTGTAGAGGTGATCGTGGTTGAGTTTGTACGAGATTGAGATAAGTCCGTAGGACTTACTTAGCTACCATCCCTATATTGGGTGTTTGCATGAGTGGTGTGTGCTTTATATGTTTGCTATGATAGAATGAGTTGTCGTTTTTATCGGCCTATGTTCTATTGACTGCCCCACTACGTGGTTGTGATAACCTTTCCCTTTCATCCCGCCGTGGAGTCTGGGAGGTTCTCTGATGTCGGGCCAGACTGGTTTACAGGAAGGGTGCAATCCACTCCCATAGGGTACACAGATTGTTTGACCGATACTCGTATAGCTGGACATTGCACTCAGAGGCGGGGATGTATCGGTCCTCGTGTCACATACTTTCATCTATCTATATATATATATATACGGTTTTTGAGTGAATGGTTATTATATAAAGATAATAAATGGGTAAATGTGTGATAGCATGCTGATGTGTTTATCTTTCATGATTGTGCTTGTGCTTATGCATTACCTCATATATGTATGGTTAGCTAACGGTTTCATACCGTATTGTAGATGTTTACATGTTAGGCGCTACTGGGTGATCTGGTAGGGTGACAGGCCGAGGACTCTCGTACATTAGGTGGTTGGTTTGGGGTTGTTGTGTTTCCCCTCCTGCGTGAGGATGATCTTTTGTACCTCCTATGTGAGGATGTCGTTTTATATACTCGGCTATGTTGTTGTTTACTTTGGGTCGTACAGTTTATACTGTTTTATGTATTTGTTTAATATCTGTCAGTGCCATGTTGTAAGGTCCAGTGAACTTGTTGTCAGGCTAGGGTCAAGATCCATTGTGAGATCCTAGCCCAATGTGACATCCCGAGTCCCGCGGATTCGGAGTGTTACAAAGTTGGTATCAGAGCCCAGGTTGACAACAATGGCACTTGCTACCTGCAATGAGGTTTGATAGGTAAAATAAACAGAGCCCATATGGGATCTGACGTTTTCAAAGGTTTTTGTTTTTAAGTGTGGTTTTGGGATAGAATGTATGAGAAGTCGTCACCTCTGCCATGGATCTCTACAGCGTAGATATGTATATATATTTGTATGTACTATGGATTATGTGGATGTATAATATACATATCGATACCTATGGCATATATATAGCCTTATAAGATTAGGTGCGTATATCCTACAGATGACTCAGACTAGAGTAGTATCTATAGTGGGATGAGGTAGGGGTACACCCCCTCTTCCTCCAGTGGTGATAAGTTAGGGACTAGTTTCCGCAGTTGTTTCGCCTATGGCAGAGAATGAGTTTGAAGAGGCTGATCGTGTCTCCATGAGTAGATCCGAGTTTCAAGAATATATGTAACAAGTATATGAAGCGGTGATAGCGGGTAGATCCACACCGGATTTACCAACAATTGTGAGATTAACTGAAGCTTTTGGATCCGGAAAGAAGCAATGGACTGAATCAGTTACTGGAGAAGCAAAGATGATGAATGGGGAACCAAGTCCAATATCAGGACAATCTAGTGATCCTTTGGCTATGAAGATGACTAACAAGGAACTACAGTGTTTTAATTGCGTGGAAGTTGGGACACTGGCGAGCTGTGTGCCCAAAGGCGCCCATCATATGCTTTACGTGTGGTAAAGCAGGGCATAGAGCGAAGTTTTGTCGACAGGGCAAGGCATTGCCTTTACAGGTTCCCTTCAAGAGTGAGATCATTCCAGGTGGACGACGAAGGTCGAGTTACCCTTCAGTTGCACAGGTTGCAAGGATGGGATGATTATGTTTCAATTGTGGCTATCCAGATCATTTGCATTCTGTGTGCCCTTTGGCACTGATAGCTTGTTTCACTTGTGGTGAGTTAGGTCATCTGGCCCTTTCTGTCAGCACGGTGGTGTTTCTTCCCAGCAAGACCTTCCTCTTTCCGGTGCAGAAAGAGTGGAAGTGGCGGCTATAGTAATGACCTCAGTGATACATGAGGAGCATGGATCTGACATTGAGTGATGATATGTAGATGAGCTACGAGTGTTAGCTGTTATAGGTACCATTCTCGTTAATGGTTTACCTGGTGGAGTTTTGCTTGTTGTGAGTGCTATGCACATCATGGTTGAATTTTGGTATATAGTAGAAGGTGGATTTTCCTTTACAGGATTACCTTTTTGGGTCTGAGATACCCGTGAGATGCGTGTTTGTTCCCTTATTTCAGGGACCCATGTATGGTTGTAGACTTCTTTGTCATGTCGTAGGTGCATGAGGAAGTCATTATGTGTATGGTTTGGATGAATAGATATCATGTGGTGTTAGCTTTTAATAGTAAGACTATTATAGTCTTTACTGAGTTGAGTTAAATAGAGGTCTTCTGAGGTTAAGACCTTTCAAAAGACGGGTTTGTCATCAGGACTGTACGAGCAGCGAGCTGATAGCACAGGGTTGTGACGCCTTCTAGTGTTATACCATGAAGGAGCGAGATAGTCCAACATTGGAAGGTATTCCAGTTGTTTATGAGTTTATAGACATGTTACTGAACCGTCTAGCTGCCACCTCAGCGGAGTGTGGACATTGATATCGAGTTGAAGTATGATACAGGATTGAATGGGAAAGCCACACTATATGGTGGTTGTTGAGATATTGTACTGATAACTTGAAAATTTGACTGAAACGGGCTTCTTTACCCTAGTAGGTTCCATGTTCCGTATTGACGACGTGATGAGTTAGCTTCAAGAAGCAATTGTGTTTTCAGGATTCCTTTGTGCTCAAGATATCCCTAGTCATGGATGAGAGAGCAACATGTGTATGAGATAACATCCCATACCCGTTATGGACACTACGAGTTTTTAGTGATGTCATTTGGGTTGACGAATGTTTTAGTAGTTTTTATGGAGTTGATGAACAGTATCTTCATCGACTTCCTTGATTAGTTGGTGGTGGACTTCATTGATGACATGTCGGTATACTCTCATAGCAGAGAATAGTAGACCGATCGTCTGAGGACCGTTCTACAGATTTCGAGAGATAGAGAGTTGTATGCTACGCTCTCTAAGTGTAAGTTGAGATGCCAGTGGTAGCATTTTTAGGCCATGTTGTCTCCGTCAGTGGGATCATGGTTGACCTAGCAAGAATTAAGTATGTTGTAACATGGGAGATACTGATGAATATTAAGGAATACGTAGTTTTCTCGGCTCAACCGATTGCTACCAATGCTTTGAGGAAGGATTTTATATGATTACGTATTCATTTGAGAGTCTTTTGAGAAGACCGTACCAGTGTGATCTTTATGTTAGATTTCTATAGATCATAGAAATCGGAAGTATATTTTATGCAACGGGGGCTGAATAACTGCCAATATTAAGAGTTTAAGTTGATCAAGACTTTGACTTGAAGATTCCATATCATTCAGAGAAGTTGAATGTTATCGCCGATAACTTGAATGGAAAGACGCTCCAAGAGAAGATGATTGTGAGACTGATAGTTCAACCTCAGCTTCAGAGAGATCTAGCTTGGCTAGAGTTGAACAATCAGTTCCTTGATGAGGATACCCAGTTATACCTCAGAGGTTCTACCTGGTATGTTGGATGAAGTCCAACAGAAGCAGGAGACCTGCCCGACCTTGACAAGGTTTAGAGAAAGGATGTCTCGTACTGAGGCACCATAGTTCTCCATGGGAGTAGATGGACTGATGAAGAGTCATGACCGCTTTTGTGTACCTGCTAATACAGATGGAGACAGAGAATATTACGGTATACCCATTGTACGCCTTATTCAATACATTCAGGTACGAGTAAGATGTACCACGAGATGAGACGATTATATTGTATGAAGCCGATATAACCAGATTTGTGATATAGTGTGTGACCTATTAGCAGGTCCAGATAGAGTATTTCTGATCTAGATATAAGCCCCACCCACTAACAGTGTAGTAGTAGAATTTGGGAGGACATCTCTATGGACTTTGTTATGGGATTGTGACTCAGTAGAAGATTGATGTTATCTGGATTGTTGGTAATCGATTAATGAAACCGGCACGTTTCATTTCTATTAGAAGGACGTGGCTAGTGAATGAATTGGCTGAGGAGTACACTAGACAGATAGTGAGACTCCATGGTATACTGAGAACGATCATTTCTGATTGAGATGGATGTTTTTACTTTGAGATTTTGGGCAGCAGATTCAGACTGCTTTGGGGACGAGTTTGTACCTCATGACTACACTTCACCCCCTGACAGATGGTCAGTTAGAGAGGATCATCTAGATCTTAAAGATCTATTATAAGTTGTAAGTCGAATAGGAAACGTGGATGGTTATATATTACCTTCCATTAATGAGTTTATTATATAACAATGAAGGACGTGCATCTTTTTGGGATGGCCCTATGAGGCAATATATATAGACATAGATGTCGTATAACCTTATGCTAGAAGTGATCTAGCAGTAGTAGTGGAATAACACCTGACCAGATTCAGGATTTTATAGTTCGAGTAACAATGATTAAAGGAAGAGTGTCGGCTCTACATAGTCGCCAAACTGTGTGTGTAGACAAGAGGTGTTAACCTGTAAAGTTCAAGTGAGAGTTCATGTCCGGCTAGAGGTATCTCAGCTGTGAGACGTTAGTTGTGTATTATGGAAAGGGGAACTGAGTTTCCAATATGTCGGTTACTTGAGATCTTGATCAGTTTTGTGAAGGAAACATGATGTTTAGCTTTCACTCTGAAGTTGGTGGATGTTCACCCAGTGTTCATGTGTCTCAACTGAGGAAGTATATACCAGATTGGAAACACTTTGTGAGTTATAATGATCAAGTGACATCGTTGTTGAGCATCTGATTACATTCTTGGAATAAGATATGAAATGCTTGCATTCGAAAGACATTCCCATATTGAGGATATTATGGTCGAGATGAAGACCTGAAGAGGCTATGTGAGAGACTGAGGATAGTGTCCTGAGGAACTATCCAGAGTATATGTTGGGACAGACCCATTTGTGGGAGCACGAGTAGATCTTAGTGCTATCTTGATGAATGTTGTGCTTATGTGCTTATATGCCTTGATGTGTTATTCCATGCTAGTTGTGATGTGATTTATGATCTTAGTAGATCTTGATGTGCTAGCGTGATGTATGTTATAGCTGGAGATGATTATTTCTTGCACGCTACCCGAGTATGATTATATTTATACTTGGAGATGGTTCTTTCCTCCATGCTATTTGAGTGGGATTAGGATTCAGCTGGAGATGGTTCTTTCCTCCATGCTACCATGATGGACATAGTTCAGTGGAGATGTGATTCCTCCATGCGATATATATGTTTATGGGTTGGCTAGAGACGTATTTCCTCTATGCATGTGATATATTTTGGCTAGAGATGTGCTTCCTCTATGCCTTGTGATGTGGTATGGCGAGAGACGTGATTCCTCTACGCCTTTGGGTAGCGTTATGGCCCTGTATCCTGGAGTGATGATTCCTCCATGTTTATACTTGAGGTTATAGATTGTTATAGGCTGTGACATTTTGAACGGAGATGTGATACCTCCGATAGAAAGAATGAGAGTTATACCTCGGCGTATGGGTAAGAGAGGATTTGGGAATTGTTCAAGTTTCGGGCGAAACTTTTTTTTAAGGGGTGTGTGATGTAATAGCTAGGATTTCCGAATTCTAATTAATGTTGATTAACTTAATCGTTGATAGTAATTGACATATAACTCGCGAAGATTTCGCAAGTGATGAGTAAGAGTCCCACCGTTATGTTCGTGGCGTAATTTTGGACGTTTGGGGAAATTTTTACTTTTTCCTCCGGGTAATTATTTTTACCCTCCGGTGTTATTTGGAGCATTTGGGAGCTCCAATTAATAAAAATGCAGTTGCGAGAAATGATCAGGACATCGGATATGTCCTAGATATGAAATAACATGAAGAGGCAAAATGGCCAAAAGAGTCACTATTTCGTTTCTTAACGGCTAAGAAAGACGGCTTAGGAATACACGTTTTCCGAGGCAGTTGTGGAATAATTATCCCTACAATATTCCAGATTTAATATTCCAATCTCGGTAAGTTTGGATAAGGAGGTTCGACCCGCCTTTGGATCGGTTAAAGGATAATTATCGACTTTGCTAAAGGATAATTATCGTCTTCACTATAAATAGCGGAAAATCCTTTATTAATTCATTTTCTTTCACGTTTCCTCGTAAAAGCTCTGATTTCTCTCAACCTTCAAACTCAGATCTACTCGCCGTTTCTAATCCGATTTCAATTACGTTTGAGTTTCTGGATTCCTCTCTTCATTCTCTTCTTATCGGTATCGAGTTTCTGCATTTCCGAGTATATGGAGGGCTGGTCAAGCATATATGTCACCAGGACAGTTCCGTCGCTCAGATTCCGGTGAATTTGATGTTGTCCATGCGTAGCCTGCGTCGCTGTGTTTCCGAATCTTCTTTCAGATCGTCAATCGGGTTAGTAACGAATAAGTTATGAATTTATTCATTTTTCGTACTGCGATTTGGCCTAAATTCACTTTAGGCTTGTCAAAATGGATAATTAGAAATTCCATTATGGTCGTTATATTATTCTGGTGATTATGGATAGTTTGTTTGATGAAATTTGATGACAGGGGGTATAGAAATTGCCTGGGAGCAAAACGTTATTCTGGCGAAATCTAATTAATTAATTAATGGTTAATTTATTAAATTAGGATTAGAATTGAGATTGAGGAATGTCGATTAGATACTACCTTGAGATTTGAGGAATTGTGAGTTTAGTTGAGATGTTGAGGTTTAGTTGGTTGTGAGGCTCATAGATTGAGTATGATCCTTATGGATCCCTTTGGGTCTAGGTGTGACCCCTTTGATGAATAGAGGTTGATATATCTCGTACATTAGGTGGTTGGTTTGGGGTTGTTGTGTTTCCCCTCCCGCGTGAGGATGATCTTTTGTACCTCCTATGTGAGGATGTCATTTTATATACTCGGCTATGTTGTTTTTTACTTTGGGTCGTACAGTTTATACTGTTTTATGTCTTTGTTTTATATCTGTCAGTGCCATGTTGTAAGGTCTAGTGAACTTGTTGTTAGGCTAGGGTCAGGATCCATTGTGAGATCCTAGCCCAATGTGACATCCCAAGTCCCGCGGATTCGGGGTGTTACAGTAATCGTAGGTAAAATGGCACGTTTTGCATCAAAATGGAGCTAAAGGAGCTAAGGAGTCATTGAAGCTACATTCAAGAGCTTAAGGAAGAATCCAGGAAGCATGGAAATGGATTAAAGATTCACTTTGGACTAGATTTAAGAGATTTCACATTCAGTTTAGAGCCACCTCGCTCAGCTACAGTACCATCTCGACCGAGGTGATCCATGTAATAACCGAAAATTTTAAGTCCCGGTAAATTGAAAGTAACCAAAGTCCGATGAGACAATCGTAAATAAATAAATAAGTAACATAAAACGAGTTTAGTTCTATCATTTTATGTGACCTAGATTCACAAAAAATGATAAATTATGTAACCGAAAATAATTTACGTTTTAAAATAAAAACAATAAATTACCTAGTACGGAATATAACTCCGCAAAAATTTTTCCGCAAATGCCCTACCGATCCATACGAGGAACGGATCTCGCGTCAACTCGTTTTAATGAAGCCCAAGTGGGCCCAAATGGTTGTGAGGACTGCCGGCCCAGCCAGCCCATTTCTTAACCTCTAACTAAAACATAATTAATTATAACCCTAAATTACCCTAATCTAAACCTAGTCTAATCTTCCTCACCTGCCGCTGCTCTTCCCCTTTTCCTCTCTGTGCTATCGATCGACGCCGCAGCAAGACACGTACCGGATTGGCACCACCGAACCAGTGCACCACCGTGTCGACCGCCGCCAGTCCAGCCACCGCATCCCGACGCTGCCTTCAACCGGAGCATCGCCGCCGAGGCCTGCACGTCTTCCGTCAAGTCCGAAAACAACAAGCTGCTATTTCCTTTCCGCTTCAACCGTAGCGCCGCACCACGCCTTCAGCCGGATCCATCGCCGCCGAGTCCTGCACGCCTCCAGTCAGGCCGGTAAGATCCCGACCTCCCTCTTCTTCCCGTCTCCCTTGCTTTCCGCCTTCTGGTTCGATTCCAAGGACAGTAACCCTCCCTTCCTGCGCAGCCAGCTTTCCGGATCTCACCGCACCGCCAACTGCTGCAATTACCAGACGCTGCAGCACCAGTGAAGACCACCAGCGAAGGGCCGCCGGACGCCAGTGCACCGCCTGGACTCACCTCGCCGGACTGCAGCTCCGGTAAGCCGGCTTCTCCGTCTCTTCCTTCCACTGCAGTAGGTGTATGTAGAGTTGAGATGTAGCGTAATTCCTTTCTGCAGCATGTATATACGTATAGATTTATGGGTATAAAGGACGTATTTGTGCATATATATATATACGGGTACGGTGTTGTTATATAGTAAGAAACGTGAGTGGAGATGCAAGATGTGTATGAATAAGTTGATTCGGAATATATATATATATATATAGGATACATATAAGTACTTTATGTACTTTCGATTACGGAGGATTTATAAGAGCGGGTGTGAACCTATTTAAGAGAATGTATGCCGAGAACATAAATATACGTATATATAGTTCTTGAAATAAAAGTATACTTACGAGTTGAGTTGGTGAAATTATAAAATATGAGAATTTATATATGTACCTAAATACCTAGGAGTTTCGGAATTTTTATATAATTGGAAGGAAAGTTAATATGCACGAAAGTATATATATATATATATAGTTATATAGATTTATAAGATTTGATAATACCGAGAATGAAATAATGTGATTCTAGATGACGAATGGACGAGATTAATTTTTATAACCCTAGTAAACTGTTTTGGAAGTAATCTTAGATTAGAAAAGTGTTCCAAAAGAAATATTAGAGGTCAAAAAGTGACCCGGAGATTTTTCTACACTAAGGGTAAAACGGTCTTTTACCGTATGAGAATCGTTCTTTCCGTAATTCCTTCGCATGAGGTTGGACATAGAGATGTGAGTTTGATACACATGCCTTCATTGACAAGCACTTGAGTTACACGAGTACGGACTATCTGAGGAGTGTTAGAGTATTTTGACTCAGGTAAGTCCTTGCGACTTACTTAGCCGGTTTCTGAGTGTTAGTTGAATGATAGTAGTTGTGGGTGCTATTTGCGTGTTTAATAATAATAACTTGCTAGGACGACTGTTATTATTACGTTTAAGGCCCAAGTGTATGTATAACGGGCCGTGACATCACTGCCCAGCTCTGACAGGAGACTGGGAGGTTCTCTATACCCAAACCATGCAGGTACAAGGTGAGATGCATCGGATCCATTCCTGATGGTTACACGGGGGCGGAGGCGAGGTTTGGGAATCCCTCGTGTCATAAAATAAGTATCACTAGAGTGAACGAGTAACTTAACCCAAGATAATAAAACGGACTTGTTTGAAAGCATGCTGAGTGTTTATGTTTATTTGAGTGTGTTTGTGCTGCTATTATTCTGCTAATATTTAGATAACTAGCTAACGGTTCTTCTTGTTGTTGTTAGATTTACCGCAGGTTAGATCAGCAGCTGAGTGATCCGGAAGTAGTGGTCAGCCGGGTCTCCGTACTCCTTAGAGCGGGGTTGGGGTTGTTTTGTCTTTCCTTTCTTTTGGTTAAGACAGTTGTTCTTTTCTTTTGTTTAAGTACCGTAGGCTGCTGGACAGTGTTGCATTCATTACTCTAAAAACATGGTTTTTATGAATTTCGGTTTCTTTATTTGTGTCTTGTTGCAAGATCCTAGTAATGTTGTTGTCAAACTGAGGTCGGGACCCATTGTGAGGTCCTAACCAGTAATACTCCGAGTTCTGAGAATTCGGGGTGTTACAACATAGTATCAGAGCTCTAGGTTGGCAACAATGACACTTGAAATCTTCTGAAAGACCGAATAAGTTTTAAACAGAACCCGAAAAGGGGTCTGAGTTTTAAAAAGAAAATTTTTTAGTTTTAAATGCATGCATAGTCTGGTTGGGAATAGAAAAGTACGGCTGACCACCACTACTACCGCGGATCTCAGTATGCTTAGTTGGACTTTAAGTTACTGTAGTTGGACTTTTGGACTTTCAGCTAGTAGTAATTATAGTTATTATTCTTACGTAGATGGCACGTACTAGAGCTACGCTAGCTACTGGTCGAGGCAGAGGTCGTCCACCTCTCCCTCCAGCTGGACCAGGTAGGGGAGATATGAACCCTACAGTTAGAGGACGCGGCCGTGGAGGTAGACCCCCACTAGCCCGAGGTCGAGGTCGAGCTCCACGAGAGGATCCCCCAACAGTGATCATGCCAGAGGCTAGAGTGGAGGAAGTAGCTGAGAGTGTTGGTCCTGAGGTCAGGAACGAGACCGTTGCTAGGTCTGGAGAACAGAGAGCACGTTCGACAGAGTCAGGACGTGTTTCCATTGGAGCGACTGAGTACAGAGAGTACCGAGCCTACGTTGAGCGTAGGGAGGAGGCTGCTAGGACAGAGAGACTTACCCAGGTACCACCAGTACCGGTTAGATCTGTCCAGGTGACACAGGAAGCGCCTCAGGTGCCAGCTGTACCTGAGAGGAGAGTTGTGGCTGATAGAGCGCCTACTAGGACTAGAGCACCGAGGCCAGATGAGTGGTTGAAGGCTTTCAACTCTCAGAAGGTCCCCTCATATAATGGAGAGATAGGATTGGAGGTGGAGCACTGGATTGGGCAGGTAGAGACTACGTTAGAGGCAATACGCTGCCCAGAGGATCGGCAGGTAGACTTGGTGCAGACTTGCTTCACTGGAGATGCTCATTCCTGGTGGCGGACCATGCGTAGTCGAGTCACCAGTTGGGAGCAGATGAGGAGCATTGTTAGAGACAGATACTACCCTGTTTCGTTGAGGAGAGAGAGATTCCAGGACTTCATTGAGGCTGGATTTGAGGACGTTCCGATCGCTGCTGCCATCAAGAAGTTCCAGAAGGAACTGACACTGCTTGGACCAGCTGCACCTCCTGAGGAGCAGCATGTCTATCTCTTTTCACGGAGATTGAGAGAGAGTACCCGTTTCTATCTGGCAGGATTTCGCTGTGAGACTCTGTCAGACTATCAGGATAGAGCCTCTGCTTATGAGAGAGACAGACCAGTGTCGAGGAGAGCTGCTCAATCAGACAGGCCGGATAAGCGGCAGAGGACGGGTTATGCTAGTGGTAGTTCAGGAGTAGCTGCTTTTGGACGGGGATAGACTCAGGGGCGACAGAGTCATACAGCTACTGGTCAGACTTCAGCTGGTGGCTTGCAGTGCCACAACTGCAATAGCTATGGGCATATCCGATCAAACTGCACGAAGCCAGTAGTGACTTGCTTCCAGTGCGGTAAGATTGGACATAGAGTTGCCTTCTGCCGTCAGGGCAAGGCTCCATCTCAGCAGGGTTCTTCTTCTACAGGCTTATCATGGAGTGTACAGAGACCGCCATAGTACCGGACTCCTAGTCAGCAGCAGCAGTTTAGAGCTCCTAGTCAGCAGCAGTCTTACCGGGCTCCAGGACACACACCACCACAGAGTTCTATGCAGGGATCAGGTCGGGGCAGAGGATGTGGTAGTGTGGCTGATACTAGAGGAGCTCAGGCACGAGTGTTTGAGTTGAGGGATGCTGATCAGCCAGATGCACCGACTGCCACAGGTACGATCCAGATTCATGACTTACCTGTACGAGTTTTATTTGATACGGGTGCTACACACTCCTTCATATCTGATGCATGCGTAGATAGGTTGTCCTTAGCTACTATAGAGGGGATACCTTTTATGATAGGCTTACCTGATGGGAGTAAGGTAAGAGGGACTACAGAGATCTTTGGATGTCCTGTTCGCATGGGAGATCGAGACTGGTTAGTCAATTTTCTAGTCATGCCCTTAGCTCATGAGGATGTCATTTTAGGGATAGACTGGATGAGGAAACACGGAGCAGTCTTAGACATTGGTAGGAGGACAGTGACCGTTGCCACGGAGGAGGGCCATAGAGTAATATTCCGAGGTTGGGACCTCGGAAAGTCAGGTACAGTTATCAGTGCAGTGAGAGCAGCGAGACTGATAGCACAGGGTTGCGAAGCCTTTTGGTGTTATGCCATGAAGGAAAGCAAGAGCCTGACTATAGAGGAGATACCTGTTGCATGCGAGTTTGCAGAGGTATTCAGTGACGACCTGCCAGGACTACCCCCACAGAGAAGCGTTGATTTCAGCATTGACTTGGAGCCGGGCACGAGACCTATCTCGAAGGCCCCGTACCGTATGGCACCTATAGAGCTGCTTGAGCTGAAGAAGCAGTTAGAGGAGCTAGCAGAGAAGGGTTTCATATGCCCTAGCGTGTCTCCCTGGGGTGCACCAGTGTTGTTTGTGAAGAAGAAGGACGGATCGATGAGGCTGTGCATAGACTACAAAGAGTTGAACAAGGTGACTATCAAGAACAAGTACCCACTGCCACGCATTGACGACCTGTTGGACCAGTTGCATGGAGCGTTTGTGTTCTCGAGGATAGACTTGAGGTCAGGTTACCACCAGTTGAGGGTGAGAGATCAGGACATACCTAGGACGGCATTCCGGACTAGGTATGGTCATTACGAGTTCGTAGTGATGCCATTCGGGCTCACTAATGCACCAGCGGTGTTCATGGAGTTGATGAATGGGATATTCATTGACTTCTTAGACCAGTTTGTAGTGGTCTTCATTGACGACATCCTAGTCTACTCTAGGAGTCGAGAGGAGCATGCCGGACACTTGAGGACAGTGCTGCAGATTCTACAGGATAGCCAACTATATGCTAAGCTATCCAAGTGTGAGTTTTGGATGTCAGAGGTGGCTTTCTTAGGTCACGGGGTGACTGCTGAGGGTATTAAGGTCGATCCGGCGAAGATCGAGTCAGTATCTTCTTGGCAACCTCCTAAGAATGTTAAGGAGGTTCGCAGCTTTCTAGGTTTAGCAGGTTACTATCGCCGGTTTGTGGAAGGGTTCTCTTTGATTGCCCGACCACTTACTTGTCTTCTGAGGAAGACCACTCGGTTTGTCTGGTCTGAGCCGTGTCAGCAGAGTTTTGAGGAGTTGAAGAGGAGATTGACGTCCGCTCCGATTTTAGCACAGCCTGAGGGTATTGATGACTTTGTGGTGTACAGTGATGCATCCAAGCTGGGTTTGGGGTGTGTTTTGATGCAGAGGGGTAAGTTCATAGCCTATGCGTCTCGCCAGTTGAAGACGTATGAGGAGAACTACCCCACACATGATCTAGAGTTGGCTGCAGTAGTTCATGCTCTTAAGATCTGGCGTCACTACCTCTATGGGACGACATGTCAGATCTTTACAGACCACAAGAGTCTGAAGTACATATTCACTCAGAGAGAGTTGAATAACCGCCAGAGGCGGTGGTTAGAGTTGATCAAGGACTTCGACCTTGAGATCCTTTACCACCCCGGAAAGGCGAATGTAGTAGCCGATGCTTTGAGCCGGAAGACGCCTAGAGAGAGGGCGATAGCCCGGTTGACAGTACAGCCACAATTGCAGAGGGACTTGGCTTGGTTGGAGATAGAGGTTCAGTTTCCCGATACTGATGGTCAGTTGTATACCATGGAGTTACTTCCTGATCTGTTGGATGAGATCCGACAGAAGCAGGAGGCTTGCCCTACCTTGATCAGGATCCGAGACAGGATGTCTCGAGATGAGGCCCCACAGTTTACTATTGGTGCAGATGGAGTGATGAGACGTCAGGATCGCGTTTGTGTGCCGTCAGACAATGAGTTGAGACAGAGGATACTAGGTGAGGCTCATGATACCCCATACTCAGTACATCCTGGAGCGATTAAGATGTACAAGGATGTGAGACGGTCCTTCTGGTGGGGTGGTATGAAGCCCGATGTGATTCGGTATGTAGCTCAGTGCGCGACCTGCCAGCAGGTCAAGATTGAGCACCGTAGGTCTGGGGGAGAACTCCACCCACTCCCAGTACCACAGTGGAAGTGGGAGGATATATCTATGGATTTTGTCACTGGTTTGAGACTCAGTAGAGGATTTGATGCTATTTGGGTAGTGGTAGACCGTCTGACGAAGACCGCACGTTTCATTCCGATTAAGGAAACGTGGCCGGTGAGTCGTCTGGCTGAGGAGTTCACCAGACACATTGTGAGACTCCATGGGGTACCGAGGACTATCGTCTCTGACAGAGATGGACGTTTTACCTCGAGATTTTGGCAGCAGGTACATACTGCTTTGGGGACGAGTCTCCACTTCACTACCGCCTATCATCCACAGACAGACGGACAGTCTGAGAGGACCATTCAGACCTTAGAGGACATGCTTCGGGCGTGTGTACTAGATTGGGGACAGGTATGGCCAGATCATCTTCCACTGGTAGAGTTTTCGTATAACAATAGCTGGCACGCATCTATTGGGATGGCTCCCTATGAGGCTTTGTACGGGCGGAGATGTCGTACACCATTATGTTGGGATGAGCCTAGCAGAGTTGATGGAGTGGCTCCAGATCAGATACAGGATGACATCGCTCGGATTGCCCTAGTCCGAGAGCGAATGTTAGCAGCTCAGAGTCGTCAGAAGTCCTACGCCGACAAAAGGCGACGACCTTTGGAGTTTAGAGTGGGTGCACAGGTGTGGCTGAGAGTGTCACCTACGAGAGGGGTCAGACGTTTCGGCATTAAGGGGAAGCTGAGTCCCCGATATGTTGGACCTTTTGAGATCCTGGAGAGAGTTGGGGAGGTGGCCTACAGACTAGAACTACCGCCGAGACTAGAGAGTGTCCATCCGGTCTTTCATGTATCTCAGTTGAGAGAGTACAGTCCGGATCCGAGACACGTCATCAGCCATGAGGATTTGACAGTTGAGCCTGGCCATACATTTGTAGAGTACCCAGTAGCTGTCTTGGAGCGCAGTACCAGACGTCTGCGATCCAAGGAGATACCTATGTTGAGGATCCAGTGGTCTAGGAGAGGAGCTGATGAGGCCACTTGGGAGACTGATGAGAGTATTAGACGTAACTATCCCGAGTTCCTTGCGGGGTTAGAGGTTACTTTTGTTTGACGAGTTAGTACTCGGATGTTATGTTGTTTGACCTTTCAGCTTTCATATTGATTTGAGTGATTCTGTTCTTTCGTGATACTTGTTTGTTGATGCCTGAGTAGCTGCTTGGTAGAAAACGAAAATGTCGAGAAAACTAATATATACCGAAAGAAATGTGTGAGTAAGGGAAACAATCTAAGTTTCGGGACGAAACTTCTTTTAAGGGGGCACTGATGTAATAACCGAAAATTTTAAGTCCCGGTAAATTGAAAGTAACCAAAGTCCGATGAGACAATCGTAAATAAATAAATAAGTAACATAAAACGAGTTTAGTTCTATCATTTTATGTGACCTAGATTCACATAAAATGATAAATTAAGTAACCGGAAATAATTTACGTTTTAAAATAAAAACAATAAATTACCTAGTACGGAATATAACTCCGCAAAAAATTTTCCGCAAATGCCCTACCGATCCATACGAGGAACGGATCTCGCGTCAACTCGTTTTAATGAAGCCCAAGTGGGCCCAAATGGTTGTGAGGACTGCCGGCCCAGCCAGCCCATTTCTTAACCTCTAACTAAAACATAATTAATTATAACCCTAAATTACCCTAATCTAAACCTAGTCTAATCTTCCTCACCTGCCGCTGCTCTTCCCCTTTTCCTCTCTGTGCTATCGATCGACGCCGCAGCAAGACACGTACCGGATTGGCACCAGCGAACCAGTGCACCACCGTGTCGACCGCCGCCAGTCCAGCCACCGCATCCCGACGCTGCCTTCAGCCGGAGCATCGCCGCCGAGGCCTGCACGTCTTCCGTCAAGTCCGAAAACAACAAGCTGCTGTTTCCTTTCCGCTTCAACCGTAGCGCCGCACCACGCCTTCAGCCGGATCCATCGCCGCCGAGTCCTGCATGCCTCCAGTCAGGCCGGTAAGATCCCGACCTCCCTCTTCTTCCCGTCTCCCTTGCTTTCCGCCTTCTGGTTCGATTCCGAGGACAGTAACCCTCCCTTCCTGCGCAGCCAGCTTTCCGGATCTCACCGCACCGCCAACTGCTGCAATTACCAGACGCTGCAGCACCAGTGAAGACCACCAGCGAAGGGCCGCCGGACGCTAGTGCACCGCCTGGACTCACCTCGCCGGACTGCAGCTCCGGTAAGCCGGCTTCTCCGTCTCTTCCTTCCACTGCAGTAGGTGTATGTAGAGTTGAGATGTAGCGTAATTCCTTTCTGCAGCATGTATATACGTATAGATTTATGGGTATAAAGGACGTATTTGTGCATATATATATATATACGGGTACGGTGTTGTTATATAGTAAGAAACGTGAGTGGAGATGCAAGATGTGTATGAATAAGTTGATTCGGAATATATATATATATATATGATACATATAAGTACTTATGTACTTTCGATTACGGAGGATTTATAAGAGCGGGTGTGAACCTATTTAAGAGAATGTATGCCGAGAACATAAATATACGTATATATAGTTCTTGAAATAAAAGTATACTTATGAGTTGAGTTGGTGAAATTATAAAATATGAGAATTTATATATGTTCCTAAATACCTAGGAGTTTCGGAATTTTTATATAATTGGAAGGAAAGTTAATATGCACGAAAGTATATATATATATATATATATATATAGTTATATAGATTTATAAGATTTGATAATACCGAGAATGAAATAATGTGATTCTAGATGACGAATGGACGAGATTAATTTTTATAACCCTAGTAAACTGTTTTGGAAGTAATCTTAGATTAGAAAAGTGTTCCAAAAGAAATATTAGAGGTCAAGAAGTGACCCGGAGATTTTTCTACACTAAGGGTAAAACGGTCTTTTACCGTATGAGAATCGTTCTTTCCGTAATTCCTTCGCATGAGGTTGGACATAGAGATGTGAGTTTGATACACATGCCTTCATTGACAGGCACTTGAGTTACACGAGTACGGACTATCTGAGGAGTGTTAGAGTATTTTGACTCAGGTAAGTCCTTGCGACTTACTTAGCCGGTTTCTGAGTGTTAGTTGAATGATAGTAGTTGTGGGTGCTATTTGCGTGTTTAATAATAATAACTTGCTAGGACGACTGTTATTATTACGTTTAAGGCCCAAGTGTATGTATAACGGGCCGTGACATCACTGCCCAGCTCTGACAGGAGACTGGGAGGTTCTCTATACCCAGACCATGCAGGTACAAGGTGAGATGCATCGGATCCATTCCTGATGGTTACACGGGGGCGGAGGCGAGGTTTGGGAATCCCTCGTGTCACAAAATAAGTATCACTAGAGTGAACGAGTAACTTAACCCAAGATAATAAAACGGACTTGTTTGAAAGCATGCTGAGTGTTTATGTTTATTTGAGTGTGTTTGTGCTGCTATTATTCTGCTAATATTTAGATAACTAGCTAACGGTTCTTCTTGTTGTTGTTAGATTTACCGCAGGTTAGATCAGCAGCTGAGTGATCCGGAAGTAGTGGTCAGCCGGGTCTCCGTACTCCTTAGAGCGGGGTTGGGGTTGTTTTGTCTTTCCTTTCTTTTGGTTAAGACAGTTGTTCTTTTCTTTTGTTTAAGTACCGTAGGCTGCTGGACAGTGTTGCATTCATTACTCTAAAAACATGGTTTTTATGAATTTCGGTTTCTTTATTTGTGTCTTGTTGCAAGATCCTAGTAATGTTGTTGTCAAACTGAGGTCGGGACCCATTGTGAGGTCTTAACCAGTAATACTCCGAGTTCTGAAAATTCGGGGTGTTACAATCCAGAGGAGCGTCCCGACCGAGGCGAACACCTTGCACGCGGCGAGATATATTTTATTCTTGGCTGAGATCTTTTATTTTTGGAAGAAGAGATCTTATATTTATAGGCTGGATTTCTGGAAGGAAGATCATATATTTTAGGGGTTTATTTATGAGAGATAGATATATTTTATTAGGAAAATATCTTTTCAAGATATTTTATCTTAGGAGGGGAGTTTTCCTATATAAAGGGCTGGATTTTCCACAAATCAGCACCGGCGCATCACCGGAAATCCCGCTATCATTATAGTGGTTGAAGGAAGGAACTTGATAGCTTTTATAGATTTTGTGAAGGGTTTTGTAAGGTTTTCTTAGATTCCCTTCTTGTTGATTGTCTTATTGGATTGTGATCCAAGGAACGCTTGTTTGTTTGATAATTGATTCAATTATTGAAGCCTTGTTCTTAAGGTTTTTGTGTTCAATTATTCACCTTCTTTCCATATATTTTATTATTGCTTTCATGATGATGAGTGGCTAATTTCTTTGTGCGATTCTAGGGTGATTGGCTGAAAGTTGTGGGAAAAACGATGATAGAACAATCTTAATTCCAGTAGGACCCTGAAAGCTCGAGTCTTTATCCTTAACCCTAGAGTATCTCGTTCAATCGATGAACATCTCGGCCGGGGTGGAATTCGTCTGACCGAGGTGACTTATCTGATCCAAAACTGAGAGTTAAGTGTTTGAGTTTGCCAAATCCTATTCTTATTACACCTTTCCTGGTTCAATGCAAGCTTAGGATGAGACTTACCCGGTAATTCCTTTGTTTGTTTACCCAAGATCATCAGTGTAGGTAATAAAGGTTTATCCTTTATTGGGGTTTGAGTGTGCCTCCATTCCATCTTTGTAAGTTAGCCTAAGACTTACCCGGTAAAGGTTGATTCTATTCCCTTAGGTGGTGTGTTGGTTTGAGGTTATAGTTCTTTTCCTTAATTCCTTGAGACTTACCCGGTAATAGGAGTTACGGTTTGGGACTAGTGAGTAGTGAGACTTACCCGGTGATCTATTCCACTTTAGTAACACCTTCCCTTTGCAAAATCTCAGCTTTGTCCGCTTATCTTTAGATCTTGAGTTGGAACCACAACTAGATGCTTTAATCCCTAGAATTGCATATTTCCTTAATTGACTATATTATCATCTTTTGATTGCTTTAATTGCTTTTGTGGTTAGTTGCAATATTGACAACCTATACTTGCTTTCTTTCACCTAAGTCCCTGAGATCGACACCCCGGAATTCTTGCTTTTACTGCGATTGACCCGTACACTGCGGGTTCGCATCCTTGTTTTGAGCATATATCTTGGGTTATAAATTTAAAGCTTGCACACACCATTTGGAGCGAACAAGACGCATAAGATGTACAGTGTTGGAAAGGTAATTTATGTTGTTTATCAACTACACAACTATCACAATCAAGATTAGAATGTGATAAATCAAAGGTGTAATGACTATTTCATACTCTTAAGAATCTCCTCCCAAAGTTCCTTGGCAAAATCCATGAATGCAAAGTTCTCTACAATGTTGTTCTTCATGAAATATATGATCCAACAACGGATCATGTAATCTGCACGGGTCCATCGCGTAGATTTCTACTCATCATCTATGTCCTTGCTACAAGATCCAATGATGAAGTCTAGATTCAATTTAGCCCCAAGTGCAATCTGAATGCTCCGTTTCCATTCCGAAAAATTGGATCAATCGAGCAAGACAAATACCAATTGGATCCTTGGAGTGTCCAATGGTGCAAGATACAATGGATTTGTTGAATTTCCTGGTAGAGTATACTCAGTATTCCCTTGCAAAGGATCATCGGTACTTCTACGATTAACGATGTAATCGCGAAGAATGTGATCGAAATTAAAATAGAAAGATTGTAGTGGATAGTACTTATAATCGGAATGATTAACAAGGAAGAATTGTTTGTCTAGTTGAAATAGTCTTGTCGGAATAACATTCGGTCTGAATGCCCAAGTTAAAAAAAATCCACGTCAGAGTTCTCGTCATTGAAATACCCCACTTCGAAATGTCCTAGGACAACCCATCAAAAATACCATTATTAGAATCCCCTAGACAAAATTTTGAACATGAAATTTTTTGAACTAGTCATAACTCTTCTATTTAGGAAATGCTAACAAATACATATTGACATATTAAGAGAGCATCTACCACGTCAGAGTTCTCGTCGTTGAAATACCCCACTGGTCCTGATGTGGTCACTACTATCAGTGATTTCCTGACTAATGGTAAACTTCTCAAAAGTGTCAACCATGCCTACATTTCCCTCATTCGTAAAATCCCTAACCCTACCTCTCCTTCTGATTTTAGACCTATCTCTTATTGTAACACAATCTATAAGACCATTGCCAAATGTCTTGCTGATCGGATCAAGCCCATGCTTCCCAACCTTATTGACAAAGCTCAGAATGCCTTTATCCCGGGACGTAAACTTCAACATAACATCTTTGTTTGTCAGGAGATCATGCTCCATTATGGAAGGAAAAATTCCCCTCTAGGTTGTACTTTGAAAATCGACTTTCGGAAAGCCTACGATTCACTCAACTGGAGCTTCCTTCATGACTGTCTCAAGCACCTTCTCTACCCCTCAAAATTCATCTCTCTCATCATGGCCTGTATTACCTCCCAAACCTATTCCATCTCGTGTAATGGAGAGCTTCATGGTTTCTTTCATGGTAAATGCGGTCTTCGTCAAGGTGATCCTCTTTCCCCATATTTATTTGTCATCGCTCTTGATTACCTCTCTCGTATGCTCTCCAATCTCACTAACTTGATAGGTTTTAGTTTCCACCACAAATGTCAAGCCCTACAAGTTACTCACCTTGCTTTTGTTGATGACCTAGTAATTTTTTGCAAAGCGGACTTGTCTTCTGTTACCATGTTACGCAGGTGCTAAGGGACTTTGCTTCCATCTCTGGTCTTCATGTCAACTTCTCCAAATCTGCCATTTACTTTTCTGGATCCAATGTCCACAATGCTACTCAGATTTCCAACACTTCAGGCCTCGCTATTGGCACTCTACCACTCATCTACCTCGGTATCCCTGTAGGCTCCAAATGCCTTAACTCTGCAAACTACTCCCCTCTTTTGGAGAAGATTATAAGCAAAATTTCTTCCTGGGCTTCCATCAACCTCTCTTACGCTGGCAGAGTTGAGCTTATCCGCTCCATTCTCTATGATATCCATTCTTTCTGGTGCCGTATTGTCTTTCTTCCATCCAACATCCTTCACAAAATTCAAAGTATGCTTAGATCCTTCCTTTGGTCGGGTTGTAGCTCTTCCTCTCGTTGCCTCATTGCCTGGGACAATGTCTGCAGACCACACTCTGAAGGTGGTCTCAACTTCAAAGAGCTGCTGACATGGAACCAAGCCTGCCTTGCTCAATTCATCTTTGACCTTGATGTTTCTATATCCTCCATCTGGACCTTTTGGGCTCATTCGAACCTTCTTAGATCCCAATCCATCTGGGATACCCATGCTTACCCCTCTGACAGTCATTTTTGAAAGCAACTCCTCTTACTTAGGGATATTATTTCCAGCTCCGGTTTCTCTTCGTCCGGATTGTTCAAGCCATCCAAACTCTATGACTCCTTGAGATCCAAAGGTCCCATCTTGCATTGGGGCTCCATCATCTGAAAGAAGCCTTGCACCCCTAAATGCTCCTTCATCTCTTGGCTCGCCATTCTCAATTGCTTGCCCACCAAAGACAACCTTTACAATTGGGGCATTATCGATGACGATTGTTGTGTTTTGTGTAACTCCAATTCTCCTGAAAACTACCTCCATCTTTGGGGTTCTTGTTCCTTCACGATTGAAATCTTCTTGGCCATCTTCAAATGGTCCAGCCGGCCGACAGGGGTCTCTCTTATTCAGGATATTTTACTCGATCTGTTGTGTGTTCTTCTAGATTGGCTCACAAGAATGTTGCTCATCTCACCACTACCATCTACTTCATTTGGAGGACTAGAAATGCTAAGATCTACAATGATGTCCCCCCTTCTACCACCTTTTGTATTAGGAGTATCATTTTTCACCTTAGAAACACTACACAATCCCGCAATACTCTCTTCCTTTAGATTGTTTCTTGTTTGTGCCTTTTGTATTTTGTTGTATATCCGATCCTGCCTTCTCTTCATTTAATTCGTTTTACCTTTTTTTTTTAAAAAAAAAAAAGCATCTCAAAAGAGATTTGCTTTCTCCTTTTTGTAGAGGAGGATTATAGATATTAATTTAAAATCAGGTAGGCGATACTCCATTATCTAAAAAATATAATTTAAATGATCATACTTATATCTTCATAATGGCCTATCAAATAGAACCAAATAAAAAATATATAAATATTTGCTTGATTGCATAATTTTCATTAGTGAATCCGATAGAAACGGTACAATTATTATTAAAAGTTATAAGATAATTATTATAGAAGGTATACAAATGAAAAATAAAATAATTTATAAAAAAATTAAACTTCTAATAAATAGTTGTTTAAATTTCTTGAATAATCCAAAAAATAAAAATATAAAAAATAGAATGAGATGATTCGCCTAAATTTATCCATTGAATAAAGGAAGAATTTGACATACTAGGCCTTTTTGAGTTTTTGTTTTAAGAAAGTGTACCCCAAACTTTTTACCACTTTCATTTAATAGTAGGTAAAAATTATTAACCCTTCTATTTAGAAAAAAGAATAAATGATGTTTGTTATTTGTTATATAAGTATAAGTTTTAATTTTTAATTACTGAATTTATTTTCTTTTATTATTTTTCTTGCCTTTGTTTATTTATTTTTATTTTTTTTTATTTTCTGGACTGAATTTCTCATACCGGAATTTCTCATACCAGAAATTTCATACCAGAAATTATCATACGAAAAGTTCATACCAGAAGTTTCATACCATAATTTTTTCATACCAGAATTTTTTAATATTAGAATTTTTTCATACCATAATTTTTTTGTCCTTTTTAATTTTTTATAATTTTCTGGTATGAGTTTTTGGGATCAAATTCACACCAGAAACTCATACCATATTTTTTTTGTTTTCTTTTTGTCCTTACCAGAAACTTCATACCAGAAATTTCATAACATAATTTTTTCATACCAGAATTTTTTAATACCAGAATTTTTTCATACCATAATTTCTCATACCATAATTGTTTTTGTCCTTTTTTGTTTTTTATAATTTTTTGGTATGAGTTTTTGGGATCAAATTCTTACAAGAAACTCATACTATAATTTTTTTGGTTTTTTTTTTGTCCTTTTTTTATTTATAATTTACATACCGGAATTTACATACCGGAATATTCAACCTACCAAAATATTGTCAAGATAACTAGCATACCAGAAAGATAACTAACATACCAAAATCATAAGACAATACCTTAAGAAATTCAGTTACCAAAGTGAGGAGAATATGTCCTCCTTTCTCGTACCATAAGGCAAAAGATGACTCGAAGTAGCAGCAGACTACCAAATAATAGTGTTTGCCGTTACAGTAATAATTAACATCAAACAAAAACCTCTTACATATGACTCCAAACTAATCGAATCACACCCAACTAAAATCAAACAAATAAAATATGTGACTCCTCATACACCAAATGTTCTACATAAATGAAAAATAATTATATTGCTCCGTACAAACTAAACAAAACAAAGGGGCAGAGAATATCATGTAAGCATCATCCAGCACAAATCTAGATAATCAGCAAGTTTTGGTAGGCATATATCAATAGTTTTGCCAATCAACTTAAGTCACAAAGTGATTAATCCCCAAATGCTTTTATAGAAGATCTTGCTGCGAAGAATAGGTACCTTTGAGGAAGTTGAAGAACAATCCGAAGCTAAAACAGTGCTTCTACATGAGATCTTCCCAATCAACAAGCAACTTAGGATTTACATATCAAATTTCATCCCCGTCATGACGAGCATTGGAGAAAAATGAAGAGCATTTGCGTGCACGAGCTCCTGAACCAGAATAAGGTGAATTCATACAGAAGTTCTTAAGCGAGTTTATAATGTTAGGGATCTGAGAGCTCCTGAACCAGAATAAGGAAAAGAGCATTTGCGTGCAAGAGCATTTGAGAGATTTAGGGTTGTGGATCTGAGTAAGGGCAATTAGTAACGATGTGATTTGTCGGGTGATCACATGTAGAAAGAAAACCCAAGGCCACCCCAGACTGCGAAACTTCAACCGAGACGGCCGACGTTCATACGGACGCCTTGTACGCCTCCGGAAAATCGCTCGCCCTTGGGGGAAGAGTAGGTACCTTTGAGGAAGTGGAAGAACGATCCGCCAACAGCTCCCATGGCGAAAGCACCGCCGACATTGTCAAGGATCCTGTCCGGACATGGCTCTCGAGAAGTCTTTGGGGTTCCATGGAAGCGAACTTGGAAAAGGCGGAGAGGGGAGGAGAAGACCAGGTGGTTGTAATGGGATGAGAATTAGGGATTTCGTTTGGAGAACAACTCCGGACAATTTTTTTTTATTATTCAACAGTAAAAAAATAATTAGGGGTACACTTATTTAATAAGAACATAAAAAAGCCTATTTACTATATAAGAAACCCAATACAGCCTAGTTAGCTAATTAGCCCTTGAATAAATAAAAAGTTGTAATTTTTTTTGAATTCTTTCTTTTGAGTTATTTCTCCATTTCCAACAAATATGCTAAAACAAAGTTTTCTGAAATCGTTTACTATGTTTAATGCTTATAATTAATTTATTCATCTTATTTTATTAAAAAACAAAATAATTAACTACTTTTAACAAACGACTTGATATGATTTACTTATAAGGAATTGTTTCAAACTCATATGAGTTTAAAAGTATATATATATATATAAATATATATATAGATATTATTGTCCAATTTGGTATAATTTAAGGAAATTTTAAACATGATTCGTCTTCGAAATACCAATAATATATTTAAGAAAAGATAATAATCGATATTTTTGCGTTTGATTTTGTCGATATTACTTCATTTTTGGAAAGCGAAAACCGTGTCGCTCATGACTAATGCATGTTAAATTACCTCTAATGGCCATTTACGTCTTTCATCAAGTTTTTGATTTCATAATAACTAGTTTAGAACCCGTGCCTTGCACGGGTATTTATAAAATATATTAATTTTGAGTAAATTGATAATATACGTCGAGTATTAATTACCATATAATTATTGAATGTATAGTATATAGACAATACTTAGGTGGTTGACTCGTATTCAATTATATACCCAACGTCCATAATCGCCCGGAGAGATTTGGGGAGATTAATATTAATTTGATTACTTTTCTTATCTTCTACCGATATGGTTTCGAAAAACAAAAACTTACCAATATAAATTTCATAAAAAATAATAGTCGCCAGTTTAGATTAAAAACTTATATAGTTTTCCATAAGCAAAATAGAATATACGGACTTTAAAAGAAATATACATATAGAGAGAGATTTATTTTTTACAGAGTTTGAAATTTAAAAATAAACAAAATTCATTCAGCAATTGATAACAATTGAAATCTTTAGATAAAATAGAAAGGATATTTTGGCAAAAATTACAATCGGATTGATTTTGAAAGAGACACAAAACCTAGTTCATCAAACAAACAATTACACTTCAACTTAGTCAAAAGGCCAAGAAAATGTATGATTTGTTTAATCTTTAAAACCTCTATTTATATAAGTTATCAAACTATCACTCTTACTTGATAATCTATGTAGGATTGAAAATATTTAGCAAACCACAAAAATTATGTCAACGAACCACAAAGCAGTAGACCAATGACCCACAAACCAGATCATTAATCCGTTATGAATAAAAATTATACTTTAACTTAGCCAAAATGCCAATAAATATATGATTTGCATAATCTTCAAACCATCTACTTATACAAGTTATCAAACTATCAACCTTACTTGATAATCGATGTGAGATTAAAAATATTAAGCAATCCACAAAACATTAGGTCAACGACCAACAAAGTAGTAGGCCAACAAAGCAGACATTAATCCGATATGAATAATAGTTATACTTCAACTTAGCCAACCAGACAATAAATGTATAATTTGTTTAATATACAAGCCCTTTATTTATACAATTTATCAAACTATCAGTCTTAATTGATAATCGATGTGGGATTGAATAATTTTTCAACCCAGAAAATATTAGGTCAACGAAGGCTAATGACCCACAAAATAAATATTAATCCGTTATAAAAAAAAATACACTTCAACTTAGCCAAAAGACCAAGAAATGTTTGATTTGTTTAATTTTCAAACCCTTTATTTATACAAGTTATCAAACTATTAGCCTTACTTGATAATCGATGTGGGATTGGAAATATTTAGCGACCCACAAGAGGGGAGCCCAGAAGGCCAAGAATTGTTTGATTTGTTTAATCTCAACAGAGGAAAAGGTCGTGTTGAAGTCACCCAGGAGGACCTAGGGTTCGTTGGTGATAAGGTGACTGGTAGTGATAATGTTGGACCAAAGGGGAGTACGATCATCGGGTTGATTGTGGGCATAAATGAACGTACAATCAAAGTTGGGAGAGGTTGAAGGCGCTTGAGGGGAAATATTGCAGTGAATAAGCTGATCATTTATGAAGGAGGGGGAGAGGTTAAGAGCTAGGGGATCCCACCAAAGCCATATTCGACATTTGGTGTTAGGGGAGACATTAGAGATATGGGACCAAAAGGCATCGAGATGGGTTGAAGGCCCTCAGAGGCAAGAGGAGAGGATGAGAGGGGATGGGTTGAGTTGGGATGAGGTTTTGAGGATTGGGAGTGGGTATTTCTGACGTGCTAGTCGGGGGGGGGGGGGTCAGACTTTTCAGAAGGGTTAGGGTTAGAAGGCGAGGATATCATAGTGCTAGGGATGCGGAGATAATCATCTAGCGTAGGAAGAAGAGGGGTGGGGTTTGAAGAAGGGGTTGGTCGGGGTCTGCTAGACTTGGCTTGAGCGTTATAAAAGTGTTCCGATCTGCTAGACCTTGCTAAAGCATCCTTAGTGCGATCCGATCTGCATCGGTGGCCAAAGATAAGGCATTTAGGGCAACGCTCTGGCAACTAGTCGAATGAAATCTTATGCGTTACTCTTTTCTCCATCCGGTCATATAAGGACAATCTTACGCAGAAGCGGCTTAGAGGCAAGGATCTCCACTAGGATTTTGGCATGACTAAGTCGGTTATGGTTTGCAGAGCATTGGTCTGTGGGTAAGGAATCCCAATACTAGATCCGATTTTTGCGAGCATGTGGATGACCAGAATCTGTAGTCGAGGTCGTGGAGTGTAGCCCATATCGGGATGGAGGAGATGCTCAAGTAGTAAAGCTCTAGGCCATGGTACCAACACTTTAAAAGGAGCGAGGTAGAGCCATTTATGATCCAGGGACTGCCCAAGAGGATAGAATTTAGGTCGTCTTCGGTAGCAAAATGGAAATCGAAGACTCCATGTTCATTTCGGAGGATCTTGGGCTTAGAGATCGAGTTCCATGCAATGTCAGCAAAGCTAACCATTTTGTTGTAGGCAAGAGGGGAGCCCAACGGAAACCTATGAGAGTTTGAGACCATTTAGTATCAGCCACATCCTCCCTAGAGAAATGAATGATGCCATTCTCTAGGCCTAGGGAAAAGCTGAGTGGAACGTGGTTCCATGCAGAGCCATATGAAAGGATGTCCTTAAAAGAGACTTTAGGGGGGTAGCCGAAAAATAACATTGATTATGGCTCGGGGCAAGCGAAGGCAGACAAGGGGTAGGGTGAGGTGAAGAGTGATTGGAGCATTAATTAGGGTTTGGGGCATGGATGGGAGATGAAGAGTCAGGATGGTCGATGTTCGAGTTGGGAGATGATTAATAAGGGATTGGCACTAGGTCATTGACACTCATGGAGGGGGGGGGGGGAGATGCAAGCCGGTCTCAACGACAACCATAGGTTGTTTCAAGCAGGAGGAAGAGGGGATGCCTTTCACCGATGTATGAACTGGGAAGAGAGGGGGGAAAGCCTCCACCGAGGAGATGGGAGGAGCATGAACGACCGCCTGTTTGGAGAGCCGGATGTTATTAGAGCAAATAAGCTCCTCAAGAACATGTTCAAACGGGCTTGGGGGGCTGAAGGAGAGCCAGGTTTGTGGGAAGGTTTAGGGCAAATGTTAAGTTCAGATAACTTGATCGAGGATTGCTTATAACGCTTGGATCCCCTCATAATGGAGGAAGGGAGGGTGGGAGGGGTAAGGCGGGCAGCCTCGAAGGGGCGGAGGTCGGCGGGGAGCCTAGCTCCAAGGGAAGTTGTCACCGGCGAGGCTAAATTTTGAGAGCGTTTTTGAGTTATTGACCAGTTATTAATTTTATTCTTAATTGTTCATAACAACTTCTTAACCATTTAGGCTATATTTACATGTGTATCCTTTATATTTCATATAACTACATGTATTTGCTTCAAACTCATCTGAGTTTTTTTGACCTAATTTATAGATATTAATATACTACTGATCCAAATTGATACAATTTAAGAAAGTTCGAAGGATGAATTGCCTCCGAGATGCCGGTAAATGGAAAGGAAAAAAATCGATTTATTTGAGTTTGCTCAAGGTAATGTCGATATTACATATTTTTTGTTACCTAAAAGGAAAAATCGTGTCGCTACTAATATTAGATTACCTCTTATCGTCTTTTATGTCTTCCATCTTAAGTTTTTTGCTTCATAATAATTTGCCTACTCTAGTATTATATAAGTCTGTTTTTGGATCAATGATTTAAAATATTTTTAATTAAATAAAAATAAATAATACTAGTTTACGCTTTTACCCTTTAACCTACCTATAGAAACCCTTCGTACCCTTTAGCCTACCTATATATACTCTATGTACCTCAGGGCTCAGACACAACAAATCTATTCTCCTCTCAAATCTTCCTCGCCGCTAGTTTGCCTCCTGATTCCGATTTTGCGTCAACGATATCTCCTTCATCTCCCATCTCCGATCTGGCGACCAAAATTGACAACATCTTCACGATTCTATCATTTTTTCGACTCAACTAAGAAGACCAAGGAGCAGGATCGGAGTTTCTACTCGATCGGCGTAACGTGGACGGTCGAAGATGAGATCGTCGGAGATCAACGCCGGTCAAATTCACCTGTCTGTCCATTGTTATTATCTGACCACCTCCGCAATAAGGTAACTACTGAATATATAGAGTCTGAATCTATAAATCTCTTTATATTTGTAGTAGTTTTGATCTGATGCCCTCAAATATATGTGTAATATGTTGAAGCTCATACACTCTAAGGTTTTTCTATCTTCTTAGGTTTTTGCAGATCTGGTATCACGGATCTGGCTTAATAATGAATGAAATCAAGGATCGATTGATCCTCGAAGTCGAGATTTACTGCAGCAACAAGATTGTTCAAAGAATGAGATAATTTACTGGCTTGTTCATACGTCATCACCTTTATCAGTAGGTTGATCGGTATGTTGTTTTAAACTTTTAATAAATTCAATGAAAGCATGAGTAAAATATATATTAATGGCTACAACATTTTTGAACAATCTAGTTGTTTCAAACTTGGGTCAGCTTCAAATCATTGATCAATAATATTTATAAATATCTTCAAGAAATAAATAAATTTTGATTGATAATATATATAAATTATATAAGAATATAAATGTACGTATGCTATGAGATGATCCTCCAATGGTAGATTTGTAGTACCTGAGCATCAAGTCTCTGCGCAAGTCCTTGTTCAAATTCTATGACAGCATGAGTAAAATATATATTAATTACCATCGACTCCCAAAACCAAAAATGAGGTATTGCATTGTCTAGAAAATGATTTACGGTGTTTTAGCATTATGCCGGTTATTTTAACCTATTTTATTAAAAATGTCATAAACTAATTATTTCCTGTCGGTTAGAAATGTCATAAAATCTCTACTTGATTTGTAGTACCTGATATTGATGCAGGAACACTTCTTTGCTGACCTTAAGAAACTTTTGTTGGAGATTCATGAAGTGCAAAAGTTGAATGTTGTGGAAGGTGCACATGTTCATGTAATGAAATTCCGATTTGATGGAGTTTCTATTGATTTCCCCTTGTAAACTGGACATGTGGGAGATACCTGAAGGTGCACATGTTCCTGTAAATACAATTTCAGGAGTGTCTTGTATGTTCAAAAACATCGGTGAGCTTACAACCTCATATCACCAATGGGTGTGACTACATAGATCAACGTCCTGATGAAATCCTTATCCTTATATTGGATTAACTTACGATGGAAGATCCAATCCCAACCTGCATTTTCTCGAAACTTTTTGGAGGTACAAGACTCTTGTGATTTTTGACGACAATTGGACGAAAAGAACGGGAAATTATGTTTTTGATGCAACAAAAACATCATCGACCTTTGAACCACTTATTAGTTAGTGTAACTACATAGACCAACTACATGATGAAATTCTTGGACTTATTTTGGATACACCTGCAATGGAAGCTGCAATGACAACCTGTGTTTTGGTGAAAAGTTGTGTATTTGTGGAGGTACAAGACTCATGTAAAGGTGTGTATTTGTGGAGATACAAGACTCATGTGATTTTTGACGGTAATTGGGTGAAAAGAATGAAAAATTATGCTTCTGGTGTAGCAATTTGATTGTTTAAAAATAAGTAATATATCCTTTTACTGGCTTGGTTAGCCTAAATGACTATGTAAACATTTTGTGATCAATTTAGTGATATATTTTGGAGGCATTTTAAAATCTACATCATTGTCTTGACAATGTTTTTGAAAAGATAAATTAAATCAAATGAAAGAGGGAAACAAGGATGTACATACATGATCAATTTCAGTATCCACCAAAAAAAAAAACATGATCAATTTCAAAAACAAAAAAAAATCAGAACCAAAAAACCAAAATCCCACAGGGCACAAACTTATAGCAAAACCTATGCAAAATGGACAATGTTGCGAGCTTGTGCGATGACTCAAAGGTGAGAGATGATCAAGTGTGTGCATGGTTGGGTAGAGGGAGTGAACCAAACGAAGTAGATGGTGTATAGTAAGCTTGATGGGAACACTAGAAGGCACCATTAGATCGAGCTAGATAGAGTTTCTTGGATGAGAGAAGTAATATTCGGGGGTTAATCCAATTAAAACCATTGTAGTATTAACTTGCCCTTCGATACTCACAGTTAATTTTTTGTTTGTTGATAAGATATTAATGGACTTAGGTTAGTTGGAACAATATTAATTTGTGGGTTACCGCTTAAATGACAAGATTTTCATATTTTTGCAGCAATAAGGACAACCTTGATTTCCTCTTTCAATCTGGCCATAACACAACCACACACCTCTTGAGTGTTGTTGCGTTGTCGTTACTAGAAGCCAATTTACCCGTATCACCCATGAGATCTAGCTCTAGTACCAAATTATTATGATCTTCGATTTAACTTTAAATCTCACTATAGAAACAAATTAGTGGATTGATAAATTAAAGTAGACTCGTTAGGCGGATGAGTCCTCTTGGATTAACGTCAAAATTGGTGATTTGATGATTTCATAGAATAAAACCATCGAAATACTCTACATGGGACATTAGTTCCTCGTTCCGTTAAATTCGATTTACGAATATTGTAGGTCAAAATCACCCCGTCAAATATTATTGGTCATGATATCCTAGGTTTGAATCACCTTCGTCAGATACCTTTTGTCGGAAATTTTCTACTTGTAGGTCAACCATTAGGAACTATATTAGTGTACGTAGGCTTCCTCCTAATTAATAAGTCCATCGTTTATATACAAGAGAGATAAAACAATTAGCAACTATATTCCATATATGCTAAATGCAAATGCTAACAAGAAAAAAGTGATATGTACAATAATTCACAAGGTGAATTGGTTTCTTGGTTTGAATTAAATAGTCTCATTATCAACATACTATAGCTGCATAGCATTACATATTCTCTCAATTTATTGATCTAATGTCAAAAGTGTGATATGCAGCATATGCTACATCAAAAACCAAAAGAGAACAACTCAACAACAAGCAGCAAATTGCACACTCATCATTGATAGATATTTCTTCATCCGTACATAGATTACCATGGATAATCTACGACGAAACACCCCTTCCCTTTGCTCTCTTCATGTTCCTTTACAACTGAAGTCTTCAAGACCATATTCAAGTGGACTTTCCATCCGACTGGGGTCTCCCTCATCCAGGAGATGCTTCTGCGCTCGGGTCCAAATATGATAAGATCCACAATGATATCTCCCCTTCCACTCTCTGTCATATTAGGAGCATCATTCACCACCTTAGAACCACTGCTCAATCCTGCAACACCCTTTTCCTTTAGTTTGTTGCATGATTGTGCCTTTTGATTTGGATTCTGCTATACATCTTGGCCTTCATCTTCTTTAATACAATTTATTTACCCTTTTCAACAAAAAAAAGATTTGAAAGTTGTTGTTCAATTTGTGATAATAACTATAACCATTGTTACAATAACAGTGAGTTTGAGCTTCATGTGAAGCCATGGTCTCAACAAAGAATAACTCGTCCATGCTTGAGAGGAATTTGATACCAATACGTAAATAAGAGCTATTTAATATGACTTGAGTAGTGAGCAACACACATTCTTTCAAGAGAGAAATATAAACTGAAGTGAATATATTTCACTCACTCTTGAAGTTCACTGTTACATTGTGGTATCACTACTAGAAAAGCGGGTATAATGCGACACTTTTAATAGCATTTAGCGACACCTTAAGGTGTCACAAATATGATCAGCGACGCATTAAACAAGTGTCACAATTTTCGCCGTCACAATTGGCAGATATGCCAATTGTGACACCTTAACATGTCACAGTATATTGCGACATCTTAAGATGTCACATTAACTTATAATTTTGCGACATGTATGTCTGTCACTGTTTTGAGACATTTACGACATTTTAATACGCCTCTTTTCGGTACTTGCTTTGCTTTTTTAACACAACTATTTCCGACACCTCAAGGTGTCGCAATTTACAATTAAATTATAAAAAAAATTAATTTAATAATACGGTTCACTATTTTGAACACCACTTGCAATAATATCATAATGACATGTATATCAAAAAAAGAAGAATGCTCCAATACGCAAGTTTCCATATTGATTGCTTCACAAACTAGTAGAAATTAAAGAAAATTTATTACATTAAGAATTCTTGTAAAATAGAGTGTTAATCATAAACCTCCTTCAAAGAGCATTATATTAGTCTAATATCATGCACAAAAAGTCCTACTATTCTTCAAATAAATCCTTCCTTGAACTCTTGCTTCATGTCAAAGTCACAAATCCTTCCTTGTACCATTTAATAGTAGCTCCAAGCTGCTGCAACTAAGTAAAGGTAATACTGTTTGTACTAAGTATCCAGACCAAGTGCAGATGGCTCATTGACACCCAAATTTATAACCAAAACAGCACCCTGAGGTGTCGAAAATATAACAACATCAGAAGAGAAGTTATCATCACAGATATAAGTATTTGTTAGATTCAAACTTGAGGTGGTCTAAATAACCTGTTATCAAAACCACGGGGAACTATAACCTGAACATGGAGAAAGTGGTGGTTATTTATTTCTTAATAAATATTGCAAATGCATGTCTACATAATCCTCTAACAGCTACAAACTACTAGTTGTGCTACCATGTCAAGGAATGTCACCTTCTTAGTTGTAGAATAATGTTTATCGACCAATGTAGAGACTCCAGTCAAAGTTTCAGGCGACAGCTTGCTAGGAGGAACAAATATCACCAGTGGATCATATAAATGCAATAATGTCTTCGTGTTTTGATAAGAACTGACAGTTTCTATGTACTGAGAAAGATGAAGTGATGTAGGGTATCAATTCCAACCTGACAAACTAGTATATTAGTCAGGCTTCTCATTTGTGTAGTTACAATAGATTGTATGCCTTTTGATTTGGATTCTGCTATACATCTTGGCCTTCATCTTCTTTAATACAATTTATTTACCCTTTTCAACAAAAAAAGATTTGAAAGTTGTTGTTCAATTTGTGATAATAACTATAACCATTGTTCTATAACAGTGAGTTTGAGCTTCATGTGAAGCCATGGTCTCAACAAAGAATAACTCGTCCATGCTTGAGAGGAATTTGATATCAATACGTAAATAAGAGCTATTTAATATGACTTGAGTAGTGAGCAACACACATTCTTTCAAGAGAGAAATATAAACTGAAGTGAATATATTTCACTCACACTTGAAATTCACTGTTACATTGAGGTATATATATACCCTCTTTCTAACAACCTGTAATAAAAAGTTTATTTATACTTTCGACCTCTTTATTTCATCTATTTACATTCAGAGGCATATATTTCTATATATGTATATACACCCCCCTCAAGGTGAACTTGTGGAAACAAGGCCAAGCTTGACCATGCGAAATTTATATTGTTGTTCACCAACAGCCTTAGTGAATATGTCAGCCAACTACAGGGAAGAGCTGACATGAACAGTTTGAATAAAGCCTTTCTACACTTCATCACGAACATAGTGACAATCAAGGCGAAGATGTTTGGTTCTTTCATGAAAAACAGGATTTGCAACAAGGTGTTGAGCAGCTATATTATCATAGTGCATGAAAATTGGAAGAGAAATGGAGATGTGAAGAATAGAAAAGAGACCTTCAAGCCATACTATCTCACTTGTGGCAGTAGACATTGCCCTGTATTCACTCACAACGGAAGATTTAGAGACAGTTTTCTACTTCTTAGACTTCCATGAAACCAAGGCTTTTCCAAAGAAAAAAGCAATAACCAATAATGGAGCGACAAGTGAATGCACACGATCTCCAAGCAACATCATTGTAAGTTGTAATGGCGTTGGAGAATTCAGCATTGTAGAATAAAGCTTGATTAACAGTGCCTTGAAGGTATCTGAGTAGATATGTGGAGCAAGCCAATGAGGGACTCGAGAAGAAGCCAAAAATTGACTGAGTTGTTAGATTGTGTATGTAAGAGATATCTGGCCTGATAAGAGTAAGATACAGTAACTTGCACACCAAGCGTCTGTAAGACTCAGGATCACAAAATAATTCTCCATTATCAAGAGTTAGTTTGAGGTTTCTTTGCATGGGAAAAGAAGTAGGATAACAATCCTATAAATGGGAATCTTGGAGGATATCCAGAATGTACTTTCTCTAGTTAAAAAATTAGCCAGTTGTAGTCCTTGAAATCTCCATCCCTAGAAAGAATTGGGCAATACCAAGATTGATGATTGTAAAGGCTTTATCAAGAGCAGTCTTGACAGCCTGAATGTAAAAAGGAACACTTGGATTGGTGAAAAACAAGATGAAGAAGTTCTTTGGTAAGTTCAACATTCCATTGGCGACTAGCTTGTTTCAAGCCGTAAAGGGACCTCTTTAATGACAAAATTGACCTTGAGTAGCCTTAGTATAGCCTTGTGGAGGAGTCATGTAAACTTCTTCCTTAAGAAAGCCATGTAAAAAAGCATTATTAATATCAAGTTGAAGCAAAGGCCAAGCTTGAGCAGCTATAAAAGCTAGAATAACAGAATTGGGAGAAAAATTATTCTTATAATCATTGTCTTTAATCTGATTATAACCTTTTGCCACCAATTTGGCTTTACATCTCTCAACACAACCATCTTGGTCGTATTTGACCTTATATACCCATTTGGAACCAATGACTTTGTGACAAGAAGGAAGGGTAGTTAAATCCCATCTGTGATTGGCTTCAAGAATTGAAAGTTCTTTTTGCATTGCCTCAACCCAAATAGGTTTATCTTTGGCCTAGCCATAATGAGAAGGATCAAAGGTAGACAACATCATGCAATAAGACTAAATGAACTCAAGAGAGTGATTGTGATGTTGAAGGGAAGAAATAATGTTGGATATGATATTATTTGGGTGTGTGAAGGCACAAAAATAGTCATTCAATTAAGAAGGTTTATGAGATACACATGTGGTTCTTCTAAGCTGTGAAGAAGAAGATATATTGAGGGTGGAAAAGAAGTATGATCAAGTAATGGATGTTGCGTGGAAGGAGACATTTCTGAGGTAAAATGGACAGGACTAAGAGAGGCAAAAGAAGGTGTTGTGGGATTTGAGTGATTAGATAAAGGAGGCAAATGTGGTGATAAAAGAGTATTGGAACTGAATAAGCCATCATCAGAATCAACAATTGGTGATACAAGAGGAAATGAATGAGGAGGAATATGTGGTGAAACTGGAGAGGAAGATCGGTATGGAAATTGATCTTCCTTAAAACAACATGTCTACTAACAAATAATTTCTGAGATTGAATGTCAAAGAGCTTGTAACCCTTTTGGACAGGAGGACATCCTAGGAAAATACATGGCTTATAAGAATGAATGTCTAAGATCTTGTCATTCAATCTTTTCTATGCAATCTGTAAACTAAATTACAGATGAACAAGAACAGAAACACAATTTGTGATTAAAAACTGAATCACAATTTGTGGTATTAGCTAATCTTCAATCGAACCTAATTGGAGAGGAACAACAACAAGATCTCTGAGAATCGACCTTGCCTCTGATACGATTTCAAGAGAGAAATGTAAACTGTAATATTAATTTTAGTAGCTTTTACTTGGTCGTTTATTTGGCATGACATGTAACTCTTGTGGTCTAGACATATTGGGTTAATATGTCTACCTATCTTTAATTGTTGGAACTTGGGCCTTGTTACGAGTCCAAGTATATGGAGGCTCATAGCTAAAACGCAGAGTATGTTGAAGCTCAACAAAAACCCTATACATCGTTCAATGTTGAATAAAAACAAGAGAACTGGGAAGAAGCATTGTGCGCAACGGCGATTCAACAAGTCAGAGAGAGAGAGAGAGCAAGCGAAGCTTGTTCAAGAATCAAGAGAAACTGAAGAAGATCTTCTGGTCCATCAAAACCTCACTTGTGTATGAGAAGGGATCAGCTGATCTAGGCTGGTGTATGTTTTCTGTCGGAGGCGCATGAGTATTCTCATTACAAAGGCTTCAAAATGCTTTGTCGGAGGCACATAAGTATCCAGAGTTTTATGCTGAGATAGATGCATCTATATGTTTTTTGTCGAAGGACATCTCCTTTTCTTTCTACATTCAGGATGAAGCTAAAGGACAGTGACATCACAAAATCCATGATTTTGTCTACCCATCTTCGAATGTGCCGAAATGCGTGCATCCACATTCACCTTAATCTTACCTTGAGAGGGAGGCTTCCATTTTGGATGAAGATTATCAAAGGTCTACAGTTTATCGACGATTCTTCCTCAAAGATCACCGATTGGGTTTAGGAATCCTTTGGTGGGAGTTTGAGTTTCAATACTAGTGCAGCAGCAGAAGTTACGGCCTTTACGCTCTTGCTAGTATCTAGAATGTTAGCTAACGGTTTATACCGTCGTTGTAGATGTTCCGCAGGTTCAAGATGCTGCTGAGTGATTCGGATGGTGTGGTCAGCTGGGGTTCCCGTACTATATTGGACGGGATCGGGTTTTGTTTCTTTTGTCGTTTTCATTTTGTTTTGAACTCGGCTGCGAGTCTTTTACATTTTCCTTTGTTTGAACCTTTGGTCATATATTGAGTTTTGTTTTCATTTGTTTGTGCCTTGTTGTAAGATCCATTGTTGTTGTTACTCTGAGGGTCGGGACCCATTGTGCGGTCCTAGCCCATAGCGCTTGAAGTTCCCAGAACTTGGGGTGTTATAGTATGGTATCAGAGCTCTAGGTTGGCAACAATGGCACTCGAAATCTTCTAAAGGTCGGATGGATAAATAAATAGAACCCGCAAGGGGTCTAACGTTTTCAAAAGGGGTTTTTTTATGTTTCAAACTTGTCGGTCTGGGATAGATGTACGGGCGACCACCACTACCTCCGTCAATCTCAGTAGTGTAGTTTTCTTTCGTGTTGACCTTTATATGTGCTTTTCTTGGAGTCGTGCTTTAGCTGTAGCGTGGCCTTATATATATAGTTTCTTATATATCTATCCTTATAGTAGATGACGTGTACTAGAGCTACATCTGCTATGGGGCGAGGAAGGGGTCGACCACCACTTTCACGTGCCGTCTGTGGACGAGGACGTGCAGAAAGACCTCCACTAGCTAGAGGTTGAGGCCAAGCCCCAGTTGCTGATCCGCCTATCGTTGAGGCGTTCGCTAAAGAAGTTGCTAAGAGTGTGGTTCTTGAGGATGGAAAAGGGACCGCTGCTAGGTCTGGAGCACAAAGAGCGCCATTGACAAAGTCCGCTCGAGTGTCTATCAGAGCTTCTGCATATCGCGATTATGTACAGAGATTTGAGGAGGCTATCAAGACTGGAGGACCATCACTAGTACCACCAGTTCCCGCAAGATCAGCTGAGGTTTCGTAGAGAGTTTCACAGGTTGTTGCCCCGCCTGCTAGAGTTGCCGAGGTTGTCAAAGCGCCGGTTGAGGCATAGGAGCCAAAGCCTGACCGTTGGTTGAAGGCTTTCGACCAGCTGAAGGTTCCCAATTTCATGGGAAATAATGGTTTGGAGGTAGAGCAGTGTCTAGGATAACTAGATACTGCTATGGAGGCTATCAGTTTCCTAGAGGGACGTCGAGTCAACATAGCACAGACGACGCTACTGAAGGATCAGGCTCATTCTTGGTGGAGGACCATTTGTAGTAAGGTCACCAGTTATGACTAGATGAAGACGGTGATCAGGGATCGCTACTGCCCTGCAGCTGTGAGGAGAGACCATCTTCAGGATTTCCTTGAGCCTCGATTCGAGGATTTGCCTATTATTGAGATCATCAACAAGTTTTAGGATGAGTTATCTTTGTTGGGTCCGTCTGCACCACAAGAGGATCAGCATGTTTACCTTTTCTCTGGGAGGTTGAGAGAGTCGACACACTCTTATCTTGCTGGTTTCCGTTGTGATTCTTTAACGGACTATCAGGATAGAGCTTCTGCTTATGAGAGAGACCGACCGGGTCATAGGAGAGCTTCTCAGACAGGAGGTCCTGAGAAGAGACTGAAGACTGGATCAGCCAGTGTTGGAGTTAGAGCAGTTGGTTTTGGGCGTAGTCAAACGCATGGACGTTCTGGTTTTCGAAAAAATCCGACAGAGGATGATAGTGTCATAACTGCGGAGTAGCTGGTCACATCCGAGCTGATTGTAAGAAGCCAGTAGTGACTTTTCTTGTGGCAAGCCCAAACGCAGAGCTGCATTTTGCTAGAGGAGGACAGAGATCTCAGTTTCAGTAATAGTAGAGAGTTTCTGGTTCTACCGCTCCTCAGGGTTCCACTCCATGACAGGGGAGAGGTAGGGGACTTGTTGGTGGATCTGCATACACCAGAGATGCATCAACCAGAGTGTATGAGTTGAGGAGTGTTGTAGAGCCGACAACGCTAGCAGCCACAAGTACCATTCACATTAATGGTTTTCCTGTCAGAGTTCTTTTCGATACTAGTGCTACACATTCTTTTATATTTGATGCATGTGTAGATAGATTGGCCTTAGTTACTGTAGAAGATAGACCTTTCTTTATAGGATTACCCGATGGGGGTAAGATTCGAGGTACACGAGAGGTTTGCGATTGCCCTATTAGATTGGGAGGTCACGATTGGACAACTGACTTCTTCATCATGTACTTAGTATATGAAGAAGTTATTCTGGGTATGGATTGGATGGATCGACATCGAGCAGTTCTGGACATCGGCAAGAGGACAATGACAGTAACTACAGATGCAAGCCATTTGAGATCTTCTGAGGATGGGATCTTGGGAAGACTGGTATAGTCATCATTGTAGTTCGAGCTACGAGACTTATCAGTTAGGGATACGAGGCTTTTTGGTGCTATGCCATGAAGGATAGTACTAGTCCAGCTTTGGAGGAGATTCTAGTAGCTTGCGAGTTTGCTGACGTCTTTGGAGAGCCATCAGGGTTACCTCCACAAAGGAGGGTAGACTTTGGCATTGATCTAGAGCCCGATACGAGACCGATCTCTAAGGCCCTTATCGTATGGCGCCTATTGAGCTGCTTGAGTTGAAGAAGCAGCTCGAGGATTTAGCAGAAAAGGGCTGCATCCGCCCTAGTGTATCTCCTTGTGGCGCAACACTTCTCTTCGTCAGGAAGAAAGACGGGTCAATGAGGTTATGTATCGACTACCGAGAGCTGAACAAGGTGACGATCAAGAACAAGTACCCATTGCCCCGTATCGATGATCTTTTGTATAAGCTGCATGGAGTTTCAGTGTTTTCGAGGATCGATTGTAGATCTGGATTTTACCAGCTGAGGGTGAGAGAGTAGGACGTAGCCAAGACGGCATTTCGGATCAGATATGGACACTACGAGTTTGTAGTGATGTCATTCGGGCTCACGAATTCCCCAACAGTCTTGATGGAGTTGATGAACATCATCTTCATCGATTTTCTAGACCATTTTGTAGTAGTCTTCATCGATGACATTCTGGTTTATTCTCGAAGTAGAGAGGAGCATGCAAGACACTTGAGGATCGTTCTTCAGGTCTTACAGGATAGAGAGCTCTTTGCCAAGATCTCTAAGTGCGAGTTTTGGATATCCGAGGTAGCAGTCCTTGGTCACATTGTTTCAGCTGAAGGGATCAAGGTAGATCCAGCAAAGATTGAGTCAGTAGCTTCTTGGCCGCCTCCTAAAAACCTCAAAGAGGTACGCAACTTCTTAGGATTGGCAGGCTACTACAAGTGTTTTGTTGAGGGCTTTTCAGTTATCGCCCAACCGCTCACTTCCTTGTTGCGGAAGTCTACGAGATTTGTATGGTCCGAGTCATGCATGTAGAGCTTCGAGGAGCTGAAGAAGAGGTTGACCTCTGCTCCTATCCTAGCTCAGCCAGAGGGCATTGAGGATTTTGTGGTTTACAGTGATGCATCCAAGCTGGGCCTGGGATGCGTTATGATGCAGAGGGGTAAGATGATTGCTTACGCGTCTAGGCAGCTGAAGACATACGAGGAGAATTACCCTACCCATGATTTGGAGTTGGCTGTTGTGGTTCATGCTTTGATAATTTGGAGACATTATCTGTACGGAGCTGTGTGTCAAATATTCACAGACCATAAGAGTCTAAAGTACATATTCACTCAGCGGGAGTTGAATAACCGCCAACACAGATGGTTAGAGTTGATCAAGGACTTTGATCTTGAGATCTTATACCACCCGGGAAAGGCTAACGTGGTAGCAGATGCCCTTAGTAGGAAGACTCCCCGAGAGATGGCGATCGCTAGGCTGACATCTCAGCCATATTTACAGCGAGATCTTGCATGGTTAGAGATGGATATCCACTTTCCAGATTCTGACAGTCAGTTGTCCACCTTGGAGATAGTACCTTATCTGTTGGCCGAAATCCGACAGAAGCAGGAGAGTTGCCCAACTTTGACACAAATCCGAGACCGGATGTCTCTAGGAGAGGCGTCTCAGTTTGCAGTTGGTGCTGATGGAGTTTTGAGATGCCAGGAGCGTGTTTGTGTGCCTTCAAATCGAGAGATGAGATAGAGGATCCTTTAGGAGGCTCACTCTTCACCTTACTCAATACATCCCGGTGCGAGTAAGATGTATCAGGGTATCAGACACTCTTTATGGTGCGGAGGTCTAAAGCCAGACGTCACAAGATATGTAGCTCAGTGTGCGACTTTTTAGCAGGTCAAGATCGAGCATCATCAACCAGGAGGCGAACTACACCCACTTCCCGTTCCTCAGTGGAAGTGGGAAGACATCTCTATGGATTTTGTGACCGGTTTAGGACCGAGTCGTGGTTTTGATGCTATCTGGGTCATAGTAGATCGACTGACGAAGACCGCACGTTTTATTCCGATCAAGGAAACGTGGCCGGTGAGTCGATTGACAGAGGAGTTCACTAGACAAATAGTGAGACTTCGTGGGGTACCTAGGACTATTGTCTTTGACAAAGACGGACGGTTCACTTCGAGGTTCTGACAGTAAGTTCATGTCGCCCTAGGTACGAGTCTGCAGTTCACGACTGCTTATCATCCTCAAACCGATGGTCAATTTGAGCGGACCATCCAGACTCTAGAGGACATGTTGCGAGTCTGCGTGTTAGACTGGGGATAGGTGTGGCCAGATCACCTTCCCTTAGTGGAGTTTTCATACAAACACAGTTGGCATGCATCGATCAGGATGACTCCTTATGAGGCTTTATATGGACAAAGATGCCGTACACCGCTGTGTTGGGATGAGTCTAGTAGTGCCAGCGGAGTAACACTTGAGCAGATTTAGGATGACATGGCTCGAGTAGCAGTGATCCGAGAGCGGATGTTAGTAGCACAAAGTCGACAAAAGTCTTATGCTGATAAGAGGCGCAAACCTTTGGAGTTCAAAGTTGGAGCTCAAGTCTGGTTGAGAGTATCCCCGACACGAGGCATTAGACGTTTCGGTATCAAGGGGAAGTTGAGCCCCAAATATGTTGGACCGTTCGAGATTCTTGAGCGAGTTAGAGAGGCAGCATACAGACTTGCGTTGCCACCGAGACTCGAGGGTGTTCACCCAGTTTTACATGTGTCTCAATTATGGGAGTACATACCAGACCCGAGACACATAGTCAGTCATGAGGATCTAGTGATCGAGCCAAACCACACGTTCGTAGAGCACCCGTGTAAGAGCCTAGTTGTTGAGTTGTTGAGAGAGTGAGCAGAGGGCCAAGATTATGCCTGAGCCATCCCTGCGTGACCTAGAGGGCGCCCCTGCGCCTAGCCTATACCGCCCCTACGGCTCACAGGGCCCGCCCCTGTGGCTTTGTGTGCTGCAGCCGTCTTCTTTGACTCTTTGACCCGTGCTTTACCCTTTTACCTCCCATTTACACTTCTTCTTCTCCTCTTTGATGAGGGTTACCATTCTCAGACTTCTCTCTCTCTCCATACACACATCTTCTTCTCTATTCTCCTTGGATCACTTTGCTTGATCATCTTTGAGTTTGTGTGTGAGATGGTGAGTTTTTGCTTGGCTTTGATGATGTTTATGGTTGCTGAGACTTGTGAGCCAACTTGAGGACGTTTGGTGAGGTTGTGAGCTTCTGGATCTTCAGCTTAGTAAGCTTTTATGGCTTCCATCTCCTTCCTCTTCTTCTTTGCATCTTCTTGTCTCTTTTTCCTTCCTTTCCTTAGTCTAGCATAGACTCCTTAGGATTGGATCTTATTTTAGCCAAGTTTGGATTATGTTGATGTATTGATGACATGATTTATGACCTATTTTTAGGCATGTATTTAAATATATTTTCCCTTTATTTTGCATGCATAGACATACATTCATGACATTTATGGTTATATTAACCTACTTTGCAAGAATAGAGGTCTACATAGAGTTTTATTGCATTTGTAGGTAATTTTGCGAATTATGGAACAAAAATGGCACATTTAAGTATTAAGCCTTGAAGCGGGACAAAAACGAGCATAAAAGGAATTTAGGACGCGCCAAAGTATCTTCTGATACGGTATGACGCGCTAAAGTATTTTCTGATACCTTCTGACGGCCCAAAGTATTTTCTGATACCGTTTGACGCGCCAAAGTATTTTTTGATACCTTATGACGCGGACCAGAGTATCTTCTGATACCAGCGGATTTGACTTCTTTTCAGCCCAAATATTTAGGGTTTTATCTTTAAACACTAGATAGATCCCTACATATATTCGATAGCCTTCAACATTGAAAGGCGGACGGTGACAGCCCTAGGATTTGGATCCCCAAAGAGAGGGAGGCTTGAAGATTTTATTGCGTACATAGAAGATTTGGGGAAGGACGCACTTTCCTATTTTTGGAGTTGGAAGATCTTAGGGTTTACATTTGAAGGCGGATTGACATCCCGTTCTTCATTGTCCCTAGAAATTTTGTGAGATTTTTCTATTCCTTTGATTCTACATCCATTGAACGCGGTTTGCAATTATTGTGTTTGATTGACATTTGTTTTGAGTTTATTATTGAGATTTCAAGGTTTTACCTTTTCTCCCTTTCATATTTGATTATTGATATCATAATGATGATTATTGGCTAAAACCCTTTAGCAATTATAAGGTGAAGGGCTGATAGCTGTGGCTTAGATAATGATAGATCAATCGTAATTTGATTGGACCCTGAGAGTTAGAGAAATATCGTCGACACCCTAAATCACGGCCTGTTCTTAGGTTTTCACGGCCGTCATTCTCAAGAACTACCCGTGATTTACTTCAGTTTACGAACCTTGCTTTTACTTTAATCCAAAGTTAAAGATTTGCTTTAACTTAGTCTTAGCTTGCCTTTTCTAGGTAGTAGTGAAGCCTCAACAACCTCTACTTCGATTTCGAGTGTCACAACCTTAATCGGTTTAGTTAGTCTTGATCCTTGGGTTACAAGTTTGGGTATTTGAGATTAATTCTTGTCTTTAGATCCTTTCTATACTGAAGCCTCAACAACCTTTATAGAGAGTATTTCTAGATAAGTCATATAAAGCCTTGGAACTTCACCGTACATTGCTTTACCTTAGTATACCTTTGCAACTCTTAACTCTATCCTTAGTTCTTTAGTATATCTTGAATTGATTGCCACAATTAGACACCTGGATCTTTAGGGTTGCTGTTTTCCCAATATATTTGCAAAGCTTTACCCTTTTACTTGCTTGACAACTTTACAACTAAATTTGTTCCCCCCAAATCCCTGTGTTCGATACTCTGGAATACTTGCTAATCTACGTCGATCCGTACACTGCGGGTTCGCTTGCTTTTATTCTAGTTTTATAAATTTAAAGCTTGATTGCACGCACGCTAAGTGGCGAACAAGTTTTTGGCGCCGTTGCCGGGGATTTGGTTTAGGCCGAATTCGGTTATCGGTTGTCAAGTTTGGGAGCTTTGCTCTTGTTATTTGATATCTTTTCGGTATGAGTTTTTGAGTTTTCAGGGTCACCAATGGCTGTTAAGGGCTGTAAGGATCCATACGATCCAATATGGGTAGCAAAGCAAACGGATAGAGAATATTATTACGAATACTTGGTAGAGAAATACGCCTTCTATTGTTTTGATAGCGAAAGAGAACATGAAAAAACCATTAAATATGAATTTGCAAAATGGGAAAAGATGCACTACCCAAAGAAGGTTAAGAAGAAACCTCCCAAAGATGCGGAGGACTCGAAATTGGAAGAATTGATGAAGAAATTTGATATGATCGAAGAAAAATTCAGAGTCTATAAGGAAGATCATTTAAAAGTAGTGGAAGACACAAAAAAGAATATTTCTAAGGTTGAAAAAGCCATGAAAAATCGTTCATCTAGCAAGGAAGAACTCCAAGTTTCGAGCATTCCTCCTATCGGACCCGAAGTTCCTCTAGAACCTCTTGAAGTTCTCATTGAAGAAGAGGAATAAGTGGTGAACCTTGGCCAAATTACTGAAACTGTGGCCAAGGTTGAAGAAGATCCAGCTGAGTTGGGAGATATTTCATGTGCGGATCATCATCCCAACATGAAACTTGTGCCAAGCCTTGAAGAACTTAACAAGGTATATTATCTTACTTCCTTTGAAATTCCTATTAAAATTTCTAATTTTTTTAGGAATGCACCGGAGAGTTGGAGGTTTCTTCCAAACGAACCTCCTAAGGTGAAGATGAAACCTCCATTAGAACTGCTGGAAGTAGATGCTTCTTGGACTACAAGGAGTAAATTTGGCAAGCACTTCAACGCTAATGCCAATAAGTGTTTTTTGTTCAAGTATGGGGTCATTCACATGACGAAGACCATACATCATCCCCAAGCTGGAGTTGGGGAAGCTAAGTGGATCCTCGAGAAACTAATTTCTCGATCTAGGAAAGAATGGGATGCAAGGCTGAATTATGTCCCATTAAAGCATGGGAAAGCTAGGAGGATTCCGGTGAGAATCGAACCGTACAAGTTTGTACGTGGGAGATCTTACCACTTGCCGGTGAAATTAGGAACCGGAGATTTTTTGGAAGAGTTTAATGATGGATTTGAAGAGAAAACCAAGATGTTCAAGGTGCATTGAGTCATCCATGGACATAGGTCCAGCTAGCGACGTTAAACCAAGCGCTTCTTGGGAGGCAACCCAAGGTAATGCATTCTTGCTTTTTGTTTTTCTTTTTCTTAGATTAGAATAAATGATTTTGTTTGTTTTTCTTCGACACCTTCCGGTATGTTTGTGTTTTTGGATGCCAGGAAAAAGGAATGAGCAAATTAGGGAGGAAAGGCCGAAAGATTGACGAAACTTGGACTTTTGGCGAGCATTAGAGGATTCCACGGCCAAAGAGGCAAAACCACGACCGTGGTTTGCTAAATTGGACCGTGGAATGCTTTGTCGAGAACAACAGAAAGTTCCACGGCCAAAACCACGGCCGTGGAAATTCCCGACCCGAAAAAAAAAAAAATTTTATTTTTTTTTCGGAAAAATTTTCGGCGGAAAGACGTTCCCCTTCTTCATTCTTTGACGTCGATTAGGGTATTCGGAGTCCCCTATTAAGCTTCTAAGAATTTTCACCACCACCGCCTGATTAATGATTCGCCTTGCCTGATTCGCCATCTTACATTGTGAGTATCCTTTTCCATCTTTTCTTTTCTTCACATTGGGGACAATGTGAGTTTTAAGTATGGGGTGGAGGTATTTGCAATACCATTTGCATGTTTTATGTCTTGCATCATATGATTTTGAAAATTTTGAAAAATTTTAAAATTTTTGTGCTTCTAGAATGGATATGATCTCTTTGATGAACATTGTTTTGTGAAATAGCTATGATGATTTTGATATGCTTGAATTGATTTATGATATATGTGGGATTTGAATACTTTGATAGAACTTCATGCATGTTTGATAATTCGCTTTCATTCTAAATCATGTTGAGTGTTGAAGGTTGAAACCGCATATAAGTTCTTACACTTCTTATTGAAATGATTAAGGCACTTCGATTTTCTTACTTCTTTCTTTGATCACTTAGCCCCTCAATGAAAATAATTGCCTCCCTTACCTATCCGGGAATTTGGAGGAGTTGAGTATTTGGCATGTTTGATGTGGGAGGGCCATGAAAGCAAAATTTTGCATTCAAAGAATAGAAAGAAATTGTAGGTTTGAGGAAGTCAATCATGACGATGAGTAACTCGGCACCATTCACATAGCCGGGTGTTTGTGTCTTGCCAAAGTCGGATTAAGCGATATTCCTAACGGATTATGGTATGTGCATCAAGGGTTTGAGGCATCTCGAAATTGAGAAACGCCAATCTCCTAGGCTTCGGTTTTTGTGCACCACTGTCCATAACTCAAAAAGTAAAGTCGAAAACTTATGTGCAAAAAGTAAAGAGCAAAGCTCTAAGTTGGTGGATGGTTCAAGTAAAAAGAAAAAAATTGTGTTGTTCCTTCTTCCCGGATTCATACATCACATTCCTTTACAAATTTCCCACCCTTTCCGCACTCTAGACCTTACTTAAAAGACCTTAAGATCTTTGAGTATGTTGTTTGGCTTTGTGGTCTAAACTGGATTCCTCATGATTGATTTTGATATATTGCATGTTATGGTGCATGTTATGATTTTCTTCCAAAGTGTGATTATCCTTTTTATGATATAATTCCTTTTGAGCATATGATGATTTTCATTAGCTATGAAACAACCATTTGAGGGTGATCTATGAATAGAAGCACAACCAAAAGATTGTGGTTTTTATTTATTTTTGCATATTCATAATCCATATCATCTTGTATTTTAAGTTTGAACCTTGTTTGGGGACAAGCAAGAGGCAAGTATGGAGTATTTTGATGACATGAATTATGACCTATTTTTAGGCATGTATTTATATAGATTTTCCCTTTATTTTGCATCATACATTCATGGCATTTATGGTTATATTCACCTACTTTGCAAGAATAGATGTCTACACAGAGTTTTATTGTATTTGTAGGTAATTTGGCGAATTATGGAGCAAAAATGGCACATTTAAGGATTAAGCCTTGAAGCGGGACAAAAAGGAGCATAAAAGGAATTCAGGACGCGCCAAAGTATCTTCTGATACCGTCTGACGTGCCAAAGTATTTTCTGATACCTTCTGACGGCCCAAAGTATTTTCTGATACCGTCTGACGCGCCAAAGTTTTTCTGATACCTTATGACGCGGACCAGAGTATCTTTTGATACCAACGGATTCGACTTCTTTTCAACCCAAATATTTAGGGTTTTATCTTTAAACCCTAGATAGATCCCTACATATATTCGATAGCCTTCAACATTGAAAGGCAGACGGTGACAGCCCTAGGATTTGGATCCCCAAAGAGAGGGAGGCTTGAAGATTTTATTGCGTACAGGGAAGATTTGGGGAAGGACGCACTTTCCTATTTTTAGAGTTGGAAGATCTTAGGGTTTACATTTGAAGGCGGATTGACATCCCGTTCTTCATTGTCCCTAGAAAATTTGTGAGATTTTTATGTTCCTTTGATTCTACATCCATTGAACGCGGTTTGCGATTATTGTGTTTGATTGACATTTGTTTTGAGTTTATTATTGAGATTTCAAGATTTTACCTTTTCTCCCTTTCATATTTGATTATTGATATCATAATGATGATTATTGGCTAAAACCCTTTAGCAATTCTAAGGTGAAGGGTTGATAGCTGTGGCTTAGATAATGATAGATCGATCGTAATTTGATTGGACCCTGAGAGTTAGAGAAATATCGCCGACACCCTAAATCACGGCCTGTTCTTAGGTTTCCACGGCCGTGATTCTCAAGAACTACCCGTGATTTACTTCAGTTTACGAACCTTGCTTTTACTTTAATCCAAAGTTAAAGATTTGCTTTAACTTAGTCTTGGCTTGCCTTTTCTAGGTAGTAGTGAAGCCTCAACAACCTCTACTTCGATTTCGAGTGTCATAACCTTAATCGATTTTGTTAGTCTTGATCCTTGGGTTACAAGTTTGGGTATTTGAGATTAATTCTTGTCTTTAGATCCTTTCTATACTGAAGCCTCAACAACCTTTATAGAGAGTATTTCTAGATAAGTCAAATAAAGCCTTGAAACTTCACCGTACATTGCTTTACCTTAGTATACCTTTGCAACTCTTAACTCTGTCCTTAGTTCTTTAGTATATCTTGAATCGATTAACACAATTAGACACCTGAATCTTTAGGGTTGCTGTTTTCCCAATATATTTGCAAAGCTTTACCCTTTTACTTGCTTGACAACTTTACAACTGAATTTGTTCCCCCCAAATCCCTGTGTTCGATACTCTGGAATACTTGCTAATCTACGTCGATCCGTACACTGCGGGTTCGCTTGCTTTTATTCTAGTTTTATAAATTTAAAGCTTGATTGCACGCACGCTAAGTGGTGAACATGTATATATGTGTATGTTTTGCATATATGTTGCTGTTAGAGTGAAGAAGGGTAGAGAATCGAAGGAAGAAGTGAAGAAAGAGCTGGGGTGGTGTCTTCTGCACCAGCCGCCCTTGCGCCACCTTATAGCCGCCCCTGCGCCGGCTAGTGCACCGCCCCTGCACCACCAGTGAGCCGCCCCTGCGCCCACCTGCATTAGCTTGGTGTTTCCCTTGGTTATGTAGGTGTGTGTTGCTTTTAGGCCTTCCTTAGGGTGCCTTTGTTCCCTCCTTTCCTAGTGTGAGTGCTTAGGATCATGCTAGATGTGTGAGGTTGAGTATGGTTGAGGTTATGATCGGTTTATGCCTTGTATCGCTTTTGAGGTTCTGTAGGTTGTGAGTGAGGTTGAGGTTGATCCTTTGGATCCCTTTGGGTCTAGGTGTGACCCTTATGTTTCTAGGAGTTTGATATATCTCCTTATACCTTGTTTATAGGCTGTGTTGTCCCTCCAGTGTAGAGGTGATCGTGGTTGAGTTGTGATCGAGGTTGAGGTAAGTCCGTAGGACTTACTTAGCTGCCATCCTTATATTGGGTGTTTGCATGAGTGGTGTGTGCTTTGTATGTTTGCTATGATAACATGTGATGTCATATATACCGACCTATGTTTTATTGATTGCCCCGTATGCGTGGCTGTGATAACCTTTCCCTTTCATCCTGCCGTTGAGTTTGGGAGGTTCTCTTGGGTCAAGCCAGACCGGTTTACAGGAAGGGCGCAATCCACTCCCACAAGGTACACGGATTGTGTGACCGATACTAGTACGGCTGGCTAGCAGGCTCAGAGGTGAGGATGTATCGGTTCTCGTGTCACATAGTTTCATATATATTATATACATATGTTTGGAGTGAATGACCATTATATTGAGATGTTTTAAAATGGGTAAATGAGTGGAAGCATGCTGATGTGTTTATCTTCCCTTACTTGTGATTGTACTTATGCATTACTCTATATATGTGTATAGATAACTAATGGTTTATTACCCTATTGTAGATACCCCACATGATAGGCATGTTGTTGGGTGATCTAGCAGAGTGGCAGGCCGAGGACGTCTCGTACATAGGTTGTGTGGGCTTTTGGGTTTGTTATATTTCCCTCCCGCGTGAGGATGGTCTTTTGTTACCTCCTGTGTGAGGGTGTTATGTTTCTTACTTGGCTATGTTGTCTTACCTTTTGGGTTGTACAATTTTATACAGTTTTATATATTTGTTTTTATATCTGTCAGTGACATGTTGTAAGGTCCGGTGAACTTGTTGTCAGGCTAGGGTCAGGATCCATGGTGAGATCCTAGCCCAATGTGACACTCCGAGTCCCGCGGATTCGGGGTGTTACAACCCGGTGGCTGTCTTAGAGCGTAGTATGAGACACTTGCGTTCGAAGGACATACCGATGTTGAAGATCTAGTGGTCGATGCAAGGAGCTGATGAGGCAACTTGGGAGATAGAGGATAGTATCCGGAGGAACTATCCGGAGTTTTACGCTGAGCTTGATGCACCGTTAGCGTAGTCATTTGTTTACGTTTTCCCTTTGTTGTGTTGCGTACGCTTTTTGTGACGTTTTGAGTTACGTGCCCTGAGTGGGAATATATGAGTTTAGTTCTATTTCTGTCTATTGTTGTGATTGTTGGGCTTTTGCAAGTTTCGGGACTAAACTTCTTTTTAGGGGGATCTGATTTAAGACCCTAGTTTTGCCTTCACCGCCCCCTCGGTGAAGAAGGCCGCCCCTACGGCCGAGGTGATCCGCCCCTGCAAATGACGACAGATCGTGCCTAATCTTTCTTCCGTTCTTTTTATCTTCCTTCCATAGATAGAAAATCCAATATTCTATCCTATGGGCCGGTTTCCTGATCTTCTTTCTAAACACTAGATGCCTTTCCGTCTATCTTTCTTGCCCGTCTTTATATATTCCCGTCTTTTCCTATTTTTCCCATTTCTTGCTTACGTCTTCTTCAACCCTAAGAGTTTCAGCCGTCCCCTTGCTTCTTGCGACCTTGCTGAACGTGTAATTTCATATCTTCTAGTTTCTTCCTCACGTTCTAACTGTTGCTGTATGCCTTCTCCTTCTGTTCCGTTCTCTCCTTCGTTCTTCCCTTTTCTTCTTCTCCAAGAATCAAGTTTGATCCTTGATTCTTGTGGATCATTCCGTTATTGGTCCTTTGATGTTCTAAGGATCTCTGGAGTTGGGTCTTGACGTGTTGGAATCCAAGGTACGAGCTTTGGTTGCTTTTGCTGTAAGTTCGATCGAGGAGGAACCCCGATAAGCCTTTTGTCAGTGCACCGCCCCCGCGGCTGCACATCCAGCCCCCGCGGCAAGCCGCCTCTGCGCCTTGCTCTACCGCCCCTGCGGTTTGCTCTACAGTAACTCCCGTCTTTGGTGAGTTGCTTCCTTCCTTTCTTTCCTCGTTCTTTTCCTTGATCCTTGTGGTTGTTCCTTGTCCCCTGAGTTGCTGTAAGACTAAGGTTGAGCCCTTATATTGTGTAGATCTCTTAGAGATCGTTGAGACTTGAAGTTATAGACTTCTAGCAACCGTTTCGTTCCTGATCCGTGATGCTTGTTCGTACAGGCTTTCCTTGGTCCTTTCCTGAGGGAAACTGAGCTTTCTTGAGTGTTCTCTGAGTTGTTACTGAGCCTTTGTGTTACCTACGAGTGAGGTAAGTCCCTTGGACTTACTTAGCTTCATTCCGCGTACTAGGTGGATTGTATTGGCTTGTCTGTGCTGTTTATTATTGTTATAACGGATAACTGGAATATGGTTCACCCTTTATTACCCTTAACTGGTCCAAGTGTATGATAACCGGGCGGTGATCACTTGTCTAATTCTACAAGAGACTAGAATGTGCTCTTGTAACCCAGACCCGTAGGTAACGGATAGTACTGATCTATTCCTATTGGTAGACGGAAGCGGAGGCGAGTTTCGGGAGATTCTTGTGTGACAAAAGAAGTTGAATTAGTAATGGATTACCTTAATAAAAGATAATAACCGGTTGGGTGCAAGCATGCTATGTGTTTTCTTTACCTTATGTGTGTTTGTGCTTTTACGCTCTTGCTAGTATCTAGAATGTTAGCTAACAGTTTATACCGTCGTTGTAGATGTTCCGCAGGTTCAGGATGCTGCTGAGTGATCCGGATGGTGTGGTCATCCGGGGTTCCCGTACATTATAGGACGAGATTGGGTTTTTTTTCTTTTGTCGTTTTCCTTTTGTTTTGAACTCGGATGCGAGTCTTTTACGTTTTTCTTTCTTTGAACATTTAGTTTTATATTGAGTTTTGTTTTTCATTCGTCTGTGCCTTGTAGTAAGATTCGTTTGCTGTTGCTACTCTAAGTGTCGGGACCCATTGTGCGGTCCTAGCCCGTAGCGCTTCAAGTTCCCATAACTTGGGGTGTTACATATAATTAGTTAAAACTCAATGAAAAACCTCAAAACTTTTGGTTGTGCACTTCTTCCCATAGATTACCCTTAGAGAATTCTTCATAGCAAATAAAAACCATATATGATCAAAACAATTCATGGATATATAAAAGCTAATCATACTTCACTTGGGATGATGTAATGCATAGCAAATCATACTCATCTAAATCACTCATGTATAATCCAATTTAAACCGCTAAGTCAATCAACAAGCTCATGGTCTCAAGGATTTTTCAATCGAAGTCAAGAAACGAGTTAGGGATGGAGTATATAAGGGATTGTGGTGCTAGATCCGGGAAAAAGGATAAGAACTTCACAACTTCGAACTTCGCTTCACTTCATCAACAAGATTTTCTTGTTTCTTATAAGCATTTTTGCTTACTTTTCACTTTTTGAGAACATGGACAGAGGTGCACAATAACCGAAGCCTTGGAGATCAGCAAATCTCAATTTCTCCAGATGCGTCAAACCCTTGCTGCACATACCATGGCCCATTAGGACTATCGATCAATCGGACTTTGGCAAGACACAAACACCCGGCTATGTGAATGGTGTCGAGTTACTCATCGTCAAGATCAACGTCCCCAAACTTATTTTTCTATAACTTCTTCTCCTTTGAACATCATCTTTCACTTGCTTTTCACATTCTTTTGCTTCCAAATTCCCGGATAGGTAAAGGGAGACAACCATATTTCATTGAGGGGCTAAAAGTATGATCAACAAGAGGAAGAAAGAATAACGAACTACCTTAATCATTCCAAAAAGGATGTGAGAGAACTTATAATGCAATGTCAACTTTCAAATTCAGCATGATTTGGACAAAAACATCTTACTAAACATGCTTCAAATTTCAAACAAAGCAATCATACCTTAGATATATCACGAATTATTTCAAACACATAAAGATCATATAAACCAATCAACAAACAATATTCATTATTAGGATCATATCAAAGTCTGAAGCACAAAATTTATCAAAAATTCAAGTTTTCGAAACGCATTTCGGTTGAGATGACTCTAGGGCGAACGAGGTGTCAGACTGAGGTAAGCTCCAGATGTATCCCGAAAACTCCAAAAGTTGCCTCGGTTGCTATGTGGATTTCAAACACATAATTATTTTTGCCTTCACCTCGAAAACTCCAAAAGTTTCCTCGGTCGAAATGACTTGCTTCCTTTCGAGGCAGTTTGTTGGTCCTTCTTCAAATTTCTCGACCAGAGCTGACGGATCTTCCTCCAAAGTTTCCAAGTTATGTATATTTGCATCACATGAAACATCTATACCTTTCTCTATCATACTAAAGCTTCTAAATCTTTCAAGAGGATCTTTATTAAGGATAAAGCTAACCAATTCTCGAGAATCCTCTTCATCATAGATGTTGTAGACGTCTTCTTCCAATCCTTGGCCTTCCCTCAAGGCTGATAGTATGAATTCAACCTCCTCTTCTCCAATGTTGAAAGACAACTTGGCATTCTTGCAATCCACATAGCAACCGAATGTTGCAAGAAGTGGTCTCCCAAGGATAATTGGGACCGGATAATCTACAGGAATATCCAAAACCACAATGTCTATGGGAATATAGAATTTACCTAGTCTTACAGGAATGTCTTCCAACACGCCTACGAGTCGAGTGATTGATTGATCCGCCATGTAAAGTGTCATCTTAACTGGTTTAGGTTCCCCTAAACCATCTTTCTCACACAATGCAAGTGGAATGATGCTCACACTTGCTCCTAAGTCAGACAATGCATCATATGTGACGTTTCTAACTCCGATGGGAATACACAACGATCCGGGGTCTCTCAGTTTGGGTGGCATCTTTTCTCTCATGATCTTGATGAGTTCCGATGACCTTGAGGACATCTTTACTTCACCAAAGTCTTCCAGTTTCCTCTTGTTATAGAGGATTTCTTTTAAGAACTTCCCGTATGCGGGCATACCTAGTATGACATCAATGAAAGGTATGTTACTATGGATCTTACTCATGAATTCTAGAAACTTACCGAAGTTCTTGTCTAGACGCGCTCTCGCTCTAGACTGCGGGAATGGTAGTGACGGCATGTACGCAAGATGTGGTATGTAAATTTCTTCTTTCTCCTTCATTTCGGTTGACCTAGAAGCATTTCGGTCGAGGTCTCTTCCGAGGTGACTCCCTGTTGTGGTCTCCTTGGTTGCCCCAGATTTCACCTCGGTCGAGGTGTTCTGCTTCACTGCTTCATTCAATCGAGGTTGTGGCTCAGCGGTCTTCACGCCACTCCTTGTTGTAATTGACATGATTTGTCCTTTTGTGTTGTTCTCTGTACGTCCTGGGAGGTTCCCTTGATCTCTAGGAACTTCTCCTGCCTTGCTAAACACTTGATTTTCCAAGGCTTTTTGTGCCATAGAAATCGAAGTAACGGTGCTCTCTAGTCCACTCATCTTTCCGACATGTGCTTCAATCATAGCTTACAACTTAGAACTTGGTGGTATGCTCGAGTTTGATGATGGTTCATGGCTCTTCAATTGAGTAGAAGAAGAAGAAGAAGAAGGTGGTGTTTGAGCATTTTCAGCATGGGAATAAGGACTACCGGAATTGTTTTGATTGGATCTCCAATTATTGTAGTTCCGATTGTTGTTGCTATAGTTGTTCTTCCTTTTCCTTTGGTAGTTTCCTCTTCCAAAATACCCAACATCTTGCTCTTTGGTTTGTTGGATTTTCGCCTTTATGAGTTCCTTCAAAGCCTTTATCTCATTGTTGAGGGTGTTGATTTGATCCACACAAGAATAGGTGAGATTCATCTCATGAGGTCTAGAAGTTTGACATCCCATGTCCGTACTCCGGTGGGAGTACTTTTCCATAGTGAGAGTTTTCTTCTCAACAACGTCCCACGCTTCATCAACTGATTTGTCCATGAACGTCCCAATTGAGAGTGATTGTAGCTTGAATTGTGCTTCAACATTCAAACCTTGAAATATATCACTAGTAGATCAATCTTTGGAATCCCATGATGTGGGAAATCCAACAAAAGGTCCTTGAACCTTTTGCATGACTTGAAAAGGATTTCACCATTCTTCATCACAAAAAAGCATTTATTTTGGCTCTCAACTCCGCCGTCTTTGATGGCAGGAAGAATTTCCTGAGAAACTCTGCGGTCATCTTCTCCCATGTGTTCACACTTCCAGTTAGAAGCGAATGATACCATGAAAGTGCTTTATCCTTCAAAGAGAAAAAGAAACCACGCAGTTATAGTCAATATTATCACACCTAGAAGGTCTCAAAGTTTCCATCAAAATGTCATAGTTTTGCAAGTGCTGGTGTGGTGATTCTCTCTCCATTCCTCCAAAATGATTCTGTTGAATCATTTTGATGACTTGAGGTCTGGACACATAATCCCTGTTAGATGGATCACCTAGGTTGACTCCGGGACGGCGTTTTTGCTGAACGAGATCCATACGTTGACCATGTGTTTGTGGAATGCCTACAAATGGATCAACTAGTTCCACCCTTGGTGGAGGTGGTGGTATATAAGCAAGTGCTGGTGGAGGTGGTTTGATCACAACCCTAGCACCTCTCTCCGCTTCCAGATGCACTTGTCATATCTGCTCTCTCATAGCGGCCATGTTGGTCTGAACTTGTTCCTGTTGAGTAAGTTGGTCAGCTCTCTCTTTCTTAGAGCTTCTTCCTGGAGCCTTATTTGATCTTGAGCTACTACTAATTCACCTCTAAGATCCTCTATACTTCCTTATCACTGGCAGCAGCCATTTTCTTAATTATTTCAACCTTTTCTTAATTTCTTTAAACCTTTTCTTGTAAGTCTTTTCTGGTTCAGGATCGTAAGGAACGATTTATTTACTAGTTCTAGTTCTTCCCATAAACCTAAAGAAAGGTCCTGTAAGAACACTCAAACAGAAATATCAATAGCAAAGCAAGAAGCTTCCAGGTATGGAGAACCGTACACTGGATTGGTCTTGACCAATTTCCCGGCAACGATGCCAAAAACTTGTTCGCTTCAAAAGGTGTGTGTAGACAAACCTTTAAATTTATAATCCGAATAATAAACCTAACGATAAGAGAACCCGTAGTGTACGGATCAATCGTAGCAAGGGCTTATATTCCGGAGTCAATCTCAGGGAATCGGTGAGAACAATCACAGTAAAGCAATCGAACTTCAGAAGCATGCAATAATAATGATCAAAAGCAAAAGACAAGATGTATGACAAGATGGGGAAATGCAGATTCTAAAGATCATAGTATCCAGTTGTGGTTTCGACTCAAGATCTCTTCGGATAACGTGGACAAAGCTGAGGTTTAGTGAGGGAAGGTGTCGATACTATGGGATTGATCACCGGGTAAGTCTCACTACCCACTTTCCCAAACCAAAGCTCTTATCACCGGGTAAGTCTCAAGGAACTAGGGAAAGGTAAGGGTGCTCAAACCAACATCACTCACCTAAGGGTACAGAAGTAACCATCACCGGGTAAGTCTTAGGTTAACTCTCAAAGGTAGGATGAAGGCACACTCAAACCCTAATAAAGGATAAACGTTTATTACCTAACATTCATAATCATAGGTATATAAGCAAAGGAATCACCGGGTAAGTCTCATCCTAGGCTTGCGTATAAACCAAGGAAGGTGCAACAAGTATAGGGTTTAGCAAACTGTAACCTAAACTCAAGGTAGGCAATGCAGTGGGCAATCTCGTTCTGTTCTATATCGATCTCAGTCGAGATGCTCAACGAACAGCCCGAGACAGGTTTCGGTTTAGGGTTAACTCAAGCTTTCAGGGTCCACAAGGATAAATGTCTATTCTTTCATCGTCTATACCACAATCTTCAACTAATCACCCTAGAATCGTAAGGGTGTTTGGCCAACAATCATTATGATCAATTCAATATCAAATATATCAAGAATATCAAGAAAAGGGTATAAAGCAAATAACAAAAGGTATCTCAATTATCAAAGAAAACAAACCAATCAAAATATCAATGATGTGTTCCAAAAAGCGATGCTAACAACTCACTAGCGATCCCCAAGGAAGTCCTCACAATCTAGGGTTACTCAAACCCTAAGCAATCCTTCCTTCAAATCAAATATTCCCTTCGTTCAACCCTTCAAAGAAAGCTGTCAAGAAAACCCTTATGACGTCCCCACCTCGAGCGTCTAACCTCTCTTACTTCATGTTCACCTTCCATTCTTATAGAATAATTTTAAGTCAAAAATATATTTTATCTTCTTTGGTTGTTGGACGTCGACCTTGATCCAGGCCTAGTGGGCGATCTCGGTCGAAATGCATGGATGTGTCCATCCGAGATCAGTGGTGATCTACGCACATGAAATCATATCTTCATCTGGATCTTTCTTCCTTCCTTCCAACATGGTTCTTGTCCTTCTCCTTGTCCTTTCTAATGCTCTTAAATGTAGCTCCATATCTTCCTTAGCTCTTTATGCTCCATTTCCACCCAAAATGTGCCATATTCCCTACAAATACAACAAAACGTGGTGTAGACCTCGATTCTTGCAAAGTAAACCGAATAATGACAAAAGCACTACAAATACATATAAATGCATGCAAAATTATGATGAGAAAAACACAAAACCATGTCCAAAATATAGACAATAATTCATGCTATCAATGATCAACATCAGGTGCAGGTGTGACCAAAGAAAGAGAAGTAGATGAGGAGGAAGGCTGAAGAGGTAATGGACTTTTAAAAGGAAAAGTGTGCTTGTGAAAAGTGACATGGCGGCTAATTAGAACTTTGTTGGTGGTGAGATTGAAAATTTTATAGGACTTTTGACCTGGAGGATATCCAAGTAGGATGCATGGTGTGGAGACATGTTCAAGCTTGTCTCTCTTAGGAAGAAGGTTGAAGCATAAGCAACCAATAACTCTCATATGATCATAGGAAGGTTTAGTATGATGAAGCAGCTCAAAAGGTGACTTCATGCAAGAATGGAGGAGGGCATAAGATTAATGAAATATGTAGTTGTAAGGATACACTCAACCTAGAGATAAAAGAGGTAGATTGGTAATGATCTTGTACACCTGTTGTTTATTTGACATGAGAAGTGTTTATGTACAACGAGTAAAATCGTCTACAATTGTTAGAAATAACGAGCACCACATAAAGTCGAAGTACGGTAGGGACCCCAAATGTCAATATGTATCATGCTAAAAGCAGTTTGAGCTCGAGAGCTACTTGATACAAAAGGCAATTTATGTTGTTTAGCTGTTATGCAAGCTTGACAGTCTAGATGTTTCATTTTGGAAGTAAAAGAAGCATCTATATGCTGAATTTTAGACAATGACATATGTCCTATTCTGGCATGATACAAGGACATATACTACTACAAAAATATGTTTATCACCCTTAAAATATATCCCGGGGTTATAAATCATGAGGTATAAAATCGGATTTTTTTAAAAATTTAAATTTGGAAACCTATAATAACGCGGATGTTGTAATACCCAGGTTATAAAGTTATGTAAAATTAGGCAAGAGGTATGTAAATAACTCGAAAATTGTTATATCTGGATTATATAAAATATTTATAACATGCTTACTTTGACCACCGGGTTATATATAAGGTTAAATTTGTAAATTTAGCAAAACAGCCGGAATATTTTCCCACCACTGGACAGGTCGGGACGCTGAAGTGTTAACAAAAACCCTACCCCGTTTTTATTTTCAACTCACTTTTCTCCCTCGACTAGCGACAGGCGACTAGCGAAGACTGAACGAATGACTTGCGACAGTTGTTGTCTCCGACTACTGTCAGTTCTTCCTCCAACGACTAGACCTGGCTCGCTAGTCGCTGCTCTCTCCAACTCTCTTGCATCGCTCTCGAGTCTTGGCGATTGACTAATTTTCTCTTTTCTCATTCTATATTGCCTCCGAGTAGGGTTTAAGACGAATCTGTGATCCACCAAGCTCGATTCCACCTTCTACCTTTGTTATTGTGCGTTTGTATTTATCTCTCAACTCTCTCCGCCTCTCCTACATCTCTGATCCCTTTCTCGGCTCTTGTGACTTCTGAGTCTTATGACTCTGCGTGACTGCGTCTCTGCCTCTCCTCCTGGACTGTTGCTGCATATATGAATGTAAGCTCTCAAGTAAAGTCACCAATCATGACTGTAGACAGGTAAAAGGCCAAATAAGAATTTGAATTTTTACTTTCAAGTACAATTATATCAATGGTGATAAACTCTCAATTAAAGTTATTATTCTTTTACTTTATGTATGCAATATAAACACAAACTTGATCTCATGCGTAGTAGTGATGAAGATGCAGATAGTTTTGGTCATGATCCTCAAAGTGGTGATAGAAAGTACGGTTAAAGTTATGGGGCAAACTCAAAGGGCGAAAGAACATCTGACAGATCGGCAGGTACCGATAGTGGAAGATCTGAAGTGCCACTTGATGAGGTGGCAGACTGTGAAATAGGATGGGAGGAAATCACATTGGGTGAGCGTATCAGACTCGGTACTAAACTTTTATCCAGTGAAACTTCTTGTATCTACTTGTCCATGAGTATTTTTTTTCACCAAATCATATTTTATTTGCCAAGGTCCTATGGCGAAGTATACCATGGAGACTGGCATGGAACTGTACGTATTTTTGTCACACCTCTCCATAACTTATGTTCTTAATGTGTAAAATTTGATTACGCAAGAGATCTGAAGAGCTTGATGGCGTGGAGATATTTGGTACTACTCAGCAAATCGTGTTGCTTGGATAATTTATGCCTTTTTGCAAAAACAATTGTCTGTTGTGCAACTTCTTGTCGAAGTTTACCTTCATAATAAAGGCTTGCCTTAATGAATTTGCAGCAATTGCTCTCAAAGTTCAAGGATGATACCTGGGCTGAAATTTCTGATTTTTGTTTTTCTTACAAAAAAGTTGAATGTGAAGTAGTTCAAGAATGATACATGGGCTGAATGTGCAGCAGTTCCTAATTACTATCAATTAAATCAATGATGACGAGGTTCTCTAGGATCTTGTAGAGGTTATGATTAAATATAGTTTAGTCAAGCAGGAAGGCAAACTGAAACAAAGCATTTAATTTCTAGATTTATAGGCTCTTGATGTTTCAAGATTTATATGGGCAAAGTGCTAATATAACAACATGAAAGTGTCTTATTCTTCTACTGTATGTTAATCTAGTATTAGTAAAACTACAATTGATACATATTAATTTTATTGAAAGCATAGGTAACAAAAGAAGCTAATTTCAAAGTTAGCTGCCCTCTCTCAGACCAATGCCTTATTCTTTTCTTGGAAGTGTCTTATTCTACAATTGATACATATTATATTTCCTACATTCTTTTCTTGGTTAATCGGTCCTAAATAATCCTAGCAACTGAACTACCATTTGTTTCTAATATTGCTGAATTTTTAGTTGCTTGACTGATTGTCTACATTTCCAGTCTTATTTTTATGCTACTTATAGTTATGCATATATTAACTTAGTAGGGATAGTGTGTATCATGATAACAAGTTTTAAAGTTACCTACCTTGATGTATGTTGATTTGCTATGTATGTTGTAGATGGTTGCAATTGGGAACTACTCCATAATCTACTCATAACCATAAACGTTGTCAAGCATGTTGCCTCACAATCTTCTCCGCAACCATAAACGTTAGAAAGCTTGTTGCCTTAAAATCTTCTCCACAGCTAGTTGAATTTGATTAAGACTTGGATTGCTTCGCATTAAGGAACATTTTATGTAATTTGTGATCATAGGTTGTTGAAGCTTCTAATTTTTAATTGCAAATTCGTCGGTTTATTGCACTATAGCACTTTAAGACTCTTATGTTATCTCCTTTTCTGGTGGTATGCTAGGTTGATTGTGTAAAATCCGGAATTTTTATTCCGTCTATTTCCGTTATAAAATAGATCTCGATCAGTTGACCCATATCCGTCTACTTAGTTAGACATATTATTATAGGATTTATCATTTTATGTAGATTCCTTCACATAAAATGATAGAATCTTTTATATAGTTTATCATTTTATGTAGATTACTTCCGCATAAAATGATAGAATTCTGAGCCGATCTTAAACTATAATAACCCCCCTATCCGCCTAGTCCGTATATTTATATATCGGGATCTTGTCCAGCCAGAAACTCGCTAAATTAAGGAGCCCAGCTGCAGCCATTCTTAGCCCATCCGTTAACCGATAATTCAGCTCCAACGGATCCAGTTCTGCAGCCAGCTAGCCCAGCCCAACAGCCTCCAGTGTTGCCAGCTGCTCCAGCCCGCTGCCTTGTCCGCTCCAGCCCAGAAGCAGCCCACTGCTGCCTTGTCCAGCGCCAGCCCTCAGCTGCTCCAGCCCGCTGCCTTGTCCGTTCCAGCCCAGGAGCAGCAGCGTTGCCTTCTAGCCCAGCGCCAGCCTGCAGTCTTCAGCTCAGTCCAATGTTCGTCCAGCCCAGCAGCAGCGCCAACTCCAGCCCGTTACTCCAGCCATTCGGATGTGAAGAGAGAAGCCCAACAAGCTGTAGGAAAGAAACCGTTCAGCACTTATACAGAATTAATTAGAGAACAGATCTTTTGCCTTAAACGCTTCCTAAAATCAAGGGATACAACTGCTCACCTTCCTTCTCCTTTGCGTCCAGATTCATCTACAGAAAACACGTTTCATTCCTGCCCACAACCACATCCGTTTGTTTCCTTCTCTTCTGTCTACAGATTTCAACAGCAAAAAAACGTAACCCTTCTGCACACACCAACAACGTCAAGAGGTAAGTGCAGCAATATGTTCTTCCGGCTTCACTTTAATCTCTCTGCCGAACCATCTGCGTACAACCCTCACCATTCTTCTCTTCTTGTCTCTTCGACAGACACGGCTGTGCCTCAAACTGCAACCACCTACATAACCGTAAAGTTGAGTCCATCGAGTTACAGCTACTGCAAAGAGCCGTCTCCTTCTGTCCCTACTGGTAAGAAGATCCTTCCCCATCTGTATCTTATGGATATCATACCCACAATGACTCATTACCCTTCTTTTATTCTGATCACACTTCCAACAGTTGCAGCCGTGTGACCAACCAGCAGGTTCGGTTTTGGTACAGATCGGAACCAACAACAAATTAACCTTCTAGCTGCAAACCGGTAAGAGCCTATACTTGGATTAAAATAGGTTTCCGATTAGTTTAAGTGGAAGGTTATTATATAATCTTTTGTGTGTATATTATTTCCGTAATGATAGATTGATGAGCTGCTGTAATTCGACCTTGAGCATAGTTAAAATAGTGATAAGTAGCTGCTGAAAGTTATACATAAAATGATAGACATAAGGGCTGCTGTAAATTGTATTTCATGCCTTCAGCTTTTGACCTATAAACTGCCTATCTTGTCGGCCAATTATTGAACGTTTGGATAAAGATCCACCGTTGAATTTTGGATATGTTGTAGATGGATATATGTAGTTTAGCATATTAAAAGTTGAGAAGAAATGAACGGTCGGATTGAAAGTTATGAGCTCCCGAAGTTAGGTAGTTGAGCAGTTTTGGTAAACTTAAGTTTTTGGCTAAGTATAGGAAATTAGAGTGAAGTAACCAACTTTGTGAATTTTTATAGGAATATTGGCTGAACAGTTTGGAGAAATTCTTTCTCCTAAGGTTAGATAGAACCTCATAGATGATCTAGAGATTTAATTCGGAATTATTATAAGCTGTTAAGAATTTTATATTTAGAACCGAAGTTAGACCTTTACGTTTCTTCCGGAAAATAGAAACATGGGAAAAATGTCAGTTTGGAACCAAATAAAATTTTAGGAATTAGAATATGATTTTAGAAACTTAAATAGGAGTTTAGACATGAATTCTAGATTTTTTCGGGAAATTCGGGACCAAGGGTAAAATGGTCATTTTACCCTAAATTAATACTGTAACTAGTTAGGTCTTAATACATCATTCGATCTTAGAAGTTTTAGACTTCTAACTACGTGAGAGTGTGCTAATACACTTATCGCCTTTGACAGGCAACTGAGTTGCTACAGTTTACAGAACGAGTGGTTTACAAAGAGTCGAGCTGTATATCAAGTAAGTCCTTTGGGCTTACTTAGCTGACTTCTAAATATGAGTATAAATGATGATGGTGGTGTGTGATTGAAATGTTTAGAGAGATAGGTTGTGATATATAATTACCGACCTATATTTTGGCCTAAGAGTAACGGGCTGTGGCATTCTGCTCAGTATCTGGCTGGCGCTGGGGGTTTCTTTCGGGACTAGTCCATACATGGTTTGTAGTGATGCTACCAATGGAAGTCAGCTAGACCTACACCAGTTGGATAAGGAACGGAGGCGAGGACTAATAATAATTCTCGTGCCACAACTTAAATTGAAAAATGTGAATCATTTAAATAATAGATAATAAACGGTTGAGTGCCAGCATGATGTTTGTTTACTTTTGTTTTTGCGTGTGCTTGTGCTGTTATCATTTTGCTTATATTTGGATAGTTAGCTAACTGTTGATATGTTGTTTAGACTTGACACAGGTTAGAGCAGATGCCGAGTGATCCAGATGGTAGTGGTCAGCCGGGGTGTCGTACTTTAGGACGTTTTATAGTTTCTGCATTTGTGGGTTTTACAGTTGAACATTGTTTCCTTTCGTACTTTGTTATATTCCGTTTTCCGGCTGTAGTCGATCTGGTCACATTCATGCATTATTAAGAACTATTTTATGATTTCTGATTTTCCTTATCTGTGCCTTGTTGTAAGATCTCGTTAAGTTGTTGTCAAACTAAGGTCGGGACCCATTGTGCGGTCCTAACCAGTAACTCCCTAAGTTGTAAAATTTGGGGTGTTACAGATTGTTGTTATATCAACATATTTAAATAAATCTCTTCAAGAATGCAGACATTTATGTACTTTATGTGATGGTTGTGCTCTCTCTCACGATCCATATCTTGGGAGTGACCATCTGCTCTGTTTCTTCAATCATTCTACTTTCTATCAAGGCTTGTGTCTTCTCTGTGCATTCTCAACTTGAAGATGAAGCCTCATATTTTCCCTCAAGACGGAGACTCCATATGAAGAAGTCATGGGTGTAACACCCCGAATCCGCGGGATATCGGAATGCTACGGGCGAGACAACCCAATGGGTCCCGACCCTTAGCCTGACAACAATATCACCGGACCTTTCCAACATGGCACAGATAAAGGCGTAAAACTCACAATAGTTTATAATGTATGTGTTCGCCCGAAAGTGTGTGCCACTAGTTTTAAATTTATATCTAGAATTTAAAGCAAAGCAAACCCGCAGTGTACAGATCAGCTGTAGTAAGGCAAGAAATTCCAGAGTCGAACTCAGGGATTTGGTGAGAATAAAATCGAATTCAGTTATCTAGCAAAGTGCAAAAGCTTTTGTGATTAATAAAGAGACAAATGATTCCAAGGATTCAAGTATCCGACTGCGGCTTTCGATTGAAGACATTTCTAAAGATCAAAGGACAGAGTTTATATTGCCAAGATTATGTGTTTCAAATGTAGATATCGTACAGTGAAGTTCTGAAACCTATTTATCTAGTCCAAAGGTTCTCTCTATAAAGGTTGTTGAGGCTGCAATATAGAAAGATCTAGGGATAAGAATTACACTCAAACTAACTACCCAAAACCCCAGGATGTGACTCTCCAAGGTAAAGATAGAAAGCACACTTAAAACCTTAATAAAGGATGTTGAGTCTCTCTATTACCCAAATCTTGTAATCTTAATTTATTAAATGTAAAATCAATGATGAAATCTCTTCAGACACTTAATTAGAGGTTAGAAAGGTTAAGCAAGGTTGGGATTTAGGCAAGGATTAACTTTGGTTAAAGAATAAATCAATTAAAGATTGTCAGAGGAATAAATCGACTGGATCATAGGAAAATCGGACGATTTTCCTGAAGAACAGCACGATCTATCTGTTGTCGCAAAGTTAAAATCTAAACTCTCAGGGTTCAAATGTTTGAATGAATTCAGTATATCATCATCTAAGCCTCACTCATCGACTATTCTCCCCAAAATCACAAAGGTTTTAGCCAACCATTTTTAAAATCAAATCAAAATTGAGATTGAGTGAATAAATCAAATAAACCCGAATCTTGAATAAAAACTCAATAATCTCCAAATCTGTAAACCAAATTCAAATCCAATCAAAGTATCTCTCAAATTACTCAGTAATCTGTTCACAAACTACAAGAATCGGAAGGGAAACAAAGAATCTCACGATAATGATCAAGATTGACTTCCCGGCTACTTCCCTTCAATCTCCTTCCAAGAATCTTCAATCTCTCTCAAATGTGTAAAGATCTCCCGCTGCGGACCCCCGATTTTCATTCCTAGGGTTCCAATGTATAGTTCCTTGCTAATGGGCCGCTTGGCAAAACACTTCTCAAGCCCAAAAGTGATGGGCTTTGAGTCGTCTTTATCCTTGGGCTGAAAGGTAGGAAAATCGTGCTAGCTGATTTACAAGGAAAACCGTTCGATATTTATTAAGGGAAATCGTCCGATTTTTACGCAAATTGGCACGATTTTCTTCAACAGAGAATGCTCGTCTTTTGGCTTGTTTCCTTCCTCCCTTTTGTGACTCTTTTACACAATTCCTTTGCTCTTTGTGATTCCTCTAAGACTCCTTAAGCTTCCCTAATAGCTTTAGATGCTCCTTGCTCCACTTTTGCTTCCAAATCCACCGAATTTACCTACAATTCAACCAAAACTCCTGTAGACCTCTATTTCTGGAATATAAATGAAGAAAGCCTAAAAGGTATACAAACTCTCTCTAAATGCAAGGTAAATCGAGGTAAAACTCTTTAATATGCATGATTATAATGGTATGTAATTCATGTCATCAAAATACCTCATACTTGCCCCTTGCTTGTCCCCAAGCAAGATTCAAACCTAGAATACAAGATGTCATGGATTATATATATGAAAACTCAAAAACCTTTTGTTTGGTAGTGCTTCTTCTTATTGGATCACCCTCAAAGTGATGTTTCAAGACATAGGAAGATAGGGCATGTATCAATGATAATCATAATATGAACTAACTCTCTTTTCCTTCTCAAAAACACAAATAAAAGACATGATAAAGATGTAGAGGCAATTAAAATCAAACAAGTCTAAGCCATGAAGTCTTAAATACATGCATAAAAGTCTCAAGGTCTTACAATCAAAGAAAAGGTCTAAGAAACGTGTTAAGGGGGGAATTCTTGTAAGGAATTGTGGTGCTAATCCGGGAAAGAGGAACAACATAATACCTTCAAGAACTTTGCTTCACCACACATGCTTTGCATGTAAAAGCTTTGCTTTCTTTATACTTTACTTTTTGAGAGTATGGACAACGGTGCACAATAACCGAAGCCTAGGAGATCCGCGTTTCTCAATTTCGAGATGCCTCAAACCTTTGATGCACGTACCATATCCCGTTAGGACTTGTTGTTCAATCGGACTTTGGCAAGACACAAACACCCGGCTATGTGAATGGTGCCGAGTTACTCATCCTCATGTTCAACGTCCCCAAACATATAATTTGCTAAACTTTCACTTAACACATTCTTATTGGCCTTCCCACATCAAACATGCCTTTTACAATTTCTTATCCTAATTCCCGGATGGTAAAAGGAGGTCAAATATTTCATTGAGGAGCTAGCATGAACAAGATATGAATTTGAGAAGAAGTGAATTGCCTTGGTCATTCTTATATGATGCAAAAGAACTTATGACATAGCTTCGACCATTATTTCATTCTCTTATCAAAACATCAAGATCATATAAACCATTCATGCATTCAAGTAAGAAAAGCAAGCTCATTCATGTTAAAATTAAAATCTCAACATAACTATGTCATTTTTGTTCCTTTTCCACATCACAATTCTCATCATAGAGGTCATTTCCATCACAAGAAGCACAAATTTTTTTTTTGAAAACTCATACTTTTTGAAAGAAAGCATGCAAATGCGAGTGTCATAGTGGAAAGCAAGTAGTGCAAGAGTTATTACAAGCCAAATCATCAAATGCAATACAAAGTACATAGAGTGCGAAAATGAAGTAAAAGAGATTGTAAGTACCCCCACCCCATACTTAACCTTCACATTGTCCTCAATGTGAAAAATCAAGCATAAGATGGAGAAAAATACTTACAATGTAAAAAGGAGTGGGAGCTCAATCCTCGGTCGGTGGCGGTGGTGGAGGATATGGATACATCGGTGCGTTGGGATCGTAGAAGTGGCCGAACTGATGGTAGTGCATGTCTCTCATCTGGCCATAATAGGAGGAGTGTCTAGCATCCGTCTCCTGCCAGTACGCCTTGAACTGAGTGTTCAGGGCGTTGTAGTCGGTGTGGAGGGCCTGATAATCTGAGCGCAGATCATGGTAGTCGGTGCGTAGGCCCTGGAAACTAGAGACTAAGTCTCTAAAATGTCGGGGAAGTCCATGTCCGCGTCCATGTCCTCTACCGTGGCTAGGAGCGTTGCAAAGGAATGACGGGGTGGCTGCATCTCGTCCTCCGTCTCCTCAGTGCCTCGACTAGTCCGGCTAGGTCCTGCACCATGAGTATCGGTATCCATGGCATCCGTGGCATGTCCACTATAAGTGTCACTCTTGAACTCTAGCATGTTCCCCTGGTGTACTCCATCCTCATGATCCTCCTCATCCTCAGTATCACCTACATCATCATCATAATAACAAGAAGGAGGAGCTACCTCCTCAAGCATGAGTACAAAAGTCTCTTTCTAATTCCTCTTCTTCAGAATGGTGTATTCGGACTTCCACACTATCTCGGATTTCTTCTATTGTGGATCCTTTGCCCACGGCATGTGCACATGAAGAGTTCCTCTAGCTCGAGGAATCAACACCTGTCTCGCTACCTATCTCTGTGATCCTAAGGGCTGGGCACTCTCAGCTAAAGTGCAATCTGAAAATCTAACTCCAATGCCTTTGCCACATGAGTGACAAGGCCTCCAGCACATATGTCACCCTTTGCCTTGTTGGCTATCTTTCCTATCTAGTCAGCAAGCATAGAGGTGATGTCGGGAATGGTGCTACAAGTCATACAATACAGGATAAAGAGCTCATCGGCCTTGAGCTTCTGTTGAGTCTCCGTCCGTGTGAACAAGCTCTCACTAAGAATCCTATGCACTACCTTAAAATAAAGGTTGTACATACTAGTGTCCTTCGAATTCCCGGGTCTCCACTTATCACCACCATACTATCCCACTGAGATGGTTTCCCAAAAGGCACTAGCACTCACTCCTCTCGCGAATGTGCCTGCAGAGGAATAGGGAAAACCAAACAAATCCCCAAAGTCATCAATAGTCATAGCATGGTTTTGGTTCATGAGGCAGAAAGAGACCGTCCTCTCTCTAGGATCATGCTCAAACGTACTTAGGAATTCTAGGGTGATCTTGGTGTAAGCATCTTTCCTAATCATGGCAAACTGACTCAGCCCAACTCTATCTAACATCATGTCCACATCCTCTCGAACAAACAAGGAGTCTAAGTCATCTAGCACAATGTATCGAGGAGGGGTGAAGGGACGATCTAAGAGACGTTCATATCTCTTCTTATGTTTTGAGAGGGGAGGGGGGAGTTTTGGTTTGGCTTGAGAGGGTGGTGGTGGTGGGGGAGGGGCTTTGGAAGAAGATCCCTTCTTCTTCCCCGCTTTTCGAGTGATTCTTTTCAAAGTCTCCATTCTGCAAGGAAAAATCGTGTTGTTCTAAGGGAAAATCGGACGATTTTTCTGGGTTAGGACAATTTTTCTGTCGATTTCAACAATTCTCACAAATCTGTAAAGTTCTGAGCAAACTAACACCACACACAGTCTCCTATGGTTGTTTCTAAGCTAACCCCTCAATCAATCTCAGCAAACAAACAATCTTTAAGCAAGAATCAAAATCGAGCAAAAAACTTAGGTTTTGAATTGAAAAACCTGAATTCCGGATGAATGAGTCATTTGCCAAGTTTGTTGTTGCTGGATCCTTGTTCCTTGTCGAAAGTACTTCAGCTTAGGCTCAAGAATCGTTCAAAACGATTAAGAAATGAGGAGATGAGAGGGTAGGCGATTTTCGGCTCTTTGGGAGAAATGGAAATCGGGAATGGAGAAGTGTGGGATGAGAGAATCGAGTGTTGAAGGATTTATATATGCCGGATGTTTTGTGAAGAAATTCGGACGATTTATTGGGTCGATTTATTTGTCGGCCCGATTTTTCTTCACTTTCTCAACTCAAAAGGAAAAATCGTCCGATTTATTTTGAGGGGGTCGATCTGAGGGACGATTTTTCTCCCTGTTGCCAAAAATCGTCTTGCTTTGTTCCTGAATCGAACGATTTACTTTGTGTAGCTCGATTTATTTCCTTCTTTTCTTTGAAAATTGCAATTTGAACTATTTTGTATCCCTTATCTTCATTGATTTCTCAATTTGGACCTAGTTCCTGTGATTTTTGACACAAACAAACCAAGAGTGCATCGAGGAACAAACAAAAGCAAAAACAAAAGAAATGAACAACTAAACTAAGCTATACTAAGTGACAATAAAAGAAAAGAGTTATACTACCATGGGTTGCCTCGCAAGAAGCGCTTGATTTATCGTCTTTAGCTGGACGGTGTTTGTTTTGATGTTTCAATGGAGGAAGATAGGAGCTATCTCCTCAACCGGAACTTCCGGTGTGTACTTCTTCAGCCGTTGGCCATTTACCGTGAAACTTCCACTTTGTTCACCCCATACTTCAACTGCACCATGGGGGAAAATTCGTTTAATTACATAAGGTCTTGTCCAACGGGATTTAAGCTTACCTAGGAATAGTCGAAGCCTTGAGTTGAATAGAAGAACTTGATCTCCTTCTTTCAAATCCTTTGGGATGATGTGCTTATCATGCCAACGCTTCGTCCTTTCCTTGTAGATCTTTGCGTTCTCATACACATTCAGCCGGATCTCGTTTAGCTTGTTGATGTCCAAGAGCCGATTCTCTCCGGCTTCTTTCATGTCAAAGTTGAGCCACTTGACAGCCCAATATGCTTTATGCTCTAACTCTACAGGAAGATGACAAGATTTACCATAAACAAGGTTATATGGAGTCGTACTTATTGGTGTCTTAAAGGCAGTCCTGTACGCCCACAGTGAATCGTCGAGCTTCATCGACCAATCCTTCCGTGTTTTAGAGACATTTTTCTCTAAAATTCCCTTAATCTCTCTATTGGATATCTCAACTTGTCTGCTAGTTTGCGGATGGTATGGTGTAGCTATCTTATGGGTCACCATACTTAGCCAATGTGCCTGCAGAGGAATAGGGAAAACCAAACAAATCCCCAAAGTCATCAATAGTCATAGCATGGTTTTGGTTCATGAGGCGGAAAGAGACCGTCCTCTCTCTAGGATCATGCTCAAACGTACTTAGGAATTCTAGGGTGATCTTGGTGTAAGCATCTTCCCTAATCATGGCAAACTGACTCAGCCCAACTCTATCTAACATCATGTCCACATCCTCTCGAACAAACAAGGAGTCTAAGTCATCTAGCACAATGTATCGAGGAGGGGTGAAGGGACGATCTAAGAGACATTCATATCTCTTCTTATGTTTTGAGAGGGGAGGGGGGAGTTTTGGTTTGGCTTGAGAGGGTGGTGGTGGTGGGGGAGGGGCTTTGGAAGAAGATCCCTTCTTCTTCCCCGCATTTCGAGTGATTCTTTTCAAAGTCTCCATTCTGCAAGGAAAAATCGTGTTGTTCTAAGGGAAAATCGGACGATTTTTCTGGGTTAGGACAACTTTTCTGTCGATTTCAACAATTCTCACAAATCTGTAAAGTTCTGAGCAAACTAACACCACACACAGTCTCCTATGGTTGTTTCTAAGCTAACCCCTCAATCAATCTCAGCAAACAAACAATCTCTAAGCAAGAATCAAAATCGAGCAAAAAACTTAGGTTTTGAATTGAAAAACCTGAATTCCGGATGAATGAGTCATTTGCCAAGTTTGTTGTTGCTGGATCCTTGTTCCTTGTCGAAAGTACTTCAGCTTAGGCTCAAGAATCGTTCAAAACGATTAAGAAATGAGGAGATGAGAGGGTAGGCGATTTTCGGCTCTTTGGGAGAAATGGAAATCGGGAATGGAGAAGTGTGGGATGAGAGAATCGAGTGTTGAAGGATTTATATATGCCGGATGTTTTGTGAAGAAATTCGGACGATTTATTGGGTCGATTTATTTGTCGGCCCGATTTTTCTTCACTTTCTCAACTCAAAAGGAAAAATCGTCCGATTTATTTTGAGGGGGTCGATCTGAGGGACGATTTTTCTCCCTGTTGCCAAAAATCGTCTTGCTTTGTTCCTGAATCGAACGATTTACTTTGTGTAGCTCGATTTATTTCCTTCTTTTCTTTGAAAATTGCAATTTGAACTATTTTGTATCCCTTATCTTCATTGATTTCTCAATTTGGACCTAGTTCCTGTGATTTTTGACACAAACAAACCAAGAGTGCATCGAGGAACAAACAAAATCAAAAACAAAAGAAATGAACAACTAAACTAAGCTATACTAAGTGACAATAAAAGAAAAGAGTTATACTACCATGGGTTGCCTCGCAAGAAGCGCTTGATTTATCGTCTTTAGCTGGACGGTGTTTGTTTTGATGTTTCAATGGAGGAAGATAGGAGCTATCTCCTCAACCGGAACTTCCGGTGTGTACTTCTTCAGCCGTTGGCCATTTACCTTGAAACTTCCACTTTGTTCACCCCATACTTCAACTGCACCGTGGGGGAAAATTCGTTTAATTACATAAGGTCTTGTCCAACGGGATTTAAGCTTACCTAGGAATAGTCGAAGCCTTGAGTTGAATAGAAGAACTTGATCTCCTTCTTTCAAATCCTTTGGGATGATGTGCTTATCATGCCAACGCTTCGTCCTTTCCTTGTAGATCTTTGCGTTCTCATACACATTCAGCCGGATCTCGTTTAACTTGTTGATGTCCAAGAGCCGCTTCTCTCCGGCTTCTTTCATGTCAAAGTTGAGCCACTTGACAGCCCAATATGCTTTATGCTCTAACTCTACAGGAAGATGACAAGATTTACCATAAACAAGGTTATATGGAGTCGTACTTATTGGTGTCTTAAAGGCAGTCTTGTACGCCCACAGTGCATCGTCGAGCTTCATCGACCAATCCTTCCGTGTTTTAGAGACATTTTTCTCTAAAATTCCCTTAATCTCGCTATTGGATATCTCAACTTGTCTGCTAGTTTGCGGATGGTATGGTGTAGCTATCTTATGGGTCACCATACTTAGCCAATAGAGTCTCAAATCGACGGGTTGTGAAGTGCGTTCCTCCATCACTAATGATGGTTCGGGGAGTCCTGAACCTTGGGAAGATCGTTCTATTAAAGAACTTCACCACTACCATTGCATCATTAGTAGGAGAAGCGATTGCTTCTACCCATCTTGAGACATAGTCCACGGCTAGGAGTATGTACTGGTTTCCACAAGAGGATGGGAATGGTCCCATAAAGTCTACTCGCCATACATCAAATATCTCCACTTCTTGTATGTTGTTGAGCGGCATCTCATTCCTCCTAGAAATATTACCTGTCCTTTGACAAGCATCACAAGCAACAACATAGTTTTGCACATCTTTGAATAAGGTAGGCCAAAAGAAATCGTCATGAAGTACCTTAGCACAAGTTTTGTGGGAACTAGCATGTCCTCCACAAGGTAGAGAGTGGCAATGGCGGATGACACTTTCCACTTCATCTTCCGGAATGCATCTCCTATATATGCAATCGGGACCTCTTTTGAAGAGAAGAGGTTCATTCCAATAGAAATGCCGGACGTCCTTATAGAACTTCTTTCTTTGAGCTTACAAAAGTCCGGGGGGAATATCCTGACAAACAAGGTAATTTACAATGTCAACAAACCATGGATCATTATCTTTCGAGATATATTGAAGGAATTCTTCAATCTCATGTAGTTGTTCGTCAGGGAATGAGTCGTCTATAGGGAGTTCATCCACCTCGTTTGTGAGGTGTGGAAGACGACTAAGGTGGTCAGCAACTGAATTTTCCGAGCCCTTCTTGTCACGGATCTCTAGATCGAACTCTTGTAAGAGTAAGATCCATCTTAGAAGCCTTGGCTTTGCATCCTTCTTTGTGAACAAGTAACGGATTGCTGAATGATCCGTATAGACTATCACCTTCGCACCTACAAGATAGGAACAAAATTTTTCAAAAGCATAAACTACGGCTAGAAGTTCTTTTTCGAAAACTCAAAAGTTGCGTCCTTCATTAAAAGATTAGTTAAGGGTTTTGACATCTTAGAAAAATCCTTTATGAACCTCCTATAGAAGCCTGCATGTCCTAAAAAGCTTCTAATTCCTTTCACAGAAGATGGAGGAGGTAGTTTCTCAATAGTTCTATCTTATCTCTATCAACCTCTATTCCTCTATTTGATATTAAGTTACCCAACACAATTCCTTCGGTGACCATAAAATGACACTTCTCCCAGTTTAAAACTAAGTTGGTGTCTTCACATCTCTTAAGGACTAGTGAAAGGTTAGAGAGACAGTTATCAAAGGAAGAACCATATACCAAAAAGTCATTCATGAATACTTCCATGATATTCTCTACATACTCCGAAAAGATTGCTTGCCATCATACACCTTTGAAAGGTGGCTGGAGCGTTGCATAAGCCGAATGGCATCCTTCTATAAGCAAACGTACCCCAAGGGCACGTGAAGGTCGTCTTCTCTTGATCATCCGGGTGAATGGGAATCTGAAAGAAACCGCTATATCTATCTAGATAACAAAAGTAAGAATGTTGGGCTAACCTTTCCAACATTTGATCAATAAAAGGAAGGGGAAACTGATCCTTCCTGGTGGGCACATTCAGTTTACGGTAGTCGATGCACATTCTCCATCCTGTAACTGTCCTTGTGGGAATAAGCTCGTTGTTCTTATTAGCAACAACGGTAATGCCTCCTTTCTTTGGTACTACCTGCACTGGACTCACCCACTTGCTATCGAAAATAGGGAAGATGATACCTGCATCAAGTTGCTTAAAGATTTCTTTCTTCGCAACCTCGTTCACGATCGGATTTAACCGTCTTTGAGGTTGGCGTGAAGGTTTGTAATCCTCTTCCATTAAGATTTTATGCATACATAGAGAAGGTTTAATGCCTATCAAGTCATCAATAGTATAGCCTAATGTTGTCCTATGTTGTCTTAGAACATTCATAAGCTTCTCTAGTTCATCATCATTCAGATTCGCACTAACTACAACAGGATATGTAGAGTTAGGCCCAAGGAATGCATACCTTAAGTGTGTAGGAAATGGCTTCAATTCCAATGAAGGAGGTGCTTTGATCGATGATTCATGACCATCTAATGTCATGGGAGAAGCCTCTGAAGGTGGGGAAGGTGTACTATTAGAGTTGAGAACAACTGCATTCAAGTTCGTAGAAACCGGAGAAATCAACGCTAAATCGTCCCCCTCTGAAGAAAATCGGACGATTTTTGGGGCGATTTTTCTGCCTGTTGTCAAAAATCGACTTGCCTCTTCAGAAATCGTGTGATTTATTTTGTGTAGGTCGATTTGTTTTCACAGTTTCCGGGGCTAATTCCAGCTCTTCAAATCCTGCTCCTGGCTCTTCCTCTACATCTTCCAATGCTTTTACCTCATCATCACAATCTTGCTCTACTCCTTCCTTCATGATACTCATACTAAGAACCTTTTGAAGTGGATCTTTCATTAAGATTGAACTCACCACTTCTCTAGACTCTTCTTCATCAAAGACGTTAAAAACATCTTCTCTCAAAGCTGGCTCTTTGATTAAAGAGGAGAGTACAAACTCCACTTTCTCTTCACCTATATTGAAGGATAGTTGTCCATTCTTGCAATCTACCATGCGTCTGGAGGTTGCAAGGAATGGTCATCCAAGAATGATGGGAACTGGATAATCTGCAGAGATGTCAAGAACGACAAAGTCTATAGGAATGTATAACTTACCAAGTTTTACGGGAATGATTTCTATTATCCCAACTGGCCTGGTAATGGAACGATCGGCCATGTAAAGCGTCATCTTCACCGGTCTAGGTTCTCCTAGACCAACCGCCTTGCACAAAGCAAGTGGTATGATGCTCACACTTGCTCCAAGGTCGCAAAGTGCATCATAAGTAACCTCTCCTAAGGTGATGGGTATGCAAAATGATCGTGGATCACGCAGCTTAGGTGGCATATTCTCTATCATGGTCTTGATGAGTTCGGATGACTCCGTGCTCATCTTGACTTCTCCAATATCTTCTAACTTCCTTTTGTTAGAGAGATTTCCTTTAGGAATTTCCCATAAGCTGGCATACCTAAAATTGCATCCATAAAAGGTATATTAATCTGCAGCTTACTCATAAGATCAATTAACTTACCGAAGTGTTTATCTTGCCGCGCCCGCGCTTTAGATTGAGGAAAAGGTAGCGGTGGTGTGTAGGCGGGAAGAGGAACATAGACATCTTCCTTCTCCTTTTCTTTCCCTTTTCCGGTGGCGGTTTCACCTACTTTGGGTTGAGGATCGGTGGTTATTACATCACTTCTAGTAGTGATCGCCATAACTCTTCCCTTTGGGTTATCTTCCGTCGTTCCAGGAAGCTTCCCTTGATCTCTCAGGACTTCTCCGGCTTTGCTAAATACTTGGTTTTTTAAATCTTTGTGAGCTTTATCAACCGAAGTTATATAGCTCTCCAATCCTTGTAGCTTTCCTAGGATCGTCTCCAACATGGGATCGGGCTTCTCCTTCTCCGTCTTGTTCGATCCATTTGATGATTGCTCCTGACTTTTCAAAGGAGTAGAAGAAGATGGAGATGTTAAAGTTTTTTCAGCATGTGAGTAGGGATTACCCGGATTTTGTTGATTGGATCTCCAATTGTTGTTGTTGGAGTTCCTATTGTTGTTATTCCAGTTGTTGTTCCGGTAGTTGTTCCGGTAGTCATTCCTATTCCCTTGATTGTTATCCCTCCCAATATAGTTAGCTTCTTGCTCCTTCACCTTTTGAAGGCTAGTTTTGATGACTTCCTTCAACTCTTTGATTTCATTGTTGAGGGAGAATATTTGTGTTTGCGCAGCTTGAATCAACTTGGCTCCCGGATCTCCTTGATTCCGGCTATTTGGGTCCACCTTCTGGTGGGAATACTTCTCAATCACTTGGGCTTGCTTCTCAATGAAGTCCCAAGCATCATCTTCTCTCATGTCCATGAATGTACCACAAGAGAGATATTGGAGATTGAATTGTGTTTCCACATCCAACCCCTTATAGTAAATCTCCAACAATTCCAGCTTTGAAATGTCATGGTGTGGGAAATCCAAGAAGAGATCCTGAAACCTTTCCCAAGATTGAAACAAACTTTCGTTAGGTTTCATAGAAAATGCATTGATCTTACCTCTCAATTCCGCCGTTTTGGATGGCGGAAAGAACTTGGTGAGGAACTCTGAAGATAGATCCTCCCATGTAGCCAACTTTGCAGCTGGAAGAGCTTGATACCAAGCTAAAGCTTTGTCCTTCAAAGAAAAGAAGAACGGTTTGATCTTGTAATTATTTGTGGTAGCCCTCTTCGGCTTCAATGTCTCCATGAGAATCTCGAAATTCTGCAATTGTTGGTGTGGAGATTCAACACTTGCTCCACCAAATTGACTTTGGCGAACCATGGTGATAACTTGTGGGCTGAAACTGAATTCCTGGATGTCCTCAGTTCCGAAATTCACACCTAGACGGCGTGGTTGCTGAATCGGATCCATTCTTTGCCCAAGAGTTCGTGGTTCTTCCCCTTCATGAGCAACTCTCACATTTCCAGCGGGAATGCGAGGAACAACCGGTGGTCTAGGGATGTTACGAACGGGGTGAATCACTGGATCGATTTCCTCAAGTTCCGGCATGTTCGGATCGATTTCTTCATCATCAGATGAATCATCTCTAGTGGACTTAGTTGGTTTCTTGACCTTCTTCTTCTTCTTCCTTGAATCATTCAGCTCCAACTTCATGTCCAACATCATAGTCCTAAGTTCATCAATTTGGAACTGATGACTTATTTCCGTGTCCACGCGAGCTTTTTCACTCAACTTAAGTTGACGTTGAGCTTTATCCAACTCAGCTTGGATGTTTCTCTCGTTATTTTCAGCCATTTTCTTTTCCTTCAGCTTCCTTCTTAAAGTTTTCTCCAATTTAGGGTCAAAAGGGACTAGATCTTTGGTAGATCTAGTCTTTCGTAGATACCTAAAGAATCTGCAAAGATCACTTAAGTAGACAAATTAAATCACAAAAGCAAGAGCTCCCAAGCTAGACAACCAAAAACCGAATTTGTTCTAGACCAAATCCCCGGCAACGGCGCAAAAAACTTGTTCGCCCAAAAATGTGCGTCACTAGTTTTAAATTTATATCTAGAATTTAAAGCAAAGCGAACCCGCAGTGTACGGATCAACTGTAGTAAGGCAAGAAATTCCAGAGTCGAACTCAGGGATTTGGTGAGAATAAAATCGAATTCAGTTATCTAGCAAAGTGCAAAAGTTTTTGTGATTAATAAATAGACAAATGATTCCAAGGATTCAAGTATCCGACTGCGGCTTTCGATTCAAGACATTTCTAAAGATCAAAGGACATAGTTTATATTGCCAAGATTATGTGTTTCAAATGTAGATATCGTACGGTAAAGTTCCGAAACCTATTTATTTAGTCCAAAGGTTCTCTATATAAAGGTTGTTGAGGCTGCAATATAGAAAGATCTAGGGATAAGATTTACACTCAAACTAACTACCCGAAACCCCAGGATGTGACTCTTCAAGGTAAAGATAGAAAGCACACTTAAAACCTTAATAAAGGATGTTGAGTCCCTCTATTACCCAAATCTTGTAATCTTAATTTATTAAATGTAAAATCAATGATGAATTCTCTTCAAACACTTAATTAGAGGCTAGAAAGGTTAAGCAAGGTTGGGATTTAGGCAAGGATTAACTTTGGTTAAAGAATAAATCAATTAAAGATCATCAGAGGAATAAATCGACTGGATCATAGGAAAATCGGACGATTTTCCTTAAGAACAGTACAATTTATCTGTTATCGCAAAGTTAAAATCTAAACTCTCAGGGTCCCAATGTTTGAATGAGTTCAGTATATCATCATCTAAGCCTCAATCATCGACTATTCTCCCCAGAATCACAAAGGTTTTAGCCCACCATTTTCAAAATCAAATCAAAATTGAGATTGAGTGAATAAATCAAATAAACCCGAATCTTGAATAAAAACTCAATAATCCCCAAATCTGTAAACCAAATTCAAATCCAATCAAAGTATTTCTCAAATTACTCAGTAATGTGTTCACAAACTACAAGAATCGCAAGGGAAACAAAGAATCTCACTATAATGATCAAGATTGACTTCCCGGCTATTTCCCTTCAATCTCCTTCCAAGAATCTTCAATCTCTCTCAAATGTGTAAAGATCTCCCGCTGCGGACCCCCGATTTTTGTTCCTAGGGTTCCAATATATAGTTCCTTGCTAATGGGCCGCTTGGCAAAACACTTCTCAAGTCCAAAAGTGATGGGCTTTGAGTCGTCTTTATCCTTGGGCTGAAAGGTAGGAAAATCATGCTAGCCGATTTACAAGGAAAACCCTTCGATATTTATTAAGGGAAATCGTCCGATTTTTATGCAAATTGGCACGATTTTCTTCAACAGAGAATGCTCGTCTTTTGGCTTGTTTCCTTCCTCCCTTTTGTGACTCTTTCACACAATTCCGTTGCTCTTTGTGATTCCTCTAAGACTCCTTAAGCTTCCCTAATAGCTTTAGATGCTCCTTGCTCCACTTTTGCTTCCAAATCCACCGAATTTACCTACAATTCAACCAAAACTCGTGTAGACCTCTATTTCCGGAATATAAATGAATAAAGCCTAAAAGGTATACAAACTCTCTCTAAATGAAAGGTAAATCGAGGTAATCCTCTACAATATGCATGATTATAATGATATATAATTCATGTCATCAGTATGCAAGAAAAGAAAGGAAGGGATACAAGTTGGAAACTCAGCCGAGTCCTCAAAATGACATACAACGTAAAGGAATCCAAAGCGTAAAACACAATAATATCCGACAAAACAAGGAAAACCCAAAAACTCCCCCGTCCTATAATGTACGGAGACCACTCGGTTGTCCACTCCTCCACCTCACTCGGCGGCATCCCTAACCTGGAAGGCATCTACACAAAACGGTTTAAAACCATTAGCTCATATTCTAGGAATTATAAGATTAATATGGCACAAACACACATGGGAACACAAAACACACAACATACACATTCATTATTTAAAATCTTTTAGGTTGTTCCATATCAAATCCATTCGTTCAAGTGTGACACGAGAGTCTTATAACTCTCGCCTTTGTCCATGTGTAATCATCAAGAGTGTGGTGGCGCTCAACCCGTATACCCTGAGGGAGTGATGAAGAAGCCCGCCCGTATACCATGTATGACCTGGTCGTAGAGATCTTCCCAGTCTCCCTCGGGAGCTGGGTAGTGATGTCACCGCCCGATAATAATAGTAACGATGGGCTAATAATAAATATGGTCAAGTAAATCCTAATCCGGTTTCATGCTCAAAAGCGATAAACACACACCACCATAATATATCCAAATAAGGCATAAAAGCGGCTAAGTAAGTGCGAGGACTTACCTCGTCTCAAAGCTAATCAAATCAAACGATCTCAACTTCCCGTATGGGAATAACCAAGGCCTGATCACAAGGGTATAAACAACAACATCAAACTCACAACTCAACTCCAAAACTCTCCCAAGCTAACAACCTATCATGGGGTTAAACAACTAGAAGCTAGGAAAGCTCTCTTGAACCTGTAAGAGGTCAACAACATAATAAGCAAAGGAAAGAGGGAACAACAACCCACACCCTATAAGAGATCAAGCACAAATCCAAGCTGGACTAAGAAGGTAAGATGGAAGAGAAACCATAAGGCCTTCACACATACAAGATCACTAATGATTCAAGGGCACCTAGGTTCAAGCCACTAGATGTCATTCTCGTAAGTCCTAGGTCCAACCTAACATACTTCTATCTAGGTATCAATATAAGGTCTAAGGTAGGAACGAAGAGGAAGGAAGGGAGGAACCTACTGATGAAGAAAACACAGCCGCGGAAGCAAGCTGGCGCCCCGGCGGAATCTGTCACCGCCCCCAGCGGAACCCTGGAGCCCTTGCGCCTGGTGGCCACACCTGTGGTGGCCTTGGTTTGCCCCTGCGGTGGCCTTGGTCCGCCCTTGCGCCTTTGGTGGTCCGCCCCCGCGGTCGAACAACAAAAACTCCGTCTTCTTCGTTTCTTCGACTAGTTCTTTGCTCCTAGTGCCTTCTTATCTTGTTGAGCCTTCTCAAAACTCTCACCAAAGGGCCTAGCTTCCTCACCACGACCTAAAAGAGCTAAAGAAAGGGTCATGCAAAGGTTTACAAGATCTCCCTTCAAAGCTTCCTCCATAGCCATGGAGGTGAAGAGAGGAGGAAGAAGGAAAGAACTAGTAGCAAGAGGAAGAGGGAAGAGACAACTTTCCACAACAGATCCGGAATACCGAAGCTACAGCTCCTACACCACTGTTCCAAGGAAAATGAAGAAAAGAGCAACAAGGAAGAACAGAGGAGTGGAAGAGGAAGAATGAGCGTTAAATGGGAAATAGGGAACTGGGAGAGAGAGTAATGAGGCTAACAAAAGGGGTGGAGATATCTAAGGGTCAGCAACCCCCTTGTCCCCTCACTCCTCTTCCTAAGGTCCGAAAGTAAAAGGTACCCCATCCCGTATTAAAAAGTCGTACTTAGCGAACGTGCCCGCGGGAAATAAGCCATAGACGCGGAAAGGTCGGAAACAACTCGACTTCCGGAAATAACATTTCCGGATGTTACAACTAACCCCCCGAAAACAAGTTTCATCCTGAAACTTGCTAAAGGTACTCACAAAGTATACTCGAAAACGCAAGGAACTCACAAAGCTAATTATTGATCTTAAACCCAACGTCACTCTCATACTCACGAATACGCCTCATGAGGTAATCACATATACACACAAGATATCTCACATCACAAACACATAGGTAAAGATCAAGGAAGAAGCTCGAGACTAACCCGACTTTCCTATCGGTGTCTCTAAACCTGTGTAAAACTAGGGATAGTTCCTCTGAATACTATCCTCCGTCTCCCATGTAGCCTCATCGGCTCCTCGCCTCGACCACTGCACCCTTAGCATCGGTATCTTCTTCGATCAAAGGCATCTCGTACTCCGCTCAAAAACCGCTATCGGATGCTTTGTAAAAGTATGATACAGCTCGACCACAAGGTCATCGTGGTGGCAATGCTAGTCGGTATGCAATGCTAGTCGGTATGCCACCTCACCAACTCTCTATACTATCTCGAATGGACCAACATATCGGGGGCTCAACTTCCCCTTAATTCCGAATCGTTTGACAACCCGAGTCGGTGATACCCTCAGCCACACCTAGGCTCCTACCCTGAATTCGAGAGGTCTATGCTTCCTATCCGTATACGATCTCTGACAACTCTGGGCAATCAACATCCTCTCTCGTATCAAAGCAACCCTAGCCATGTCATCCTGCACCTGATACGGAGCTACAACACTAGAACTCCCCGGCTCGTCCCAACATAAGGGAGTGCGGCATCTCCGCCCATACAATGCCTCATACGGTGCCATCCCAATCGATGTGTGCCAACTATTATTATACGAAAACTCCACCAATGGGAGGTGGTCTTGCCATACATGCCCCCAGTCTAGTACACATGCATGCAACATGTCCCTTAAGGTCTGATCCGCTCTGATTGGCCGTCAGTTTATGAATGGTATGCGGTGGTGAAATGAAGACTCAAACCTAGGGCGGCGTGTACTGATGACATGATTTATAACGTTAGTTTAGGCATTCATTTAGGTAGTTTTCCCGTTATTCATGCATGGTTTGGCATTAGTTTGTGACGTTTACGCTTAATTCATCCATATTGTCGAAATAGACGTCTACACGAGCTTTTGTCGGTTTTGTAGGTATTTTGGGGAGATTTAGGACTTAATGGTTACATTCGAGGATCATTCCTCATGATGGCACACTTCCGGACTCTTTAAGGAGCAAGCTAACAGCAAAGGAGAACACAAAAGACCTTGTTGGTGCATGTCTTGCACCAACTCATGACTTAGTGATCCAAGGACAACTGAGTTGTAGGAACTACGGCCCAAAGGCCCTTTCCACGCCCGTCGAATCATTGCTTTGCCCGTGATTTCTGTCTGGACAGCCTTGACACTTGTCACACGATTTCTTTGCCCAATCATTGCTTTTCCTGGTTGAGTGTGGACTTGAGAAAACCTGCAGGATGGCTAGAGGATTCTCTCTCATCATCCATTGTTGAAGGAAGACTTGGAAGAAGAACAAAAACACTCTCATTTGGGAGAAAAACAACATCATCAAACTTAGATCTAGAATGAGACTTTTAGTGGTTTTTAGTGATTTTTGTTGAGAAGCTTTTGGAAGTGTTGTAAGGAACGATTTGAAGCTGCATTTGAATGGTTGTAAGTCTTGTTTAAACTTATAATCAGACAAGATTTCTTACTTTTACTTGCCTTCATTCACCATCTAGCTATGAAACCCATATATGCTTGTTTGATGATTCTAGATCTTGAGATGCATGTTATTGGCTAAGTAATTGTGATTCTAGGGTGATGGACAAAAAGTTATGGCTTGGATAATGATAGAATAGACTTGAATGTACCTTTTGATGACTTGCATGTAACACCCCAAATTCGGAGAACTCGGGGAGCTACTGGTTAGGACCTCACAATGGGTCCCGACCTTAGTTTGACAACAATTTTACTAGGATCTTACAACAATGCACAAAAGTATTTAAAACAATTGAAAACTTTAAACAATATATACATGAGGAATATGTATCAGCCTTACAAAATAAAGGTATTAAAACGACGCATATAAAAGACATCCCCGTCCCAACTAAAATGAGTACGTGGACCCGGCTAACCATTCCCTCCAGATCTCTGTACAACTGTCTTAACCTAAAAGGCATCTACAAGCGGTATAAAACTTTTAGCAAACATTCTATATATAAATACAAAGGTAAAAGCACAAATACACAACATACACAATCAACATGCAACACTCAATCCTTTTATTATCTTTAATTAGGTGATATGTCATTACTAATGATACTTATTTTGTCACACGAGGGATTCCCAAACCTCGCCCCTGTCCCCGTTTACGAACGAAGAATGGTACTAATGCATCTGACCGTCTACCTGACTGGGTTGGTCGCAGGGAACCTCCTAGACTCTCGCAAGAGCTAGGCAGATGATGTCACGACCCGTTATCATACACTTGGGTCAATTACATAAAATAATAAAGTCGGCCTAATCCGGTTTCTTGTTTATCAGAACTAACAAACACCACTCATACACATTACACTCATACAAGAAGCCAGCTAAGTAAGTCCGAGGACTTACCAGAATCAAATCTCGACTCTCTCTTAATCACCACTCAATCAGTAGCTGCAGAAACTCAGTTGCCTGTCAAAGGAGGCACGTGGGTCAATACATTTCCCAAGGTACTTAGAAGTCTGAAACTCCTAAGATGTAAGATCCTATTTGGACATAAATTATTACAGTACTTATTTTAAGTAACTTGACTATTTTACCCTTGGTCCCGAAAAACTAAGATTTTTCTATAACTTAATTCCAACTCTCCTTTGGAGCCTATTTCCATATTCTAGTTCTTACGGAAAAGTTTAGTATAGAATTACAAGAGTTGCACAATATTCTAGATCTTCACTAAACGGTCATTAAGGTCCGACTTTGGGTTAAGATCCAAGGCTTAAATAAAAAAAAAAGAATTCCGGGAACAATCTCTAGATCCTCTAATGTATGTATACTAAAAATAGGGCAAAGTTCTCTCAAAAACTCAACCATAACTCATACATAAACTCTAAAGTTGGACTAGAAGCTAAAATTCTATACTTAGTCAAATATTTTCTTGCTTCAAAAACAGCTCAAGTGCTCTAGTTCGGGACCTTATAAAACCTAATCCGACCGTTAACTTTCTCGCAAATTATAACACAATAAACTATATGTATTCATATACGTCATATAAAAAAAATTCAACGGTGGATTCTCGATTTAAGTTGTAGAAATTAGGTCCTAAAGTCAGCAGGTCGAAGCTGAAATATAAAATGTACAAAAGGTCCTAGGTTCGAGTTTCTCGTCTAGCAGCCCTCAAAATTACGATAATCAGCAGGTCCTCAGTTCGAATCCCTCCTACTGACTCTTTAAACCCTCTAAAACCAACCTACTCCACTCTCCTAATCTACAAATGTTCACCATACCGACATCTGCACTACTCTCATTCAACATACCGAACTTAAAACAACTCTCTATACATTACAGCAGGTAGAAGGGGAATTGCTTACTCACCACAGCAAGGAAGGCACCGTATCTATTGATGGACCGCGAGAAGATCCGGTGTGCTGAACTCGGTTAGGTGGGTTGCTACTGATGGCCGGTCCTCTTCGGCAGTAGCCTGGCGAACGATCGAGTGCCGAAGTCGGTGAGCAGCAGCAGTTGGTGAGCAACAGTGGATGATCATCAAGTGAAAAGGCTGGGTGCAGATGGATGATCGTCAAGTGCACAGGCTGGCGTAGATGGTCGAGTGCCGAAGTCCCAGGCGGCCTGTGCAAAAGTTGGTGAGCAGCAGCAGCCTAGGCGGCCTGCGCAGAAGTCGGTGAGCAGCAGTCCCAAGCGGCCTGTGTGTAGAAGTCGGTGAGCAGCAGCAGTCCTAGGAGGCCTGTGCAGAAGTCGGTGATCAGTAGCGCCTCTTTCTTACTCCGGTGAAGGCGAGGCGAAAGATCAGCGCGAGAAGGGAGGCAGCGGCGTGAGCAGTTGAGCGGCGTGAGCAGTTATCGTAAAATAGGATTGGGGATGCTGATTAGATTAGGTTAAGGTTAATTAGGGTTTAGGTTAATTTAGATTATGGGTTGGCTGATATGTCTTTGGGCCGGGTCCGTTGGGCCTACTCATCTAACTAAGATGGGCTTATAATTAAATCGTTACACGCACAGAACCACTCATTGGTTTTCGGTTTTAATTTATGTAACAATTTTATTCGGTTTCCCTATTTATCGTTTTAGGTGAAATAGAGTCACATAAAATGATAGAATTTTATAATGCTTTATTTTATTTAAAAGAATAAAGGTCGGCGGCTCGGAATCCGATTTGATCGGGTATTAAACGGAAATTAAATTTTCTGGGAATTACAGTCACGAGTTTGGTCTTTCAGAAGATTTCAAGTGCCATTGTTGCCAAACTGGCTCTGATACCATATTGTAATACCCCAAATTCAGAGAACTCGGGGAGCTACTGGTTAGGACCTCACAATGGGTCCCGTCCTTATTTTGACAACAATTTCACTAGGATCGTACAACAAGGCACAAAAGTATTCAAAACAATTAAAAACTTTAAACAATATATACATGAGGAATATGTATCAGCCTTACAAAATAAAGGTATTAAAACGACGCATATGAAAGACATCCCCGTCCCAACTTAAATGAGTACGTGGACCCGGCTGACCATTCCCTCCAGATCTCTGTACAACAGTCTTAACCTGCAAGGCATCTACAAGCGGTATAAAACCGTTAGCTAACATTCTATATATAAATATAAAGGTAAAAGCACAAACACACAACATACACAATCAACATGCAACACTCAATCCTTTTATTATCTTTAATTAGGTGATATGTCATTACTAATGACACTTATTTTGTCACACGAGGGATTCCCAAACCTCGCCCCTGTCCCCGTTTACCAACGAGGAAAGGTACTAATGCATCTGACCGTCTACCTGACTAGGCTGGTCGCAGGGAACCTCCTAGACTCTCACAAGAGCTAGGAAGATGATGTCATGACCCGTTATCATAAACTTGGGTCAATTACATAAAATAATAAAGTCGGCCTAATCCGGTTTCGTTGTTTATCATAACTAACAAACACCACTCATACACATTACACTCATACAAGAACCCAGCTAAGTAAGTCCGAGGACTTACCAGAATCAAATCTCGACTCTCTCTTAATCATACCTCAATCAGTAACAGTAGAAACTCAAATGCCTGTCAAAGGAGGCATGTGGGTCAATACATTTCCCTAGGTACTTAGAAGTCTGAAACTCCTAAGATGTAAGATCCTATTTGGACATAAATTATTACCGTACTTATTTAAAGTAACATGACTATTTTACCCTTGGTCCCGAAAATCTAAGATTTTTCTATAACTTAATTCCAACTCTCCTTTGGAGCCTATTTCCATATTCTAGTTCTCACGGAAAAGTTTAGTATAGAATTACAAGAGTTGCACAATATTCTAGATCTTCACTAAACGGTCATTAAGGTCCGACTTTGGGCTAAGATCCAAGGCGTTAATAAAAGGATAAGAATTCCGGGAACAATCTCTAGATCCTCTAATATATGTATACTAAACATTGGGCAAATGTCTCTCAAAAACTCAACCATAACTCATACATAAACTCTAAAGTTGGACTAGAAGCTAAAATTCTATACTTAGTCAAATATTTTCTTGCTTCAAAAACAACTCAAGTGCTCTAGTTCGGGACCTTATAAAACCTAATCCGACCGTTAACTTTCTCCCAAATTTTAACACAATAAACTATATGTATTCATCTACGCCAAATCAAAAATTCAACGGTGGATTCTCGATTTAAGCTGTAGAAATTAGGTCCGAAAGTCAGCAGGTCGAAGCTGAAATATAAGATATACAGAAGGTCCTAGGTTCGAGTCTCTCGTCCAGCAGCCCTCAAAATTACCATGATCAGCAGGTCCTCAGTTCGAATCCCTCCTACTGACTCTTTAAACCCTCTACAACCAACCTACTCCACTCTCCTAATCTACAAATGTTCAGCATACCGACATCTGCACTACTCTCATTCAACATACCAAACTTAAAACAACTCTCTATACATTACAGCAGGTAGAAGGGGAATTGCATACTCACCACAATGAGGAAGGCACCGTAGCTGTTGATGAACCGCGAGCAGATCAGGTGTGTTGAACTCGTTTAGGTGGGTTGCTACTGATGGCCGGTCCTCTTCTACAGCAGCGTGGCGAACGATCGAGTGCCAAAGTCGGTGATCAGCAGCGCCTCTTTCTTACTCCGGTGAAGGCGAGGCGAAAGATCATCGCGAGAAGGGAGGGAGCGGCGTGAGCAGTTGAGCGGCGTGAGCAGTTTCGTAGAATAGGATTAGGGATACTGATTAGATTAGGTTAACGTTAATTAGGGTTTAGGTTAATTTAGATTATGGGCTGGCTGACATGTCTTTAGACCGGGTCCGTTGGGCCTACTCATCTAACTAAGATGGTCTTATAATTAAATCGTTACATGCACGGAACCGCTCATTGGTTTTCGGTTTTAATTTATGTAACAATTTTATTCGGTTTCCCTATTTATCGTTTTAGGTGAAATAGAGTCACATAAAATGATAGAATTTGATAATGCTTTATTTTATTTAAAAGAATAAAGGTCGGCGGATCGTAATCCGATTTGATCGGGTATTAAACGGAAATTAAATTTTCCGGGTATTATAGTCACGAGTTTGGTCTTTCAGAAGATTTCAAGTGCCATTGTTGCCAAACTGGCTCTGATACCATATTCTAACACCACAAAGTCCGAGAACTCGAGGAGCTACTGGTTAGGACCTCACAATGGGTCCCGACCTTAGTTTGACAACAATTTCACTAGGATCTTATAACAAGGCACAAAAGTATTTAAAACAATTGAAAACTTTAAACAATATATACATGAGGAATATGTATCAGCCTTACAAAATAAACGTATTAAAACGACGCATATGAAAGACATCCCCGTGCCAACTAAAATGAGTACGTGGACCCGGCTGACCATTCCCTCCAGATCTCTGTACAACTGTCTTAACCTGCAAGACATCTACAAGCGATATAAAACCGTTAGCTAACATTCTATATATAAATATAAAGGTAAAAGCACAAACACACAACATACACAATCAACATGCAACACTCAATCCTTTTATTATCTTTAATTAGATGATATGTCATTACTAATGATACTTATTTTGTCAAACGAGGGATTCCCAATCCTCGCCCCTGTCCCCGTTTACCAACGAGGAAAGGTACTAATACATCTGACCGTCTACCTGACTCGGCTGGTCGCAGGGAATCTCCTAGACTCTCGCAAGAGCTAGGCAGATGATGTCACGACCCGATATCATACACTTGGGTCAATTTCATAAAATAATAAAGGCGGCCTAATCCAGTTTCGTTGTTTATCATAACTAACAAACACCACTCATACACATTACACTCATACAAGAAGCGAGCTAAGTAAGTCCGAGGACTTACCAGAATCAAATCTCGACTCTCTCTTAATCACCACTCAATCAATAACTGCAGAAACTCGGTTGTCTGTCAAAGGAGGCACGTGGGTCAATACATTTCCCTAGGTACTTAGAAGTCTGAAACTTCTAAGATGTAAGATCCTATTTAGACATAAATTATTACATTACTTATTTAAAGTAACAAGACTATTTTACCCTTGGTCCCGAAAATCTAAGATTTTTCTACAACTTAATTATAACTCTCCTTTGGAGCCTATTTCCTTATTCTAGTTCTTACGGAAAAGTTTATTATAGAATTACAAGAGTTGCACAATATTCTTGATCTTCACTAAACGGTCATTAAGGTCCGACTTTGGGTTAAGATCCAAGGCTTAAATAAAAGGATAAAAATTTCGGGAACAATCTCTAGATCCTCTAATATATGTATACTAAACATAGGGCAAAGGTCTCTCAAAAACTCAACCATAACTCATACATAAACTCTAAAGTTGGACTAGAAGCTAAAATTCTATATTTAGTCAAATATTTTCTTGCTTCAAAAACAGCTCAAGTGCTCTAGTTCGGGACCTTATAAAACCTAATCCGACCGTTAACTTTCTCTCAAATTTTAACACAATAAACTATATGTATTCATCTACGCCTTATCAAAAATTCAACGTGGATTCTCGATTTAAGCTGTAGAAACTAGGTCCGAAAGTCAGCAGGTCGAAGCTGAAATATAAGATGTACAGAAGGTCCTAGGTTCGAGTCTCTCCTCCAGCAGCCCTCAAAATTACCATGATCAGCAGGTCCTCAGTTCGAATCCCTCCTACTGACTCTTTAAACCCTCTACAACCAACCTACTCCACTCTCCTAATCTACAAATGTTCAGCATACCGACATCTGCACTACTCTCATTCAACATACCAAACTTAAAACAACTCTCTATACATTACAGCAGGTAGAAGGGGAATTGCATACTCACCACAACGAGGAAGGCACCGTAGCTGTTGATGAACCGCGAGCAGATCTGGTGTGCTGAACTCGTTTAGGTGGGTTGCTACTGATGACCGGTCCTCTTCTACAGCAGCGTGGCGAACGATCGAGTGCCGAAGTCGGTGAGCAGCAGTAGTTGGTGAGCAGCAGTGGATGATCATCAAGTGCAGAAGTTGGGTGTAGATGGATGATCGTCAAGTGCACATCTTGGGCGCAGATGGTCGAGTGCCGAAGTCCCAGGCGGCTTGTGCAGAAGTTGGTGAGCAGTAGCAGCCTACGCGGCCTACGCAGAAGTCGGTGAGCAGCAGTCCCAGGCGGCCTGTGTGCAGAAGTCGGTGAGCAGTAGCAGTCCCAGGAGGCCTGTGCAGAAGTCGGTGATCAGCAGCGCCTCTTTCTTACTCCGGTGAAGGTGAGGCGAAAGATCAGCGCGAGAAGGGAGGCAGTGGCGTGAGCAGTTGAGCGGCGTGAGCAGTTATCGTATAATAGGATTAGGGATGCTGATTAGATTAGGCTAAGGTTAATTAGGGTTTAGGTTAATTTAGATTATGGGTTGGCTGACATGTCTTTGGGACGGCTCCGTTGGGCCTACTCATCTAACTAAGATGGGCTTATAATTAAATCGTTACACGCACGGAAAGCTCATTGGTTTTCGGTTTTAATTTATGTAACAATTTTATTCGGTTTCCCTATTTATCGTTTTAGGTGAAATAGAGTCACATAAAATGATAGAATTTGATAATGCTTTATTTTATTTAAAAGAATAAAGGTCGGCGGATCGGAATCCGATTTGATCGGGTATTAAACGGAAATTAAATTTTCCGGGAATTACAGTCACGAGTTTGGTCTTTCAGAAGATTTCAAGTGCCATTGTTGCCAAATTGGCTCTGATACCATATTGTAACACCCCAAAGTCGGAGAACTCGGGGAGCTACTGGTTAGGACCTCACAATGGGTCCCGACCTTCGTTTGACAACAATTTCACTAGGATCTTACAACAAGGCACAAAAGTATTTAAAACAATTGAAAACTTTTAACAATATATACATGAGGAATATGTATCAGCCTTACAAAATAAAGGTATTAAAACGACGCATATGAAAGACATCCCCGTCCCAACTAAAATGAGTACGTGGACCCGGTTGACCATTCCCTCCAGATCTTTGTACAACTGTCTTAACCTGCAAGGCATCTACAAGCGGTATAAAACCGTTAGCTAACATTTTATATATAAATATAAAGGTAAAAGTAGAAACACACAACATACACAATCAACATGCAACACTCAATCCTTTTGTTATCTTTAATTAGGTATAGTTAAACACCGCAATAAGTCATTACAAACATCTACATTCATAATTAAAATACAAAATACAACATGACGATATTCACTACTATTCCACAAAAGAGGCATTGTTTATTGCATAACACCCCATCATGGTAGCCTAAATATTCATCGACACATGACTAAAACGCCTAATACAATGATTAAAACACAGTTTAAAAAAACACTAACGTTGACTATCCCCCTATTTTAGCCCTACAATTGTTTGTGCAGGTTCTAGTTCAACACGTGATTCAAATACGTCAATTGTAGATTAACATTTTCCACAAAGTCATCCATTTCCTTCTCCCCTGCCCTAAGGATTCTCTCAGTTAAGCCATCTACTTGAGCTTGTAGGCACTTGTTTTTTATTGTCAACCGCATTGCTAGGGGACAATCTATGATTCGATGTTTAGGACCACTAGACCCTATTGTGTCTGTTGAGGAGCTTTCTCTTGTGGGTGAGCCTTGAATTATAAAACTGCAACCAACAAACAAAAATGATAATTGAATAACGGATAAAAACATAAATGAAACCAACAATAATCAGATTTCAATTTTGGGTACTTCCAAAATCTCTCAACACTAATTAGTTTTCAATTTTTTGATATATTGCATATGTTGTTTTATGTTTTTGTCTTGTTGGCTGTTTTAGACCTAATGATGATAAATTTTAGGGTAAAATGCATCAAACCATCCATTATTATTGCTTGTTTGCGTTAAACCACCCTTTAAAAATTCTAGCAACAAACCACCCTATATACAAACACAATTTCCATCCATGACTATTGAGGTCAAACTTTTCATTAAAAGTTAAAACCACATCACCCTACTTCATGTCTCCTTTCCCCTAAGAATTGGGTATAAACAACTTTGTAAAACTAAAGCCCACTGATCGGATTTCACATCATAAATTATGCAATTAGTTTGTAAGTAAGATATCGATTTCTAGTTTATAAAAAAAAGGAAACAAAAGTGACTAGTGATCCAAAAATAAATTACTACAAACTAAAAAATTACAAAGAACAATTTAATTCATATATAAGTCTCAAGTACCTAAAATCATAAATAAACATCCGAGTGCCTCTGGATTAATATTACACTCTCTTCTCTCTCATCCCGCTAATCCCTTGGTGGCGTCCGGCCTCACGCTGGCCACCCCCCAGTGGTTGCCCAGCTACATCCCCTCCGACCCGGAATCACCATGCGAGAATCAAGATGCTCAAAACGCTCCTCGATCAAGCTCTCCGAGTTAGGTCGTATTCTTCCCACCACGCAGAAATCACCATCACCCTCCCGTCCTCCAAGTCCATTCGAAACCATCCCTGAAAACCTTATACTCTCAAACAACCTAAAACTATCCAAAAAAAAGCCTGACTACCGCCTCTACTAAGCTCCGACACCCTTCCCCCCTACCCTCATCCTCGACGCCTACCACCCCACTCTAAACCACTGATAACCTCATTAGCACGTCTGAGCCTGAAGACGTCCTACTTGGAAGCATGAAGGCTACTCCCACCTCACCTTCTCGCATGAACACTCTCAGCCAGGCCATTGATCCTAACATTGTCGGGGCCGCTAAGGACTCCCTGTGCAAGTCTGCCACTACTGACGTCAGTACTGCCTGCACGTTTGCGGCTTGCCCCGTCTCATCTTCCAACGTGCACTCCCTTCCCTAGATGCATGTACCTGCTAACGGTTCAGTTACCCAAACCGCCCCTGCACCTCGACTCCTCTACTGGACCCCAATAGCCATGCTAACTGTCCCCCAAAAGCGACTTTTAAGGAGACCCTATTTATTGCTTTGTCTGGGGACCATGTTCCGCCAACCTACTCGCCAGGGCTAGATAACGGTGTGATCCACTTCACAAATGATGATGTCATAGAATCTGTGTCCAGATGGCAATTCGGGTTAGTTGGACTTCCCCTTGGTAGTCCCTTGGCATACCAGAGAACGGCTAACTACATTACAACTCCCTGGTACCATGTCAAACCCCCAAAGATCCTTCAAAATGAAAGTGGAGTATACATTTTCCAATTCTCAACTGAAAAGGACATGCTCTCCATCCCTAGAGGTAGCCCATGGCTTGTTTCGGGCTCCTCCTCCCTCCTTCTCAAGCGGTGAAAGCATGGCATGCCCCTTGACTGCTCTTGCCTCTCTTCCATACATGTTTGGGCTTCTTTGCATGACCTAGACTACAGATAGTTACCTTGTCAAATCACTTTGTAGTCCTCCTATCCTGTAAAGCATCTACAACACGGTATGAAACCGTTAGCTAACCATTCGTATATAAGATAATGCATAAGCACATACAAATGTCATGGAACGGTAAACCCTCAATCATGTTGTCACACATTTACCCGTACAATTTTCTTTATAACGTCATACACTCAAGTTATATATATATATATATATATGAAAATATGTGACACGAGGAATATATCATCCTCACCTCTAGGTACCATAGCCATCTGGAGTAGTATCGGCGCACTTCCCGTGTACCATAAAGAGTGGTGAAGTGCCCATCCGTGTACCAGGATTGATCTGACCTACAAAGAACCTCCTACACTCCTTACAAGATGAAAGGGAAAGGTTATCGCTACCACTACAAGGGGCTAACCGATAAACCATAGGTCGGTAATGATCAACATCGCATGCTATCAAGCATATAACAATCACCACGTACGCATACATCCAATATAGGAATGCAGCTAAGTAAGTCCTACAGTCTTACCTCAACCTCAAGATAACCTCAACCACGATCAACTCCAATCCGGAGGATAGTACTGCCTAATAACAAGGCATAAAGAGATATCAAATCTACTATCAATCAAAGGGGTCACACCTAGACCCAAGGGATCCATAAGGATCATATCTAACCTATAAGTCTCACCAATCTACTAAACCTCAAAGCCATAACCGGCATAAATTGATACCATGATATCATCATCCGATTCTCATACTCATACCTAGCATGCTTCTAAACAACTCATACTAGGAAAGGAAAGGACTCATACCACCCTAGGTATGTCCTGGAAAAAAAGCACCTACGCGACAAGGATACGTAGGGGCTGAGCACCAGGGAGGCGTAGGGGCGGCGGCACACCAGGCGTAGGGGCGGCTTCTAGCAGGCACAGGGGCAACTGTTTGTGCAAAAGTAATCTCCGACTTCTATTCAATCCTCCACTCGATCTTCTTCACCTTTTTAATAATCTAGAAGTCATCCATATACATATATACACATATATACATCAATAATTGTCCAGGAGGATCAACACAAGATCAAACTTGTGGATTTCAAAGCTAAATGAAAAAGGAAAGAAGAAAAGAAGAAGGAGAAGAAACAACTCACCAAGCTAGAACCTAACAGAGGGAAAGAATCCAGACCACACACACAACTGGCTCTCACAACTAGTGTTCAACAAACCTCATCATCATCAAAGTTCAAAACTGAAACCAACTCTCTTGCGAAGACAAAGGAAAAACAAGAAGAAGATCAAAGGAGGAAGAGGAAGAGAAGAAGAACGTGAGGAAGGAGAAGCTTGCAGAAGAATGAGGAAACCCTCCCCCAAAAGCAAAGGAAGAAAGCTTATATAAGAAGCTAAGGAAAGCAAGGTCAAGGAGTAAACATAGGCTGCTACAGCCGCAAGAAACCGTAGCGGCGGGTCCCTGAGCTGTATGAGCGGACCACAAGGATGTTGGGGGCAGTTCACTGGCCCGCAGGGACGGGTATGAACCTGCATCTCAGCTGAGGTGCAGGCGCAGGTTCCTAAAAGACTAAGGCTCTTACATAACGCTTACTGTTATAAGGCCTCCTAGAGCGTTACGAGTGGATCTTTTACTAATTCCATTATGAGCTTCTTCTGATCCGGAAGGCTCACTCATGGTGTTAAACATACATCTCTATCCTTAATACCAAAAAAGGACAACCCCTTGCTTGCCGCTGATTTCAGACCTATCTACTGTTGCAATAAAACCTACAAGTTCATTGCAAAGATCCTCGTTGCTAAGCTTAATGCTACCCTCCCCACCGTCATAGGTAACTATTAGGGTGCTTTTGTTAAAGTCCGGTCCATCAAACATAATATCTTAATGTGTCAAGTGATCTTCAAGAGATACAACCAACGTCATATATCCCCAAGATGTTCTTTGAAGATTGACATATCTAAAGTTTTTGATATGATCGACCATAGATTTGTGTTAAACTGCCTTGCAAGGATGGGCTACCTAGACAATTTGTCCACCTAATCAAAGCCTGCATCACAACCTCTTCCTTCTCCATTAACCTTAATGGATCTCTAAAAGAATTTTTCAAGGGTTTTAGAGGATTGAGGCAAGGATGTCCTTTATCCCATCATTTGTTTGTCATCGCCATGGGAGTTCTCTCTTCAATGATTAGGATCAACACCTTCAACATCCATCCCAAGTGTGCTTCTCCACGTCTAACACATCTTTCTTTTGTATATGACTTAATGCTCTTCTATAGGGGCGATTCTACCCCCATCAATATTATGAAAAAAGCGCTTGACTCATTCGTGAAGTACTCTAGGTTGTACACCAACTTAGCCAAGTCCTCCTTATTCACTAGAGGGCTCTCTACTCTTGACTTCAATTTCCTCTGCAGCTCTACTAGGATTCCCCTGGGCACCCTCCCCTTTACCTATCTAAGTATACTGATTGGCAGCAAAAGGCTCAGTTGTGTAGAGTATATCCCTCTCATCGCCAAGATCACGAATAAAATTAATTCATGGAGTGCTAGGAACCTATCGTATGCTGGCAGAACCCAGGTCATCTCTTCCATTCTCTCGCCCTTGCATTATTACTAGTCTACAGTGCTCATCATCCCTACATCTATCATGCTCAAGATCCGTGGGCTTCTCTGTTCTTTCCTTTGGTCGGGTATAGCCTCTAGTCCATGTGCTCTTGTTGCCTGGAATACAATTTTTCTCCTAAAGAAGGAGAGAGGTCTTGGATTTAAAGAGCTGTTATCTTGAAACAAAGCATGCCTTGCAAAGATGATCTTTGAGCTTGACCCGAATAACCAAAACCATAACCTTTGGGCGGACTGGATAAACGCTAACATCCTGAAAGGGCAGTCCATCGAGACCTATGAGTGCAGGTACAAGCATAACTTCATGTGGTGCCACATTATTAAAGTCAGGGACGAGATTGTGGAGTCGCTAATCGGCCACAACTTCGACAACATCAATACTAAGCCTAATGGTAACTACTCCATCTTTGTAGCCTATATGCTTGGCTGGAACCCTCAAGCCCCTCACCCTCCCTACAACCTCGGAATCATTTAGAATTGGTTTAATGTCCCTAATTGTAGCTTCAAAGCATGGTTGGCCAGTCATAACCGTCTCCCTACTCTTTCAAAACTTCTCTCACGGAGCATCACTGAGGATAATACGTGCTAGTTGTGCAACCTTCAAGCTGAAGATGAGGATCACCTACTTCTCTACTGCAACTACTCTACCCTTGTTCTTGATCTAATCTCCAAATGGCTTAGGATTCCCGCTCCCTACCCCTACAGGAACAACATTTGGGACTGGTGAAGCAAGCTGAGACCTTAGAAGAACGACCTTGCTTCTCATGTGTCCATCTCTACCATTACTAGCTACATCTACTTCATTTGGAAATCCCGGAATTATCTCACCTATAATCAAAGATCCACCCATGTAGCCACATGTTCCCACAACATCATCTCAATGCCATAAAGACCTACACATCGAGTCATCGAAAAGATAGATCTCTTAAGTCTCATACATGGGCTAAGATCCTCAACATCCACCTTAACGGTGTTGCTTAGCTAAGTTTCTTCTTGATTTTGCTGTATCCGGGACAAGTTGTCCATTTTGTCCATTCACTCTCTCAATAAATAGTTTGCCAAAAAGTTTGCCAAAACGTTTTTGGGATATGCTTTTGGAAAATATTTTTGTCAAAAAGTATTTGGGATGAAGTTGATATCACGGATAATTACATCTTTAATAGATGCTTAATTTGCCCTATTATGAAAAAGATTCATTATAAACTCGTCAAGGGTCACAAACCTAATATTTCCTATTTTAAACGCTTTGGATGTCCTTGCTTTGTTCATAATAATGACAAAGACAACCTTGGTAATTTTTATGCACATAGTGGCAAAGCTATCTTCATTGGATATGCTTCAAACAACAAAGCTCATCGTGTTTATAATAAACGTACCAAAATCGTTGAGGAAAGCATTCATGTTATATTTGATGAAAGTTTTGCAGATCTTAATTTCAATCAACATGGAGATCACAACTCGGATGGAGAAGAAGATCCTAAAGCTCAGGAAATGAATATGCAAGAAAAGATTCAAGATACTGCAGAACAATCTCAAGACCTTAAAACACATCTTCAAAACCTTGAAATAGCAAACTGCGATGTCAAAAGTCAGTTTCAAAGCATTGAAACTCAACTTCAAGGTCTTGATATAGGATCTAAATGTAATACTCCAGCGGTACCTGAATCTAGTCGATCAAATGAACCCCAATCTTCAGGATCTGCTCCATCTTACAAAATGAGAAAGTTTCAGCATTCTTCATACCATCCACTAGAGAATGTGATCTCGGATCCAAACGCAGGAGTTCAAACCCGATCTATGGTTAACAACTTATGTGCTTTCTCGGCATTCGTATCTCTTATTGAGCCCAAGAACTATGTTCAAGCTCTTAAAGAACCCGATTGAATCATGGCTATGCAACATGAACTAAATGAGTTCGAGAGAAACAAAGTTTGGACCCTCATGTCTATAGACCTAAGCTACAATCCGTCATTGGCACAAATTGGGTATTTCGAAACAAGTTCTATGAAAATGGGAAGGTTGTTGGATACAAAGCAGGACTTGTAGCTCAAGGCTATAACCAAGAAGAAGATATTGCTTATGAGGAGACTTTTGCTCCGGTTTCCAAGTTATAAGCCATATGTATGCTACTTGCTTTTGCATCCTTCACGAACATAAAGCTATTTCAAATGGATGTTAAATGTGCTTTTCTAAAAGGATTCTTAGAAGAAGAAGTCTACGTTGCTCAACCTCCTGTATTATAAATGATGAATTTTCGCATCATGTTTTAAATTGGACAAGGCTCTTTATGGTCTTAAGCAAGCTCCTCGAGCTTGGTATGAAAGACTGTCCAAGTATCTCCTTGAAAACAATTTCAAAAGAGGTTTGATTGACAAAACTTTATTTATGAAAACCAGAAGCAATAATATTTTAGTAGTGCAAATCTATGTTGATGATAATTTATTTGGTGCTACTAACGATTCTCTATGCAAGGAATTTTTCAGATATTATGTGTAGGGAATTCTAGATGAGGTTAATGGGAGAGTTAAATTTCTTTCTTGGATTCAAGTCACTCAAGAAAAGAAAGGAATTTTCCTTAATCAAAGCAAGTATACAAAGGACTTGCTTAAGAAATATAAAATGAATAAATCCAAAGTAGCAAAACTCCTATGATTCCACACTTTCACTTGATCAAGACAAGGATGGCAAAAGTGTTGTTCAAAAGGGAGTATCGAAGTATGATCGATTCTTTGTTATATCTAACCACTAGTCGACCTCACATTATGTTTAGTGTGCGCATATGTGCAAGATTTCAAGTTGATCCTAAAGAGTCACACTTGATAGTTGTGAAAAGGATATTTCGGTATCTCAATGAAACTAAGGATTTAGGGTTATGGTATCCATGTCAAACCTCGTATCAACTCGTTGGCTGTTCAGATGCCGACTTTATAGGCTATAAGGTTGATAGAAAGAGTACTTCTGGATGTATCCAATTCTTTAGGTCACCCCTAATTAGTTGGCACTCCAAGAAGCAAAATTTTGTCGCCCTATCCACAGCTGAAGCCGAATATATACCTGCGGGAACATGTTGTGCTCAAATTCTATGGATAGCTCAGCAACTTTGTGGTAATGGCTTTGATCTCAAAGGTATACCTATTTAATGTGATAATACTAGTGCTATTTCGATTACTAAAAATCATGTGCAACATTCCAGAACAAAGCATATCGAGGTAAGGCATCACTTCATACGTGATCATGCTGATGTTTCTATATCTTTTATATCGACTAACTTGCAGTTTGCAGATATATTTACTAAGTCTCTACCTGAAGATTGATTTAATTTTATTATATAAGAGCTTGGTATGTTGAACAAGGAAGCATTAATTTAGAGGGAGTAAATCGTATTATTTCCTCCTTATAATGTAGCCCACATTTCCATTTCAAGGCCTTGAAATGCAATTCAAGGGTCTTAAAATGGAATTCAAGGGCTATATTGAATATCACACATCTATTTAATGGTTTATATCTTTATAGATCTTTTATCATTAGATTATTTTAAACAATGATTTTTAAAATAATTTCAAAAGATTTTGTTTTCAAATTCAAAGATTTTTGCAATGTGATTATGATTTAATGGGAAAACATGAAAATCAAGATCGGTTTTCAAGGTCTTGATTTGATTTGACTTCCTTCTTTTAAATACCACTCTCCTCCCTTCTTTATTTCTTTCCTTCTATAAACGTTCTTGCATACCCACGAACTTTACTCTTTCATCTTCCAAACCCCCGGCAGTCGCTCCCACAAAAACATTCATGGCTCCCAAAAAGAGGAACTCAAACCCTATTGCTTCGAATCCAAGAGCATCCACCACCCATATATCTCCTATTTCAGAAGAACAACAGTTTCGAGAGGACATTGAGATTTCACCCCACACCGGTCTTCCAACCTTATGCTTCATCTACTTCAAAGCTACCGGAACATGGCTAGATGGCTTTCATAATCGCCCTTTGTGTATGTGCGATCTGGTGGACATCGAACTTTTGGAAATGCTTAAGCTCCCCTATATCTCCATGCTCAAAAGTTGCTCCATCTCGAAGGTGCTCAACCCAGGAGAGACAACATTCACCAGACTCACGAAGCTGTTTTATGTCAACCTCATCGCAAAACGGGAAAAGGGAACCCTCACCCTTGAAATTAAAATTAAAGGTACTCCAATCTCTCTCACTTCCACTATTTTGTGTGGGAATTCAGGGCTACCTATAGATCTTTACTTCAAATGCCGATCCCGGTCTGAAAGTGTTCGATTTGCCAAGGAGCAATTTCTGATTCCTAACTCCACATCCCGCCAACTTACTCACACCTCCCTAACCCTAGATGCCAAAATAATTTTTACTATTCTGGTTAGCCGTGTTATACCTCAAGCAAACATGAGATAATTGTTGAGGATCAGTCTTTGGAACTTGTTAGACGTGTTATTCCTCAACCTAACCTGATCCTAAACCACATGGTTCACACCACAAACTCCACCCGAGCCATTCCGTTACCCTAAGGGAACCTTCTTCCTAAGAGTTTTGCTCACTTTTTAATTGACACATCCACTGAGGATCAATAACTCTCAACTGGAAAGATTGATGATCAGTGCTTGGAAAGATTAGACGTTGAGAAGACTCTTTTTGGAGTTTGGATCTTTAAAGGAAAGGATGTTGCAGTAACCCCCTTCTCCACATCTCCCTAAGCTTCCTGTGTCTCGAAAACCAGGCTAGAAGGGTTTGAGATGGAATTAAGTTCTCTCAATTGAGAAATGTCTGACTTAAAGCTAGACACAATGCAAAGAATGGATGCTATTCATGAGGTCATGTCTATCATGCATGCAAAGATCAATAAGATGTATCTCACGATTGAGGAAAAATTTATTCTTTATCCTACGCATGTTGCGCCGACCGTTCTCACGATTGAAGAATATGGCGTAGTCAAGGAGCGTCGTCTTCTAGAGAAGAAATGAACATTGGAGGCGAAAATTTATGACATGAGCAACAAAAATGCTCAATCTAGTTGGCAAAGGCAATACAATGAGGATCACAAGGAGTAGCAATTTCAAAGTCTTGATTTCAAGGCCTTGAAAACCGTTTGTTGGACTTTGCTTTTTAAAACTGTTTTATTTTTGGAAATACTTTATGTTGGTTTGTAATAACTTTTTAACTCCCGTGCTTTAAGTATTTTTCTCCCTTATTGAAAGACAAAAGGGGAGAAATTATATGCGTGATCCGATTCGATATATCTGCATTGCATTCCGCACTTTATATTTCGATATTATTGCATATGTATCATTAACATTGAATGCTGGTACGATATTTGTTTTGTCTTCCTTCAAGGGGGAGACTAATAACTCCACCTTGATTATATAATTGTGTATGTGATGATGGAATACTTAACATTATGAGCGGTTTGTAATCTAACAAATATCGATTGTATTTCTAGATTTCATGGTTTTGTTTTGTGTTTGTTAATTGTGTGCATGCCTTGAAAAGCATTTCAAAGGACGAACGCATGCCTTGAAACACGTTACATGGGACAAGCATAGAGACATTGAAAAGCAGTTCAAGGGTTCAACACGGAGGCCTTGAATAACATTTCAAAGGATAAAAGCCGAAGCCTTGAAAAGCGATACATGGGAAACATCGGCTGGAAGCTTTTCAAAATCAAGATTCAAACTCAACTACCATATCTACCAAGGATCAAGAGAAGATCTTTAAACAAGATATCAAAAGAATATCTCGGCCAGCTCAACAAAGAAGATCTCCAACACATCTTGAAGATCTTGTAAAGATCTTAACTGACACAAGATTGAAAGATCTCCTCCAAGGGATTTCACACAAAGATCTCATATCCAAGGAAAATCTCCAACGGTCCTCAAAGTGAGATATCTTCAAACAAAGATCCTCAACAATTTAGAAGATCTCGGAGCTTGAAACAAGGACTTCAACGACAAGATCTTCAACGGCTCTTTCAAGAGAAGATCTGGAAGAAGAAGACTCTCAACGGGTGTCAAGGAGATGAAGAAGATCTTACAATGGCTACTTCTTCTCAGCCAAACACCGTTTTCCATGGAGATAGAAGAACATCACAACGGCCTATTTCACAAAATCTAAAAGACATCTCCATCGAAAACTATAAATGAAGATGGCGATTGAAGAGAACAACAACAAGCTTACACGGAACCATTTAAGTCTTCGAGCGATCAAATGCATCTTCATTTCATTCCAAAAGTTCTTCCTCTTTATTTACAAAAGCTTACATCCCTAGAGAAAGAAAAACACTAGAGCTTCATTGGAATATTTAGAGAGTGTTATACTCGAGTGTGTGTTACTCTGTAAAGTGACTAGGCTATTATTGCTAGGTTAAGAGTTGGAACTAGATCGTAGCATTGGCTACTGTGAGAGAAGGAGATTTCTTCTAGGTTGTATCTAGGACTCTTTGAACCTGATAATAGATGGTTAGATCCTATGGGTCAAGAAACCCTAGGACGGAGGCGTAGGCTGTTAGAGCTGAACTTCATAAACATACCACCGTGTCGATCTTTTTCTTCCGCACTATATCTTGCTTAATTGTGACTAACATCGTTTTGCAGGTTTTTGGAGTCAAGGCCTTGAAATGACTTTCAAAGCCCTTGAAAACCAGTTGTGTCACAAAGATCATTGATCGACATCAAGGCCTTGAAATAAGTTTCAAATCCTTGAGATAGGTTTTTGCGAAAAGTTCCCATACTCTATTCAACCCCCCTTCTAGAGTATTTATATCCTTTATATTCACCTATACGGTTCTTCAGAACTAAAAGAAAATATTCTAGGGTCGATTATAGGGAATGTGGTGAAACCAAATAGTAAAAGCAATCTAGATAGAGAATTTGCAAATATCGATGACTGAGTAGAACAAAAGCAATGATATGAAAATATGTAATGATTGGGAAAGCGCAGATTCTAGAGATCAAGGATATCCAATTGTGATTTTCGATTCAAGACTTCTAAAGATCTATGAATAGAGCTGGGATCGCAAAGGAAATGTAACACCCCAAATTCTCAGAACTCGGGGAGCTACTGGTTAGGACCTCACAACGGGTCCCAACTTTAGTTTGACAACAACTTTACTAGGATCTCACAACAAGGCACAAATGTATTTAAACAATTTGAAAACATTAAATTTATTTGTATAAATGTACAACATATGACAGCCTTACAGAAAAATAATATATCAAGAACGTGCATGCCAAAATGAAGACTCCCCCGTCCCCATCTAATGAGTACGCGGATCCGGCTGACAATCCTTCCCAGATCTCTCTACAACTGTCTATCTCTATAAAATCTACAACACGGATAAACCGTTAGCTAACAATCCAAATATAAGTAGAATAAGAATAGCACAAACACAAGCAAGGCAAAATAAAACAATCATCACGCTGACACACAAACCGGTTATTATCTGATAGCTTAGGTGATTCACTTTATTCCGTTTTTAAAGTTGTGACACGAGAAGTCTAAGATTTCTCGCCTCCGTTCCTTATCCAACGGGTGATGGTTTGGCACACCTCCGCCGGTAGCGTCCCCGCAAACCAAGTATGGACTAGCCCCTAAAGAAACCCCAGTCGCCCTCAGGCTTACTAGGCAGAATGCCACCGCCCGTTAGTCTTAGGCTAAAATATAGGTCGGTAATACGTAAAGAATAATTATACTTCGACACATATAAGTCAAACACCACTTTCATCATTCACACCAATATCTTGAAGTTAGCTAAGTAAGCCCAAAGGACTTACGTGTATAAAATCATAATTCTCGTTATCTAAACTCTGTCCGCAACCAAAGGAACTCAACCGCCTGCTATAAAAGGCAAGTGGATCAATAAGGTATCCCACTTTCTTAGAAGTCTTTAACTTCTAAGATAGTCAAATCTATCATCAGACAAATTACCGAAAGATAGCCCCATAAAGGTAAATGACTATTTCACCCCTGGCCTCAAAACCCTAGAAATTTTCTAGAACATTTCCAAAACTTCCTATGAAACCCACAACCATGATCCCAAAACTCACAAGGAAGATTAGCTAAATTGGAACGTTTTTCCAACTTTTAACATTCATGAAAAAATCTCTAGGATCGTACTTTGACCCAACTTAAGATACTCCTACAAAAATCTAAAACAAATCCCAAATAAAATATGTAACCTTTCTATGCAATGTACCCTACTCATTAAAAGAAATAAACTTAGAAAGGATCAATAACTAATCCTACAGAAAAATCTAAAGTTGACACTAAGGTACAAAATTCACCATACTTAGCGAAAATAGCGCCATCCTTACACTGAACTACATCCCTACTTAGGGAACTTTTAACTCTAAATCCGACTGTTGGATCATTTTCAAATTTTAATAGATCAAACTACAAATATCCATCTACAACATATTAAAAATTCTACGGGATGATTAATCTAAGATATCGAAAAACTTCCTCAAAGACAACAACTCACAACAAAATTCTGAAAATAAAAGGAGTGTAGGAAGTCATGATTTCGATTCTCACTGCTAACAATCTCTATTATTAAAATATGCCCAAGGGAACCAAGTTCAATTTTCCTGGACAGCAAACTGAATTAATGTCCTTCTTCAACATCCTAAGATCTACCTAATTGCAAGACTCTCTTTCAAATACAATCTACAACCCAAAAGATTGAACACCTAGCTACCCTAACCTCCTACCAACATAGCTACCACAACAATCCACAAGTACACAAGCATGTAAGGAAGAGAAAACTCACAGCATTTCATGTCTGCACAACCGACCGGTGACAATCCAACCCCCATGAAGACATGGTGGTCTAGCTGGATATTGGAATAGCCGTCGATGATTCCGGTCGAGATCTAGTGATGGAGATCAGTCGCTGCATATGGTTGCAAGTGTTGTGCTTTGGACGTATGTAGATCTGGAGCTACTACTTCATGGAGAAACTCGAAGACGAGACGTTGGTTCCGGTTCTTGGTGATTGTTGGGTTGTTGTCTCACAAAACCAGAGTAGATCCGGAATGGTTGTTGGCTGTTATGGCGTGTAGAGTGGAGCAACTTTGTTGACTCCGATGCCGGCGGCGATGGACGAAGGTAACCTACCCGCTGCTGCGTGACGCTAGGGAGAGTGGAAAGCAAGAGGTAGCTAGGATTGAATGACAGTAACGGCTGATGGCGAAGGACGGTAAGAGGGTCGGATCGTGTGCGGCTGCTACGGGATTTAGATGTTACATTCTTTGTTATAGAAAGTCGGTTATCAAGAGACGGAGATGACCGGCCTTGGTTGTGTCAGCGGGCCTCTCTTGTTGATCTGGCGTGAGGCGGGAGCAAGCTTGTGCTGAGGCGAGGCAGGACGGCATGGCTGTAGCGAGAAGTCCACGTTAGGAGTGAGAAGGGAGGTTCTCTTGTTGGGCCCGACAACATGGGCTACTAGGAGGGGATGGCATGTAAAGTAAGGCTCATATTACATGAAGCAGTTGCATGGTTGCACGTATAGAAGGAGAAGAGCTTTTAATTTGTCTTCATGTATAATCTAGGTACATGCATGCAAGGTAGGAAGCCCATCTAATGTGACAAAATATGTAAGATAATACGTAATTGGTGAGGTGTGAGAAGTAAGGATGTTTGGATAAAAGAGGTGAATAGCCCACACTAACATTGACACTACTCTCACATTATATAAAAGATATAATTTTGGTATGTTATGTGTGTAAATATACCCACATAATATGATGAACATGGATTAGAGGGTATGTAACTATACCCACATGAAATACTAAGAAAAGATTACTTATGATACCTAGAATCACATAAAATTATAAGGAGATGGATTGTATAAAATGTTGGCCACAGGGTATCACTCGTGGTTTGAAAAAGACGAAAGAAGTCCAAACCAGTTAAATTATGATTTGACTCGAATTAAATCGGAGGTAAAACTTTTCGGGTATTAAGTCAGTTCCCTCTAAAAATAAGTTTCGTCCCAAAACTTAAAATAAGGAACAACACTATGGTAGCTTTCTGCAACTAGAATCGGAGTATCTAAATATTCCTCCAAGGAATCTTCGTCCTATCTTTTCTACTCATGCAATTATCACTCAAATCTCATACACGAGCAACACATGAAATAATAAAACTCAATGATGAAAAAAATCAGTATATAGTCAAATAGATTAGACAACTCAAGTTCGAGTACTACTCGTCGGTGTTGGGGTGACGGCTATCTCCACAAAGAACTCTGGATCACTACTTCTAATGTTATCCTCTTCCTCTTAGGTAGACTAGTTGGCTCCTCATCTAAACCACTAGATCCTCCGCATTGGAATATCCTTAGACCGTAGACGTCTAGTATTACGCTCTAGGACGGTTATTGGGTACTCTACAAAAGTGTGATCTGCCCCGACTATCAAATCCTCGTGGCTGATAATTTTGTCTCGGGTGCGGGATGTACTCTCTCAACTTAGACATGTAGAACACTAGGTGGAAACCCTCCAATATGGTTAGGAGTGCTACTTGATAGATGACTCCTCAATCCGCTTAAAGATATCAACGGTTTCCTTTCTAAACTCGCTTTCAACTCTCTCGTTGATTTAGATGAAATAACTTGAAATACTTTATTCCATCCGTTGAGTCCACTCACTTTTGACCTTTCGGGAGGTCCCCACTATAATTTCTGAAACAATGATTTTAGACATGTCCCGGCACTTTACTAAGTGCCTAATGCTCTTTGAAAGACCCCTCACTTGGCATTGTCTCCTGAATATGACTCAGTTGGACCTTCTCTCTATTAATAAACTATCACTTGCCTTTGGTCAAGCTTTCAACTTTCTATAACCTAAAAAAATCAAGCACCATGTGGAGATTTTTATATCAATCTATAGTTCCTTAACTTGAAATCCTAGTTGACCAAACATTGAGTCACTCCTGTTATGTGGGTTTTGGCTCACCATGCTTTCACTACGCTACTCTGATGAACTTGTTGTCACCCATTAAATCATAATGATATTGTCCATGAGTACGAATGATTTCCATCTCTCACTGTAACTTCCGTTTTATAATGGCAAGATCCTCTCAAACCAACCATTAGTCTAAAGATAATTTACAAGATTAACGAGATGGCTCGTACTCTAGCCGTGTATACTGGTTATCCCAAAACCTCGAGATATTTTGCCCATATCTATCGAACCTATGATCCTGGACCACGTTGGAGTTTCCAAATTTCCGGAGCTTCACAACTGGTCTAGATAACTCCTCGACAATATAACTCATTGGTCACGCCTTTTTGGAAGGATTGGAACGTGCTATTTTAGAACTCCATGGAATTCACTTATGTCCCATCAAAATTCGGCTTACTGCTCGCCATGACTACTCATTGTGGTGATCCTTCCCTAATCCTTTTGACCTCCAACTTAGGAGTACATCATGTTGACCTACAAATCATTACCTTGGTCTATTCACCATCTTGACATGGAGTTTTCTATTTTGCTCTAAATTCTTGAGATGCGGTAACAATTCTACATTGAGACAATAATACCCACCACATGATTGTCTCTCGTGTTTGTCTTATGAACTCTTCTACTAGATGACTCGTCTTATAACATTTTCCCTATCCAAATTGGCTCTAACTGTGAGTTGATCATTACTACTGAATTAGTGTTGAAACCTCATTTATGTTGTACTCTTGCATAGATTCCGTAAAGACAATCCCATCTCCACACTTTCTTTAAAGTTAGAAAGACTCCCTTTTGATAAGGTATCCGTCTGGTTTACACTTCATCCATCATAGTTTATTGGTCCAATAGAATGATTATTGGTAAACCTCATCCGTCATCATTTGTATAGGGACATCAGATGTATGTGATTTCTTCCATAATTTGATCTCTCGACTCCCATCTTATTAGGTCATCCTTATACTCCAGTCGCTTTATCTTCTTTAAATCTTATACCCCGTATGATAGTTACATCCTTTTGAGTTTCCTCGTATGGTCTACACTGACTACGTTGATTGGGTTTACTACTTTCAAAAAATACCTATTGTATGCGGTCTCATAACTATTCATTCGTCTACATTTTACTGATTTATCAGGATTATTTGAATTTGGGGTACCACCATTTCTCAATAAAATCTTATACTCCAGAACTTATCATGTTGGCGCAATACAAGATTCGTATAATACCCTTCATTCATTCAACATTACTCTTCTTCACGTCTATTCCAACCTAGATGTAAATTCCATCTACAATAACATTACAACTCGAAAAGACATCCTACCAAGGTACTAACGTTGAAATCTCCATGGTTGCTCTGTCTCTATAATTTCCAGTTATTTCGTATCACATCTTTAATCATAAAGGCTTCATGTGTCTTGTTATGACATGATTAAAAACATCTTCTTCTTCTTACTTCCCTAGTTCTCCCTACACAATCCACCCATACTAACAATAATTTGTACCCTCTTTTTATCCAGTAGGTAAGAAACTACTCACAACCACTTCCTTAAATTCTTAATTAGAGTTACTAGCTTGAACTCAATCCATGTTACGATTAAGGGTACTAGTACTTGTATCGATTTAACTTCACAGTTGCCGTCGTTGATCTCTTATAAAGATCCTCCATATGTTGATAAAATTCTTCAATAATTCTGCTGTTATTCTTTCTTTTTATCTTCCAACGGTCACCATGGTCCACTCACACAGGTAAATTCTATGATGTTACTAGTTAGGCGGTAGTTGATCTTCTACTAGATCATAGACTCACTTCTCTTCTAACTCTTACGATGTGGATATACTGGGTGAGAAGTTATCCCCTCTAGGTTATCCATTTATACCTCTTTAACTCCTTCCAAAATCTACACTTTTCTTTCTCTCTAAAAGATCACTTTTCTCGAGTCCAGCTTTATTATCCATATGTCATCTATGGTTTATCAAATCTTCCCTGATAGCTTATAGACACGTTTTCGAGAATCCTTTAACCTAAATTTTCCATTCACTTGCAGTTTCTCTTGTATGAACCGTTGGTATCAGTAAATTAAGTCCCGTTTAAGTGAAAGGTCATGGTGGACACTTGAGTCTACCCAGGTCATTCTCACTCACTCTTCTCCCTTTTTTAGCATTGTTTTGTAACATTGCCTTCATAGAAATCCGTTCTCATCTACAGACTTCTACTCTCTCAAATACTTGTGACGTGATTTCTTTCAAAAATTTTCGTATATTTGAAGAAGTCAATCCGTCTCCATGGACCATGGCTATGACATTATATATGTATCCTTAAGCTCAATTATTAATGTTTTTCTTTGTACTCCTTTAATCTTGCACATTTGGGTCAACACCCTACCTTCATTATACTCTTATGCCCATGCTTGCCTATGACGTCGTCCACCTTGGTTGCAATGTCATTTAACCCGTCAAGTGTAGTTGTACTCTTCCCCGCTGGATTTGTATTATGATATTGTACTCTTAAATGTACGCTGCTTATCAGTCCTTACCTGCATCCTTGAGTTTCATTTCTCGTCTTTATACCAATAAATTCATTGTACGGAGTTCTATCATTTCTATCTGAGTTTATTTGATATTCTTTCCTATTTGATTGTTCTTGTGGTTAAGATTCATCTTGCAATCTTCACCTTATATCCACTCATTCTTCGAGAGATTGTAGAAATTACTAAAGTGTCTGTCAAAGAACATTACTCTACTCCGAGGTCTGAGTTCTCTATCTTCTTATAAAGATACTCCTTAAGATGTACAAACCATTTATCATGAACGATGATGGCATCATGATAACTCAACAAAAGGATATTTCCTATCCTTTAGGGTACTAAAATGTTGCATATATATAAATATACATATAACCTACATAAACGTACAATGCCATAACTCCACATACTATTTCTTATCCCACTAAACTGCAAAGATTCACGGAGAGCGATGGTGGTTCGATGTACTACTATCCCAACAACCCGACTATGCACCTGATTTTAAAACAAAACTTCACTTTGAAAATTTTACACCCCTTTCGGGTTTTGGTTATTTCTACATTCAGTTTTTCAGAAGGTTCCAAGTGCCATTGTTGCCAACCTCCCCTTGATACAATGTTGTAATACCCCAAATTCTTAGAACTCAGAGAGCTACTGGTTTGGACCTTACAATGGGTCCCGACCTTAGTTTGACAACAACTTTACTAGGATCACAGAAAAAGGCACAAATGTATTTAAGCAATTTGACAACATTAAATTATATTTGTATAAATTTACAACATGTGACAGCCTTACAGAACAAAAATATATCAATAACGTGCATGCCAAAGTGAAGACTCCCCTTTCCCCATCTAATGAGTACGTGGACCCGGCTGACCATCCGTCCCGGATCTCTCTGCAACTGTCTATCTATACAAAATCTACAACACCGATAAACCATTAGTTAACAATCAAAATATAAGTAGAACAAGAATAGCACAAACACAACCAAGGCAAAATAAAACAATCATCAGGTTGGCACACAAATCGGTTATTATTTGCTAACTTAGGTCATTCACTTTACTCCGTTTTTAAAGTTGTGGCACGACAAGTCTAAGAATTCTCACCTACGTTCCTTATCCAACTAGTGAGGGTTTGGCACACCTCCGCCGGTAGCGTCCCCGTAAATCAAGTATGGACTTGTATCTAAAGAAACCCCCAGTCGCCCTCGGACTTACTAGGTAGAATGCCACCGCCCGTTAGAAGAAATAAAACTTAGAAAGGATTAATAACTAATCCTACTGAAAAATCTAAAGTTGACACTAAGGTACAAAATTCTCCATACTTAGCCAAAATAGCGCCATCCTTACATTACACTACATCCCAATTTAGGGAACTTATAACTCTGAATCCGACCATTGGTTGAGTCTCGAATTTTAATAGATCAACCTACAAATATCCATCTACAACATATCAAAAATTTAACAGGATTATTAATCTAAAATATCCAAAAACTTCCTCAAAGACAACAACTCACAACAATATTCTGAAAATAAAAAGAGTGCAGGAAGTCATGATTTCGATTCTCTGCTAACAATCTCTATTATTAAAATATGCCCAAGGGTCCCAAGTTCAATTTTCCTTCACAGCAAACTGAATTAATGTCCTTCTTCAACATCCTAAGATCTACCTAATTACCGGACTCTTGTTCAAATACAATCTACAACCCAAAAGATCGAACACCTAGCTACCCTAACCTCCTACCCACATAGCTACCATAACTATCCACAAGTACACAAGCTTGCAAGGAAGAGGAAACTCACAACATTTCACGTCTTTACAACCGACCGGTGACAATCCAACCCCCATGAAGACAAGGCGGCCGGGCTAGATGTTGGAACAGCCGTCGAGGAGTCCAGTCGAGATCTAGTGATGGAGATCAGTCGCTGCGTATGGTTGCAAGTGTTGTGCTCTGGATGTACGCAGATCTGGAGCTACTACTTCATGGAGAGACTCGAAGACGAGGTGTTGCTTCCGGTTCCTTGTGATTATTGTGCTGTTGTCTCGCAAAACCAGAGTAGATCCGAAATGGTTGTTGGTTGCTATGGCGTGTAGAGTGGAGCAACTTTGTTGACTCCGATGCCGGCGGCGGTGGACGAAGGTAACCTACCGACAGCTATGTGACGCTAGGGAGAGTGGAAAGTAAGAGCTGGCTAGGATTGAATGACATTAACGGCTGATGACTAAGGAATGTAAGAGGGTCGGATCGTGTGCGGCTGTTATGGGATTTAGACATTACATTCTTTGTTGTGGAAGGTCGGTTATCACGAGAGGAAGAAGACCGGCCTTGGTTGTTACAGCGGGCCTCTCTTGTTGCGCTGGCGGGAGGCAGGAGCGGACTAGGGCTGAGGCGAGGCTGAACGGCATGGCCGTAGCGAGAAGTCCACGTCAGGAGTGAGCATGGAGCTTCTCTTGTTGGGCCGGACAACATGGGCTGCTAGGAGGGGATGGCATGTAAAGTAAGGCTCATATAACATGAAGCAGTTGCATGGTTGTTCGCATAGAAGGAGAAAGGCTATTAATTTGTCTTCATGTATAATCTAGGTACATGCATGCAAGGTAGGAAGCCCATCTAATGTGACAAAATATGTAAGATAATACGTAAGTGGTGAGGTGTGAGAAGTAAGGATGTTTGGATAAAAAGAGGTGAATAGCGCACACTAACATTGACACTACTCTCACATTATATAAAAGATATAATGTAGGTATGTTACGTGTGTAAATATACCCATATAATATGATAAACATGGATTAGAGGGTATGTAACTATACCTAGATGAAATACGAAGAAAAGATTACTTATAATACCTAGTATCACATAAAATGATAAGGAGATGGATTATATAAAATGTTGGCCAAAGGGTATCAGTCGGGATTTGAAAAAGACGGAAGAAGTCCATACTAGTTAAATATTGATTTGACTCGAATTAAATCGGAGGTAAAACTTTTCGGGTATTACAGGAAAGGTGTTTCTAAGGTGGGATAGATCACGGGGGAGGTCTCATTATCCACTATCCCAAACCAAAGCTCTTATCACCAGGTAAGTCTCAAGGATCTAAGGAGAAGAACAATGTAAAAGGAACATGGAAATACCTCAACCCCATACTTCAAACTCACATTGTCCCCAATGTGAAAAAATGAAAGGTGTAAAAGGATAATTACAATGTACCATGGCGAATCAAGAAATGCAAATCATTCCTCGGGCGGTGGTGGCGGCAAAAATCTGTAGAAGCTCAGATAGGGAACTCTGAATACTCTAATCGTCGTTGGAGAATGTTGTTGAAAGAAGAAGGGGAATGTGTCTCGGCCATATACAGTTTCAGAAAAAAATTTAGTTTTCAAAATTCTCGGCCGAGATTTTTTTGGGGGGGACTAGATTTTAGTCAAAGTTGCTCTCCAACATAATAATCTCGGGTGAGTTAATTTTTTAAATTAAAATCTAGACCGCGATTTTACCCTATTGCCCGAGAGTATTAGCTTCCGCACATGTTCCCTTTGCGAACGGCTTCAACACTTCTTTTCCATCAAAATCCTCGAACTCTCAACAATCTCGGCTGAGTTCGGGCCTGTTTGGCAATCGTATGCGTATTCTTTTTTTTAGATTCTTCGGGATGGAGATTCTTGAGATTCTTCGGGATTGTTGGAGATGGATATTGTTAGAGATTGTTTTTTACGAAAAATTTTTCTGTTTGGTATCAGATTATTGTTAGAGATTCATTTTTATAAGATTACCAAAATACCCTCAAATTTTAGCCCCAAATTTGTCTTTCTGCAACCCTAATTGACGATGGAAATAACATTTGGCACAACACCAGCGATGGCGATGGTGAGGGGATGAAGCAGGGCGGCGGCCTGCATGCATGGATCCGGCCGGGAGAAGCAGGGCAAGGCGGCGGCTTTGGTTCTACAGCGGAGGGGCTCATCCGGTGGGGCTGCGCTGGATCTTCGGCAAGCTAGGGGACAACCCAAGGCTGCTCCCACTTGGTGGCTGCAGAGATGAGACGAAAAGGGGTGAGGCGAAAGAGGGGCTGGCAGGGCAATCGGCGGTCGTCCATTGCGGCATGGCACGGCGGATGGAGAAGATCCGAAGAGAAGGAGGAGAGATATGATAGAGGAAGAAGAGCTAGAGATGAGACCGGAAGAAGAACGAGACTGGAAGAACGAACGATGAAAGGAGAGGTGAATGAGGGTATGAGGGGAAATAATAACAATCTAACTCAAAGAATCTCGAAGAAGCTTGGGGGTCCAAGCTTCTTTTTTCGGGATTCTTTTAGCAAAAGAATCTCGTAAAAGAATACAATACAAAAGCTCAAACCAATACCGAACGCTCACAATTTTTCTATCCCTAAGAATACACTGGAAAAGAATCTAAATGAATCTCCATCCAGCTGATACCAAATAGGCCCTTCATAATTCATTCTCTTGAGAAAACCAAAGTTTTGTCATTCAAAGATACAAAAACATAAAACACACCAAAGAAAAGAAAAATCTAACTAATCAATCTCAAAAAAGACAAAGATATACCTTGGGTTGCTTCCCAAGAGCGCTTGGTTTAAGGCCTCTAGTTGGACCAATGTCCATTGGGATTCTTCAATGTACCTTGAACACCTTGTACTGCTCATCGAATCCACATAATCGCTCATCCCCGTTCTTCTTCAATTTACCTCGAATACCTTGGATCGCTCATCGAACAACTTGGATCTTCCATGTACAAGCTTGTACGGTTTGATTTTCACCGGAATCCTTCTAGCTTTCCTACGCTTCCATGGGAAATCATCAAGCTTCGCATCCCATCCTTTCCGGGACCTAGAAATCAACTTTTCATGAATCCTTTTTGTTTCTCCATTTAAGATCTTCTCTTGACCACTAGCTCAAGGATGGTATATGGTCTTTACCACACGGTTGACCCCATACTGGAACAAAGAACACTTGTTGGTCTAGTGGTAAAGTGCTTGCCAACATCAATGATGATAGCTTGAGGTATTCCAATAGGAGAGTGAACATGTTGAAGGTTCTCAAATTTATCCTAGTATTTTTGGCCTTTAGTGAAATTGGAAGAGGTTTCATCTTGACTTTAGGAGTTTCCTTCGGTAGAGACCTCTAGCTCTTATGTGCTTCCCTAAAATGATTAGGAATTTCAAAGGGAATTTTAAAGGGAGTAAGTGAACGAATCAGGCGAGTCCTTTCAAGTTTTGGGCTGAGAATCATGTAAAGATGACAATCTGCACATGGAATCTCTCCCATCTTCTCCGGTTGTGCCTCAAACTTGGCCAATGGTTCAGTATTTTGGCCCATGTATTCTACGTCTTCCTCTTCTTCTCAGACTTCTAGAGGAATTTCGGGATTTCCGAAATTTTCTCCCGGACAGCGTGCCCGTTGTGTTGGATCCATTCTTTGACCAAGTGTTTGTGGCCTTACCATAAATGGATCAAGTCTAATATTCCTTTTCGGTTGGTGATGTGCAATTGTTTTTGCTAAGAGTGGAGGTATCTCTGCTCGAACATTGCCTCCTCTTTCAAGAAGCATATGCCTTATATTAGCTTCCATCTCATCCATTCGTTCTCTATTCTATTCTTCTCTTTCATGTGTTGCTACACTTTTGTCATCTAAGGACCCATCTTTTTACTCTTAGTCGTTCCAAAGCATCTTCTAGTTCGGCTTGAATATCTCTTTCAGCCATCTTTTCCTTAGCTTCCCTTAGTCTTCTTCTATAAGTTTTCTCCGATTTATTATCGTAGGGAACATGTTCTTTTCCGGCGTGAGATCTTCGTATAAACCTCAGAAGAAAGGGAATTCCTATAAGAACAACTACTCAAAGAACAAGTATTAATAGTAAAAGCAAAAAAAACTGAACTAGACAACCAAAATTACTGCTTGGCTTAGACCAAGTCCCCGGCAACAGCGCCAAAAACTTGTTCGCTCTTAAACGTGTATGAAATATGAACGAAAATAAGCTTTAAATTTATACATGAAATAAATCCAAGTAAATAAGCAAACTAGTACTGTACAAATCAATTGCAACAAAAGCCAATATTCTAGGGTCGATCACACAAACTATGGTGAAACAAAATAGTAACAAATCAAGTATAGAATAGATAATTGCAAGTATCAATGACTGAAAAGAACAAAAAGAAATGATATGAATATATGATAATCGGGAAAGTGCATATTCTAGAGATCAAGGTATTCAATTGTGGTTTTCGATTCAAGAGTTCTAAAGGTCTATGAACAAAGTTGGAATTGTTAAGGGAAGGTGTTTATAAGGTTAGAAAGATTACGGGGGAGGTCTCACTATTCACTATCCTAAGCCAAAGCTCCTATCACCAGGTAAGTCTCAAGGATCTAAGGAAAGGAACTATAATCTCAAACCAACCACTCAACCTAAGGAATATAACTAACCTTCACGGGTAAGTCTTAGATTAACTCACAAAGGCAAGACGACGGAACACTCAAACCTAATAAAGGATAAACCTTTATTACCTAGAACTCATTATATTTGGCAACCAATAAAGGGAATCACCGGGTAAGTCTCTTCCCAAGCATGGATGTAAGCTTGAAAGGATCAACAAGACTAGGATTTTGGGCAATCTATAAACTAGGCATAAAGATATAACATGAACGGATCAACAGTATTGGGTGGTTCTTGGTCAAATCTCGGCCGATATTCTCAAGAATAGACCGAGATTCGTCAAATGCGAATATAAAACCAACTCTCAAAGTCCAATTCAAACTTAAAGGTTCATTCTACCATTGTCTAAACCACAACCGTCAACCAATCATCCTAGAACCGTAAGGGTTTTATCCAACAACACACATATTCAAATCAAGATAGTTAAAAGAAATCAAGAAACCAATATAACCAAAAGAAAAGTAAAAAATACATAGCAAGGTGTCTTCAATAATCAAAAGCAAATCCAAATCAGTAACAAAGATCCAATCTTGTGTTCGAAAGCAATGAAATCTAAAAACTAAGTATTCTCTCCAAGAATCTTCACAATCTCTCTCAGTCCTCAATGTTGTTGTAACTAACAATGTAATCTAGTATCCAATGTTGTAGAACTGTGTGTATGATGATGTCTTCGCCGTCCTAAGATTGCTACAAGCCATGATATCTTATCGAAGGATCTGGGGTTTGAAGTAAGGGTTTTGGGCCATTTTCCACTAAATCTCGGTTGAGCCCGTTAACAATCTCGGTGGAGATTCTGTAAGATAGACCGAGATTTGTATTATGTTGCGTGTTATCTTTAGCCTTTTGTGTCTCTCCTAGTGATGATATCCTGACTTACCTTTTATGCTCCAATGTGCTCCAACATGATCTCCTTTTGATGGCATATCCTTGTATGCTCTCTTTTGATCCAAAATGTACCAAAGTTCCTACAATTGCAACAAAATTATGTGTAGACATCTTTTCTAGCAAAATATGTAAATGTATGCTCAATTTCTATATGTCTATGCATGTAAAACAACGGGAAAACTACCTATATGCACGCCTTTAAATAGATCATAATTCATGTCATCAAGGTGCGGCGGGACCTAGAGTGGCAACTCCTCCTCAAACTTCCTAATCGTCTCCGAAACAAGAATGTCCTCCAACCCAACCTCTAGAAAGTCATGTTCTCTCTCCCTCCTCAGTGCTTCAGGGAAAAAACACTCCCGGATGAGACTCCTCATCAGGCCAAACCTGATGACTCTACTACATGCAATCCTCCATCAGTTTTACACCTGATCTCATAATAAGGTTTGCATCAACTTAACTCGTCGATTCTCCGGGAAATGGATCGACTCCAACTTTATTTCCACGCGACCTAGCCATTAGTCCACCTCTAACCCCACCTTCCCTTCGAACGGGGGAGGGGTACTCTCATTTGGTTGACATCTTCAATCAAGAATCCGGTCTCGGTGCCCTCGGCTCATCCCGAGCCCTGTCAACCTCAAAAACTGTGCAACTATCACCTGAGTCACCCTCTTCGAAACCTCAACTGATATAGCAGGTACGGGTAGTGATGGGACAGGTCCCCCTAAACTAATAGCCTCCTCTACTCACTAGACATACTCACGGTGCTCAAACGCCCCTATGGAAAATCGAATTGACTTGGCCGATTGTGTTGTCTATCCTCCGTACCTAGCAGCAGTCCCATCCCCGACCTCGGGAACAACAATGTTAGCAACCTCCTCCGCGATAGCCTCCACCGCTGGCGGATCTGCAACGGAGACTCAGCCCCTATCTCTAGCTATTTGAGGTCTACCTACGTGTCAGTGTCCTCGGACTGCAAGAGGAAGAGGTGTTCGACCTCTACCTCGTCCTATGACAAATGTAGCTCTTGTGCGTGTTATCTGCGATAAGGACATAACTTTGTATAAGACTATGCTAACACTACTACAATAGTACAAAGTCTAGAAAACAACTACAATACAACATAGAATTAGGCTGACGAGATCCGCAAAAGTAGTGGTGGTCCCCGTACATTTTATCCCACACCGACGATGCACAAGTTTAAAACCAAAAATTCGTTTTAAAAACTTAGACCCCATTTGGGTTTTGGTTATTTATCTATTCAACCTTTTCGAAGATTGTGAGTTCCATTGTTGTCAACCTAGAGCTTAGATGCCATGTTGTAATACCTCAAATTCTAGGAACTAGGGATGTTACGAGTGAGGAACTAGCAATGGGTCCTGACCCTAGCATGACAACAAGTTCACCACATCTTGCAACAAAGACATAAATAAATATAAAACTCCAAAAAGATAAAACGTCAAACTGTAACATATAAAATAAAAAAACACTCAGTTGAGTACTACAGTAATAAAGACAATGCATCAACAATATAAAAACCCATATCCCGTTTTATAATGTACAGGACCCCCGACTGACCACTCCGACCGGATCACTCGACAACATCCCTATCATGCAAGCCATCTACAACAATAGATAAAACCGTTAGCTACCAATCTATATATCAAAATAACCATAATAGCACATATACACATAAGCAAGATATACGACATAGAATGCTCACACATCAACCGGATGTTATCTTATTACATGATTCACTTTACTTATTCAACTTCTTTTGTGGAACAAGTATCTCCCGAACCTCGCATTTGTCCCCTTATATCAACAAGAATGGATCCGATGCATCTCACCGTGTACTTGTCTGGACTAGTCACAAAGAACCTCCCGGTCTCCTCTAGAACTGGACAAGTTGTCACTGCCCGTTACTAGTTGGGTCAACATCAATAGAGGTCGGCCTAGCAAGTTGCTATTATAAACACAGAAGCATACACTACTATCATAGTCAAGAAAACAAATAGAAGTCATCTAAGTAGGCCCAAGAGATTGACATGTCACAAAGTAATCCCAACTATGAAACCACACTCAGCTTCCCGTTGGAAGATACTCTCCTCTAGATCAAACAAGGCACAACAATCAACAACTATCCGATATGCTAGAATTCCTCAACTTCTAGTCTCAATAATCTCTACAAGATCAGATAACAACATGCTAGATGATTCATACTTCTAGTCTCAATGATCCACACATGATCATATAACGATATGCTAGGATGCTCCCCAATCCTAGTCTCAAGATCCACACAAGATGAAACAACAATACAACTGTACTCTATACTCCAACGTGATCAAACCATAAACGGAAGACAACTAGAGAAATTAGACATATACCTAGAAACTCCTTAACCCAGAAGCCCGTGCTTAGAGAACCTACTAGAAGGGATCCGCAACCGCGGAGGATTGGAGGCACGAACGCGGGAAGGCAAGATCGGCAGGACCGTAGTGACTCAAGACAGCGACTGTGGTGACAAGGATCTAGACGCCACGAACACGGTGGTCGGAGGCGTGGGTGCGGTGACAAAGGTAGACGCGACCGCGGCATGTTGTAGACACGGTCACGGGAGAACTCTAGAAACGAACGACGAAGGCTCTTCGATGTGCATCAAGTCTCTTGTGCCTCCTTGGGTGGCTTTGCTCTACTACTGTCGTCCATCACAAGACTACAACCACTACTATAACCTGTATTCAACCATCAACACAAGACACGGAGGAAACATAGAAAATCAAAAATAAATCTTCATTCCATGCTAAGAAGAATTGGAAAAGGACGAAGAAGGAAGAGGAAGAAAGGGAGACTTATTGTTTGATCTAGAGAATTTTCAAGGTGTCCTTAGCCGCCAACCCACGCGGACAAGGCTGCAACTAGCACACAACTTGAGGGAAGGAAGAACGCGGAAGAATGAAGAGAATTGAGAAGAGGAGAAGGCAGGTTTTTTACGTGTGAGGAAAAGAAAGGGGACGGTTGGAGGTTATATGGATCCAAAAAGAAGGCATCAACCCTAAGGAAATCCAAAAGATCGTATTTTACAAAAAAGGAAGGAAGATAGAACGGTTACAAAAAGATCGCCTACGATATGTCGAGTCACCACACCGCGGTTAAACCTCACCGTGACCGCGGCAACACTAGGTGGCCGCGACCGTGGACTTTTGAGGTTGCGGGGGCGGTGCCTACTTTCTTCACCACCTTCTATGGCCCCGACAAAATTCATGAAGGGTCAGTTTCCGGAATTGAATTTTCGGTCGTTACATTAAGATTGGATGAAGAGTTTTGAATGGGAAGTGGGTTACGTGAAAATTTTAGAGAATCATTAATATGTGGCAAATTAGGATCGGAAGAAGAGTTTTAATTGGAAATTGAGTTGTGGAGAAACATTAGTATCATTAGAAGAACCTAGGGTGGAGGGAAGAGTAGTGTTAGGTTCATTAATACGATTAGAATTAATATTAGGTTCATCATTGTGAGAGCTAGAATAGGAAGGTTGAATAGAGATTGACGGAGTAGATTGAAAATTTGAGGAAAAAAGAAATATATTTTCATAGAAAATAACATACCTATAAACAAAAATTTGTTTTGTATTTAAATCATATAAGCGTCATCCCTTTTGACAAATGGGTAACCTAAAAATAAATATTTGCGACTCTTTGGGTGAAATATTTCCGTTAATTTAGGAGAGTATGTGGAGTAACATAAACACCCAAAGTATCGTATAACAGAAATAATTAGGTATTTTACCAAATAGTCGAAAATATGGTGTTTCATTGTTTAATATTTTTGATTGTGTTGGATTATAAGATAGCATCTTGTTAAAACACTCTCACCCAAAAAGATGTTGGTAAATTTTGCTTGAAATAAAATAGCATGGGCAATATTTAAAATATGTCAATGTTTACGCTGAACAGGACCATTTTGCTGCGGTGTAGTAACACGCGAACTTTCAAATAAAATGCTATGACTTTGAAGAAAAGGTTTTGAAGCAAGAAATTAAGAATCATTATCACTTCGAACACATTTTATTGATTTAGAAAATTGAGTTTGAACCATGTGACAAAAATGTTGGATATGATTAGCAACTTCATATGTAAAACGTATAAAGTATATCCAGGTCGTGCGAGAACAATTATCAACAATAGTCAAGAAATATGTAGCGGTACGATGAAGACCTCAAATATCACAATGAATAAGATCAAAAATACTAGTTGTAATAGTTTTAGTTATAGGAAAATTGGACCTTGTTTGTTTTGCACGATGAAAAATGTCACACGGGATAGAACGAAATTTGTCTAAAGTAGATTTAGACTCTGAATTAAGATGTGGTGAGCATTAAAATGAAGGATGCACAAGGCATATATGCCCAAGGTGGATATGCCAAAGTTGGACTGAATCAATTGATAAAGCGTGACAATGAAATGTCGGAGGTGAATAGACGGGATTAAGCCAACGAAGCCAATATATATCATCTCGAGTATCACACAATCCAATGAACGTCTTGATAATGTGAACCTGAAAATTGCATATTTTATTAGTGAATGTTACAAGCTTACAACACACAAAACATCATCGCAAAATTACTTAATAGATATTAAATTACAATGTAGGTCATGGACAAACATAACGGTTTTAAGAGTAAAATTAGGAAACAGTATTACTTGTCCAAGTTGATTTGCCGAAACAATATTACTTTTCCAAGTCGTATTATGAATATTAAAAAGAAGAGATTTGAACCTCTCATGTGAATATCCAAGATTGAGAAACAATACTTGCGTGATTATCGGAAGTACAAGAGTTCTGATAGCTTTGAAAGAGTTGGTAAAGAGAGGTCCGTTATTCATTCGAGATTGATGAACCGAGAGTACTTTGGTCTGCTAAATTCAGTGGAGCAGCTACTATTGAAGTAAAGTTAATAAAAGCAACATTTGCACTGTGTAGAGTTGGTTCGGTAGGCGCAAATCCATATGATGTTATTGTAGGAAGTCGTATTATAAATATCAAAAAGAAGAGATTTGAACATGTCATGTGAAGGAGGCACCACTGTCGAGTATCCAAGATTGAGAAACAATATCTGCGTGATTATCGGAAATACTAGAGTGTTGATAGTTTTGAAAGAGTTGGTAAATTGAAGTCCATTGTTCATTCGAGATGGATGGACCGAGAGTACTTCGGTCGGCCAAATTTAGTGGAGCAGCTATTGTTGAAGTAGAGTTAATAAGAGAAACATCTGCACTTGGTAGAGTTGGTTTGGTAGACACCAATGGAAATGATACTAGTGCAACAATAGTATATTTGAGGGTAGAATAAATGTTGTCATCAAGACCCCTCAATGGGCAATAATCAGAGGTAGCTATTAGAGATACGTTTGTTATGTCAAAACGGAATCGGTAGAAAAAAATTAATATTATAGATCGAGTAGAAGAGATAAGCGTGAGGAAGAAATAAAATATGACGATCATTATTCCTGTCAGATAACTCCACGTTGATGATACTTGTTATAGAATGTTGTTTGCATGAATGATGGAAGATAAATAGGATCTTTGGCCTAAGTAAACAAATTTTGTAAAAAAAAGTCTGGTTTTAGGCTCGGATGGAAATAATTCCCGAGAATGCACGAAGTTTAGGTTTGAGAATAGAAATGCGGTCTGAGACCACGTTTTTATTCGTAAAAAATGATGTCGTGGACAACATTTTAATTTACGCAAACTAAAACAAAACAAAATACAAAGGCGCGGTCTAGTGTCAATATTTTTTTTTTAAAAAAAAGATATAAAGGTGTGGTCCTGGACCGCACCTCTAGTGCTTTTTCTGACTTCACGCATATGATTCCCTGTTGAGTGCTAACCTGCAAGAAATAAAGAGAGGCGCGGGATTGGACTGTGCCTCTTGCCCTCTTTATTACACGCCAACCGCACCTCTTCTGTTCACAAATTGACACCATTCTTCCTTCACAACCAGTCTTCTTCTCATTCGGTTCTTCCTTCTACCACCGGAGAGACCCGCCACCGAAGCACGCCGCCATCACCGGAGAACACCTGCTACACCACCAGGTTTACCTTAAACCCTATTGTTAATGTTATCATGAAGTATGTTACTTTTGGGATTTTTTTTATTTGTGTAGGATTAGGATTTTTATGTGTAGAATTAGAGCTTTATTTTAGAAATATTAATGGACATAAGGGTATTGAACTATGGTTGATTAAATTATTAATTATGCTTGATTAATGTTATAGGCATATTAGTTGTTTAATTATGTTTTGATTCTTTATTCTTAAATAATGTAAAACGAAATATTTATGATTTATTTACATAGATAAGATGGATTTTATAAAATATATATGCTTAAAAATATATAAGATAAGATAGATCTAAAATAAATATCTATGTTAAAAATAATTACTGGTAAAATTTTTTTAAAAAAAAGTATTTGGTGAGAATTTTATAGGTGTATCGAATTCAAGAGTTTTTAGAGATAAATGTTACGTAGTTACAAAATTACAGTTAACTAATTATTAAAAGTAAATTTAATTTTTTTTTAACATACTTAAACTAATCCTAATATTGAGAAATCTCAACAAAAATTGTTTGAACATAGATATTTTTAAAATTATATTTAGTTAATTTAAAAAAATAATGTTACATATATATATATATATATATATATATATATATATATATATATATTTATCATGATTGATTAGTAAACTAATCCTAATATCAAGAAAAATTAATTTTGGTTAAACTTTATTTGTAACAAATCTCAACAAAAATTGTTTTTACCATAGATATTTTTTTAAATGAAAATATAAATATTTTTGATCAAAACTTTAAATTTATTTATTTATTTTTGGTATTGACTAATTCAAATAATTGTTTTAAAATATTTTAATTTTGATCACAGAAGATATTGCTTAATTAAGAAATAATTTTATTAACGTAAAATCTAGAAAAGCCATGTGACAATGAGTGATTCTATTTTAATATGTATATAATCAGATTTTATTGAAGTATGTTAGTGTTATGGTTTTATTTGTGTAGGATTTGGTTTTTTATGTGTAGAATTTGGGCTTTATTTTAGAAATATTAATGGATATAAAGGTATTGAACTATGGTTAATTAAATTATTAATTATGCTTGATTAATGTTATAGACATATTAGTTGTTCAATTATGCTTGATAACATTTGTAATTAGATTTTATTAATCATATTATTAATATTGTATATATGAATTTTGTTAGTAGTGTAGGATTATGGTGTAGGGTTATCTTAGAAATATTAGTGGATCTAATTTATGTAATTAGTTGTTAAGTATATATAAGTAATATTTAATAATATAAAATTTGTTATTAGAGTATAGTAATTATGTTATTTTCTTTTATATGTGTGAATTATGTTATTAGTGTAGGGTTATGATTTAAGGGTATTGTAGAAATATTAGTGGATCTCATTTAGGTCATAAGTCTAACTAAATATAAAATAGATGGATGACAACATCAATTTTTGGCCTGCATGGAAAACATGAAAACATACACGAGATTACTCACATATAATGAGCACGCACAATCTCTGATTGGATACGGAACTGTTCCGATGCATTCTACAAACCTGACAATGGAAACTGGTCCCTCACATGCTAGTTCTAGTCATGTGGATGAGGATGATATTCACATTGATCAGAATGGTCTAGACAGTGACAATGAGATTCATGAAGCAGAAGAAGATCGTCATGTTGAGGATGGGCCCGCAGCGCCAGATTATGAAGAAGTTCGAGAAGCAGCACACTGTGTCATAAGAGCTCAATCAATCAACCCAACTTGCAATGATATTGTCGAAGATGAACCAATTCAAACGAATTCATGGGACAACCCATATGCGCCAACTCACATAGCAGATGTTGATGAATTTCAAAAAGGGCAATGTTTTAGTTCAATTGTTGATTTAAAGCGACAGTTGGCAAATTATTCCCTAAGGAGAGGATATTCTTACACGACTGTCAGAGCAGATTCACACTATTATACTGTACATTGTTGTGGAAAAGAACAATCAATTGCACATGGCTGGTTTCCGCACGTCGGGTTGATCAAGCATTAGATTTATGGTCTGTGCACCGCTACAATAGGCCTCGTATCCCGCATGTGTCTCGCATATGAGAGAACTTGAGAACCACAATGCAACTTCTAGATTCATCTCTCATGAGGTTAAAAATATGGTTCGTCTAGATTTGACAATCAAACCGCGAGTTATCATAGAGGTGATGAATGTTAAAAATCAAGTGGTTCCATCCTATAAGAAAGCATGGGATGCTAAAAATAAAGCAATTGTTGATATCTACGGTGATTAGAAGGAGTTGTACGCTGATTTGCCGCAATATATGGCGGCTATACACCAATCAAACCCAGGTTCAATTGTTAAATGGGTTACGACGGAAATAGGTGATCATAACATCCATACGTTTCAACGTGTGTATTGGCTTTTGGTCCTTCTATAGTTGGTTTCAAGCATTGGCGTCTTGTGATCTCAATCGATAAAACACACTTATATGGCAAGTATAAGCACGTCCTACTAGTTGCAAAGGGTGTTAACACAAACGAACAATTATTCCCCTTGCGTTTGCACTTGTTGAAGCGGAGAATACAAAAAGTTGACCATGGTTTATGAGCTGCATAGGCAAATATATCACAGATAGAGATGGCTTGTGTGTGATTTCAGACAAATAGGCATGCATAACTAGGGCAATGACAGATTCCAGATGGAGTCCACCGATGGCATATCATAGATTTGGTATCCATCATCTGAAGTCAAATGTCCAAACTCGATATAAAGACACACAACTGAAATTCCTTGTTGCTGTGACTGCATACACACGTGAACGTCGTCATTTTATTCGTGGGTTCGACCAGATAGGTGAAAAGAATCGTGATTGTCGTGAATTTCTTCAAAAACTTGGACTCGAAAAATGTTTGCTACATCACGATGGAGGTTTACGATATGGATGAATGACGACAAACATGTCTGAGTGTTGTAATGGAGTTATGAAAGGTACTAGATGTCTTTCCGTCACTAGCATTGTGCAAGCAATGTTTACTCGTTTGAACAACTATTTTGTCTCGGGATGTGGTAGAGCACTTCAACGTATTGCAAATGGTCATCTCTTGTCTAAAAACATAGAGGAAAAGATCGAAAATTTGAAGGAGGTAGCAAGGACAACAACAGTGAGTCCATACAACATTCAACGCGGAATATACCAAGTTGATGTCCCTAGAGTAGATCAAGGTGGTCATCACAACTTCACTGTTGGTTTGGAAGAACGCGTATGTAGTTGTCTTACGTTGCAACTTTTGAAGATACCATGCCCTTATGTACTTGCAATCATATGCGGCGACATATAGTCCATACTTCCATCACATTGTTGATAAGTCTGAATGGCCTGTAGTGCCTAGGCCATTGATATTTCCGGATCCGGCGTGTCGGCGAGGTGCAGGAAGACCTCGTACTGGGCAAAACAAAATGGATCAGAGTAACGATCGGAGAGTGAAGTGTTTCGTTGTGGTCAATTGGGTCATAACAAAAGATCGTGCACTTCTCAAGTTGGACCATCAGGACAATAGTTTTTTCTCTCTAGAGTTGTTGTTTTAGTTATGAATTATTGTAAAAAGAACTTCTGAAGTTGTTGTTTTAGTTATGAATTATTGTTATTGTTTTTGTTTTAGTTATGAACTTTTGCAGTTGCTGTTTCAATTATGAATTATTGTTATTGTTATTGTTTTAGTTATGAATTATTGTTATTGTTAATGTTAATGTTATTGCTATTGTTGTTGTTATTATTATTGCAGACGTTATTGTTATTCTTGCTAGATGGATGCTGGACACCACATTACATATTTACTTAGCCGTCAAGATGATCGTCGTAGTTCAGACGTGTGGACTCGTGAGGGTTATGTAAGAAAATACTTAACATTCCATGTGAGAAAATACTTAAAGTCATATAATTTTATAAATTATGTTTCTTGTTTATAAATTGTAGACGTTACAACCGATGACCTCTAGGATGCATATTAGAAACATTGGTGCAAGTCTCCCACGTGACGAGACAGTTGTAGACTACATAAAGTTGGCTGGTGTTTACGGTATATACCGTCTTGGTTCTACCTTCCAGCTGGATGCTGACCTTATCACAATACTGGTTGAGAAATGGAGGTTTGAGACACATACCTTTCATTTGGCTGTTGGTGAGGCATCGATCACACTATAGGACGTTGCCGTCATGTTGGGTCTTCGAGTAGATGGGCCTGCAGTGACTGGTACCGCACACTATGATTGGCCTACTATGCTTGAGTATCTTTTGGGAGAGCGCTCAGGCTCGGAAAATATTAGAGGATCATCACTGAAGTTCAGATGGTTACGAGAGTTCCTTGGGTGTGGTCTTACAAAGGATGCATATGTTGCTACTGTACGGTGTCATGCACGAGCGTACATATTGTTGCTCATGGGTGCAGTCATCTTTGCTTACAATACAGGAGGATCCATCCAGTTGTTGTATCTTGCTTTGTTGAACGACTTACAAAAGCTAGTCAATATAGTTGGGGCAACGCTACATTGGCTTTTCTGTGTAGGCAGTTGTGTAAAGTTGCCCACAAGAACAAACATGAGATCACCGACCATTGATCTTGTTACACGTAAATCATTAAATAAAGCAATTTTCAGTTATCTTCATTCTAATTTGTTGAACCTAATTATGTAGTTATGATCGTGGCAGAGGAGTCCTATCGGGAGACCAGAATGTTTATTCTACCTGACTGACGTTGTGACACCCCGAATCTGCGGGATATCATAATGCAACGGGCGAGACCTCACAATGGGTCCCAACCATTAGCCCGAAAACAATTTCACCGGACCTTTCCAACAAGGAACAAATAAAGGCCAAAACAAAAAACAAGTTTCATGCAATGATATGATTCCCGAATACAACAAGAAAGGAAAGATATTAGTCGTCTATACAAAAATGCCAAGAATACACAATATACAACAATAATACACGGACTCAATTCCCAAAACTCGACATATGATGTACGGAACCCCAGCTGCTCACTCCTCCGGATCACTCGGCCACACCTAACCTCCACGTTAACTACAACAATCGATATAGAACCATTAGCTCACATTCTAGGCATTATTAAGATAGCAAGGGCACAAACACATGCATAAGAACACATAACACATCATGTCCTGTACATACATATCCATTCTCCTACTCTTTTTAAGTTATTCCATTACTAGTTCCATTCGTTTAAAGTGTGACACGAGAGTCTTATAACTCTCGCCTCTATCCCTGTGTAATCAACAGGAGTGTGGCGGAGTTCAACCCGTATACCATGTGTAGTGGCGAAGAAGGCCGCCCGTATACCATGAATGGTCTAGTCGCAAAGAACCTCCCAGTCTCCCTCGGGAGATGGGCAGTGATGTCATCGCCCGATAATAATAGTAACAGTGGCCCAAATAATATATATAGTCAAGTAGTCCTAATCCGGTTTCATGATTATAAACAAAGATAAAGCACACACCACCATCACAGATCCAAATAATGCATAAAAACGAGCTAAGTAAGTCCGTAGACTTACCTCGTCTCAAAGCTAGCTAAAAACCGATCTCACTTCCCGTAGGAATACACATCGCCTGATCATAACAAGGAACAAATCAATACTACTCTCATAAGCTAGAAGTCCTTAGACTTATAGACCCGATGATCTCGCAAGATCATAAACCACAACAAATACTAGGACAAACAATCCTAGTCTCAACAAAGGAAACGATAACAACTCTATGCACATCCTAGCTCACAATCTCACAACCATGTGCTCACCATTTTAACCCTCACACAGCAACCATACCCTCATCTCATCAACGAACTCAGAACCATGAAGCCACCAAGCCATAGCTAATTCTGAAAATCTCACAAACTCGCCTAAGGTCCACAAGCCAATATATGGCATTCCAACTAACCTAGGTCCAATCATAGCATGCTTCTAGCATAAACACTCCCTAGGATCAACCATGCTCTCATACTCGAGGGAGGGTACTCACTAGGCAAGGACAAGGGTGTGGAAGAAGGAAGAACAGTCGTGAAAGGAAGAAGAAGACCGCAAGGGCGTGCTTGCTGAGCTAGTGGCCGCCCCTACGACCCAGAGGTCCACCCCTGCGGCTCCTGGTGGCCACCCCTGCGGCTCCTGCTGGCCGCCCCGCGGCTTTGAAGATCCGCCACCACGGTCGAACAAAAGAGGGCGATTCTGCGATGGATTCTTCGGTGGATCCCTGATGTGCTGATGCCTCCTAGCGTCCTTGATCCACCATAGATGTTCCACACACACCAAATCATCATACATGACATCCCAAACTCGATCCCAATCACATGCAAGCCAAAGGGAAGATAACAAGATGAAGCTATGGCTTCCACCATTGAAGCTTGAGGAAGAAGGAGAAGATGAAGGGGGAAGAAGAAGAATATCTACAGTAACTTGACTAGGATCCTCTGTCTCCATCTCGAATCCAATAGGAGTGTTAGCATGAAATATGACTATATTTCAAGCACTTGTTTTAGTTATTTTTCCCTATTTAGTGTGTTCTTAGATTTGAGTTTGAAGCAATTATGAGCTAGTTCACCCACTTTGTCGATATAGAGATCTACACTAGCTTCGTTTTGTTTTTAGGTGATTAAAGACTTGGATTGGAGCAAAATGTGGAAGGAAACAAGTATTTGATCATGCTTGATAGCAAAGAGATGCATTAGAGAGGCTAAGGAAGGAGCATGGATGAAGGATGTCACGAAACAAAGGCAACAAACAAGGATTTGAGGAACCACTCCCTGAATTACGATCGTGAAGAAGTGATATGAAGAACCACGCTCAAACCCACGGCCGTGGATTTGGAAACATGATCGTGGACGTGAGTTTGGAGCACACTAGAGAGTTACACGGCCAAAACCACGGCCGTGGAAGTCTTATTGGCACCGTATTTAAGTTCTACGCTCTAAATCACTGTCGTGGACAGCTGTTCATGACCGTAATTTTGGTGATTATGTGACACATTATTATTGTCATGTCAGCCACGTCATTGGGCTTTCTCGTAACCCTATCTCGCCCTATGAAAAGGCTTGAGAAAAGAATTTTTGTGATCCTTGCTTATCCCCGCTGGACCGTTGCTTAGAGTTCCGCCTGGAGTTTGGAGACGGCCTTAGGGTTTCATTTCAACCTTAAGGATTGGAGATTCGTGAAGGACGTATTTTAAGAGATTGTGTACTTTCGGAATATTCTAGGGTTTTCATTGAAGGACGGATTGGTATCCCGTTCTTTGTGGTATCTCTAGATCGTTGTGAAGATTTCTATTCCTACTTTTCTGAATTCATAAACACGCTTTGTTGTTTGAATTTCGAGATTGACTTTGAGTTATTATTGAGTTTTCAGGGGTTTTAATCTTTCATTCTTCTTAATTTGATTATTGATATCATAATGAGGATTATTGGCTAAAACCCTTTAGCAATTCTAAGGTGAAGGGTTGATAGTTGTGGCTTAGATGATGGTAGATCGATCGTAAATCGATTGGACCCTGAGAGTGTGAGAAATATCGTCCACACCCTAAATCACGGGTTGTTCTTGGTTTCCACGGCCGTGATTCTCAAGATCTAGCTGTGATTTCTCCTGGTTTACGAACTTTGCTTTTGCTTTAATCTAAAGTTAAAGATTTGCTTTAACCTAGCCTTGGCTTGCCTTTCCTAGGTAGTAGTTAGACTCAACATCCTCTATTTCGGTTTCGAGTGTCACAACCTTAACCGTTTTGGCTTGTCTTTGATTCCTTGGGTTTGGGCATGGGTATTTGAGATTAATTCTTACCTTTAGATCCTTTCTATACTGCAACCTCAACAACCTTTATAGAGAGTGCCTTTGGATTAGTCATATAGGGTTTTGGAACTTTACGTTACATTACCCTACTTTAGTATACCTTTGCAATTCTCGACTCTGTCCTTATATATATAGTATATCTTGAATCGATTGCCACAATTAGATACCTGGATCTTTAGGTTTGCTGTTTTCCCAATTATTTGCAAAGCTTCTACATTTTTGATTGCTCGATTACTTGAAACTGATTTTGACTCACCAATTCCCTGAGTTCGACACTTTGGAATACTTGCTAATCTACGCCGATCCGTACACTGTGGGTTCACTTGCTTTTATTCTAGTTTTATAATTAAAACTTATTTGCACGCACGCTTTTGGGCAAACAAGTTTTTGGCGCCGTTGCTGGGGAGTTGGTCTAGACCAGTTCCGGTTTTTGGTTATCGAGCTTGGGAGCTTTTGCTCTTGTTATTTGATATCTCTTCGTGAGTGATTTTTGCAGATTCTTTAGGTTATTGGAAAGACTAGATCCACCAAAGATCTAGTTCCTTTCGATCCAGAACTTGAGAAAACTTTAAGAAGAAAGTTGAAAGAGAAAAAGATGGTTGAACACAATGAAAGAAACATCGAAGCTGAGTTGGATGAAGCTCAACTTCAACTGAAGTTGAGTGAAAAAGCTCGTTTGGACGAGTTAACGAGTCATCAATTCCAAATTGATCAACTTAAAGCTATGATGCTGGACATGAAGTTGGAGTTGAATGATGCTAAGAAGAAGAAGGTCAAGAAACCAACTAAGTCCATTAGAGTTAAATCATCTGATGATGAGGATGAAGATATGCCACCACTTGAGGATATTGATCCGGTGATTCACCCCGTTCGTAACAACCCAAGACCACCGGTTGTTCCTTACATTCCCGCTGGAGATGTGAGAGTTGCTAATGGAGGGGATGAACCATGAACTCTCGGGCAAAGGATGGATCCAATTCAGCAACCACACCGTCTAGGTATGAATTTCGGAGCTCAGGACATCCAGGAATTCAGTTTTAGCCCGCAAGTTATCACCATGGTTCGCCAAAGTCAATTTGGTGGAACTAGTGCTGAATCTCCACACCAATATTTACAGAATTTTGAGATTCTCATGGAGACATTGAAGCAGAAGAGGGCTACCAACAACAACTACAAGATCAAGCCGTTCTTCTTCTCTTTGAAGGACAAAGCTTTGGCTTGGTATCAAGCTCTTCCAGCCGGAAGGCTTAACACGTGGGAGGATCTATCTTCGGGGTTCCTCACCAAGTTCTTTCCGCCATCCAAGACGGCGGAATTGAGATGTAAAATTAATGCCTTTTCTATGAAAGCTAACGAATGTTTGTTTCAATCATGGGAAAGATTTCAGGACCTCTTATTGGATTGCTCACACCATGGCATTTCAAAGCTAGAGTTATTAGAGATTTACTACAAGGGGTTGGATGTGGACACACAATTCAACCTCCAATCTCTCTCTTACGGTACATTCATGGACATGAGAGAGGATGACGCTTGGGACTTTATTGAGAAGCAAGCCCAAGTGATTGAGAAGTATTCCCACCGGAAGGTAGAGCCGGGAGTCAAGCTAACACAAGCTGCACAAACACAAATATTCTCCCTCAACACCGAAATCAAGGAGTTGAAGGAAATCATTAGAGTTGCCTTCAAAAGCCAAAGGAGCAAGATGTTGGCTACTTAGGAAAAACAACCGGAATAACAATTGGAACAACAATTGGAATAACAACAACAACCGAAATTCCAACAACAATTGGCATTCCAACCAACAACAAAATTTTGGTAATTCCTATCCAAATTCTGGAAATTTACTAACATCTCCCTCTTCATCTACCCCTTTGAAAAGCCAGGGGAAAATTTCATATGGTTCAAACAATTCGGAGAAGGAGAAACCCGATCCCATGTTGGAAACGATCTTGGGAAAGCTTCAAGGACTAGAGAGTTACATAACTAAGGTTGATAAAGCTCAAAAATCTTTAGAAAACCATATGTTCAGCAAGGCCGAAGAAGTTCCTAGAGATCAAGGAAACCTTCCCGGGAAGACGGAGGACAACCCAAGGGGAAGGGTGATGGCTATCACCACTAGGAGTGGCGTGACAACCACCGACCCGCAACCCAATTTTGTGGAAGTTCCAACTGAGAAGGAGAAAGAAAAGGGGAAGGAGAATGAAGATGTCTACGTTCCTCCTCCAGCTTATAAACCTCCCCTACCATTCCCGCAGTCTAGAGCAAGAGCGTGTCTCGACAAGTAATTCGGTAAGTTCATCGAACTCATGAGCAAACTGCATATTAATATACCTTTCATTGATGCAATTGTAGGTATGCCCGCTTATGCGAAGTTCTTGAAGAAGCTTCTCTCTAACAAGAGGAAGCTAGAAGACTTTGGAGAAGTCAAGATGAGTTCGGAATCTTCGGATCTCATAAAAACGATGACTGAAAAGATGCCCCCAAAGCTGAGAGATCCGGGGTCATTTTGCATTCCAGTTAGAGTAGGAGAAGTCACATGTGATGCCCTTTGTGACTTGGGAGCAAGCGTAAGAATTTTTCCGCTTGCTTTGTGTAGGAAGATCAGTTTAGGTGAACCTAAACCGGTGAAGATGACGTTATATATGGCGGATCGATCCATAACTCATCCCGTCGGTATCATTGAAGACGTCCCAGTCAAGCTCGGTAAGTTTTACATTCCAATTGATTTTTTTATTCTTGACATTCCTGCAGATTGTTCGGTTCCGATCATACTCAGACGACCGTTTCTTGCAACATCCGGTTGTATAGTAGGTTGCAAGAATGCTAGACTAGCTTTTGACATAGGAGAAGAGAAGGTTGAGTTTGTTCTCTCAACTTTGGTGAAAGAGCCAGCTCTTAGAGAGGACATGTTCAATATATATGATGAGGAAGCGTCTAGAGAAGAAGTGAGCTCGATTCTATTCAAAGACCCATTGCAAAAGGTCATTACCATGAGCATCATGGAAAATGGAGAGGAAGAGAATTGCAATGAGGAGATTGAAGCCTTTGAGGAGCTAAAACAAGTACAAGAGTAAGAGTTTGAAAAACTCTACGATGGGTCAGAAAACGTGAGGAATCACAGACAATTGTGCTATTCCACGGCCATGGTTTCCTCCAAGATGACCGTAACCAGCTATTCGGAGAGCACTAGTAAGTGACACGGCCGTGGAACCACCAGTGATGCCGTAATTGACTTCCACGCCCTAAACCACGGCCGTGGAAGTAATAGTGGTGCCATAATTTTGGGTATTTCAAAGAACAATTCCGTTCTTTCCACAAATACTCTTGAGTCTTCTTCCATCACTGCCAGACCCATAGAGACTTCTAAGGAACCGTCGGACATATCTCAAGACTCATCAAAGGCATCAATAACTATGGAATTGAAGCCACTTCCCACACATCTTCGGTATGCATTTCTTGGAACTAATTCTACTTTTCCCGTAATTATTAGTTCCGAATTAAGTGAAGATGAAGATGAGAAACTAATGGCTGATCTAAGAAAACATAGGAAAGCCTTAGGTTATACCATAAAGGATCTTGTAGGAATTAAACCATCATATGCATGCACAAGATTCTAATGGAGGAAGATTTTAAGCCTTTTGTGACAACCTCAAAGACGGTTAAACCTGATCATGAAGGAGGTTATTAAGAAGGAAATTCTTAAGTTACTTGACACACGTATCATCTATCCTATCTCCGATAGCAAGTGGGTGAGCCCCGTTTAAGTTGTCCCGAAGAAAGGAGGAATGACAGTTATCACTAACATGAACAATGAGCTCATTCCTACAAGAACCGTGACGGGATGGAGGATGTGCATTGATTACCGCAAGCTGAACAATGAAACTAGGAAGGATCACTTCCCATTACCATTCATTGATCAAATGCTTGAGAGGTTAGCACAACACTCCTATTTTTGCTATCTTGATGGTTATAGTGGTTTCTTCCAGATTCTGATCCATCCGGACGATCAAGAGAAGACCACATGCACGTGCTCGTGGGGTACGTTTGCATATAGAAGGATGTCATTCGGGCTTTGCAATGCCCCAGCCACCTTTCAAAGGTGCATGATGGCCATCTTCTCGGAGTACATTGAGGAGATAATGGAGGTTTTTATGGACGATTTTTCTGTTTATGGATCTTCATTTGATAATTGTCTTTCTAACCTCTCTCTTGTGTTGCAAAGATGTGAAGACACTAAACTAGTTCTCAATTGGGAGAAGTGTCAATTCATGGTAAAGGAAGGCATTGTGCTAGGACACTTAATCTCTAGTAGAGGGATTGAGGTAGACAAGGCTAAGATAGAGACCATAGAGAAACTTCATCCTCCATCTTCGGTGAAGGGGTTAAGAACTTTTCTATGACATGCTGGATTTTATAGACGTTTTATCAAAGACTTTTCTAAGATATCGAAACCGCTTACTAATCTATTGATGAAAGATTCAGTTTTTTATTTCTCACATGATTGTTTAGATGCTTTCTACAAGATTCGGGAGGCTCTCATCTCAGCCCCGATCATCCAACCTCCGGACTAGAATCGCCCGTTCGAGGTTATGTGTGATGCAAGTGACGTAGCTGTTGGGGCTGTGCTAGGACAAAAGAAAGAAGGCCGAACCCATGCTATCTATTATGCTTGCAAGACGCTAGATGAAGTGCAGCTCAACAACGCCACAAGTGAAAAGGAATTCTTAGCTATTGTATATGCCTTTGAAAAGTTTTGTTCTTCTCTTGTAGGTGCGAAGGTAATTTTATACACGGACCACTCAGCGATCTGGTATTTACTCGCCAAGAAGGACACAAAACCAAGACCGATTAGATGGATTCTTCTCTTACAAGAATTCGATCTAGAGATCCGCGACAAGAAAGACTCGAAAAATTCTGTTGCAGATCATTTGAGTCGTCTACCACACATTAAAGACGACGATCTACCTATAGATGACTCCTTTCCGGATGAGCACTTACACATCATAGAGGAGTGCATCAACAAGATATCTAGAAGTAACGAACCTTGGTTTGCTGATTTTGTAAATTACTTGGTTTGTCAGGAAATACCTCGCGGATTATAATACGCACAAAAGAAGAAGTTCTTTAGGGATGTCCGGCAATACTTTTGGAATGAACCTCTACTCTTCAAGAGAGGTCCCAACGGCATCATTAGGAGATGTGTGCCGGAAGACGAAATGCAAAGTGTCATTCATCATTGTCATTCACTACCTTGTGGAGGACACGCTAGTTCCAATAAAATTAGCGCTAAGGTATTGCAATCTGGATTCTTTTGGCCTACTTTATTTAAGGATGTGCAAACCTTTGTTTCTTGTTGTGATGCTTGTCAAAGAACAGGAAATATCTCTAGGAGAAACGATATGCCTCTCAATAACATTCAGTAGGTGGAAATCTTTGACGTTTGGGGAGTAGACTTCATGGGACCTTTCCCATCATCTTGTGGAAACCAATACATACTTCTAGCTGTAGATTATGTTTCGAGATGGGTTGAAGCTATTGCCTCTCCAACTAATGATGCCATGGTTATTGTCAAGTTCTTTAATAGAACTATTTCCCCAAGGTTTGGGATACCACGGACCATCATTAGTGACGGAGGTTCACACTTCATTGCCCGACGATTCGAAGCTCTACTAGCTAAGTATGGGGTGACTCACAAGATCTCCACTCCCTAACATCCACAAAGGAGTGGACAAGTGGAGATTTCGAATAGAGAGATCAAGGGCATCCTTGAGAAGACGGTCTCAAAGACAAGGAAGGATTGGTCTTTGAAGTTGGATGATGCATTATGGGCTTATAGGACTACATACAAGACTCCTAAAGGTACAACACCATACAACCTTGTGTTTGGGAAGTCTTGTCATCTCCCGGTTGAGCTAAAACACAAGGCGTACTGGGCCGTGAAGTGGTTGAACTTCGGCATAAAGGAAGCAGGCGAGAAGCGCCTCCTGGACCTTAATGAGCTTGAAGAACTCCGCTTAAACGCCTACGAAAATGCCAAGATTTACAAAGAAAGGGCGAAGCGTTGGCATGATAAGCATATCATTCTAATCTATCTAAGAAAAAAAAAAGGGAAAAAGATGCATTACCTTGGGTTGCCTCCCAAGAAGTGCTTCGTTTAACGTCGCTAGCTGGACCTATCTCTATAGATGACTCAGTGCACATTGAACATCTTGGATTGCTCTTCAAATCCATCATTAAGCTCTTCCAAAAAGTTCCGGTTCCTAATTTCACCGGCAAGTGGTAAGATCTCCCACGTACAAGTTTGTACGGTTTGATTCTCACCGGAATCCTGCTTGCTTTTCTACACTTTAATGGGACATAATCTAGCCTTGCATCCCATCCTTTCCTAAATTGAGAAATCAGTTTATCGAGAATCCTCTTAGCTTTCCCATCTCCAGCTTGGGGATGATGTATGGTCTTCGTCATGTGAAGGACGAAGAGTATTCCCACGGGAAGTGAGATTGGTTTTTAGCTAGCTTTGAGAAGAGGTAAGTCTACGGACTTACTTAGCTCGCTTTTACGCATTATTTGGATATGTGATGATGGTATGTGCTTTTATCTTTGTTTAAAATCATGAAACCGGATTAGGGAAACTCGGTTATATATATTTGGCCCATTGTATGTTATTATCAGGCGGTGACATCACGTCCCAGTTTCCCGAGGGAGACTGGGGGGGATCTCTACGACCAGGCCATACACGGTATACGGGCAGGCTTCTTTATGACTCCCTCAGGGTATACGGGTTTGGCACCGCCACACTCCTGTTGGTTACACCGGAATAGAGGCGAGAGTTATAAGACTCTCGTGTCACACTTGAACGAATGGATTAGATATGGAACAACCTAAAAAGATAATAAGTAACGGATGTGTATGTATACAAGTATGATGTGTGTTATATGTGTTTCCGTGTGTGTTTGTGCCTTTGCTATCTTTATAATGGCGAGAATGTGAGCTAACGGTTGTATACCGCTTGTTGTAGTTGACGTGCAGGTTAGGTGTTTCCGATTGATCCGGAGAGGTGGACAGCCGGGGTTCCGTACATCTTAGGTCGAGTTTGGGTTTTTGAGTCCATGTATTATCGTTATGTATTATGTTGTGTATTCTTGGTGTTGTTGTATAAACGGCTGATGTCTTTCCTTTCTTGATGTTTTCAGGAATCATGTCATTTCATATAACTTGTTTTCGGTTTTGGCCTTTATTTTTGCCTTGTTGGAAAGGTCCGGTGAAATTGTTGTCAGGCTAAGGGTCGGGACCCATTGTGAGGTCTCGCCCGTAGCATTTCGATATCCCGCGGATTCGGGGCGTTACAAAGTCGTATCAGAGCACTAGGTTGACAATAATGGCACTCGCAATCTTCTAAAGGCCGAATGAGGAATAAACAGAAACCCCACGGGTTCTAAATTTTAGTTTTCAAAATTCATATGCATGAGTTAGTGGGGTAGTATGTACGGGACCACCACTTCCTCCGCGGACCTCGGCGACGTAGTTATTGATTATTACATTATATATATATATATATAGATATATAGATCGATCTTTACTTGTGGACTTTGGATGTTTTGGACTATGGATTCATGTTGGATTGTAAGTTGTTTTGGACTTGTTATGTTATATGAGTTTATACTTGTGGCATGATATGTTAGTTGTATTATGGACATAAGGCTTATATATATATATATATATATATATATATATATATATATATATGTTACACTCAGGATGTGTGTGATACGCAATAGGTTTTAAATTTATACTCGTTATATTTCTCCTAACTCCTAGCGAAGCCGCAGTGTACGGGACGTTTGTAGTAGGGATAGTATTCCGAGGTCGAACACAAAGACTGAGGTGAGATTGATTCAATAAGTTATTTAGTTTAGTGAAGATCTAGTTTAAGAAAAGGGAAAGAAATAAAGAAATGAAAATCTCAATGTTTTTGGTGGGTTTTTAGGTGATCAATCAAGGATCACAAATCATGCAAAATGAACAATTAACTATGCTAACAAATCAACACAAACAAACAAGCTAAACTCGAGATATAGATCAAAGAGAGAAAAATGGATCCTAGGGGTTGGAAGTTCCGGTTGTGGCATAGGACTCAAGTTATCTAATCATTCCTTGAATTAACTATGATATGTTGGGAGTGAGTGTTTCTAGATTGGGATCAATCACCGGGTAGGTCTCATGGTCCACTAGTCCATTCCTAAGGTCCCATCACCGGGTAAGTCTCTAAGAGCCTAAGGGACGGAATTCTACACAAACCGGATTGTCACCTAGGGATATAACCTATCCTCACCGGGTAAGTCTCGAAAGGGTTAGTCCTAAACAACTATCCTAGCACACTTAGTCCAATGGCGGCTTATGAGGCTCACCACTACCTAGAGTTTGTCATCTTTGAAATCCAAGAGTAAGAATCACCGGCTAGGTTTCTTCTAACACTTAGTTGCTAACACTAGGTCACCCTAGGATAGGTTAAACTCAACAAACACTAGGATTTCAACATTCTAACAATCTAGAACTTAGATCCATCGAACCAGGGAAACCACGGGTTGTTCTACCACTTCCACGGCCGTGGAAAGGCAAGAACTAACCGTGGATTATAGCAGTGGCATCGTTCAAATAACAAGTCATCCAAGGGAAACCTAAGGTCATCCTATCATAGTCCTACCCATAACCATCCTTTCCTTACCCTAGAATCGCATCTATTTAGCCTACAACATGCATCATAACAATCGAAATCATCAAGCATAAAATCATGGCTTCCATTCGCAAGATAATGAAGAGAAAGAGATGAACAATTGAAGCAAACAAAACCAAACTGAAATTAAGATTAGAAATACTCACAACCCTTACAAAGAAGACTTAATCGATTCTTACAACCCTAGAAAATGATTACGAAATCCTTCACTACAAAACCTATCAAGTGCTAGCAATGGTGTGTTCTTCTCCTTCCTCTCCAATGGAGCTCTTCTTCTTCCTTCAATGGTAGCTCTCCTTAGAGAATCTTCTTATTGAGAGAGTGTATTTTTGATTCCCAATTTGATTGGATGATGGGGGATAATGGATGGCTGCTCCAAGATGCCTTCTCTCAGCCTTGCAGGACCACTTTTATACTACGACCTTGCTAGAGTTGGCCTTGAGATCGTGGCACAGCTGTCACAACCGTCTGGCAAAAACCACGGTTGGTTCCACGGCCGTGGTCCCTCCAGTGACCGTGGTTTGGTGCTTCAGCCTTGCCTTGGTTCATTAAGCTTCGATTTGGTGCATGGCTTGTGTTGACAAGGTTCCATGAATCCTCCTTAGCCTCTAGCTAGCATCCTAATGAGTCCGAGGGTGTGTCATCTTGATGAACGATCCTCAAGCGTATCGATTAAACTCCTAAATCTCCCAAAATACCTACAAAGCAATGCAAAAGTCCGTGTAGACGTCTATCTCGACAAAATACGTGAATTGAGTGCAAACGTCGTGAACTAGTGCTAAACCATGCATGAATGAGTGAGAAATCTATCTAAATGACTACCTAAACCTAAGTCATAAATCGTGTTATCAAAAATACCCCATACTTAAGGTTTGCTCGTCCCCGAGCAAATTCTCAACTATAGACTAAGAGATGACATGATTTATGCATGTAGAAAAATGGCAAAATCTTTTTGGAGTTGTTCTTCTACTATTGGATCTCCTTCATAGTCATGTTTCATGGCAATGGATAAGCAATCATGTATCAAATAAATGAGGGCACGGAAAGACAATTATACTTAACTCGAAAGCATACATGAAACGTAAAAATGAAGAAGTCAAGATGATCAAGAGTATATCCAATCTAGATTACTAAGTCTTACAAACATGCAAATAGGTCATAAGGTCTTGTGAGATAAAAGGCCAAGAAACGTTGTGATAAGGTGGGGATTTTTCTAGGCTATGTGATGCTAATCCGGGAATGGAACTAACTCCACAATTTTGTCCTCGATCAACTTTCCACAAGTGTATATTTTCTCCATCTTTTCTTTCTTTTCTTTTTCTTTCACTTATTTTTGAGTTAATGGCATTGGTGTACAAAAGCCGAAACCTTGGTGATTAGCCGTCCTCGGGTTTATTCTATTTTTCAAGGTGCATCCACACCGGGCACACATACCAAAGCTCGTTAGGACTATTGGTTTATTTGACTTTGGCAAGGCACAAACACCCGATTATGTGAATGGTGCCGAGTTACTCGTCATTTAAACTAACGTCCCCAAACCTATATTTTTGTCTACACTTTCACAACAAATTCAGCATTTTATTCATGACATTCTTTCATCAACATCTTCACCCCAAACTTGCCTTTCACACACATCAACACACTAACATGCTCCTATTCCCGGATGGGTCAAAAGAGGTCAAATTTATATCAATTGAGGTGCTCAAATATTATGATCAAGATGAGAAGTAGAGAAAGATGAATTGCCTCATTCATTCCTAGATGGTGTGTAAGAACTAGCATGTAATTTCGACTTTCAATACTCAATCTATTCTAGGCAAACATCATGATCACAATCCATTCATGGGATTCAAGATAAGTTCTTCAAGTCCACATATGCATTCATCAATTTAACACAGAAGGCCATCCATAGCCAATCCACAAGACAAGATTCATCATTAGGGTCATATCCAAGCCTAGAAAGCACAAAAAAAATTTTAATTTTCTGATTTTTTTGGATTTTTCGAAATGAGTATATACAATGCAAGACATGTGATAATATTAAACTACCCTAGATGCTAATCATGCAAAAGATCATGCAAACCCCACCCCATACTTAGAAACACATTGTCCCCAATGTGTAAATGAAGTAAAGAAGAGTGAAAGAGGGTTCTCACAATGTAAAAATGGTTTGCTATGGTATTTGGGATTTCTCAAGTGGAATTGATGTTGGATGATCCTATCAACAATGGTAGAGAGCTCTAAGTGTTCATCAAGACATCGGGACCCGCGCTAGGCACCGCTAGCCGTCCAAGTTCCGCATCCGCTCTACCCATAATTGATGAGGGGTTCATCATCATCATTCACATGCCATGCAAGGCTTCCAATGCTACTAAGACTCTAGCACACACACAAAACACACCAATACACACACAAAAACAGAAAAATCAAAAACAAAACGAAAAAGGGAAGAATGTTACCAATGGGTTGCCTCCCATCAAGCGCTTCTTTACGGTCATTAGCTTGACCAAACTCGGGGGCGTCTCATTCTAGGTGAAGTGGGGCAATCATGTCTACCGGAGCTCCCGGGATATACTTCTTCAAACGGTGCCCATTCACCTTGAAATTTCCACAATGCTCCCCTCCTATCTCAATAGCTCCATGGGGAAAGATCTTGTTTACCACATATGGCCCGGTCCATCTTGATTTTAGCTTTCCGGGGAAAAGCCGCAGCCTTGAGTTGAAGAGAAGGACAAGGTCGCCTTCGCTCAACTACTTCGGGATGAGGCGCTTGTCATGCCACCGTTTGGTCCTCTCCTTGTAGATCCGGGCATTCTCATAGGCATCCAACCGGATCTCCTCAAGAGCGTTTATATCAAGCAACCTCTTCTCGCCAGCCTCCTTGGGGTCAAAATTTAGCCACTTAATGGCCCAATAAGCTCTATGCTCCATCTCTACCGGGAGGTGGCAAGACTTGACATAGACTAACTTGTAAGGAGTGGTGCCAATTGATGTCTTGAAAGCGGTTCTATATGCCCACAAGGCATCGTTGAGCTTCATAGCCCAATCCTTTCTCGTCCTAGAGACCGTCTTCTCAAGGATTCCCTTTATCTCCCGGTTGGAGATCTCCACTTGGCCACTAGTTTGGGGATGGTAAGGTGTTGCCACCTTATGAGTTACCCCATACTTAGCCAAAAGTGCCCCAAAGTTCCTATTAGTGAAGTGCTTCCCTCCATCACTTATGATCACATTTGGTGTTCCAAACCTAGGAAAGATCACTAGGTTGAAGAACCGCACCACCACCTTGGCATCGTTTGTAGGAGAGGCGATTGCCTCCACCCATCTTGAAACATAGTCTACCGCCAATAGGATGTAGAGGTTGCCACATGAAGAAGGGAATGGTCCCATGAAGTCCACACCACACACATCAAATATCTCCACTTCTTGTATGTTGTTCAAGGACATCTCATTCCTCCTTGAGATGTTGCCCGTCCTATGGCAAGCATCACAAGCTACCACAAAGCTTTGCACATCCTTGAACAAACTCGGCCAAAAGAAACCCGATTGCAACACCTTTGCACATGTCTTATGTGAGCTAGCATGCCCTCCACATGGTAAGGAATGACAATGGCGGATCACACTCTCCACCTCATCCTCCGGTATGCATCTTCTAAACATTCCATCCGGCCCTCTCTAGAACAAAAGTGGTTCACTCCAATAGTAGTGCCTCACATCTTTGAAGAACTTCTTTCTTTGGGCATATGTCAATCCGGGAGGCACTTCCTCACACACAAGATAGTTCACGATGTCGGCATACCATGGCTCACTTCCTCTAGACACTTGGAACAAGCACTCCTCCACCATTTGCAATTGTTCATCCCGGAACGAGTCATCAATCAGGATGTCATCTCTCTCAAGCTCCAATGGTGGGAGTCTACTAAGGTGATCCGCCACAGAATTTTTAGACCCCTTCTTGTCCCGAATTTCCAAATCAAACTCTTGAAGAAGAAGGATCCACCGATTCAACCTAGTTTGGCATCCTTCTTTGTAAGTAGATAACGGATCGCAGCATGATCCGTAAAAACAATGACCTTTGCTCCAACAAGATATGAGCGGAACTTCTCAAAAGCATACACAACCGCTAGCAACTCTTTCTCGGTGGTAGCATAATTGAGTTGGGCATCATCTAGCGTCTTGCTAGCATAATAAATGGCATGTGTGCGCCCATCTTTTCTTTGCCCCAAAACAGCCCCAACGGCTACATCACTTGCATCACACATGATCTCAAACGGTAAACTCTAATCCGGAGGTTGCATGATAGGTGCGGAGATCAAGGCGTTCTTCAACCTACAAAAAGTCTCAAGGCAATCCTTGGAGAAAACAAACTCAACATCTTTCATTAGTAGGTTAGTAAGAGGCTTAGAAATTTTAGAGAAGTCTTTAATAAACCTCCGGTAGAAACCGGCATGCCCTAAGAAACTCCTTACCCCCTTCACCGAGGTAGGTGGTGGAAACTTCTCTATCGTCTCAATCTTGGCCCTATCAACCTCAATGCCACGGTTGGACACCAAGGGTCCCAACACAATACCTTCACTTACCATGAAGTGGCATTTTTCCCAATTCAAGACAAGGTTCGTCTCCTCTCATCTCTTAAGTACTAATGACAAGTTAGCCAAGCAATTATCAAAGGAAGAACCATAAACAGAAAAATCATCCATAAACACTTCCATGATATTTTCAATGTATTCCAAAAAGATAGCCATCATACACCTTTGGAAGGTGGCGGGTACATTACACAACCCAAATGGCATTCTCCTATATGCAAAAGTACCCCATGGACATGTAAATGTGGTTTTCTCTTGGTCATCGGGGTGGATAGGGATTTGGAAGAATCCACTATAGCCGTCTAAGTAGCAAAAATGAGAATGTTGAGCTAACCTCTCTAGCATTTGGTCAATGAAAGGGAGAGGGAAGTGATCTTTCCTAGAGGCCATGTTAAGCTTCTTATAGTCAATACACATCCTCCACCCCGTAACCGTCCTAGTCGGGATTAGTTCATTGTTCTCATTGGTCACTACGGTCATCCCACCCTTATTAGGAACTACATGAACGGGACTAACCCACTTACTATCCGAAATAGGGTAGATGATTCCCGCATCTAGCAACTTAATGATCTCTTTCTTAACTACCTCTTTCATTATAGGATTCAATCTTCTTTGATGTTCAATAGAGGGTTTATGGTCATCTTCCATCAATATCATATGCATGCACAAAGAAGGTTTAATGCCAACTAAATCATCAATGGTATAGCCAATGGCTTTCCTGTGCAATCTTAGCTCATGCAACAACTTAGCAAGTTCATCATCATTCAAGCATGCATTCACAATCACCGGATATGTAGAATTGTCACCAAGAAAAGCATACTTTAAATGAGAGGGGAGGGGTTTGAGTTCAAGTTTAGGAGGACCTTTGTCGAGTGGAGACGATCCAAATAACGTTGGATGAGATGAATCCAAAGCAAATGAAGACCCTTCAAGGCTCCTTGAAGCTTGATCATCAATGAGGGCTGCTTCTGGAGGAACCACGGTTGGATCCACGGTTCTTGGCACATCCACGGCCGTGGAAGTTGCCAAGCTTGCTCGTTGGAGCTTTCCAGAGAGTTCTACGGCCGTGGAACACACTCCATGCCCGTGGTTCTTACAGGTGCTCAGCATGCCTTCGTGAACCTCAAATTCAGTTCTTGTCTCCTTTTCTAGTGCTTCCAAGGCCTTGATTTCTTCATTGCAAGCCTCCTCAACACCTTCCTCCATCAAACTTAAGGTAAGAACCTTCTCCATAGGGTCCTTGATCAAGATCGAGCTCACAACTTCTCTAGACTCCTCTTGCTTGACTATGTTGAATACATCTTCATCAAGGGTTGGTCCTTTCATCATTATGGACAACTTGAACTTGATATTCTCTTCTCCAATGTTGAAGGAGAGAGACCCATTCTTGCAATCCACTAGGCATCCGGAAGTGGCTAGGAAGGGTCTTCCCAAGATGATGGGAACTAGATAGTCCGCCGGAATATCTAAGACAACAAAATCAAACGGCACATAGAACTTTCCTAGTTGCACCGGAATGTCTTCTAAGATCCCAACCGGGTGAGTGATAGAATGGTCCGCCATGTAGAGGGTCATCTTGACCGGTTTTGGCTCTCCTAGCCCAACCTTGTTGCAAAGTGCAAGTGGTACGATGCTTACACTTGCCCCAAGATCACAAAGGGCTTCATACTTCACTTCTCCCACTCCAATTGGGACACAAAAGGAACCCGGATCTCTTAGCTTAGGAGGCATCTCTTCCTTCATTGTTTGGATCAATTCCGAGGACCTCTTTGTCATTCTTATTTCCCCATACTCCTCCAACTACCTTTTGTTGGAGAGTATCTCCTTCAAGAACTTGCCATATGCCGGCATACCTAAGATAGTATCCATGAACGGAATATTAATATGCAATTTAGACATAAGTTCAAGGAATTTTACCAAAGTGATTGTCCAAGCGAGCTCTTGCTCGTGATTGTGGGAACGGTAGTGGTGGCTTGTATGGAGGCGGTGCCACATATGTTGGCTCAACATCCTTGCTCTTGCCTCCATCTTCTTGCAACATCTCTTCTTCTACCACCACTTGCTTTCCCTTAGTATTTTCCTTGGGCAAAGGATCCTTCATACTCAACCCACTCCTCGTTGTAATGGCCAACACTTGGCCTCTTGGGTTGTCTTCGGTCCTTCCGGGAAGCTTTCCCGGGTCTCTATGGGCTTCACCCGCTTTTTGGAACACTTGTGCTTCCAACACCTTTTGAGCTTTAGTAATGGAAGTCACCGTGCTCTCAAGACTACTCAATCTTCCAAGCAATTGCTCAAACATCATTTCGGTTCTATCCTTTGGAGGTTGAGAAAATCCAGGTGGAGGTTCTTGTGAAGCTTTTGGTGGTGGAGCTGCGCTTGTGGAAGCGAGAGGGTTCAAGGCCCCATCCGGGTTAGAATAGGAAAACCCGGGATGGTTATGATTGGGCCGGTAATTGTTGAATTGCCGGTTGTTGTTGAAGTTCCTTGGGCCTTGATAGTTGTTGTAATTGCCCCTTCCCATGTAGTTCACATCTTCCTCCTTGGAAGACAAGTTTGCTTGCACTTGCACTTGAGGAGTTGCTTGGTTCTTCAAAGTTGTAGCACACAACTCCCTCAAAGGCTTTAGCTCGTTGTTGATGGCGTCAAGCTTGAAATTGCTCATGGTGACTTCACTCACCTCATATGCTCCCGCCTTTCTCCCTTCACTCTTCCTATGGGAGTACTTCTCAATCACTAGAGCTTGTTTCTCTACACACTCCCAAGCTTCATCCACATGCTTTTCCATGAAAGTCCCACCGGAAAGAGATTGAAGCTTGAATTGGCTATCTTCATCAAGTCCTTTGAAGTAGATCTCCAATAGCTCAATTTTCGGTATACCATGGTGTGGACAATCTAGGAGAAGGTCTTTGAACCTCTCCCAAGACTTGAACAAACTCTCTCTATCCTTCATCACGAAGGCATTGATCTTCCCTCTTAACTCGGTAGTCTTGGAAGGTGGGAAGAACTTAGTCAAAAACTCGGTTGTCATCTCCTCGCAAGTACCAACTCGCCCTTGTGGAATAGATTGATACCAAGCTAAGGCTTTGTCCTTAAGAGAGAAGGAGAAAGCCCTAAGCTTATGGTTGTTGCTCTCCAATCTAGGCGATCTAAGAGTCTCCATCAAGATCTCATAGTTCATCAAGTGTTGATGAGGAGACTCTCCTTCCATCCCTCCAAATTGATTATGCCGGATCATTTGTAGAACTTGAGGGCGGAGCTCGTAATCATGGGCTGTGGGATCTCCTAAGTTCACACCCGGACGGTGTACTCTTTGTGCCGGATCCATACGTTGCCCTAACGTTTGTGGCTCTTCCATAGCAATGGGCACAACCCGAATGTTAACCGCCGGCTGCAGTTCTGGTGGAGGTGGAGGAGGTTGTTGACGGTTAAGCTCTCTTTGCACAAGAGCTTGCCTATTCTCCTCAATCTCCCTCCTAGTTGTCTCTTGCCTCTCATGGGCAAGTCTCCTTTCATTCTCCAAAGCTTCATCCCTTATCCTAATTTGCTCTAAAGCCTCATCCAACTCAGCTTGGAGATCTCTTCCGGCCATCTCTTTTCCCTTTTTAATGCTCTTGGATCTAGATCTAAGGGTTTTCTCCGGTTCGGGATCGAATGGAGCTAAATCCTTGCCACGAGATCTTTGCATACACCTAAAGAGTGAGAGATGTCCTGAAAAGCAAAGACACAAACCAATGAGAGATCAAAAGCAACAAGAAAGACCTACACTATAAACAATCACAAAAAGACTCAATCTAGACCTAGTCCCCGGCAACGGCGCCAAAAACTTGTTATGCTCAGGATGTGTGTGATACGCAATAGGTTTTAAATTTATACTCGTTATATTTCTCCTAACTTCTAGCGAAGCCGCAGTGTACGGGACGTTTGTAGTAGGGATAGTATTCTGAGGTCGAACACAAAGACTGAGGTGAGATTGATTCTATTAGTGATTTAGTTTAGAGAAGATCTAGTTTAAGAAAAGGGAAAGAAATAAAGAAATGAAAATCTCAATGTTTTTGGTGGGTTTTAGGTGATCAATCAAGGATCACAAATCATGCAAAATGAACAATCAACTATGCTAACAAATCAACACAAACAAACAAGCTAAACTCGAGATATAGATCAAAGAGAGAAAAATGGATCCTAGGGGTTGGAAGTTCCGGTTGTGGCATAGGACTCAAGTTATCTAATCATTCCTTGAATTAACTATGATATGTTGGGAGTGAGTGTTTCTAGATTGGGATCAATCACCGGGTTGGTCTCATGGTCCACTAGTCCGTTCCTAAGGTCTCATCACCGGGTAAGCCTCTAAGAGCCTAAGGGACGTAATTCTACACAAACCGGATTGTCACCTAGGGATCTAACCTATCCTCACCGGGTAAGTCTCGAAAGGGTTAGTCCTAAACAACTATCCTAGCACACTTAGTCCAATGGCGGCTTATGAGGCTCACCACTACCTAGAGTTTGTCATCTTTGAAATCCAAGAGTAAGAATCACCGGCTAGGTTTCTTCTAACACTTAGTTGCTAACACTAGGTCACCCTAGGATAGGTTAAACTCAACAAACACTAGGATTTCAACATTCTAACAATCTAGAACTTAGATCCATCGAACCAGGGAAACCACGGGTTGTTCTACCACTTCCACGGCCGTGGAAAGGCAAGAACTAACCGTGGATTATAGCAGTGGCATCGTTCAAATAACAAGTCATCCAAGGCAAACCTAAGGTCATCCTATCATAGTCCTACCCATAACCATCCTTTCCTTACCCTAGAATCGCATCTATTTAGCCTACAACATGCATCATAACAATCGAAATCATCAAGCATAAAATCATGGCTTCCATTCGCAAGATAATGAAGAGAAAGAGATGAACAATTGAAGCAAACAAAACCAAACTGAAATTAAGATTAGAAATACTCACAGCCCTTCCAAAGAAGATTTAATCGATTCTTACAACCCTAGAAAACGATTACGAAATCCTTCACTACAAAACCTATCAAGTGCTAGCAATGGTGTGTTCTTCTCCTTCCTCTTCAATGGAGTTCTTCTCCTTCCTTCAATGGTAGCTCTCCTGCTTAGAGAATCTTCTTGTTGAGAGAGTGTATTTTTTATTACCAATTTGATTGGATGATGGGGGATAATGGATGGCTGCTCCAAGATGCCTTCTCTCAGCCTTGCAGGACCACTTTTATACTACAACCTTGCTAGAGTTGGCCTTGAGATCGTGGCATAGCTATCACAACCGTCTGGCAAAAACCACAGTTGGTTCCACGGCCGTGGTCCCTCCAGTGACCGTGGTTTGGTGCTTCAGCGTTGCCTTGGTTCATTAAGCTTCGATTTGGTGCATGGCTTGTTTTGACAAGGTTCCATGAATCCTCCTTAACCTCTAGCTTGCATCCTAATTAGTCCGAGGGTGTGTCATCTTGATGAACGATCCTCAAGCGTATCGATTAAACTCCTAAATCTCCCAAAATACCTACAAAGCAATGCAAAAGTCCGTGTAGGCGTCTATCTCGACAAAATACGTGAATTGAGTGCAAACGTCGTGAACTAGTGCTAAACCATGCATGAATGAGTGAGAAATCTATCTAAATGACTACCTAAACCAAGAGTCATAAATCGTGTTATCAATATATATAAGCCTTACGTCCATAATACAACTAACATATCATGCCACAAGTATAAACTCATATAACATAACAAGTCCAAAACAACTTACAATCCAACATGAATCCATAGTCCAAAACATCCTAAGTCCACAAGTCAAGGTCTATCTATCTATATATATATAGATAGATAGACCTTGACTTATGGACTTAGGATGTTTTGGACTATGGATTCATGTTGGATTGTAAGTTGTTTTGGACTTGTTATGTTATATGAGTTTATACTTGTGGCATGATATGTTAGTTGTATTATGGACGTAAGGCTTATATATATATATATATATATATATATATATATATATATATATATATAGATAGATAGATAGATAGATAGATAGATAGATAGATAGATCTTGACTTGTGGACTTAGGATGTTTTGGACTACGGATTCATGTTGGATTGTAAGTTGTTTTGGACTTGTTATGTTATATGAGTTTATACTTGTGGCATGATATGTTAGTTGTATTATGGACATAAGGCTTATATATATATATATATATATAGTAAGTAGATATGGGACAACGCCGTTGAACTTAGAATAGTATACATGTGAGAACGAGTCAACTCATGTATCGAGTGGAGCAATACGTGTTGGAGAATGCCTTGACGTATCATCAGATTACTTTCGAGGATGGCAAAGCAGCCTTGAAAAGGCTATTGTAGTTATCGCTTCAATGACGAACAAGTAGAAGAGACACTTAAATGACTTAAGAGAAGTCGAGATCGAGATCAATACCAGCAAGAAAGTAACATGGAGATGTGGAGCGGTTTTGAAGAAACAATGATTGAACGGGAACGAGGAAAACTAGAGACAACCAACTTATGGAGAAATTCAAGTAACGTGACGATAAACGGAAGAAGTGAATAAAGTGCAAAGGATTGCAAGTGGCGATCCTATTCAAGGCATGTTTTCCTTAGAAACTCCTAAGCACGGGAGTCGGGATGAGACGTATGATCAACAAACGACGAAAGGATTAGGAGGCCGTAAGTTAAGCTTATGGAGGTACCAAAAGATGAAATGTAAAGTTTCTAGAATACCGGTGGGATGACTTCTTCGGGCTTACGAGAATTGTGAGAAGAATGGCGTGGTGAGGATTGACATAGTATAATTCCTTGGTGGGGTGGGCCGTTTTTCCGAAATTGTAATAATGCCAAGAAACGTCAAGAAAGAAGAAAGACGAATTGATGTTGACCCCGAGAGGATGAGAAGAGGAGCTTTCTATTATGAAAGGAGTTGAGTAACAACCTAAGAGACACATGAGAGGACACCATCTAACTATAGAGATGTTTGCAAGGTTCGCCCGAAGGACATCTCGAGAGAGTGGTTAAGCCCATAAAAGGGAAGAGTCTAAGAGTGTAGACTAAATTAACAGAGTTAAAGTAAGAGTACCCCGAGGAGGGTAGCCTTCGGGCTAAAGGTGACATGAAGAGCATAGAAGATAGTTAAGTCGAGGACCTCTAGGAGGCCAACTATAATCTGACCGGTCGTAATCGAGAACGTACGTGTGCGGGATTGCTTAGTGATGAGCCCGGAAGGGAAGAGTAGACAAGATTGTAAAATATAGTGGATTGGTTTTAAGAGTTGATGTATGCCGGCGGTTCAATGCCAATGGTAAGAAGGCGCTTGTGTCTTGGACGTATAACGTGAAGTGGTTAAAGCAAGTAATTATGATTAGACCTCCCAAAGAGGGATTGTAACGACCTTACATGAACTTTTGCGGTCATGAGTTTGAGATGTGAAGTTTTCCTTTGAGCATGATTAAGAAGGTGCATGATATTCTCTTATTATGAACAAGTTGATGGGTTGTCGCGAACAAGAGATGAGTCAACATTTTTTTGACTCACCCAAAGGAGCCATGTGGCTATACTGTAGAATTGAGGGTCGATTGCAAGTGTCAAGCTCAAGATGGTAGTACTCGAGAATTTAGGAGCTGGGGTTGCGGTGGTTTGAATAGGGAAATTCTTCGGGTTTTCCCCACCTAGAATTTTGGTATGGGTTTTGAGAAAGGTACGAGCCTGAAAGGTTGTACTTCGACTGTCAAGAGAGGTGTATGGTTAATGACAGGTTGAGGTATCTTCTCTGTAGTGAGAGGCTCGTTATGACTTGTTTCATATGATGACAAAGTTTTACAAGATCGACTTGAAGTCGAGATGCCATCAGATTTTGGTGGAGTAAAGAAAGGACCATCGAAAGACGACGTTTGGGGCCGGTTTGGTCACTACAGGTTGTGTTTGAGGCATTTTGGACTCACGAGTACGATTGGTGAAGTTTGAGTTGTTAACAATGTGCATTTATCGAGTTTCTGAAGCGGATTGCCGTAGCGACATTCGTTTTGTGGTTTCGAGTGGTCCTACGAGCTCTCATTTGTTGAGAACGGCTTGTTATGCTCTTGTAATTTAGAGGAACAAGCATGACACGAGAAGACGGTGATACGAGTTATGTAGGGTAAGAGGATAAGTAGAGTTGTCTAAGCAAGATAGGACGTCCGAGGTAACCTCCTAAGGGATGCAACGATTTTGAAAAGTATCAAGTTGACCCAATGAGGGTGAGGTGATAGTTTGAGGCATATCTCCAAGGTACGTAGAGGAGCTATCCAACCTATGAGTTGGAGGACCATAACCCCCGAGTTACGGGATGGTTTCGACACTCCCTCTTTTCTAAGGTAATCGATTAGATTGTGGGCGTATAAGGAGAATGACCGAGGAAGGGTCAAGATTTAGGCGCTTTAATGCGCGCACTTAGTATGATGGCGATAATGGTGTAATAAGCGACATGTTAGTTGTGTACAGACGACAAGAGTATGATCTGTGTATATATTGCTCAACAAGAGTTGAATACCCACCAAGGGTGATGGTTAAAGATGGTTTAGGACGGCAGCCTTATGAGTTTGATATTATCTGGGGTAGGTGAATGCGATGAACAAAACCCTTAATAAGTGGATCGTTTTGAGAGGAAACAACAACTTAAGTGACGGTTCAACCTCAATTTGTTAACGAAGATGATAATTGATGAGATCGAACAGAATCATGAGAGTTGAAAGGCTTCGAGAAAGATCCGGGATAGAAGATCTCCAGGAGCGTTTATGTGTACTTATAACGGAGAACTTAGATAGAGCCTCCAAGATGCTCGCACTACCCTTACTAGTTTACCATGGCGCTGGTAAGAGATATCTAGTTTGGAGATGTTCAGATTAGAGAGACAACCTTAAGGCCGAGGTGGCTAAGTACATAACCATTATGTGACTCGTCGTAGGTCAAGTGGAGAACCCAAAGACGAGAGAGAAGACTTCATCCACCGCAATTTATGTATTGGGGGTGGGAGGATACCTCCATAGAGGTTATTACCAGTTTGAGACCACGTAACGGGGGTGACGTAATTGGGTCAGTATGTAACGACCGACGGAGATAACACAGTTTACACTGTCTTGGGAAACAAGACAGATGAGTTGGCTATTTGTGGAATGCACTAAGTAATAGTGAGGTTACTTGGGGTATCGAGTACCATCGTTTTGGTTTGAGTTGGACATTGCTTCTCGAGATTTGTAGGGCAGCGGGATAGTACCGCTTGAGGGCCCAATTATCTTTCGAGACGGCTTTTGTCCTCGGAGGTATGGTCAGTTATAGAGGTCTCTTTAAGCCTTAAAAAGTGTTAAGAATCTTCATGCTAAAATGAGAACAAGTGGCATCCGGACGCTTCCGGTGAATGAGCACACATTTCATGATACTCGAATTGTGTTGGTGATTACCGTTGTGAGGCATTTTATGAACGGAATTCTAGTACACCGGGGAGTTGGAATTTTGATGGTAGATGTGACGATAGTTGTATTAGGTCGTCTGATGGCGTGTTAGAGAGAGGCACAGACCTCTAGAGTCTGATATGTAATAGATCTAACCTAGAATACCATGGACGCAAAGCGTCATACATGGTAGACACGAAGAAGGAAAAGTTAAATTTCCGATTTATCGGACCCTTGAGATACTGATAGGAGTGGGAACTGGTTTGCGAATTTGTGTTACCACCAAGAGTGGAGAGTATCTTCTGAGGTTTCTTTTATAATAATCATCGAAGTATATACGTTACTCGAGTTATATTGTTGGTCATGATGATCTAGTGGTAGACAAGTAGGCGATGAGGCTATTGGAAGGAAACGGGAAAGTATCTTTGATTGAGAGGTTACGTTGAGCTAGTTGCCTTATTTTGTCCGTTGGGTTAGTTGTTAGGACATGCGTGAGGTTATGTGTTTTATGCCCCGAGAGGGAATGAGTTGTACGATCGGCTATATCTTGACCTGGTTATGCGTTATATGATTCATGTGTTGTGTGTTCGGTTAGGTTGTGACTTGGTATGCGTTTGTGGTTCGTGTGAGTATGTATGTCGGCCTTGAGAGGTTTTGACATTGTTATATGAGTGTGTGATGGTTATCGAGGAGAGAGTTGGCACGTGTTTGGCTTTGAGTGGTTACCGAGTTCTTGTGCCGAGAGTTTTACGTTTTGCAAGTTTCGGGACGAAACTTGTTTTAGGGGGGTTAGTTGTAACATCAGGAATTTTTATTCCGGGTGTTGAGCGGTTTATCGACCTTCCCGTAGGCGCGACTCAGTTTTCCCGCAGGCACGAGGCGCTGAGCGTCGGGTTTTATTCCAAAAATCTCGTTCCTACCTCTCGTTTTCCACCCTCGCTTTTGGAGCCCCCGGTTCGTAGTATATTTGGGAGAATGGATCAGCTGACCGTTGAGCTTCCCATTTTGGTGGCAGCCTTCCTTCCTTCCCTCTCTCTATTCTCATTTTTTTTTCACGTGAGTTGCTCTCCTTCCTCTCTTTTGGCTCCACCTTCTCCTTTGGATTTTCCATGGCCTTCTACCTTAGGTTGTATGAGCTGCTCCTCTTGGATACGATATGGAGACAAAAGATCCGAGCTATACTGCTGTAGGTAATCTTCTTCTTCCTCCTTCATCTTTTTCCTTCTTCTTCCTTGAGCTTCAATGGTGGAAGCCATTGATTTCATTCAATATCTTCCTTCTTTGGCTTCCATGTGCTTGGGTCGAGCTTGGATAGAGTGGTATGATGATGTTTATGTGTGTGGATGTTATGGAGCCAACCAAGGAAGCTAGGAGGCCAAGGCACAACAATAAATCGCCGAAGAAGCCATCGGTGAGCACCCTCTGTTGTTCGACCGCGGGGGCTGATCTTCAGAGCCCCAGGGGTGGCACATACCCTAAGCCACAGGGGCTGCCAGCAGGAGCCACAGGGGCGGTCACTACCATCTCTGGATTGAGACAAATACTCAAGCTATAAATTTTGCAAATTGAAATTCTTGACAGAAACATGGATGTGTCCAGGTTGTTCACCCCACAGTGAAGTTGAGTTCTAAGAGTATTTTCACCTGGTAGGCCACTTGTTGTAAAGTATTGTAAGTTAGAAGTGCATTGCTGGACCATTGACAACAAATAATTGGCTTTCACATGTACAATGTATATTTCAATTTTTAAAAGATAAAATTTTATCTTTAAATTGCTTTTTTTATAAAAAAAAATACAACCAAAAAGTTTGACTTAACTAGGTTTTTGAAATTTATTATAATTATTTCATCCATACAACATATATCACATGCATCTAACACTTCATCTAATATTTTACATAAATTCATATTAAATAGAAATCCTAGATAATTAGCTTAAAAATTTTAGCTAACTATTTTAACTTATGACCGTAATTTTATTTTTAATCTACTCCTAGAAAATCTATTACATTTATTATTTGAAAATTTGTAGATTGTGCTTTTATACTTTAAACTTTTTCGGTTAAGAATAAACTAGTACATTTCTAACCCAATGATAACCTATTTTTTAAAACTAAAAAATCCAGCCCTCTATTCATCTCTAGCAATAAGGCCCACTCCACACTCTCTTTCTATAGATGATGCATCGATTAGCATGAAACCAGCGACCCCATCTCTCTTGCATATATAGTTCCTCGCATCCCAAAGAGTTAATTTTGTAAAGTGTTGTTGAATATATATTATTGTGGATAACTATTTATATAATAATGTTTTTGGACTTTAGAGTTAATTTTGATGAAGACTAGCTGAAAAGCTTTGATATGTAGCTTTGAAGTCTCTCATATTTTGTCGGTAAATATGGATATATTATATGGTTAAAACCAGCTTTGACATGTAGCTTCGAAGTATCCCACATAATATTTTCAATTTTGAAATAGCCCAACTTTTTTAATACTTTTACATGTCAAGTTTATATATGTTTGTCAATATGTAGGTGTAATCAGTATTACCCACAATGCCTTTAGACAAGTCGTGGATTGATTGTGGAACTAGATGTTCGATATCATATTTTGCCAAGATAGATGAATTTTTAGACTTCGCGTATGCAAACTAGGATGTTAGTTCTACCATATATTGTCCGTGTAGAAAAGGCAGAAACGGGATTCTTCGAGAAATAATTAAGTAAGGAACCTGAGGACCAACAACACCTTACAGTTGTGAGAGAGAAAGTGTTTCATAGAGTGATGGGAGAGGACGCCCATGAGTATTCTCGAACTTTCGGTAGAGGTGTCCCTCGTACTTCAGTGTACCAATCTGGACCACTATCACCTACTAACACACTGGATTTTATACAAAATCTTACCAGAGAGATTACTGAAAAGGTGACTAGAGAGGTAATAAAAGCAAATGAGGACATGGTACGACAATATGAAATAAAATATCAACAACTACTTGATCGTCTTGCGCTTTTGGAAAGTAATGATGGAAGAAGTTCAAATTCACTTATTCAAGTATGTTCGATTTATTTTTTGAGTTGTAGTATTTTCATGCAGAAAAGAAGTTGCTTAAATGTTTTGATTTCTATGTTCTTGTTGAGGCTACTAATTTTATTGTCTTAGTGTACGAAAAAGTTACTAGGCTACTAACTTTAGGTTTGATTTCGCTTGGTTTTCGTAGTGTTGTTTATTGGGTTTTGTGGTTTGTCTAATGCTTAGTAGTGTCTCTCGTGCACAGAAACTCCCGTACACTTGTGGATAGGTGGTACTTGGTACTTGGTTTAGTGATAATGATATTAACGTGTAGTGTTGTTAATATTGTTGTTGACAAATGCCTGAATATCATATTTTGATTTTAATGTAGAGAATTTTGGTTTTGTAGGGTGGAATAAGTATTCATCAAAATGAGTCTATTGGAGAAGGTCAAAGAGAGTCCGCCGCTGAAGAAGTCGCTCAAGAAGAAAATCCAAGTTAAAATGTTTAAATATGTTTCATTTTGTGTTATTCACAATGACTTTTTTTTGGTGGATTGTACACAATGACTTAAACTAATGTAATATGCTATATTGTACTTTTAATGTCGAATATGCTATATTGAACTTTTATTATTAGATTACTCTTTAATTTATGTGAATTATTGCATATTAAAATAGGAAAGTGAACTTTAGGTTTGTGACGACTCCAAATCCTCACAATTAAGCGATTCATTAGCGTCACCAACGTACCATCACATTTTTTAAATAAAGTAGCCGTTATACTATTTGTGACGGGACATAGCCGTCCCAATTTTATTTCGGTTGGCATTTATTTATTTTTTGCAACAACGCTTGCCGTCGCAAACATTTGAAAAATTACACGTCATCACTATTTGGCGACGGCGTAAAAAGTAGAGAAACTTAAATTCGGCACCGACGGACCATTTTTTTGCGACAGTTGGTCCCAACGCCACGCCTTCGCAAACTTAATTTGCGATGGTAGATTACCGTCGCAAAAAAGTTTTTGCGTCGGACATCTTCGCGTCGGCGTGTTTGCCGACGCAATGCCGTCGCGAATTGGTGGTCGCCGTCCCAAAACAGTTTTCTCGTCGCAAAAAGCCGTCGCAAAAGTTTTTTTTTGTAGTGCTTCCCTACCTTGAGTGTAGGTTCATTGATGACCTTAGAGAGTGTTGATGACTAGATGCATGCTAGGATTGGACATAGGATAGTTGGAATGCCATGTAGTGGCTTGTGAGGTTTTCGGAATGATATATGGCTTGATGGCTGCATGTTTCGAAGTTGGTTCAAGAGATGAGGGTAGGGCTGCATTGTGAGGCTTTCTGAGGGATTAGATGGTTAGTACATGGATGTGAGTTTGTGAGCAAGGATGTGCATATAGTTCTTACCGTTGCCTTTGTTGAGACTAGGATAGTTTGTCCTAGTATGGGTTATGGTTTATGATCTTGCGAGATCATCGGGTCTAGAAGTCTAAGGACTTCTAGCTTATGAGAGTGGTATTGATTTGTTCCTTGTTATGATCAGGCGATGAGTACTCCCACGCGAAGTGAGATCGGTTTTTAGCTAGCTTTGAGATGAGGTAAGTCTACGGACTTACTTAGCTCGCTTTTACGCATTATTTGGATATGTGATGGTGCCGTGTGCTTTATCTTTGTTTATAATCATGAAACCGGATTAGGGCAACTCTGTTATATATATTTGTCCCATTGTATGTTACTATCGGGCGGTGACATCACTGCCCAATTTCACAAGGGAGACTGGGGGGATCTTTGTGATCATGCCATACACGGTATACGGGGGGGCTTCTTCATCACTCCCTCAAGGTATACGGGTTGGGCGCCGCCACACTCCTGTTGGTTACACGGGGACAGAGGCGAGAGTTATAAGACTCTCGTGTCACATTTGAACGAATGGATTAGTTATGTGATAACACGATTTATGATCTAGGTTTAAGTAGTCATTTAGATAGATTTCTCACTCATTCATGCATGGTTTAGCATTAGTTCACGTTGTTTTGCACTCAATTCATGTATTTTGTCGAGATAGACGTCTACACGGACTTGTGCGTGTTTTATAGGTATTTTCGGAGATTTAGGAGCTTAATTGATGAATTCGAGAATCAATCCTCAAGATGACGCACCTCCGGGCTCATTAGGATGCAAACTAGAGGCTAAGGAAGACTCATGGAACCTTGCCAACACAAGCCATGCACCAAATTACAGCTTAATGATCCAAGGCGAAGTTTCTGGAGCAAACCACGGTTCACTGGCACAAACCACGGCCGTGATTCTACCCATGGATTTTGCCATATTCTTGTGACAGCTGTGCCACGACTCTCATGGCCAGCTCATGCAAAATTTGTTATAAAAGTGGTCCTTCATTGGCTGAGAAGAGCATCTTGGAGCAGCTCTCCATTATCAAAATCTTCCAATCAAAAATACTCTCTCAACAAGAAGTCTTTCTAGGAAGGAAAGTGCCAAAAAGGAAGAAGAAGAGCTCCATTGAAGAGGAGAAGAAGAACATACACCATTACCACACCTTCATAGTTTTTTTTTTGAAGTGAAGAATTCCGGATTCTATTTCTAGAGTTGTATGAACCATTTGAACCTTCTTTAAGAAGGATTGTGAGTTACTCTAATTCCATTTTCAGCTTGGTTTTGTTTTAGTTCACTTGTTCATCTCTTTTCCTTCATCATCTTGCAAATGGATGTCATGATTTTATGTTTGTTTATTTCGATTTCTATTATGAACATTGTAGGCTAAATAGATGTGGTTCTAGGGTAAGGAAAGGATGGTTATGGCTAGGGCTATGATAGGACGGACTTAGATTTATCTTTGGATGACTTGTGTGCATAATCGTAGCCTCTGTTAGGAATCACGGTTGGTTCTTGTCAAACCACGGCCGTGGTTTAGGTAGAACAAACCGTGATTTTCCCTGGTTCGGTGGATCTAGTCTTAGATTGTTAGAATGTTGAAATCCTAAGTGTTTGTTGAGTTAATTCTATCCTAGGGTGACCTAGTGTTAGCAACTAAGTGTTAGGAGAGACTTACCCGGTAATCCTTACTCTTAGATTCCAAAGATAACAAACCTTAGGTAGTGGTGAGCCTAATAAGCCGCCATTGGATTAAGTGTGCTGGATGGTAGCTTAAGACTAACCCTTCCGAGACTTACCCGGTGAGGATAGGTTGGATCTTTAGATAACAATCCGGTTTGAGTAAAATTCTGTCTCTTAGGTTCTTAGAGACTTACCCGGTGATGAGACCTCGGGAATGGACTAGCGGACCATGAGACCTACCCGGTGATTGATCCCAATTTAGAAACACTTAACCCCAACATAGTTAATCCAAGGAACGAATAGATAGCTTGAGTACTATGCCATAACCGGAACTTCCAAACCCTAGAATCCGTCTTTTCTTTCTTTCATCTATATCTCGTATTTTTGCTTGTTTGTTTGCGTTGATTTGTTAGCTTAGTTGAATTATTATATTTCGCATGATTCGTTATCTTTGATTGATCACCAAAAACCAACCAAAAACAATTGAGATTTTTCATTTCTTTGTTTCTTTCTCTTTTCTTTATCTAGATCTTCACTAGACTTAATCACTAATTGAATCAATCTCACCTTAGTCTTTGTGTTCGACCTCGGAATACTATCCCTACTACAAACGTCCCGTACACTGCGGGTTTCGCTAGGTAGTTTAGGATTTAATTCGAGTTATAAATGTAAAGTTTTTTTTGTGCTACATCCTAGCGTGAACAAGTTTTTGGCGCCGTTGCCGGGGACTAGGTCTAGATTGAGTCATTTTGTGATTGTTTATAGTGTAGATCTTTCTTGTTGCTTTTGATCTCTCTTTGGTTTGTGTCTTTGCTTTTCAGGACATCTCTTACTCTTTAGGTGTATGCGAAGATCTCGTGGCAAGGATTTAGCTCCATTCGATCCCGAACCGGAGAAAACCCTTAGATCTAGATCCATGAGCATTAAAAAGGGAAAAGAGATGGCCGGAAGAGATCTCCAAGCTGAATTGGATGAAGCCTTAGAGCAAATAAGGCTAAGAGATGAGCTCTTGGAGGAAGAAAGGAGACTTGCCAATGAGAGGCAAGAAGCAACTAGGAGGGAGATTGATGAGATTAGGCAAGCCCTTGTACAAGGAGAGCTTAATCGTCGACAACCTCCACCTCCTCCACCACCGGTGGTACAACCGCAGCCGGCGGTTAATGATAGGGTTGTGCCCATTGCTATTGAAGAGCCACAAACCCTAGGGAGACGTATGGATCCGGCACAAAGAGCACACCGACCGGGTGTGAACTTAGGAGATCCCGCAACCCACAACTATGAGCTCCGTCCTCAAGTTCTACAAATGATCCGGCATAATCAATTTGGAGGGATGGAAGGAGAGTCTCCTCATCAACACTTGATGAATTATGAGATCTTGATGGGGACTCTTAGACCGCCAAGATTGGAGAGCAACAACCATAAGCTTAGGGCTTTTTCCTTCTCTCTTAAGGATAAAGCCTTAGCTTGGTATCAATCTATTCCACAAGGGCAAGTTGGTACTTGGGAGGAGATGACAACCGAGTTTTTGACTAAGTTCTTCCCACCTTCCAAGACTACCGAATTAAGAGGGAAGATCAATGCCTTCGTGATGAAGGATAGAGAGAGTTTATTCAAGTCTTGGGAGAGGTTCAAAGATCTTCTCCTTGATTGTCCACACCATGGCATACCGAAAATTGAGCTATTGGAGATCTACTTCAAAGGACTTGATGAAGATAGCCAATTCAAGCTCCAATCTCTTTCCGGTGGAACTTTTATGGAGAAGCATGTAGATGAGGCTTGGGAGTTTGTGGAGAAGCAAGCTCTAGTGATTGAGAAATACTCCCATAGGAAGAGTGAAGGGAGAAAGGCGGGAGCATATGAGGTGAGTGAAGTTACCATGAGCAGTTTCAAGCTTGACGCCATCAACAATGAATTGAAGTCCTTGAGGCAGTTGTGTGCTACAACCTTGAAGAATCAAGCGACTCCTCAAGTGCTCCAACAAGCCAATTTGTCTTCCAAGGAGGAGGATGTGAATTACATGGTAAGGGGAAACTACAACAACAATTATCAAGGCCCAAGGAACCTCAACAACAACCGGCAATTCAACAATTACCGGCCCAACCACAACCATCCCGGGTTTTCCTACTCTAACCCGGATGGAGCCTTGAACCCTCCCGCTTCCACAAGCACAACTCCACCACCAAAAGCTTTACAAGAACCTCCACCCGGATTCACTCAACCTCCAAAGGATAGGACCGAAATGATGTTTGAGCAGTTGCTTGGAAGGTTGAGTGGTCTTGAGAGCACGGTGACTTCAATTTCTAAAGCTCAAAAGGTTTTGGAAGCACAAGTGTTTCAAAAAGCGGGTGAAGCCCATAGAGATCCGGGAAAGCTTCCCAGAAGGACCGAAGACAACCCAAGAGGCCAAGTGTTGGCCATCACTACAAGGAGTGGGTTGAGCATGAAGGATCCTTTGCCCAAGGATTATGCTAAGGGGAAACAAGTGGTGATAGAAGAAGAGACTTTGCAAAGAGATGGAGGCAAGAGCAAGGATGTAGAGCCAACCTATGTGGCACCGCCTCCATACAAACCGCCACTACCGTTCCCTCAATCACGAGCAAGAGCTCGCTTGGACAATCATTTTGGTAAGTTCCTTGAACTAATGTCTAAATTGCATATTAACATTCCGTTCATGGATGCTATCTTAGGAATGCCGGCATATGGCAAGTTCTTGAAAGAGATACTCTCCAACAAAAGGAAGTTGGAGGAGTATGGGGAGATAAGAATGACCAAGAGATCCTCGGAATTGATCCAAACAATGAAGGAGGAAATGCCTCCCAAGCTAAGAGATCCGGGTTCCTTTTGTGTCCCAATTGGAGTGGGAGATGTGAAGTATGAGGCCCTTTGTGATCTTGGAGCGAGTGTAAGCATCATACCGCTTGCACATTGCAACAAGGTGGGGCTAGGAGAGCCGAAACCGGTCAAGATGACCCTCTATATGGCAGACCGTTCTATCACTCATCCGGTTGGGATCTTAGAGGATATTCCGGTGCAACTAGGAGGATTCTATCTGCCAATTGATTTTGTAGTCTTGGACATTCCGGCGGACTATCCGGTTCCCATCATCTTGGGAAGGCCTTTCCTAGCCACCTCCGGATGTCTAGTGGATTGCAAAAATGGGACTCTCTCCTTCAACATTGGAGAAGAGAACATCAAGTTCAAATTGTCCACAATGATGAAAGGGCCGACCCTTGATGAGGATGTCTTCAGCATAGTCGAGCAAGAGGAATCTAGAGAAGTTGTGAGCTCGATCTTGATCAAGGATCCCTTGGAGAAGGTTCTTACCTTAAGTATGATGGAGGAAGGTGTTGAGGAGACTTGCAATGAAGAGATCAAGGCCTTGGAAGCATTAGAAGAGGAGCCAAGAGTTGGATTTGAAAGCCACGAAGAGGTGTTGAACAACTACAAGTTCCACGGTCGAGATTTAACTTCCACGGCCGTCAAACTCTCTGGACAACTCCGGGAAGCAGGCTTGGCAAGAACCACGGCCGTGGAAGTTGAGTAAACCGTGGTTCCAGCCGTGGTTTTCCCTGGACCAGTCCTTGATGATGGTCAAGCTTCTAGGAGCCATGGGGAGTCTTCAATTGCTTTTGATTCATCTAATCCAACATTATTTGGATCGTCTCCAACCGATAAAGGTCCTCCTAAACTTGAACTCAAACCCCTCCCCTCTCATTTAAAGTATGCTTTCCTTGGTGTTGATTCTACATATCCGGTAATTGTGAATGCATGCTTGAGTGATGATGAACTTGCTAAGTTGTTGCATGAACTAAGATTGCATAGGAAAGCCATAGGCTATACTATTGCTGATTTGGTTGGCATAAAACCTTCTTTGTGCATGCATAAGATAATGATGGAAGATAATCATAAACCCTCTATTGAACATCAAAGGAGATTGAATCATATAATGAAAGAGGTAGTCAAAAAGGAAATCATTAAGTTGCTAGATGCGGGAATTATCTACCCTATCTCGGATAGTAAGTGGGTTAGTCCCGTTCATGTAGTTCCTAAGAAGGGTGGGATGACCGTAGTGAATAATGAGAACAATGAACTAATCCCAACTAGGACGGTTACGGGGTGGAGGATGTGCATTGATTATAGGAAATTGAACATGGCCTCTAGGAAAGATCACTTCCCTCTCCCCTTCATTGACCAAATGCTAGAAAGGTTAGCTCAACACTCTCATTTTTGCTATCTAGATGGCTATAGTGGATTCTTCCAAATCCCTATCCACCCCGATGACCAAGAGAAAACAACCTTTACATGTCCATGGGGTACTTTTGCTTATAGGATAATGCCATTTGGGTTGTGTAATGCACCCGCCACCTTCCAAATGTGTATGATGGCTATCTTTTCGGAATATATAGAAAATATCATGGAAGTGTTTATGGATGATTTCTCTGTTTATGGTTCTTCCTTTGATAATTGCTTAGCTAACTTGTCATTAGTATTGCAAAGATGTGAGGAGACAAATCTTGTCTTGAATTGGGAAAAATGCCACTTCATGGTAAGTGAAGGCATTGTGTTAGGACACTTGGTGTCTAACCGTGGCATTGAGGTTGATAGGGCCAAAATTGAAACGATAGAGAAGTTGCCGCCACCTACCTCGGTGAAGGGGGTAAGGAGTTTCTTAGGGCATGCCGGTTTTTACCGGAGGTTTATTCAAGACTTCTCAAAAATTTCTAAGCCTCTCACTAACCTATTAATGAAGGATATTGATTTTGTCTTTTCCAAAGATTGTCTTGAGGCTTTTTGTAGGTTGAAAAACGCCTTGGTCTCCGTACCTATCATGCAACCTCCGGATTGGAGTCTACCATTTGAGATCATGTGTGATGCAAGCGATGTAGCCGTTGGGGCTGTTTTGGGGCAAAGGAAAGATGGGCGTACTCATGCCATTTATTATGCTAGCAAAACGCTAGATGATGCCCAACTCAATTATGCTACCACCGAGAAGGAGTTGCTAGCGGTTGTGTATGCATTTGAGAAGTTCCACTCATATCTTGTTGGAGCAAAGGTCATAGTTTATACAGATCATGCTGCGATCCGTTATCTACTTACCAAGAAGGATGCCAAGCCTAGGTTGATTCGGTGGATCCTTCTTCTACAAGAATTTGATTTGGAAATCCGGGACAAGAAAGGATCCGAGACCTCAGTGGCGGATCACCTTAGTAGACTCCCACCATTAGAGCTTGAAAGAGATGACATCCCAATTGATGACTCATTCCGGGATGAGCAATTACAAATGGTTGAGGAATGCTTGTTCCAAGTATCTAGAGGAAGTGAGCCATGGTTCGCCGACATTGTGAACTACTTAGTGTGTGAGAAAGTGCCTCCCGGTTTGACATATGCACAAAGACAGAAGTTCTTCAACGATGTGAGGCACTACTATTGGAGTGAACCACTTATATTCAAGAGAGGACCGGATGGAATGTTCAGAAGATGCATACCGGAAGATGAAGTGGAGAGTGTGATCCGTCATTGTCACTCCTTACCATGTGGAGGCCATGCTAGCTCACACAAAACATGTGCAAAGGTATTGCAATCCGGTTTCTATTGGCCTAACTTGTTTAGAGATGTGCAAGGTTTTGTAGCGGCATGTGATGCTTGCCAAAGGACGGGCAACATCTCAAGGAGGAATGAAATGCCCTTGCACAACATCCAAGAAGTCCAAATATTTGATGTGTGGGGTGTGGACTTCATGGGGCCATTCCCTTCTTCATGTGGCAATCTCTACATCTTATTGGCGGTAGACTATGTGTCGAGATGGGTGGAGGCAATCGCCTCTCCTACAAATGATTCCAAAGTGGTGGTGCGGTTCTTCAACCGAGTGATCTTCCCTAGGTTTGGTACACCAAGGGTGATCATTAGTGATGGAGGGAAGCACTTCACAAATAGGAACTTTGGAGCGCTTTTGGCTAAGTATGGGGTGACTCATAAGGTGGTGACACCTTACCATCCCCAAACTAGTGGCCAAGTGGAGATCTCCAACCGGGAGATCAAGGCCATTCTTGAGAAGACGGTCTCTAGGACGAGAAAAGATTGGGCTATGAGGCTCAATGATGCCTTATGGGCATATAGAACCGCCTTCAAGACACCGATTGGCACCACTCCTTACAAGTTGGTCTATGGCAAGTCTTGCCACCTTCCGGTGGAGATGGAGCATAGAGCTTATTGGGCCATTAAGTGGCTAAATTTTGATCTCAAGGAAACGGGAGAGAAGAGATTGCTTGAATTGAATGCCCTTGAGGAGATCCGGTTGGATGCTTATGAGAATGCCCGGATCTACAAGGAGAGGACCAAAAGATGGCATGACAAGAGGATCATCCCCAAGGAGTTGAGTGAAGGAGATCTTGTCCTTCTCTTCAACTCAAGGCTAAGGCTCTTTCCCGGAAAGCTCAAATCAAGATGGACCGGGCCATATGTGGTGAAGAAGATCTTTCCCCATGGAGCGATTGAGATAGGAGGGGAACATTGTGAAAACTTTAAGGTAAACGGGCACCGGTTGAAGAAGTATATCCCGGGAGCTCCGGTGGATATGATTGCCCCACTTTACCTTGAATAGACGCTCCCGAGTTTGGTCAAGCTAATGACCTTAAAGAAGCGCTTGGTGGGAGACAACCCATTGGTAACGTTTTTCCCCTTTCTTGTTTTGCTTTTGATTTAGATTTTTCTATCTTTGTGTGTTTTGTCTACTTTGTGTGTGCTAGAGTATTAGTGGCATTGGAAGCCTTGCTTGACATAGGAATGATGATGTTGAACCCCTCATCAATTATGGGTGGAGCGGACGCGGAACTTGGACGGCTAGCGGTGCCTAGCGCGGGTCCCGATGCCTTGATGAACACTTAGAGCTCTCTACCATGGTTGATAGGATCATCCAACATCGATTCACTTGAGAAATCCCAAATACCATAGCGAACCACTTTTACATTGTGAGAACCTTCTTTCACTCTTCTTTACTTCATTTACACATTGGGGACAATGTGTTTCTAAGTATGGGGTGGGGTTTTCATGATCACTTGCATGATTAGCATCTAAGATAGTTTAATTTTGTCACATGTTTCATTTTGTCTTGCATTGTACATACATATTTCAAAAAATTCAGAAAATTTTAATAATTTTTGTGCTTTCTAGGCTTGGATATGACCCTAATGATGAACCTTGTCTTGTGAATTGGCTATGGATGGCCTCATGTGTTAAATTGATGAATGCATACGTGGACATGACGTACTTCTCTTGAATTCCATGGATGATTTGTGATCATGATGTTTGCCTAGAATGGATTGAGTATCGAAAATCGAAATTACATGATAGTTCTTGCATACCATCTAGGAATAAATGAGGCAATTCATTTTCTCTACTTCTCATCTTGATCATGATTGTTTGAGCACCTCAATTGAGATAAATTTGACCCCTTTCATCCCATCCGGGAATAGGAGCATGCTAGTGTGTTGATGTGTGTGAAAAGCAAGTGTGGGGTGAAGTTGTTGATGAAAAGAATGTCATGCATAAAATGCTGAATTTGTTGTGAATGTGTAGCCAAAAATATAGGCTTGGGGACATTGGCTTAAATGACAAGTAACTCGGTACACTTCACATAATCGGGTGTTGGTGCCTTGCCAAAGTCAAATAAACCAATAAGTCCTAACGAGCTTTGGTATGTGTGCCCGGTGTGGATGCACCTCGAAAACTAAGAAAAAGCCCGAGGACGGCTAATCACCAAGGTTTCGGCTTTTGTACACCAATGCCATTGTCTCAAAAATAAGTCAAAGAAAAGAAAAGAAGGAAAAGATAGAGAAAAATATACACTTGAGGGAAGTTGATCGAGGACAAGATTGTGGAGTTAGTTCCATTCCCGGATTAGCATCACATAACCTAGAAAAATCCCCACCTAATCACAACGTTTCTTAGCCTTTTATTTTACAAGACCTTATGACCTATTTGCATGTTTGTGAGACTTAGTAATCTAGATTGGATATGCTCTAGATCTTCTTGGTTTCTTCATTTTTACATCTCATGCATGCTTTTGAGCTAAGTACAATTGTCGATACAGCTACACCGATCCTATCAGACACGTTGATCCGTCTACAGAGAATGTTGATCGAAACATGCCAATTATTGAAGAGATGGATGAAGATAGAGAATGATATTTTCTTTATTTGAAATGTTAACCATCGATTAGATTATTGATAAACTATTTCATACATTATAAATATAATTGATCTATTTTAGTTATATTATTTGTAAGTGTATTTAATTTTTTTTATCCTTAAACATATCATTAAATACATGTTAAAAATGAAATTAGGAAAACAACATTTAAAAAAAATAAATACATTAGAGGCGTGGTCCAGGACCACGCCTCTATGTTAAATTTTTTATTTAAATTTGCTCTATAGGCACGGTCCTAAACCACGCCTTTATATCTTTTTTTTTTAAAAGATATAAAGGCGCACCTCTATTCATCTCTAGCAATAAGTCCCACTCCACACTCTCTTTCTATAGATGATGCATCGATTAGCATGAAACCAGCGACCCCATCTCTCTTGCATATATAGTTCCTCGCATCCCAAAGAGTTAATTTTGTAAAGTGTTGCAGAATATATATTATTGTGGATAACTATTTATATAATAATGTTTTTGGACATTAGAGTTAATTTTGATGAAGACTAGGTGAAAAGCTTTGACATGTAGCTTTGAAGTCTCTCATATTTTGTCGGTAAATATGGATATATTATATGGTTAAAACCAGCTTTGACATGTAGCTTCGAAGTATCCCACATAATATTTTCAATTTTGAAATAGCCCAGCCCAACTTTTTTAATACTTTTACATGTCAAGTTTATATATGTTTGTCAATATGTAGGTGTAATCAGTATTACCCACAATGCCTTTAGACAAGTCGTGGATTGATTGTGGAACTAGATGTTCGATATCATATTTTGCCAAGATAGATGAATTTTTAGACTTCGCGTATGCAAACTAGGATGTTAGTTCTACCATATATTGTCCGTGTAGAAAAGGCAGAAACAGGATTCTTCGAGAAATAATTAAGTAAGGAACCTGAGGACCAACAACACCTTACAGTTGTGAGAGAGAAAGTCTTTCATAGAGTGATGGGAGAGGACGCCCATGAGTATTCTCGAACTTTTGGTAGAGGTGTCCCTGTTACTTCAGTGTACCAATCTGGACCACTAGCACCTACTAACACACTGGATTTTATACAAAATCTTACCAGAGAGATTAGTGAAAAGGTGACTAGAGAGGTAATAAAAGCAAATGAGGACATGGTACGACAATATGAAATAAAATATCAACAACTACTTGATCGTCTTGCGCTTTTGGAAAGTAATGATGGAAGAAGTGCAAATTCACTTATTCAAGTATGTTCGATTTATTTTTTGAGTTGTACTATTTTCATGCAGAAAAGAAGTTGCTTAAATGTTTTGATTTCTAAGTTCTTCATGAGGCTACTAATTTTATTGTTTTAGTGTACGAAAAAGTAACTAGGCCACTAATTTTAGGTTTGAATTCGCTTGGTTTTCGTAGTGTTGTTTATTGGGTTTTGTGGTTTGTCTAATGCTTAGTAGTGTCTCTCGTGCACAGAAACTCCCGTACACTTGTGGATATGTGGTACTTGGTACTTGGTTTAGTGATAATGATACTAACGTGTAGTGTTGTTAATATTGTTGTTGACAAATGCCTGAATATCATATTTTGATTTTAATGTAGAGAATTTTGGTTTTGTAGGGTGGAATAAGTATTCATCAAAATGAGTCTATTGGAGAAGGTCAAAGAGAGTCCACCGCTGAAGAAGTCGCTCAAGAAGAAAATCCAAGTTAAAATGTTTAAATATGTTTCATTTTGTGTTATTCACAATGACTTTTTTTGGTGGATTGTACACAATGACTTAAACTAATGTAATATGCTATATTGTACTTTTAATGTCGAATATGCTATATTGAACTTTTATTATTTGATTACACTTTAATTTATGTGAATTATTGCATATTAAAATAGGAAAGTGAACTTTAGGTTTGTGACGACTCCAAATCCTCACAATTAATCGATTCATTAGCGTCACCAACGTACCATCACATTTTTTAAATAAAGTAGCCGTTATACTATTTGTGACGGGACATAGCCGTCCCAATTTTATTTCGGTTGGCATTTATTTATTTTTTGCAACAGCGCTTGCCGTCGCAAACATTTGAAAAATTACACGTCATCACTTTTTGGCGACGGCGTAAACAGTAGCGAAACTTAAATTCGTCACCGACGGACCTTTTTTTGCGACGGTTGTTCCCAACGCCACGCCGTCGCAAACTTAATTTGCGATGGTAGATTACCGTCGCAAAAAAGTTTTTGCGTCGGATATCTTCGCGTCGGCGTGTTTGCCGACGCAATGCCGTCGCGAATTGTGGTCGCCGTCGCAAAACAGTATTCTCGTCGCAAAAAGCCGTCGCAAAAGTTTTTTTTTTGTAGTGGTTCCCTACCTTGAGTCTAGGTTCATTGATGACCTTAGAGAGTGTTGATGACTAGATGCATGCTAGGATTGGACATAGGATAGTTGGAATACCATGTAGTGGCTTGTGAGGTTTTCGGAATGATATATGGCTTGATGGCTGCATGTTTCGGAGTTGGTTCAAGAGATGAGGGTAGGCCTGCATTGTGAGGCTTTTTGAGGGATTAGATGGTTAGTACATCGATGTGAGTTGGTGAGCAAGGATGTGCATATAGTTCTTACCGTTGCCTTTGTTGAGACTAGGATAGTTTGTCCTAGTATGGGTTATGGTTTATGATCTTGCGAGATCATTGGGTCTAGAAGTCTAAGGACTTCTAGCTTATGAGAGTGGTATTGATTTGTTCCTTGTTATGATCAGGCGATGAGTACTCCCATGGTAAGTGAGATCGGTTTTTAGCTAGCTTTGAGATGAGGTAAGTCTACGGACTTACTTAGCTCGCTTTTACGCATTATTTGGATATGTGATGGTGCCGTGTGCTTTATCTTTGTTTATAATCATGAAACCGGATTAGGGCAACTCTGTTATATATATTTGTCCCATTGTATGTTACTATCGGGCGGTGACATCACTGCCCAGTTTCCCAAGGGAGACTGGGGGGATCTTTGTGATCATGCCATACACGGTATACGGACGGGCTTCTTCATCACTCCCTCAGGGTATACGGGTTGGGCGCCGCGACACTCCTGTTGGTTACACGGGGACAGAGGCGAGAGTTATAAGACTCTCGTGTCACATTTGAACGAATGGATTAGTTATGGAACAACCTAAAAAGATAATAAGTAACGGATGTGTATGTATACAAGTATGATGTGTGTTATTTGTGTTTCCGTGTGTGTTTGTGCCTTTGCTATCTTTATAATGCCTAGAATGTGAGCTACGGTTTTATACCGCTGTTTGTATTTGACGTGCAGGTTAGGTGGTGTCCGAGTGATCCGGAGAAGTGGGCAGCCGGGGTTCCGTACATCTTAGGTCGAGCTTGGGTTTTTGAGTCCATGTATTATCGTTATGTATTATATTGTGTGTTCTTGGCAATGTTGTATAGATGGCTGATGTCTTTCCTTTCTTGTTGTTTTCGGGAATCATGTCATTTCATAAAACTTGTTTTCGGTTTTGGCCTTTATTTGTGCCTTGTTGGAAAGGTCAGGTGAAATTGTTGTCACGCTAAGGGTCGGGACCCATTGTTAGGTCTCGCCCGTAGCATTCCGATATCTCGCGGATTGGGGGTGTTATAATGGTGACATTCCACCCTCTATGCCAAGCTATGGACATTTTGGTTTTATGGGGGGTATCTCACAGTCGTGCCCACAGAGTATTGTATCTCCTTCTTTTCCTCGTCGATACAGCTACACCGATCCTATCAGACACGTTGATCCGTCTACAGAGAATGTTGATCGAAACATGCCAATTATTGAAGAGATGGATGAAGATAGAGAATGATATTTTCTTTATTTGAAATGTTAACCATCGATGAGATAATTGATAAACTATTTCATACATTATAAATATAATTGATCTATTTTAGTTATATTATTTGTAAGTGTATTTAATTTTTTTTATCCTTAAACATATCATTAAATACATGTTAAAAATGAAATTAGGAAAACAACATTTAAAAAAAATAAATACATTAGAGGCATGGTCCAGGACCACGCCTCTATGTTAAATTTTTTATTTAAATTTTCTCTATAGGCACAGTCCTAAACCACGCCTTTATATCTTTTCTTTTTAAAAGATATAAAGGCGCACCTCTGTATATTTTTGTTTTAGTTTGCGTAGATTAAAACGCTGTCCACGACAACGTTTTTTATGAATAAAAACGCGGTCACAGACCGCGTTTCAATTCCCAAACCTAAACTTCATGAATTTTCGGGAATTATTTCCATCCGAGCCTAAAACCAGAATTATTTACAAAATTCGTTTACTTAGGCAAAAGATCCATACAAATAGGCAGTTATGATTAACAAATATTATTATATATGTGGATATTCTTGGATATGTTTGTTATAGGATTTGTACGGGTTAAAAACAACCAAGATCTTCAAACGGATACACGAGTGGAGATCTTCAACAACCAAGATCTTGGTTAAAACAAGCAAGATCTTCAACCAAGAGTCTTGGATATGTTTGTTATTGGATTTGCGCTATATTTTCCTATCTTCAAAACGTCTAAGAGATCTTCAACAACCAAGATTCTGTGGAACAACCAAGATATATGGATATTTGTTGGAACGTTCAATAGTCGAGATCTTGTGAAGTGATAGCATGTATTATAGTCTATATTTTGGGGCTAGTTTAGACGTTTTATCTTCATAAACCTACATCTATGGATGTATATTATGTGATTATATTGTTGTTTTGTCTACCTTTGCGAGAATCGAGGTCTACACCTAGTTTCGTTGTAATTGTAGGTAAAATGGCACGTTTTGCATCAAAATGGAACTAAGGGAGCTAAGGAGTCATTGGAGCTACATTCTAGAGCTTAAGGAAAACCCCAGGAAGCATGAAAATGATTAAGAAGATTAACTTTGGACCAGATTCGAGAGATTTCACATTCAGTGGAGATTCACCTCGGTTAGCTACAGTACCACCTCGACAGAGGTGATCTTGCGGAGCGCCCTGACTGAGGCCAATACCCTGCCACCGGCGAGATCCATATTTTTTACTGAGATCTTTTATTTTTAGAAAGAAGATATCTTATATTTTTAGGTTGGATTTCTAGAAGGAAGATATGATTTCTGATTGATTTATTTTGAGAGAGAGATATATATTTTATACGAAATTATCTTTTTAAAATATTTTATCTTTGGAAGATAATTCTCCTATATAAAGGGTTGGATTTTCCACAATTCAACCACGCTTGGAGCATCCAGCAATTGAGGGATTTTCTGGAAGTTTTGAAGGAAGAATTCAAGGAAGTATTGAAGATTGAAGTTCAAGGAAGGAAGAAATCATAGTTGGAGATAGATTTTGAAGGAGTTTGTAAGACTTTCTTAGTTTGTCTTTTTGGTTTATTGTTTTTGCTGATTTGTGACTTGAGGAACGCAATTTGTTGTTATTTGATTCCGTTATTGAGACCTTTTTCTTAAGGATTTCTTGTTTGAATATAGATTCCTTTTCCATTAAATTGATTATTTTTATCATAATGATTGGGCTAAGTTTCTTATGCAATTCTAGGGTGATTGGATGAAAGTTGTGGGGAAGACGATGATAGAATGATCTTAATCCCAGCAGGACCCTGAAAGCTCGAGCCTTTAACCTTAACCCTAGAACACCTCGCTCAATCGATGAACATCTCGGCCGGGGTGGGATCTGACGGAACAAGGGGAACCTTTCCTGTTCCGAAACTGAGTTTAAGAGTTTAAGTTTGCCAAATCCCATCCTTATTACACCTTTCCTGTTTCAATACAAGTCTAGGATGAGACTTACCCGGTGATTCCTTTGTTTGTTTACCTAAGATCATGAGTGTAGGTAATAAAGTTTTATCCTTTATTGTGGTTTGAGTGTGCCTTCATCCCATCTTTGTGAGTTAGCCTGAGACTTACCCGGTAAAGGTTGATTCTATTCCCTTGGGTGGTGCGTTGGTTTAAGATTATAGTACCTTTCCTTAGTACCTTGAGACTTACCCGGTGATAGGAGCTTTGGTTTGGGATAGTGAGTAGTGAGACTTACCCGGTAATCTATTTCCACTTTAGAAACACCTTTCCTTTGCAAACCTCAGCTTTGTCCATGTTATCTTTTGAGATCTTGAGTCGGAACCACAACTAGATGCTTTAATCCCTAGAATCCGCATTTCCCCTTACTTGAATTTATACATCATCTTTGATTGCTTTAATTGTTTTTAGTTAATTGTAATATTTGACAACCTGATTTTGTTCTTTGTTTCACCTAAGTCCCTGTGATCGACCCCTGAAATTCTTGCTTTTATTACAATTGACCCGTACATTGTGGATTCGCATATTTGATCAAGCATACTTCTTGGGTTATAAATATTAAAGCTTGCACACACCGTTTGGAGCGAACATGAAGATTCGGTTGAACGTTCAACAACCATGGAGATCCACAACACCTGCACCTATTAAAGAAACAACCAAGTACTGAAAAAGAGACCGAACACACGCATCGAGCTACAAGCGAAGCTTTCTTCACTGTAATCATCTTTCTTACTCTTAGTTGTTACTTGTTTCAATTCAGTTGAGAGAGTCAGAAAACATAAAGAGCGACATAGGTTTATCATAAGTGTTATACTCAGTAATCTACTCTACGTAGTAACTAGACTATTGTTCACTAGATCTGAGTTGACTAGATAGTAGCGGTTTATGCTACAAGTGTGAAAAGAAGGGAAGTTCTTTTAGGTTGTATCCAAAACTCAAAAGAAGTGATATAATAGATAGTTAAATCCTACGGGTTGGATAACCCTATGTAGAGACGTAGGTTGTTAGAAACCGAACTTCGTAAACATATCCCGTGTTGATCTTGCTTTTATTTACGCACTTTATTCTTACGTTTGAAATCGTGACTAACAGTTTTACATGTTTATGTCAAGATCTTGAGATTCATTTCAAGACCTTGAGTTACATTCAGCTTCATAGATTTTAAGTCAAGATCTTGAGTTACATCTAAAGACCTTGAGATTCATTTCAAGGCCTTAACACTACGATAGCGAAAATTTCTCATACTCTATTCAACCACCTTCTAGAGTATCTCTACCCTTATTGTATCTCCTACTCCGTTCTTCACTGTGATACCATGTAAAATTAGAATAGAATTGGAATAAATGTTCTGGATTCGGAAAAAAGAATATATACACAAGATATAAAATCCTAACAAGAGAGATCCATAATAGAAATGAAGGCATACAATATATGCTTGCTTAATATAGCTACACAATATATACGTCGGACTAAATATCTTCAGTAGTTTCATGTAGGAAAAAGTAATTCCGGACGCCTAGGAAATTCATGTGGTGTTGGAACATATTAAGATGGCATTCATGCTTGTCAATATAATCTTGTCAATTTGTTACCATGGCCCTTTACCTTCCAATTGATTGGCCCTTTACCTTCTAATTTATGGTTTGGCAGGCTGCTTGGTGACCCTTCATGCTTCTCAATATAATCTTGCCTTGATTACATATATTGTAATGGTTGTTTCTTAAATTTTCATACCATTACATTAAATTGACTTTTCAATACCATAGAATTCTAAGGTAATGACTTCTATAGTAAGAGTAACGTTAACCATAATCTTATATCTATTGTAACGGTTTTTAAGTCTATTGTAGTCTATTTGAGGCATTACAATCGACCAATTATTTTGTGGTACACCTAATACCTTATGGCAATATTCCATTACTAAGTTCAAATTGGTTATGATTTAGAGATTGTTATTGCCATCAAAGGATGTGTAAATTGAATATAATAGATGTTATGAAATCTTCTCATACAACAATCAATCTAGCGTGATTGATTCCAAGTCAACACAACAACACAACTGAAGAACTTTATAGGTGAAGAATAAGGATATAAATACTCTAGAAGGGGGGTTGAATACAATATGGAAACTTTTCGCAATATCGTATTTTAAGGCTTTAAATCTAAGCTCAAGGCCTTGAAGTCGATATGTGCGCTTAGTAACAAAACTGGTTCTCAAGGCTTTGAAAGTGATTTCAAGGCCTCAACTTCGAAACCTGCAAAATATGGTTAGTCACAATTTAAGCGATAGAAAGTGCAGAATTGGAAAAATCGACACGACGATATGTTTACGAAGTTCAGCTCTAACAGCCTACGTCTCCGTCCTAGGGTTTCTCGATCCTAGGATCTAACTATCTATTATCTTCTCAAACAGTCCTAGATACAACCTAGAAAAAATCCCTTTCTTCTCTCAATGTGGCCTCAATGCTAAGATCTAGTCAACTCCATTCTAGAAATAATAGCCTAGTTACTTCGCAAAGTAACATACTTGAGTATAACACTTTCTAGGTATACCAATGGAGCTCTGTTGTTTTTCTCACTTTGTGTATGCTCGTTGTTTTTCTCTTTAATCGTCATCTTCATTTATACTCTTCTATGGAGAACTTCTTAGCCATTGTAAGATAGCCGTTGTAACGTTCTTCTTCCTCCATGGAAAACGGTGTTTGGTTGAGGTGAAGTAGCCGTTGTAAGATCTTCTATCTCCTCTCTTCTACTTCTTCTCTTTGATGCTCATTGAGAATCTTCATCATCGTGATTTTCTCTCTCATAGAAATTCCATTAAAGATCTTTGTCGTTTGAAAATCCTAGATCTTCTCACTTGGATATGCCGTTAAAGATCTTCCCTTAAATCCGAGATCTTCTTGCGTGGAATCCGTTTGGAGATCTTCTTGTTGTAGATCCCTAGATCTTCCTTTATCTTCTTGCGTCTTTGGTTGCGATCTTTGTGAGATCGTTTTGTTATGCCGAAATCTTCCTTTGGAAACCGTTTGAAGAAATTCTTGTTGGCTAGCCGAGATCTTCTCTTATCTTCTTGTTATCCTTCGGTTGAGATCTTCTTGTTATCCTTCGGTTGAGATCTTCTTATTTTGGTTGTTGAGATATGCCAATCTTGTAGTGAAGTCTTTAGCCTAATCCTTCTTTGTAATGCTTTTCAAGGCCTACGTACGTGCTCGTCCTTTGTAATACTTTTCAAGGTCTGAGTCCTTACTTTGAAATGTTTTTAAGGCCTGCACACAAATTAACAAACAAACCAAAACATGAAATTTACAAATATAATCAATATTTGTTAGTTTATAAAACCGCATATAAGTGTTAAGCCTTCCATCATTCACATAAAATCTGGGCAAACATCTGGGATGATGGTCATATGAGGTTCAATTGTTGAACCAATCGATCCAGGTGCCTAGTGATGTGTGAATCTGGAACCAATTTGTTGCATTCCTATCTGGGCACAAATTTCGATGGTCGCTGGTGGAGATGGTGTAGTAGAATCGTACGAGATATGTACCACTTCATTAGTTGATGGTTCAAGGGTGATTGTCTGGAGCGCTTTGTGACTGGAGATGAAACACCACTGTTTGAGGGTCATTTGGAAGCCATGGATGAGTTTGTGAGAATGAGAGAGTTTTTGAAAATTTTAAAAGAGTAAAGCACTAGAGTTCTCTAAAGACGTTTAAGAAAAAAGATAAATGAAGGTATGATTGCTTTTTACAAGGAGCATGTCAAATCAATTTATGGCCTATCAGGATCTTCAAAGAATCAAGGTCTTGAAAACCAAAATTGATTTTGAATGCTTTCCTAATAATCACAACCAATTTTCAAAATAAGATTTGAATTTTGAAAACAAAATCTTGGTGAATATTTTTTGAAATCATTTTAAAAATTATTCTTTAAAATGATCAATTATCTACAGAGATGACAACCATAAATCCGATATGTGGTTATCTCTATACTCCTTGAAATCCGTTTCAAGACCTTGGATTGCATTTTAAGGCCTTGAAATGGAAAAGTGGACTACATTATAGGGAGAAAATAAAACGATTTACTCCCCCTAAGATAATGCTTCCTTATTTAACATACCAAACTCCAATCTAATAAAATTGAATCGATCTTCAGGAGAGGCTTAGTAAATATATCTACAAGATGCAAGTTAGTCAAAATTAAAAGATATAAAAACATCACCTTTTTCGATATGATCACATATGAAGTGATGCCTCACATCGATATGCTTTGTTCTTGAATTTTGCACAGGATTTTTTATAATCGAAATAGAACTAATATTATCATATTTAATAGGTATACCTTTCAGATCAAAACCAAGATCACGAAGTTGTTTAGCTATCCATAGGATTTGTGCACATAGGCTCCAACAACTATATATTCGGCTTCAGTTGTGGATAGGGCAACAAAATTTTGCTTCTTGGAGTGGCAATTGAATAGAGATAACTGATGACATGATTTATGACACTATTTTAGGCATTCTTTTAGGTAGTTTTCCCTTCCATTGATGCATAGTGTTGCCTTAGTTTAGGACATTTATGTTTGATCAAGTCATATTATCGGAATAGACGTCTACACGAGCTTTTGTACGTATTTTGGGGACTTTTGAGACATTATTGATATATTTGAGGTTCAAACCTCATGATGATACTGATTCGAGGTTCCAAAAGACTCATGCTTAGAGAAAAGAAGAAGGCAAAGGCCCTAGTTGCTGCAAGGCTTGGACTAACTCTTGTTCAAGTGCTGTTTAATGCTGAAATTAACCAATCTCGGTCCAATGCTTGCCCATCTCGGCCAAGATGCTCCCTGGAGCAACCGATATTCCGCTTTGGACAGCGCACAACACTTGGCACACACTTCATATGTCCGCCCCTTGCTTTCGTGGAGTACTTAAGTGATTTTTGCAAGCTATTTTGAGGTTCCACTCTCCTCTCCCATTGATGCTCTCTTCCAAGCACCCTTGTGGGTGTTCTTGGGAGAGATTAGTGTAAAACTTTGTTTCATTAAGATCTAGAGTGAGTTTTGAGTGGTTTTGAGTGAGGTGTTCTTGGAAACTTGTAAGATCACCTTGGAGTTGTCTTTGAAGCTTTGTAAGTGTAACGCCCCGTTTATTGGGTGTGTTTCGATATTTATTATTGCCGGGTTTTATCGATATTTTTTTATTAACTTAAATATTTTAACATGTATTTTATGTCGTAAATTAATCTTTTACGAGTAATTTACACATATTTGATTTATATATTTTTGGAAAATTATTTTCAAAAGACTACAGAAAGTTTCCGATCCGAAAGTTCCGATCCGAATTCATTCACCGGATTTAATTATTATTTTCTTTATTCCCCCCCCCCATTTCTCATTTCTCTTTCCCCTCTTTTTTGTTCTAGTGATGTCCGACTTGTTGGCTTTGCCAGTTTGCCTCCCTAGTCTACTAGCATGTCTCTGCAGCCTATCTCTCCTAGCACCAACCTGCACAAGCAAGCATATCTCCCCTCGCCCTGTAAATCCCACATGCAGCACCTCGGTTCCGCCATTCTCACTTGCACCTTGCCATCAACAAGCACCCCTCTCCCTCAAGCCTTTAACTCTCTCCTCCCTCTGCTTCTCACCTCACCAGCAGCACGCTCATTGTTCGCTCGAAAGTGTGTGCGTCAAAGTCTTAAAAGTTATAAAACTGAAATTAAGCAAAAGCGAACCCGTAGTGTACGGATCGGTGTAGTATAGCAAGAATTCTAGATTATCGAACTCAGGGATTTGGTGGGAACAAAATCAGTTCACAAATTGTCGAGTAATAAAAATAGAAGCTTTGTAAATAATATTGGGAAAACACCAATTCTAAAGATCCGGATATCCAATTATTGCGATCGATTGAAGATATTCTAAAGATATAAGGACAGAGTCGGGATTGCAAAGGTATAACTAATGTAAGGTTATGTACGATGAAGTTCCAAACCATATGTCTCACCCAAGGTCTCTCTCTATAAAGATTGTTGAGGCTGCAGTATGGAAAGGATCGAAGGATAAGAATTACTCACAAATACCCATGCCCAAACTCAAGGAAATCAAAGATAAGCCAAAATGGTTAAGGTTGTGACACTCGAAACCGAAGTAGAGGCTGTAATATAGACTTCGGCTCACAAGTATGGGGTATTTTGATAGCATCAAATATGACCATATTTTAGGCACTTGTTTTGATTGTTTTTCCCTTTTAATTGTGTACATGAATAAGAGTTTGAAGCATTTATGAGCACATTCACCTATTTTGTCGATATAGAGATCTACACAAGCTTTGTTGTGTTTTTAGGTGCATAAAGGCTTGGATTGGAGCATATATGATAGAGTAGGAGTATTTGATCATGTTAGGCATCAAGAGGATGCATTGGAGAAGCTAAGGAAGGAGCATGATTAGAAAACTTTATGAAACAAAGGCTTTTACAAAGGAATTTGAGAAATCACGGCCAAACCAAGAGAACAACGACCGTGGTTTTAGCATTGAGGGCATGGAAAGTAAGGTCGAGAGCAATAAAAAGGTTCCACGACCGTCGAAGTTTACACTAGACCGTGATTCTTATAACGGCTGCCACATGTCATATTTGCCACGTTTGCAGCGGTTATCGGGCTTTTCGTAACCCTACTTTTTCCCCATAAGAAGGTTGAAGAAAGGAGAAATTAAGGACGACTACATACGCTACATTGCTTAGGAGATTGCTTAGGAAGATTCGATTGCGTACAGGGAAGATCCGGACAATGACGCATTTCGAGATTGCATACATAGGAAGATCTTAGGGTTTACATTTGAAGGCGGATTGACATCCCGTTCTTCATTGTTCCTAGAGATTGTTGTGAGGATTTCTGTTCCCTACTCTGAATACATTGAACACATATACTTGTTGTTTGTTTTCGAGATTGATTACTTTGTTATTATTATTTTTTCGAGATTTTACCCTTTTTCTCTTTTAAACTTGATTATTGATTCAATGACAATGATTGTTGGCTAAAACCCTTTAGCAATTCTAAGGTGAAGGGTTGATAGTTGTGGCTTAGATAATGATAGATTGAACTTAAACAGATTGGACCTTGAGAGTTGTGAGAAACCTCGTCGTCGAGGATTTCCACGGTCAGTTCTTGAGTTCCATGGCCGTGGTTCTTCAAGATCCAGCCGTGGTTTCCTCTGTCGTACGTCTTTTGCTTTTGCTTTAATCCAAAGTTAAAGATTTGCTTTAACCTAGCCTTGGCTTACCTTTTCTAGGTAGTAGTGACACTCAACATCCTCTACTTTGGTTTCGAGTGTCACAACCTTAACCATTTTGGCTTATCTTTGATTTCCTTGGGTTTGGGCATGGGTATTTGAGAGTAGTTCTTATCCTTTGATCCTTTCTATACTGCAGCCTCAACAACCTTTATAGAGAGAGAGTCCTTGGGTGAGACATATGGGTTTGGAACTTCATCGTACATAACCTTACATTAGTTATACCTTTGCATTCCCGACTCTGTCATTATATCTTTAGAATATCTTGAATCGATCGCCACATTTGGATATCCAGATCTTTAGAATTGCTGTTTTCCCAATATTATTTGCAAAGCTTCTATTTTTATTACTCCACAATTTGTGAACTGATTTTGTTCCTCCCAAATCCCTGAGTTCGATACTCTGGAATTCTTGCTTTACTACGCCGATCCGTACACTGCAAGTTCGCTTTTGGCTCCGAAGATTCCCAATATCATTTGCAAAGAACGTAATCAATTTCAAAAAGATGAGCTTAGAGCTATGATTCTGGACATGAAATTGGAAAGGAATGATGCTAAGAAGTAGAAGGCTAACGCGTCTGTTATGCTATAGATGTGTAGCACAGAAAGCTTTACATTTATAAACTCGATCTAATCTCCTAAACTACCTAGCGAAACCCGCAGTGTACGGATCGTTATGTAGGAAGGAAAGTATTTCGAGGTCGAACACAAGGACTGAGGTGAAATCAAGTCAGTCAATGATCAAAGATAGTGCAAATCTAAACTAAGATGGGATGAGGAATAAAGAAAGTGCAAAACACAATATTTTTTGTTGGTTTTGGGTGATCAACAAGGATCACAAATATATCAACACAAACAAGCAAACAAACACACAAACACAAGATAAGGGATAAGAGGTAAGAAATGCGGATTCTAGAGATTCGGAATTCCGATTATGACAATGGACTCATGCTTCTAAAGATAAAAGTAAAGCTGTAGTTGTTCGGAATTGGGTGTTTCTCTAATGGGAGCAATTACCGGTAAGTCTCATGTTCCACTAGTCTCGAACCTAAGGTACTATTACCGGGTAAGTCCCAAGAAACCTAAGGACGGGAATTCTACACAAACCGGCCACTACCTAAGGGTCAAACCCCTCCTTACCGGGTAAGTCTCGGAAAAGGTAAGTCTTAGACAACTATCCTAGCACGCTCAATCCAATAGCGGCTTTTTTGGCTCACTACTACCTAGAGTTCATCATCTTATGTATCTAGGAGAGGAAATTTCCGGGAAAGTCTCATTCCTCAAAAAGGTTGCTAACATTAGGTCACCCTAAGCTAGATTAGGCTCAACAAACACTAGGATTTCAACACATCTACATCCTAACATCCAAATTCATCAATATAAGCACAACAGAGAAAACCACGACCAAAACGACGGTCGAGATTTAAGAAGAACAGGCCATATTTCTGGCTCTGAGTTGGGGTTTTGAACACAAATCCATCCTAAGCTAACATGGAAGTTCATACAATCATAGTCCGAAGCATAAACATCATTCCTTCACCCTAGAATCACAACTATTCAACCAACAACATAAAAATCTAGATCAAACTTCATAAATAGAGCATGCTTGCAAGTCATAGCTAGATAATGAAGAATGAACCAAAGAAAAGACATGATAAAGCTAGAATAGAAGTTACCAAGTCTTACAAAGGCTCCAAGAGCTGCTCCAAGTTGTCAACAATGGAAACCTCACTCAAAACCACTCAAATCTCACCACAAAACTAAAATCTACACTAATCTCTCCCAAGAACACCCACAAGGGTGCTTGGAAGAGAAGCTCCAATGGCGGAGTGTTGAGAAAGATGCTAGAGGAGAAGGGTCCAAAAACGAGAGAAGTCCTCAAATCAGCCTGCCGGTCCACTTAAATACTCCACCAAAAAGCAAGGGTCGGACAAAGAGATTGCGGGACACCTGTCAAAGTGGTCTAGAAGAAACCGTGGCCAAAACCACGGTCGAGATTTTGGCCTCTGGGCCGTGGTTTTCCCTATTCAGCCCTCTTTGGATCACCAAGTCATGAGTTGGTGCAAGGCATGCACCAACAAGGTCTTTTGTGTTCTCCTTTGCTCCTAGCTTGCTCTTTAATGAGTCCGGAAGTGTTCCATCACGAGGTATGATCCTCGAATGTATCGATTAAGCTCCAAAAGCTCCCCTAAATACCTACAAAACTGAGAAGAGTTCGTGTAGATGTCTATTTTGACAATATGCATGAATTAAGAGTAAACGTCAAAAACTAATGCCAAACCATGCATGAATAACGGGAAAAACTATCTAAATGAATGCCTAAACTAACGTCATAAATCATGTCATCAAAATACCCCATACTTGTCACTTACTCGTCCCCGAGCAAGGTTCAACTATAGGTGATAACATGATTTATGACGTTAGTTTAGGCATTCATTTAGATAGCTTTTCCCGTTATTCATGCATCGTTTGGCATTAGTTCGTGACGTTTACGCTTAATTCATGCATATTGTCGAGATAGACATCTACACGAACTCTTGTCGGTTTTGTAGGTATTTTTGGGAACTTTTGGAGCTTAATCGATACATTCGAGGATCAATCCTCGTGATGACAAACTTCCGGACTCATTGAGAAGCAAGGTAGGAGCAAAGGAGAACACATAGGACCTTGTTGGTGCATGTCTTGCACCAACTCATGGGTTAACGATAAAAAAGAGAGCTGTCTATGCAAAACCACGGCCCAGACCCAGATTACACGCCTGTAATTTTGGCCGTGGTTCTCTCTGGACAGATGTGACAGCTGCCCCACGATCTCCATGCCCGACTCTTGCCCTTGATGGAGAATATAAGTTGTCCTGTAGGCTGTTGCTAGAGGATTCTCTCCCACACTCTCTTACACACACCTCATTCCATTGGAGAATACTCTTGGAGAGGAAGAAAAACACTCTCATTTTTCAGAAGAAGAAGAACAACATTTATCTTAGAGTTTTCATAGCTTTTGAGTGATTTTTGAGTGACCTTGGTTGAAGACATTTGCAAGGATTGTAAGGAACGTTTTAAACCTTCTTTTGAAGGGTTCTAAGTCTTGCTTAAACTTATATTTAGCTGGGTTTTCTTGTTTCTACTTGTTTCTTTTCTCTTTCATTTCATTTTCTTGCTATGGAAGCCATGAATGGTTGCTTGTTGAGTTTGAATCTTAAAATGCATGTTGTTGGCTAAATAGTTGTGATTCTAGGGTGATGAAATGATGGTTATGGCTTGGACTATGATAGAATAGACTTGAACGTGCCCTTGGATGATCTGCTTGCTTGAACCTAACCACTATTGAGAATCACGGCCTGTTCATACCTTTCTACAGCCGTGGTTTTAGATGATCCGCCCGTGATTTTCTCTACTGTGCTTGTATTGATGAATCTGAATGTTAGGATGTTAGATTGTTAAAATCCTAGTGTTTGTTAAGCTTAATCTAGCCTAGGGTAACCTAATGCTAGCAAACTAAGTGAGGAAAGAGACCTACCCGGTAATTCTTGACCTTAGATACCCAAGATGATGAACTCTAGGTAGTAGTGATCCTCACAAGCCGCTATTGGACTGAGTGATAACACGATTTATGACGTAGGTTTAGGCATCCATTTAGATAGTTGTTCCCGTTAATAATGCATGGTTTGACATTAGTTCGTGACGATTTGCACTTAATTCATGTATGTTGTCTAGATAGACGTCTACAAGGACTTTTGCATGTTTTGTAGGTATTTTGAGAGCTTTTGGAGCTTAATTGATACATTCGAGGATCGTTCCTCGTGATGACACATGATAGAAATATGGACGATCTAGATCGAGGAGAAACTTCAACTACTTCTTCTTGATCGTTCGAGTTGAATCAAAATATAGAACTTGGGTGGCGGAAGCGTTTGGTTGATCCTTCAAAAGGATCCTCGAGTATGAAGGCTTGGATCAAAGACTAGATCCAAGATAGAACTTTTAAATGGTGGAAGAAGAGATGATGCCTAAACTAAGTAAGAGGGTTTTCCTTCTCAATACTTAGTATTCAACTTAGACATGCTTTTACAAATGAGCCAAGCCATCCTTATATAGTGGATGGGGGCTAACCAAAGGTACAAAACATAAATGACGGAATTAAAGTCGGAATTAAGTTCCGAATATGAAAAGCCTAAAATATGAAAGGCCGGAGTTTAATTCACGGAATTAAGTTCCGGGATTAAAGTTCCCAATATAAAAAGACTTATTTTTAAATAGCTGAAATAATAATAACTGTCTTCAAAATGTGCGGTTCCTTCTAGCCGGAAACACGGATGGCGATGCCATCCTGGGGTGTATCATTCTCCTCCTCTTAAATGTGAAATTCAACACCGAATGCACATTGTCGGGGTCGGGCAGCTTGGACTTGTAGTCCTTCAACATTGTGGCTTTGCGGCGTTTGTTAAATATGTAATCCCTCAAGGTGGCGGTGCTGTGGAGTTTGTCTATCATGCCGTCAAGAACCTTGATGGGGAACATTGATGCTATGATGAAAATTTTGAATGACAAGCCAAGTTGGAAGTTAGTTGGCATTGTAAAGACAAACCTCGGATCATACGACTCGGATTTGTAGTCCAACAACATGATGTGGTCATTGTCGGGACGGATGGCTTCGTCGTCCTCGATGGTGATCTCATCTTTGTCATCTTGAAAATATTCTCCACATAACGGGTTGACAAGATGAATTGGAATAATCGGGGAGACCTCTTGAATGATGACTTTTCCCACATCTTTGAGTTAATCACACATTGGTTGGACAACCAACTCACTCTGTGGCTGTGACACCGCTTCAGGTTCTTCTTGTTGGGCGGCCGTCATGAGGGAAACCATTTTTTCCTTCAAAGCTTCTAACTCACGCTTTAGAGCGTCATTTGTTGCCTTGAGCACGACCAACTCTTCTTTGGTATTAGCATGATATCTTGGGGCAATATAAGTATCCTCAAAATATGCTTGTCGGTGGGGATACCGTTGGTGCCCGTCAATGGTATAAGTCGGGTCCGGAGGATTTGGAGGAGGCAACCACTCCTCATCGTCAAAGTATTCTCTCCGTTGGTACCTCCGGGTGGTTTGTTTGGCCTTCGGTGGATATGGAGGAGGTAACCATTCATCTTCCTCATCATAAGAATCATAATCATCATAGAACATGATGAACGATAAATAAATAGTTGAAGATCTTCGAAGAACACCGAAGAACAGTTGAAGACCTTCAAGAACACTGAAGAGAAAAATTTTTTGATGATGAACAATCAAGAACACAAGTAAAGAACTTGACCTCGATCCCGATCTCTGATACCAATGATAAAAATATGGACGATCTAGATCGAGAAGAAACTTCAACTACTTCTTCTTGATCGTTCGTGTTGAATCAAACTATAGAACTTGGGTGGCGGAAGCGTTTGGTTGATCCTTCAAAAGGATCCTCGAGTATGAAGGCTTGGATCAAAGACTAGATCCAAGATAGAACTTTTAAAGGGTGGAAGAAGAGATGATGCCTAAACTAAGTGAGAGGGTTTTCCTTCTCAATACTTAGTATTCAACTTAGACATGCTTTTACAAATGAGTCAAGCCATCCTTATATATTGGATGAGGGCTAACCAAAGGTTCAAAACATAAATGACGGAATTAAAGTCGGAATTAAGTTCCAAATATGAAAAGCCCAAAATATGAATGGTCGGAATTTAATTCATGAAATTATGTTTCGGAATTAAAGTTCCGAATATAAAAAGACTTATTATTAAATATCCGAAATAATAATAACTGTCTTCAAAATGTGTGGGTTCTTCTAGACGGAAACACAGATGGCGATGCCATCCGGGGGCGTATCATTCTCTTCCTCTTAAATGTGAAACGTCCCCGTTTCACCGTCAAAAAAGAAAAGGAGTCACTTGAGGAACAAGACCCTTGAAAATCAACACCGAATGCACATTGTCGAGGTCGGGCGGCTTGGACTTCTAGTCTTTCAACATTGTGCCTTTGCGGCATTTGTTGAATATGTAATCCCTCAAGGTGGCGGTGCTGTGGAGTTTGTCTATCATGCCGTAAAGAACCTTGATGGGAAACGTTTATGCTATGCTGAAAATTTTGAAGGACAAGCTGTTCGCCACTTATCGTGCGTGCAAATAAGCTTTAAATTTATAAAACTAGAATCAAGCAAGCGAACCCGCAGTGTACGAATCGATATAGTTAAGCAAGAATTCCAGAGTATCGAATACAGGGATTTGGGGGGTTAAATCCAATTATAGAATTGTCAAGCAAGTAAATGTATGAGCTTTGTAAATTATTGGGAAAACAACAATCCTAAAGATCCAGGAATCCATCTGTCGCAATCGATTCAAGATATACTAAAGATATAAGGACAGAGTTGAGGTATGCAAAAGTATACGAATGCAAGGCAATGTACGGTGAAGTTCCAAAACCTTATATGACTTATCTAAAGACTCTCTATAAAGGTTGTTGAGGCTTCAGTATAGAAAGAATCTAGAGGTAAGAATTAACATCAAATAACCAAACTTGTAATCCAAGGATCAAGACCAACTAAACCGATTAACATTGTGACACTCAGAATCGAGGTAGAGGTTGTTGAGGCTTCACTACCACCTAGAAAAGGCAAGCCAAGACTAAGTTAAGGCAAATCTTAAACTTTGGATTAAAGTAAAAGCAAGGTTCGTAACTGACACAAAATTACGGGTAGTTCTTGAGTTCCACGGCCGTGGAAGTTCAAGAACAGACCGTGGATTAGGTTCGTCGGCGAATTCTCTCTAACTCTCAGGGTCCAATCTATTTACGATCGATCTATCATCATCTAAGCCACAACTATCAACCTTTCACCTTAGAATTGCTAAAGGGTTTTAGCCAACAACAGTCATATTGATATCAAATTCAAGATTTAAAAGAATAAAGGATGAAAACTTCCGAAAACCTTCAATAACCTTCAAACCAATCTCAAATCCACAAATATCAATGATAATGTAACTCAGATTTGGAATAAACACAAACAAGTAACTAGTCTAGATAAGAACGAAGAACGGGATGTCAATCCGTCTTCTAATCAAACCTAGAATCAAAGGCGTAACTTCCGCCAAGAACGATCTTCCAAATCTTCAACTCTTCGCAAATCTCAGTTGCGAAATAGCAATCTCAACACGTCCCACTTGAAACCCTAGGCACGTGTAACTCCGTTACACAAAAGTCTAAGTACGAGGCGTAAGCAAAGACGCAAACCCTAAGCGGAGGTGTAAGCGAGGTAGCCAAGGTGACGGAATCTCTTTTCTTCCGTCCTTTTATAGGGCTGGATAAAATATGTCTTCGGCCCACGTGCATAGTAGATCGTGGCTTAAAATATTACGTAAAGATCGCCAAGATCAAGGTCGTGGAAGGGTTCCACGCCCGTAATTTAGAGCGTGGAAGTTGATCACGGTTCTTCACAATCCTCCACGGACGTGTAAGTTGCTGGAATGCTCCACGCTTGTCTTGCCAAAGTTCCACGGCCGTGGTTTAGAGCGTGGACTCTAGTACGGCCGTATTTCAGGGCGTGGAACACATGTAGATCGTAATTCTCCTTTGTCTCCTGCTATTCTTCAGCTTAGCATCTTCCTTAGCTCCTAATGATGTCCTCAATCCTTGGACATGCTCAATCCATCTCCATTCTTCCTCGATTTGTCCGGTTTTAGCTCTTAATTTCCTACAATCAACACAAAGCTTATGTAGACCTCTATATCGACAAAATAGATGAACTAACTCACAATTGCTTCAATGCTTTATCAATGAGTACCAAAATGGATGAAATACACTTAGAAAACGTGCCTAAAATATCACAATATTTCATGCTAACAAATAACCCCATACTTGCCACTTGCTTGTCCCTAAGCAAGGTCTTTCAAAACTTTAAAACTCATTTAGGATGAAATATGTGTATACTCTCAAAGCAAAACTTCTTTTAGATGAATGTGCTTTCTAAACAATAGATCATTCTCAAATCTTGCTTCATTTGTTTATAAGACTTTCATATACATAATCAAAGAGTAAAGAGTAAAGAAAGCTCATGAATTAATAAAACTTCCATGTAAACATCATAACCTTCAAATATTATCAAAATCAATCATAAGAAACTTCAATTTAGATCACCAAGTCATATATCATTCTCTTGATCTTAAGGACTTTCAAACAAGGTCTAGAATGCGGAAAGGGAGGGAAAACTTTAAGGAATGTGGTGCATGAATCCGGGAAAGTGGATAACTACTCTTTTCTTTTTCTATTGCGGTTTCCGCAACACTTTCAACTTAGAGCTTCGCTCTCTTCTTTTCATTTTTCAACTTTACTTTTGGAGTTATGGATAGAGTTGCACAAAAACCGAAGCCTAGGAGATTGGCATTTCTCATTTTTGCGAGATCCCTCAAACCCTTGATGCACATACCATAATCCGATAGGAATATTGCTCAATCCGACTTTGGCAAGACACTAACACCCGGCTATGTGAATGGTGCCGAGTTACTCATCATCATGATTGACTTCCCCAAACCTATAATTTCTTTCTATTCTTTTGAATGCAAAATATTGCTTTCATGGCTCTCCCACATCAAACATGCCAATTATCAACTCCTCCAAATTCCCGGATAGGTAAAGGAGGCCATTATTTCAATGGGTGGCTAAATGAACAAAGGAAGAAGAAAGAAAATCGAATTGCCTTAATCATCTCAAAAAGAAGTATAAGAACTTATCATGCGATTTCAACCTTGATTTCTCAATATGATTTAAGTAACATTCATCACATTATGAAATTTGCAAAAGAGGGATAATCAACTCATTCAATTTCTTTTCAATTCGCTATTTGTTTAAGCATGCGATTGTCATCAAAACTCAATTCACAAGTGGTGATTATCATAGAAATCATCTCTATCCTTAGAAGCACAAAATTTTCAAAATTTTTCAATTTTTATGGGTTTTTCAAAAGCTTTTTCATGCAATGCATTAATGAAACGTGTAACAATGGAATGAATCATGCAAGGTAGTCATGATAGAAGCATATAAAAGTGAGTAAGAATTATTACAAACTATTAGTCACACCCTACCCCATACTTGGAACAAACATTGTCCCTAATGTTCAAAAAGAAGAAAAGGAAAGAAAGAAAGAAAAAGAACTCACAAAATGGTGGTGGAGCGGCTAAAACGGTCGATCATCAAAGGTCCTCACTGCGGTGGAGGCGGTGGTGGAAACAGGGAGAAGCTGGGATCATAGTACCGCCCGAACTGTTGGCGGTAAACATCTCTCATCATATGGTCAAGATCGTCGGCTCGTGCATCCCTAGCATCAGCACGAATCTCCAAAGCTCCAACCCTATCGGAAAGGTCGGTAGCCCACTGTGGTAGCTGCTCGTACCAACCAGGCGGTTGGCTGTACCATGCCGGTGCATCTGAAGGTGCTGGTGTAGGTGGCGGCTGTGCGTGCCAAGGCGGTGGAGCTCCCATCCAATCCGGCTGCGTACTGTACCATGAAGGAGGATCCGCCATCCAAGTAGGCCTCTCGCTCACACTAGCACGGCAAGAGGAAGATCCAAAAGCTCTAGTGGGGCGGGGAGAGTGTCTAGGAAGGTCAAGAACTACATCCGGCTGATCCGGGAACGTACCAAAGTCATGATCAGCTCCTCCTCCCTCAAACTCGTCATGCCCTCTCATCTCCTCCTCTACAATTGGCGGTGGTGGAACATAGGGAGGGGCTGCCAATCTGTCCGCATGCATGGCAGCGAACGTCGCCTTCCAGTTATGGCGTCCAGCCATAATGGAATACTTAGGGAGCCACTCAATGCCTCTCCCGGTCCTACTCTCCAAGGCATAGCAGCGTATGGTGGACCTCTATGGGTAGGGAAAATAATGCCTCTAGTCATGAGGCTATGTAGTCCTAGGGGTGTAGCAGCAATACGTGTACAAGCCGAGAAATCTACACCTAACTGTCTAGCAAGGTGGGTAAACATCCCACCGTATCCAATGTTACCAGCCCTCTTATTCTTTAGCTTGCTCATAGTAGCAGCTAAGAGGGTGGCACAATCTGCTGGTCTACCGTATAACATATAGTAGAGAATAAATAGCTCGTCAGTCTTAATCTTCTGAGGCGTTTCCGTCCTAGGGAAGAGACACTCAGAAAGTACCCTATGAACAATCTTCAAGGCTAGGTGATACATCAACCTAGCCTTGGTATCAGCTGGCTGCCAGCGGTCCTCGCTGGCGTATATCATGGCGATCTCCTCCCAGAAATCCTTGGCATACACGTCACTGGGGAAACGACCATTGAAGGTCTCGTGGATCCCAAATGTAACACCCCGAATCCTAGAGGACTCAAAATGCTACGAGCTAGGACCTCAGAATGGGTCCCGGCCCTTAGCCTGGCAACAACTTCATCGGACCTTACAACACGGCACAAATAAAAAGGCAAAACAAAGAGTTTTATAACATGAGCGAAATAAAAAGAATCCAAATTCTGAAAAACAATACAGCCAAGTCTCAAAAACCGGAAATACCAACATTAGTCTCAATAGTCATAAAATAAAATATAACAATCCCGTCCTATAATGCACGGAACCCCGCCTGCCCACTACCGCCGGATCACTCGATCGCCTCCCTAACCTGCAAGGCATCTACAAGCGGTATAAAACCGTTAGCTAACATTCTATGCATAAGTATAACGGTAAAAGCACAAAGACACAACATACGCAATCAGCATGCAACACTCATTCCTTTTTATTATCTTTAATTAAGTGATACGTCATTACTAATGATACTTATTTTGTGACACGAGGGATTCCTAAACCTCGCCCCTGTCCCCGTTTACCAACGCGGAATGGTACTAATGCATGTGACCGTCTACCGGACTGGGCTGGTCGCAGGGAACCTCCTAGACTCTCGCAAGAGCTAGGCAGATGATGTCACGACCCGTTATCATACACTTGGGTTAATTATAAGATACTACAGTCGGCCTATTGCGTTTTTTTTATTTATCTTAACTATCACACACCACTCATACGCATCACACACATGCAAGAAGCTAGCTAAGTAAGTCAGTGGACTTACCAGAATTAAAACTCGTCTCTCTTAACAACACTAACAGTAGCTGCAGGAACTTAGTTGCCTGTCAAAGGAGGCACGTGGATCAACATTTTTCCTTGGAGACTTAGAAGTCTAAAACTCCTAAGATGTACGATTCTATATGCAGAAGTTATTACAGTGTTTATTTAAGGTAAAATGACTATTTTACCCTTGGTTCCGAGACTTCCAAAAACCTGTAAAAAGTACTTAAATTCTTACTTGAGGCTAACTAATCAAGTTCTACTCCCTAGGATGATTTTAGGTGACAACTATAAAAACTACCCATTTTCTATTTTCCGAAAAGTCACTAAAGTCCAACTACAGCTTTAAATATGAAATTAAAATAAACTTATAAAAATTCTAAAATAACTTTATAGCTTATCTATGATCTCTAATCTACTCATAGGAGAAACAATTTCTTAAAACTGTTCAATCGTTATTCCTACTAAAATCTTTAAAGTTGGCTACAACATTACAAATGTTCCCATACTTAGTCAAATTTTTCTGCTCGAAAAATAGCTCAACTACTCCACTTTGAGACCCTATAACTTTCAATCCGACCGTTCATTTGTTTCCAAATTTTAACACGGTAAACTATGTATATCTATCTATCATCTATTAAAAATTCAACGGTGGATCTTCAACCAATCGTTTTAACATTGGTTCACAACAGTGGCCATTCTTACTTTCAAAACTGAAGTTTTAAAGGGAGTTTCTCACTTCAATTTATATGATAATCTGATCTACTTCACTAGGTCATCTAATGGTCAAAAATTGGACACTCTAGGAAGCTACAACAAGTCGCTTACTACTCGTCACTTCTCTAGTTCGATCTCTCCTCATCACCCCACTAAAACATTTTAAAACCTAAGTACACACATATCTATTTTATCTATAGTTTAAAGATTGAAATGCAGCCAAGATAGAGGGAGAATGATTGATCCTTTACCCAAGGTTTTGATGACTACAGAAGGTAAGTTGTTGCACTAGTGTGGGAGGGTCCGATTCCAAGGTGGCCGTCTCTTCTTCTGTCACCGCAAGGCACGAACGAAACAACCCTCCAAACTGGTTATCTTCTGGGAAGGAGTGTGTACTGAGAGTTAGATTTAGAGAGGAACTGAGTGTAGAAGGGCTGAATGAAATCACTTACACTACTCCGGCTTCTAGCGAGGTTTCTGCAGCGAGCAGCCCTAGAATGGATAGACGAGCAGCTCCAGAAATAGATAGACGAGCAGCTGTTATAGTTCTCTCCTCTGCTGGCTCTTTTCCTTGCAATTTCCTGTGGTTGGAACGTTGCTGAATCTGTGCAGAATCCAGGCAAGTGCAGCGTGAAAGAGGAGCGTAAAAAGCGTTGCAGTCCTCTCTTTTGGGCGTGAATATAGGGCTGTTACAACTCTTAATTATCTCATTAATTATCCCATTTATGCAGCTGTTACAAAGTGGAGAGAAGGAAAGAGGAGGCCGGCTGTTCACACGTAGATCACTGGCTGGAGAGGGCTGAACACTGGGCTAGAGGGAGCTGAACGTTTTGGGCTGGAGGGGCTGTTAATGGGCTCGTAACCAGCCTCTTCTGGACTGCTGCAGGCTGGGCTCGAAGTCACACTGCTGGGCTGTTGTGGGTAAGCAAACTGGCTGAGCTTAAGGTAGAAACGTGGGCTGAAGCATGCAAGAAAGGTGGGCTGAATTACTTGTCAAAAATCTGTCAAAACTCGTCACAGCTTGTCATGATCTCGTCTCAGCTTAGTCATGATCTCGTCTCAGCTTAGTCATGATCTCGTCAGAGCTTGTCATCGATAAGAATGAATTATAATAACTAGGGTTTGATATAAATCTATCATTTTATGTGAATTAAATTCTACATAAAATAATAGATAATTATAAGGATTAGAGTTTGATATAATTTTATCATTTTATGTGAATTAAATTCTACATAAAATAATGGATATTTCTAAGGGTTAGAGTTTGATATAATTTTATCATTTTATGTGAATTAAGTTCTACATAAAATAATGAAATTTGTGAAGGAAGAGATAATAGATAGAATGGGAAACCGTCAACGGTTCGAAGTCCCATTTGATTCGGAATTAAACGGAATAAAAAATTTCGGGTATTACATCAGTTCCCCCTTAAAATAAGTTTCGTCCCGAAACTTAGGACAAGGTACTTAATTAAAGCGTAACGAAAAAAAATGGTCGTTACATCAGATCCCCCGCAAAATAAGTTTCGTCCCGAAACTTAGGGTAGTTCCCAAGATCATAAACGTAAGTGAGCCCTATGACTAACAAGTTACTACATCAAGACACATATGGTTCACACACAAGCACATCAAACATATCACACATACAATCACTAAGAGTAACCAAACAAGGATGTAGAACTACCTGACGGTCCTATAGACGTCTCTAGATCCGCATAAAACTCGGGATAGTTCCGCCGGATACTATCCTCCGTCTCCCAAGTGGCCTCCTCAATCCCTCGTCTCGATCACTGTACTATCAACATGGGTATTACTTTCGATCGAAGGCGTCTCATACCTCTCTCCAAAACTGCGATCGGGTGCTCAGGAAATGTATGATCCGGCTCGACCACTAGAACGTCATAGCTCACTATGTGTCTCGGGTCATGCACATACTCTCTCAACTGAGATACATGGAAAACTGGATGGACTCCCTCCAATCGGGGTGGCAATGCCAATCTATAAGCCACCTCTCCTATCCGCTCTAGGACCTCAAAGGGCCCGACATATCGGGGACTCAACTTCCCTTTAATGCCGAAGCGTCGAACACCCCTTGTCGGTGACACCTTCAACCATACCTGGGCGCCAACCCTGAACTCCAGAGGCCTGCGCCTCTTATCAGCATACGATCTCTGACGGCTCTGTGCGGTCAACATCCCCTCTAAGATCAATGCTACCCGAGCCATCTCATCCTGGACCTGCTCGGGCGCTACCCCACTCATCCTCCCAGGCTCATCCCAACACAAAGGTGTACGACACCTCCGCCCATATAGTGCCTCGTAAGGAGTCATCCCAATAGTCGCGTGCCAACTATTGTTATAAGAAAACTCCACCAAAGGGAGGTGGTGGGGCCATATCTGTCCCCAATCAAGCACACACGCCCTCAACATATCCTCAAGGGTCTGAATAGTCCTCTCAGACTGCCCGTCCGTCTGAGGGCGGTATGCCATGGTGAACTATAAGCTCGTCCCTAAGGCGGCGTGTACCTGCTGCCAGAACCTCGAGGAAAAACGCCCATCCCTATCTAAAATGATCGTCCTCGGCAGTCCGTGGAAGCTCACAATCTGTCGGGTAAACTCCTCGGCTAAACGAGACACCGGCCACGTTTCCTTAATAGGAATGAATCGTGCCGTCTTCGTCAACCGATCCACTACAACCCATATCGCATCAAAGCCTCTACTCAACCTCAGGCCAGTAACGAAGTCCATGGAAATGTCCTCCCACTTCCACTGTGAAACCGGAAGTGGTTGAAGCTCTCCTCCGGGCCTGTGGTGCTCAATCTTGACCTGCTGACAGGTCGCACACTGGGCTACATATCTAGCCACGTCGGGCTTGAGCCCGCCCCACCAATAAGATCGTCGTATATCCTGATACATCTTACTCGCGCCGGGGTGGACGGAGTAAGGTGTAGAATGGGCCTCATGCAGTATACGTTGCCTCAACTCTCTATTAGAGGGTATACATATGCGCTCCTGGCGCCTCAAAATCCCATCTGCACCCACCACAAACTGTGGTTCCTCCCCTCTGGACATTCTCTCCCTGATCCTCGTCAGTGCTGGACAACCCTCCTGTTTCTGCCGGATCTCTTCCGTCAGATCTGGTGAAACCTCTAATGCTGACAAATGCCCGTCAGTATCGGGAAACCGGATGTCTACCTCCAACCAAATCAAATCTCTCTGCAACTGGGTCTGAACAGTCAATCTAGCAATCGCAGCCTCGCGAGGTGTCCTCCTACTAAGGGCATCAGCGACCACCTTTGCCTTCCCCGGATGATAAAGGATCTCTAAGTCAAATTCCTTAATCAGCTCTAGCCATCTCCTCTGGCGGTTATTCAGCTCCCGCTGAGTGAATATGTACTTCACACTCTTGTGGTCTGTGAAGATCTGACAGGTGGCCCCATAGAGGTAATGACGCCAGATCTTCAAGGCATGAATAAATGCAGCTAGCTCAAGGTCGTGAGTAGGGTAATTCTCCTCCTACGTCTTTAGCTGTCGAGACGCATACGCAATGACCCTACACCTCTGCATCAGGACGCATCCCAAGCCTAGCTTGGATGCATCACTGTAAATGACGAAGTCCTCAACGCCCTCTGGCTGTGCTAGCACCGGAGCAGAAGTCAATCTCTCCTTCAGCTCCTCAAAGCTCCGCTGACAGGGCTCGGTCCATGCAAATCTGATGGACTTCCTTAACAAGGAAGTAAGTGGTCTAGCAATCACAGAAAAACCCTTCACAAACCTACGGTAGTATCCGGTCAGACCTAGAAAACAGCGTACCTCCTTGACCGTCTTAGGGGGCGGCCATGATGCAACTAACTCTATCTTCGCCGGGTCCACCTTGACTCCTTCGGCAGAGACAATGTGGCTAAGGAAGGCAACCTCAGGCATCCAAAACTCACACTTAGAGAGCTTAGCATAAAGCTCTCTATCCTGTAAAACCCGCAACACCGTCCTCAGATGTCCGGCGTGCTCCTCTCCACTCCGGGAGTACACTATGATATCGTCGATGAAAACTACCACAAACTGATCTAAGAAGTCAATGAAGATGCCATTCATCAACTCCATGAAGACAGCAGGAGCATTGGTAAGCCCGAAAGGCATCACCACGAACTCATAATGACCGTATCTGGTCCGAAATGCTGTTTTCGGTATGTCCTCTTCCCGTACTCTCAGCTGGTGATATCCTGACCTCAAGTCGATACGTGAAAAAACCGTAGCTCCCTGTAACTGATCCAGCAAATCATCAATATGCGGCAGCGGGTACTTATTCTTGACGGTGACTTTGTTCAACTCGCGATAGTCGATACAAAGCCTCATGGATCCGTCCTTCTTCCTGACAAAGAGGACTGGTGCACCCCAGGGAGACACACTGGGTTGGAAGAATCCCTTCTCTGCCAACACTTCGAGTTGCTTCTTAAGCTCAAGCATCTCGACTGGTGCCATGCGGTCTGGAGCTTTGGAGACCGGCCTCGTGCTAGGCTCTAACTCAATCCCAAAATCTACGCTCCTCTGTGGTGGTAAGCCAGGCGGCTCGCCAAAGACATCCTCGAACTCACAAGCTACCGGGGTCTTTGCTAATGATGAACTCGTCTCCTCCTTCATGGCGTAACACTAGAAGGCCTCACATCCCTGACCTATGAGCTTTGCGGCTCGGACCGCACTAATGACTGTCCCTATCTTTCCGAGGTCCCACCCTCGAAAGACTTCCTCCTGCCCAGACTCCGTAGTGACTGTCACTGTCCTCCTCCTGACGTCCAGAACAACTCTATGGCGGTCCATCCAGTCCATCCCAAGTATGACTTCCTCATGCACTAAGTGCATGACGTGAAAGTAGGCTAGGCAGTCACGACCTCCCAAGTGGATAGGACAATCGTGAATCTCCCGAGTACCACGAACCCTACTCCCATCGGGTAACCTTATAAGGAAAGCTTCCCCCTCTACGGTATCTAAGGTCAGCCTATCTATGCAATCATCAGATATGAAAGAGTGCGTCGCACCCGTATCAAAAAGTACTCGGACTGGAAAGCCATGAATCGTGATAATACCTGTGGCTGCGGGCACTGGTGGCTCTACTGCACTCCTCAACTCAAAGACTCGAGCCTGAGTACCCCTAGTCTCTAAAGTGCCTCCACCACGCCCTCTATCTCTAGCTGGTATCTGAGGAGAACCCTGTGAATATGCTTGACCCGGAGCCCGCTGCTACTGACCCCGAGCCGGATACTGAGACTGCCTCTATCCTCCTCCTGGGGTACCAACAGGTGAGGACCCCTGCTGTGATGCTACCTTGCCATGTCGGCAGAAGGTAGCCCTGTGGCCCAGCTAGCCGCAAGTAAAACATGTAACTGGTGGCCTCCTACACTCCGGCTTAATGTGTCCCTGCTCCCCACAGTTGTAGCACTGACGTACTCTAGATCCCATCGGCGGTGCCACTTGGTGACTAGAACGGCCCTGGGACTGACCACGCCTATGACCTGACCCTCCTACTCCAGTGCTGACTGGTCCGGTCCTCTGTCTCTTGTCTGACCCTCCAGACTGCATAGCTCTCCGGTGACCCAGTCGGTCCCTCTCATACGCTGAAGCCCGATCCTGATAATCAGCTAAGGAATCACAACGGAACCCTGCTAGATAGGAGCGGGTAGTCTCTCTCAGTCTCCGGGAAAACATATACACGTGCTGGTCCACAGGTGGTGCAGCAGGACCCAATAGTGACAGATCCTCCCGGAACCTCCTAATAGCCTCAACTATCGGAACATCCTCAAAACCTGCCTCCAAGAAGTCCTGTACTCGGTCCCTTCTCAGTGAGGAAGGACAAAAGGTCTCTCTCACGAGACTCAGCAACTGCTCAAATCGGGACACTCTGCCCCTCACTGTCCTCCACCAGTACTGTGCCTGGTCCCTAAACAATGTCTGAACCAGCTCCACCTTACGACTCTCAGGGCAGCGAATCGCCTCTAGCGCGGACTCCACATGACTGATCCAATGTTCCACCTCAAGTCCAACATTCCCGTCGAAGGTGGGAACTCGGTGATGGTTGAATGTCTTCAATCATTCATCTGGTCTCGGTACCCTCAGCTCGTCTCTCACTCGTTCATCCTCGACAACTCTCACTGGTGCAGCTACCACCGGTGGAACTACCACCTCAGTCACCCTCTGAGAGACCTCTGCCGACCTAGCTGGCACTGGCGGTGTTGGAGGTGGTGCTCCGGCTCTGTATGCCTCTTGCACCTGCTGGACATAAGCTCGATACTCAGATGCTCCAATCGATACGCGGCCAGAATCAGTAGGCCTGCACTCCGTACTCCGGACCTAGTAGCACTGGAACAATACTCTCGGCCACCTCCACAGCAGGTACATCCGCAGCTGCCGGATCTACAACAGGGACACGTCCTCGACCTCGGCCTCTCTGAGGCCTACCCATACGTCCCTGTCTTGGAGCTCCAAGAGGAAGGGGAGGTCGGCCCTCTCCTCGTCCAACGTAAGCTGTCGCTCTCGTACGTGCCATCTGGAAATGACGTGATCAATATAAGACTACTTTAGTTCCTATTACGGACATAACTATGTTATTACTGTAGGTCAATTCTAAAGGTCACAATATTACTAAAAATACAAGCTATAACAGAAGTCCAATAAACTATGCTATCGAGTTTAGCGGAGGTAGTGGCGGTCCGTGCATTCTATCCCAACCCGTTTATGCTCATGGTTTGGAAAACAAATTTCATTTTAAAAGTTCGGAACCCTTGCGGTTTCCGTTTATTTGTTTATTCGGCCTTTTGAAGATGGCAAGTGCCGTTGTTCCCAACCTAGAGCTCTGATACCATATTATAACACCCCGAATCATAGAGGACTCGAAATGTTACGAGCTAGGACCTCACAATGGGTCCCGGCCCTTAGCCTGGTAACAACTTCATCGGACCTTACAACACTGCACAAATAAAAAGGCAAAACAAAGAGTTTTATAACATGAGCGAAATAAAAAGAATCCAAATTATGAAAAACAATACAGCCAAGTCTCAAAAACCGGAAATACCAACATCAGTCTCAATAGTCATAAAATAAAATATAACAATCCCATCCTATAATGCACGGAACCCCGGCTGCCCACTACCGCCGGATCACTCGATCGCCTCCCTAACCTGCAAGGCATCTACAAGCGGTATAAAACCGTTAGCTAACATTCTATGCTTAAGTATAACGGTAAAAGCACAAACACACAACATACGCAATTAGCATGCAACACTCATTCCTTTTTATTATCTTTAACTAAGTGATACGTCATTACTAATGATACTTATTTTGTGACACGAGGGATTCCCAAATCTTGCCCCTGTCCCCGTTTACCAACGCGGAATGATACTAATGCATGTGACCGTCTACCGGACTGGGCTGGTCGCAGGGAACCTCCTAGACTCTCGCAAGAGCTAGGCAGATGATGTCACGACCCGTTATCATACACTTGGGTCAATTATAAGATACTACAGTCGGCCTATTGCGTTTTTGTTATTTATCTTAACTATCACACACCACTCATACGCATCACACACATGCAAGAAGCTAGCTAAGTAAGTCAGTGGACTTACTAGAATTAAAACTCGTCTCTCTTAACAACACTAACAGTAGCTGCAGGAACTCAGTTGCCTGTCAAAGGAGGCACGTGGATCAACATTTTTCCTTGGATACTTAGAAGTCTAAAACTCCTAAGATGTACGATTCTATGTGCAGAAGTTATTACAGTGTTTATTTAAGGTAAAATGACTATTTTACCCTTGGTTCCGAGACTTCCAAAAACCCGTAAAAAGTACATAAATTCTTACTTGAGGCTAACTAATCAAGTTCTACTCCCTAGGATGATTTTAGGTGACAACTATAAAAACTACCCATTTTCTATTTCCCGAAAAGTCACTAAAGTCCAACTACAGCTGTAAATATGAAATTAAAATAAACTTATAAAAATATTAAAATAACTTTATAGCTTATCTATGATCTCTAATCTACTCATAGGAGAAACAATTTCTTAAAACTGTTCAATCGTTATTCCTACAAAAATCTTTAAAGTTGGCTACAACATTGGTTCACAACAGTGGCCATTCGTTTTAACATTGGTTCACAACAGTGGCCATTCTTACTTTCAAAAGTGAAGTTTTAAATCCGACCGTTCATTTGTTCCCAAATTTTAACACGGTAAACTATGTATATCTATCTATGATCTATTAAAAATTCAACGGTGGATCTTCAACCAATCGTTTTAACATTGGTTCACAACAGTGGCCATTCTTACTTTCAAAAGTGAAGTTTTAAAGGGAGTTTCTCACTTCAATTTATATGATAATCTGATCTACTTCACTAGGTCATCTAATGGTCAGAAATAGGACACTCTAGGAAGCTACAACAACTCGCTTACTACTCGTCACTTCTCTAGTTCGATCTCTCCTCATCACCCCGGCCACTAAAACATTTTAAAACCTAAGTACACACATGTCTATTTCATCAATAGTTTAAAGATTGAAATGCAACCAAGATAGAGGGAGAATGATTGATCCTTTACCCAAGGTTTTGATGACTGCAGAAGGTAAGTTTTTGCACTAGTGCGGGATGGTCCGATTCCAAGGTGGCCGTCTCTTCTTCTGTCACCGCCGGGCACGAACGAAACAGCCCTCCAAACTGGTTATCTTCTGGGAAGGAGTGTGTACTGAGAGTTAGATTTAGAGAGGAACTGAGTGTAGAAGGGCTGAATGAAATCACTTACACTACTCCGGCTTCTAGCGAGGTTTCTGCAACGAGCAGCCCCAAAATAGATAGACGAGCAGCTCCAGAAATAGATAGACGAGCAGCTGTTATAGTTCCCTCCTTTGCTGGCTCTTTTCCTTGCAATTTCCTGTGGTTGGAACGTTGCTGAATCTGTTCAGAATCCAGGCAAGTGCAGCGTGAAAGAGGAGCGTAAAAAGCGTTGCAGTCCTCTCTTCTGAGCGTGAATATAGGGCTGTTACAGCTCTTAATTATCTCATTAATTATCCCATTTATGCAGTTGTTACAAAGTGGATAGAAGGAAAGAGAAGGCCGGCTGTTCACACGTAGATCACTGGCTGGAGAGGGCTGAACACTAGGCTGGAGGGAGCTGAACGTTTTGGGCTGGAGGGGCTGTTAATGGGCTCGTAACCAGCCTCTCCTGGACTGCTGCAGGCTGGGCTCGAAGTCACACTGCTGGGCTGTTGTGGGTAAGCAAACTGGCTGAGCTTAAGGTAGAAACGTGGGCTGAAGCATGCAAGAAAGGTGGGTTGAATTACTTGTCAAAAATCTGTCAAAACTCGTCACAACTTGTCATGATCTCGTCTCAGCTTAGTCATGATCTCGTCTCAGCTTAGTCATGATCTCGTCACAGCTTGTCATCGATAAGAATGAATTATAATAACTAGGGTTTGATATAAATCAATCATTTTATGTGAATTAAATTCTACATAAAATAATAGATAATTATAAGGATTAGAGTTTGATATAATTTTATCATTTTATGTGAATTAAATTCTACATAAAATAATGGATATTTCTAAGGGTTAGAGTTTGATATAATTTTATCATTTTATGTGAATTAAATTCTACAAAAAATAATGAAATTTGTGAAGGAAGAGATACTAGATAGAATGGGAAACCGTCAACAGTTCGAAGTCCGATTTGATTCGGAATTAAACGGAATAAAAAATTCCGGGTATTACACCAAAGAAGGCTCCAAACTCCCTGATGGAGAACTCATAATCTCTTTCCATCAGCCGGAAAGAAACAGTCCTATCTACATGACTCTGCGGGAAGGAAACCACAAACTCCCTCGTGATCTCCTCATAAGCATCTTCCCGAATAGCGGAGAAGATGACTAGACCGGCTCTATCAAAAAGCCAAGTAAGGTCTCCTATCACATGTAGAGGCTCTAACTCCTCCAGTAGTAGGTATCTAGGTCCTATGACCGCTCTCTTGTGGATCCTCTCTAAAGCATCGAGATGATCGTCATGGATAGTAGGGATCCTAGGGTGAGGTGGTGATGGTGATGATGGAGGTGAAGGGGATGAAGGGGGTGGTGCTCTAGAAGAGGAAGAGGGGTTGCCCTTCCTTTTCTTGTTCTTATCCTTATTCCTACCGGACACTCTTGTCACAAAATCCATATTCTGGCGAAAAGCACGGTCTGTTCATGGATTTCCACGGCCGTGGAACTTACAGGGACCGTGGTTCAACACGTAATTTCACAAATCTCAACAGAATCACACCAAACTCAGCAGCAAACAGTCCTAGACTAATTTCCTTCCAATTCCAATCAGTTCTTCCTAAAAATTCTAGCAAAATGAAGCCAAATCGACAAAGAGAGAGAAAGAACCAAAAACCTAGGTTTTCGGATTTTGTAATCCGAATTCCGCCTTCTCCAGTGATTTGCCGCTCGAATTGTTGCTTGGATCTTGTAGGTGATTGGATTTGCTTCAGTTTTGGTCAAAGAATCGTCGAAAACGATTAACGAATGAGGATTTGAGAGGATGGGCGTGGATTCGGCGATTTTGGGCGTGGAAGGGGTTTGTGTTGTGTGTTGTGTGTTTTGTGAAGAAACGTGGTTTATATAGTGACCGTCAAAATTTTTGAAAATAACGGTCTATCGGGGGTTTCCACAGCCGTAGTTTTGTACGGAACCGTGGTTTTGGTGATTTTTCTTAGGCTTTTGAAAATTACGGTCACTGTAGCTGTCACGACCGTGGAACTCTCTGTAATGCTCCAAAGTCCAAGTTTCGTCAATTTTCTTCAAGTTTTTCTTCCCCCTTTTCTTTTCCACTGTTCCTACATCCAAAAACACGAACATACCGGAAGGTATCGAAGGCAAAACAAAGCAAAACGTCTATACTAAACTAATCTATGAATCAAAGACAAAAAACGTAAGTGCAATACCTTGGGTTGCCTCCCAAGAAGCGCTTTTTTTAAGGTCCGTAGCTAGACCAAATTCGCACTTATTCGAGTGCGGTGGGCACGAACTCTTCAGCTTGGAGTTCCGATGTGTACTTCTTGAGTCGTTGACCGTTCACCTTAAAGCTTCCGCCCGTTTCACCCCATACTTCAACTGCACCATGGGGAAAAATACGTTTGATTAGAAAAGGTCCGGTCCAACGAGATTTAAGCTTACCTGGAAAGAGACGAAGTCTTGAATTGAAGAGGAGAACTTGATCTCCTTCTTTGAGGTCCTTTGGCATGATATCCTTATCATGCCAACGCTTCGCTCTTTCTTTGTAGATCTTGGCGTTTTCGTAAGCGTTCAAGCGGAGTTCTTCAAGCTCATTTAGGTCCAAGAGACGCTTCTCTCCCGCTTCCTTCATGCTGAAACTTAGCCACTTGATTTCCCAAAACGCCTTGTACTCCAACTCTACCGGTAAGTGACAAGACTTCCCATACACAAGGTTGTACGGTGTGGTTCCGATGGGAGTTTTATACGCAGTCCGGTATGCCCACAATACATCATCTAGCTTCAAAGACCAATCCTTCCTAGTCCTTGAAACCGTCTTCTCTAGGATTCCTTTGATCTCCCGGTTTGAGATCTCCACTTGTCCACTAGTTTGTGGATGATAAGGGGTGGCGATCTTGTGAGTCACCCCATACTTAGCTAAGAGAGCTTCAAAGCGCCGGGCAATGAAGTGAGAGCCTCCATCACTAATGATAGTCCGTGGCGTCCCAAATCGCGGGAAAATGGTCTTGTTAAAGAACTTAACCACTACCATGGCATCATTGGCGGGAGAGGCAATCGCTTCAACCCATCTTGAAACATAATCAACCGCTAAAAGTATGTATTGGTTACCACAAGATGATGGTAAAGGTCCCATGAAGTCTACTCCCCAAACGTCGAAGATCTCCACCTCTTGGATGTTGTTGAGAGGCATCTCATTCCTCCTAGATGTATTTCCTGTTCTTTGACAAGCATCGCAGCAGGAAACAAAGGTTTGCACATCTTTAAATAGGGTAGGCCAAAAGAATCCAGATTGCAATATCTTAGTGCTAGTCTTGTTTGAACTAGCGTGTCCTCCACATGGTAGTGAATGATAATGGCGGATGACACTTTGCATCTCATCTTCCGGCACACATCGCCGAATAATGCCATCCGGACCTCTCTTATAGAGGAGAGGTTCATTCCAAAAGTATTCCCGAACATCCTTAAAGAACTTCTTTCTTTGTGCGTAGGATAATCCGGGTGGTAATTCCTGACAAACCAAATAGTTAACAAAATCAGCAAACCAGGGTTCGTTACCTTTGGTGATCACATCGATGCACTCCTCTATGATATGTAAATGCTCGTCCAGAAAGGAGTCATCTATAGGTAGATGGTCGTCCTCTATATGTGTTAGGCGACTCAAATGATCCGCAACGGAATTTTCCGAACCCTTCTTGTCGCGGATCTCTAGATCGAATTCTTGTAGGAGAAGAATCCATCTAATTAGCCTTGGCTTCGCATCCTTCTTTGCAAGAGGTACCGGATCGCAGCATGATCCGTGTATACAATCACCTTTGCACCTACAAGATAAGAGCGAAATTTGTCAATTGCATATACAATGGCTAAGAACTCTTTTTCGGTAGTGGCGTAGTTGAGTTGCGCCTCATCTAGCGTCTTGCTAGCGTAGTAGATAGCATGGGTTCGCCCTTCCTTTCTTTGTCCAAGAACAGATCCTATAGCTACGTCACTTGCGTCACACATAACCTCAAAGGGAAGATTCCAATCCGGAGGTTGGATAATCGGAGCTGAAATTAGAGCTTCCCGAATCATATTGAACGCATCTAAACATTCCTACGAAAACTCAAAAACTGCATCCTTCATCAATAGATTAGTAAGCGGTTTTGATATTTTAGAGAAATCCTTTATGAAACGCCTATAAAATCTAGCATGTCCAAGAAAACTTCTTATCCCTTTCACCGAAGTTGGGGGAGGAAGCTTTTCTATTGTCTCTATTTTAACTTTATCAACATCAATCCCTCTACTAGTGATTAAGTGTCCTAATACAATGCCTTCTTTTACCATAAATTGACACTTTTCCCAATTAAGAACTAGGTTAGTGTCTTCACACCTTTGAGTACAAGAGCGAGGTTAGAAAGGCAATTGTCAAAAGAGGAACCATAAACGGAGAAGTCATCCATGAAGACCTCCATGATTTCCTCTATGTATTCCGAGAAGATGGCCATCATGCACCTTTGAAAGGTGGCTGGGGCGTTGCAAAGCCCGAACGGCATCCTCCTATAGGCAAACGTACCCCACGGGCACGTGAACGTGGTCTTCTCTTGATCATCCGGGTGTATCGGAATCTAAAAGAAACTACTATAACCGTCAAGATAACAGAAATGCGAATGTTGTGCTAACCTTTCAAGCATTTGATCGATGAAGGGTAGTGGGAAGTGATCCTTCCTCGTCGCGTTGTTTAGCTTGCGGTAGTCTATGCACATCCGCCATCCTGTTACAGTTCGTGTAGGAATGAGCTCATTGTTTTTGTTGGTGATGACCGTCATTCCTCCCTTCTTCGGAACCACTTGTACGGGACTCACCCACTTGCTATCGGAGATAGGGTAGATGATACCTGCATCAAGAAGTTTAAGAATTTCCTTCTTGACAACCTCCTTCATGGTCGGATTTAACTGCCTTTGAGGTTGTCGTGAAGTTCTAAAGTCCTCTTCCATTAAGATCTTATGCATGCATAGGGAAGGTTTGATTCCAACTAAGTCCTCTATAGTATATCCTAAAGCTTTTCTATGTTTCCTAAGGACAACCATGAGCTTACTATGTTCATCTATGCTTAAATCGGAACTCACAATTACCGGAAAGGTAGAATTAGGTCCAAGAAATACGTACCTTAGATGTGTAGGGAGTGGCTTTAGTTCCATCACTATCGGAGTCTCCAATGGTTCTTGAGGAATATCCGATAGTTCCTTAGAAGCGTCTAAGGAAGTAGAAGGTGTTGGAGAAGAATCAAGAGAAGTTGAGGAAGAGACACAATTGCCTTCGGAATCACCCAAAATTACGGCCTCTCTGCATCCTCCACGGCCGTGATTTTGGGCGTGGAAAATATTTACGGTTGCTCTGTTCTCTCCACGACCGTGTAAGCCTTTGGAGTGCTCCACGCTTTTGTTGGTGAAATCCACGGCCGTGGAATAGAGTGTATGACCGTGGATCCGTACGTTTTCTGCCTCGTCGTGGAGTTTCTCAAACTCTTCTTCACACACTTCTTCTTGTGCTTCTAAGGCTTCAATTGCCTTATTGCACTCCTCTTCTTCCACTATATCCATTAGGCTCATAGAAATAACCTTTTGCAAAGGATCTTTGAAAAAAATAGCACTTACCTCCTCTCTAGATAGCCCTTCTTCGTCTTGGATATTGAATATATCCTCATCAAAGATTGGTTCCTTCACTAGAGTGGAAAGAACGAATTCTACCTTCTCTTATCCTATGTCAAAGGCGAGTCTAGCATTCTTGCAATCGACTATGCAACCGGACGTTGCAAGAAACGGTCTTCCGAGAATGATCGGGACCGGACTATCTGCAGGAATGTCAAGCACAACAAAATCTATAGGAACATAAAATTTACCTAGCTTGACTGGGACGTCTTCAACAACACCGACGGGACGAGTTATGGATCGATCCGCCATGTACAACGTCATCTTCACCGGTTTAGGATCGCCTAAACCGATCTTCCTACATAATGCAAGTGGGATGATGCTCACACTTGCTCCCAAGTCACATAATGCATCATATGTGACATCTCCCACTCCTATGGGAATACAAAATGACCTCGGATCCTTTAGCTTTGGGGGCATCTTCTCTTTCATAGTTTTGATGAGATCCGAAGAATCCGAACTCATCTTAACCTCTCCAAAATCCTCTAGCTTTCTCTTGTTAGAGAGGATCTCCTTTAAGAACTTTCCATAAGCCGGCATACCTACAATAGCATCAATGAAAGGTATATTAATATGCAGTTTGCTCATGAGTTCAATAAACTTACCGAATTGCTTGTCTAGACGCGCTCTTGCTCTAGATTGCGGCAACGGTAGGGGAAGTTTGTAAGCTGGAGGAGGAACGTAGACATCTTCCTTCTCCTTCCCCTTTTCTTTCTCTTTCTCAACGGGGACTTCTACAAACTTAGGCTGCGGGTCGGTAGTTGTCACTCCGCTCCTAGTTGTGATTGCCATCACCCTTCCTTTTGGGTTGTCCTCCGTTTTTCCTGGTAGTTTCCCTTGATTCCTAGGAACATCCTCCGCATGGCTGAACATTTGGTTTTCTAAAACCTTTTGGGCTTTATCAACCTTTGTAATATGATCATCAACCTTGATGATGCGAGTCTCCAACCCTTGAAGCTTGCCCAAAATTGTCCCCAACATGGGATCGGGCTTCTCTTTCCCCGAAGTACTTCCACCATTAGATGTTTGCCCCTGGCTTTTCAAAGGAGTGGAAGAAGAGGAAGGTGGAGTTAGTGAATTTCCTGAATTGGAAGAATAAGAATTACCGGAATTTTGTTGATTTGGACGCCAATTGTTGTTGTTTGAACCACTATTGTTGTTCCAATTTATGTTCCGGTTGTTGTTGTTGTTGTTCCAATTGTTCCGGTTGTTGTTCCGGTTGTTGCGATTTGTATTCTCGTTACCGTTGTGGTTATTGGTGTTGCCCAAATAACCCACATCTTGTTCCTTGTGCTTCGGAAAGTTGATTTTGATGGCTTCCTTCAACTCTTTAATCTCCGTGTTGAGAGAAAAGATTTGAGTTTGAGCTGCTCGTTATAGCTTTGCTCCTTGATCCACATGATTCGCCTCTACTTTCCGATGAGAATACTTCTCTATAACTCGCGCTTGCTTCTCACTGAAGTCCCAAGCGTCATCTTCCCTCATGTCCATGAATGTACCACATGAAAGGGATTGGAGCTTGAATTGTGTCTCCACATCCAGCCCCTTATAGTATATTTCCAATAGTGCAAGCTTGGATATGCCATGATGAGGGCAATCCAATAGCAAACCCTGAAATCTTTCCCAAGATTGAAACAAACTTTCGTTAGATCTCATAGAAAATGCATTAATCTTACCTCTTAGCACCGCCGTTTTACATGGCGGAAAGAACTTAGTGAGAAATTCCGAAGAAAGATCCTCCTATGTTTCAAGCTTCCCACTTGGAAGAGCTTGATACCAAGACAATGCTTTCCCCTTCAAGGAGAAGAAGAAAGGCTTGAGCATGTAGCTGTTGGTAGTTGCGTTCTTCGGCTTCATCGTCTCCATCATAATCTCAAAGTTTTGTAGATGTTGATGTGGTGATTCAGTGCTTGTTCCACCAAATTGGTTTTGGCGAACAATGGTAATAACTTGAGGGTTGAAGCTAAACCCTTGTGCATCGTCAACATCAAAGTTCACACCTAAACGGCGTGGTTGCTGCGTTGGATCCATCCTTTGGCCAAGAGTTCTTGGCTCCTCATCTACACGTTCGACCCTCGCTCCCATAGGTGGAATACGGCGATTTGCAGCTGGCCGTGGAAAGAATGGATTCACATTGATCGTGGGATCAATTTCCTCTAGCGGTGGCATGGAGGAGTCGCTATCCTCATTGGATGAGTTGGCTCTAACCGATCTTCCCGGTCTCCTTCTTTTCTTTTTCTCTTTGAGGTTGTTTATTTCCAGCCTCATTTGGAACATCATGTCCGTTAGATCATCAACCTTCATTTGATGACGATCCGTTTCTTCCCTACGAGTCTTCTCACTCCATTGGAGTTGAGCTTCCTTTTCCGCTAACTCCGATTGGAGATCACGTTCTCTTTCTTCAGCCATTTTTCTTTCCTTAAGCTTTCTCCTCAAAGTCCTCTCAAGCTCTTGATCAAGAGGTAAGAGGTCTTCGTTGTTCCTAGACCTGCGCAGACACTCGAAGAGATATCAAATAACAAGGGAAAAGCTCCCAAGCTTGACAACCGATAATCGAATTCGGCCTAGACCAAATCCCCGGCAACGGCGCCAAAAACTTGTTTGCCACTTAGCGTGCGTGCAAATAAGCTTTAAATTTATAAAACTAGAATCAAGCAAGCGAACCCGCAGTGTACGGATCGATATAGTTAAGCAAGAATTCCAAAATATTGAACACAGGGATTTGGGGGGTCAAATCCAATTATAGAATTGTCAAGCAAGTAAATGTATGAGCTTTGTAAATTATTGGGAAAACAACAATCCTAAAGATCCAGGAATCCAGCTGTGGCAATCGATTCAAGATATACTAAAGATATAAGGACAGAGTTGAGGTATGAAAAGGTATACGAATGCAAGGCAGTGTATGGTGAAGTTCCAAAACCTTATATGACTTATCTAAAGACACTCTCTATAAAGGTTGTTGAGGCTTCAGTACAAAAAGAATCTAAAGGTAAGAATTAACATAAAATACCCAAGACTAAGTTAAGGCAAATCTTTAACTTTGGATTAAAGTAAAAGCAAGGTTCGTAACAAACACAAAATTACGGGTAGTTCTTGAGTTCCACGGCCGTGGAAGTTCAAGAACAGACCGTGGATTAGGTTCGTCGGCGAATTCTCTCTAACTCTCAGGGTCCAATCTATTTACGATCGATCTATCATCATCTAAGCCACAACTATCAACCATTCACCTTAGAATTGCTAAAGGGTTTTAGCCAACAACAGTCATATTGATATCAAATTCAAGATTTAAAAGAATAAAGGATGAAAACTTCCGAAAACCTTCAATAACCTTCAAACCAATCTCAAATCCACAAATATCAATGATAATGTAACTCAGATTTGGAATAAACACAAACAAGTAACTAGTCTAGATAAGAACGAAGAACGGGATGTCAATCCGTCTTCTAATCAAACCTAGAATCAAAGGCGTAACTTCCGCCAAGAACGATCTTCCAAATCTTCAATTCTTCGCAAATCTCAGTTGCGAAATAGCAATCTCAACACGTCCCACTTGAAACCCTAGGCACGTGTAACTCCGTTAGACAAAAGTCTAAGTACGAGGCGTAAGCAAAGACGCAAACCCTAAGCGGAGGTGTAAGCGAGGTAGCCAAGGTGACGGAATCTCTGTTCTTCCATCCTTTTATAGGGCTGGATAAAATATGTCTTCGGCCCACGTGCGTAGTAGATCGTGGCTTAAAATATTACGTAAAAGATCGCCAAGATCACGGTCGTCGAAGGGTTCCACGCCCGTAATTTAGAGCGTGGAAGTTGATCACGGTTCTTCACAATCCTCCACGGCCGTGTAAGTTGCTGGAATGCTCCACGCTTGTCTTGCTAAAGTTCCACGGCCTTGGTTTAGAGCGTGGACTCTAGTACGGCCGTATTTCAGGGCGTGGAACACATGTAGATCGTAATTCTCCTTTGTCTCCTGCTATTCTTCAGCTTAGCATCTTCCTTAGCTCCTAATGATGTCCTCAATCCTTGGACATGCTCAATCCATCTCCATTCTTCCTCGATTTGTCCGGTTTTAGCTCTTAATTTGCTACAATCAACAAAAAGCTTATGTAGACCTCTATATCGACAAAATAGATGATCTAACTCACAATTGCTTCAATGCTTTATCAATGAGTACCAAAATGGATGAAATACACTTAGAAAACGTGCCTAAAATATCACAATATTTCATGCTAACACAAGCCAAGTTGGAAGTTAGTTGGCATTGTAAAGACAAACCTCGGATCATACGACTCGGATTTGTAGTCCAACAACATGATGTGGTCATTGTCGGGAGGGATGGCTTCGTCGTCCTTGATGGTGATCTCATCTTTGTCATCTTGAAAATATTCTCCACATAACGGGTTGACAAGATGAATTGGAATAATCGGGGAGACCTCTTGAATGATGAGTTTTCCTACATCTTTGAGTTGATCACACAATGGTTGGACAACCAACTCACTCCGTGGTTGTGACACCTCTTCAGGTTCTTCTTGTTGGGCGGCCGTCATGAGGGAAACAATTTGTGCCTTCAAAGCTTCTAACTCACGGTTTAGAGCGTCGTTTGTTGCCTTGGGGTAATATAAGTATCCTCAAAATAAGCTTGTCGGTGGGGATACCGTTGGTGCCCGTCAATGATATAAGTCGGGTCCGGAGGATTTGGAGGAGGCAATCACTCCTCATCCTCAAAGTATTCTCTCCGTTGGTACCTCCGGGTGGTTTGCTTGGCCTTCGGTGGATATAGAGGAGATAACCATTCATCTTCCTCATCATAAGAATCATAATCATCATAGAACATCAAGAACGATGGACAAATAGTTGAAGATCTTCGAAGAACACTGAAGAACAGTTGAAGTTCTAGATCGAGGAGAAACTTCAACTACTTCTTCTTGATCGTTTGTGTTGGATCAAACTGTAGAACTTGGGTGGCGGAAGCATAAAAATGGGTGCGGAAGCGTTCGGTTGATCCTTGAAAAGGATCCTCGAATATGAAAGTCTTGAATCAAAGACTAGATCCAAGATAAGAATATTTAGAGGGTGGAAGGAGAAGGTGATGCCTAACCTAAGTAAGAGGGTTTGCCTTCTCAATACTTAGTATTCAACTTTGACATCATTTTACAAATGAGCCAAGCCATCCTTATATAGTGGATGGGGGCTAACCAAAGGTTCAAACATAAATGACAGAATTAAAGTCGGAATTAAGTTTCAAATATGAAAAGCCTAAAATATGAAAGGTCGGAATTTAATTCACGGAATTAAGTTCCGAATATAAAAAAACTTATTATTAAATAGCCGAAATAATAATAGCTGTCTTCAAAATGTGCGGGTCCTTCTAGCCGGAAACACGGATGGCATCGCCATCCGGGGGCGTATCATTATCCTCCTCTTAAATGTGAAATGTCCTTGTTTCACCGTCAAAAATGAAAGGAGTCACTTAAGGAACAAGACCCTTGAAAATCAACACCGAATGCAAATTGTCGGGCGGCTTAGACTTGTAGTCCTTCAACATTGTGGCTTTGCGGCGTTTGTTGAATATGTAATCCCTCAAGGTGGAGGTGTTGTGGAGTTTGTCTATCATGCCGTCAAGAACCTTGATGGGGATCGTTGATGCCATGCTGGAAATTTTGAAGGACAAGCCAAGTTGGAAGTTTGTTAGCATTGTAAAGACAAACCTCGGATCATACAACTCGGATTTGTAGTCCAACAACATGACGTGGTCATTGTCGGGACGGATGACTTCATCTTCCTCGATGGAGATCTCATCTTTGTCATCTTGAAAGTATTCTCCACATAACGGGTTGACAAGATGAATTGGAATAATCGGGGAGACCTCTTGAATGTTGACTTTTCCCACATCTTGGAGTTCATCACACAATGGTTGGACAACCAACTCACTCCGTGGCTGTGACCCCGCTTCAGGTACTTTTTTTTTCGCGGCCGTCATGAGGGAAACCATTTGTGCCGAACAATCAAGAACACAAGTAAAGAACTTGACCTCGATCCCGAGCACTAATACCAATAATAGAAATATGGACGATCTAGATCGAGGAGAAACTTCAACTACTTCTTCTTGATCGTTCGAGTTGAATCAAACTATAAAACTTGGGTGGCGGAAGCGTTTGGTTGATCCTTCAAAAGAATCCTCGAGTATGAAGGCTTGGATCAAAGACTAGATCCAAGATAGAACTTTTAAAGGTGGAAGAAGAGATGGTGATGCCTAAACTAAGTAAGAGGGTTTTCCTTCTCAATACTTATTTTCAACTTAGACATGATTTTACAAATGAGCCAAGCCATCCTTATATAGTGGATGGAGGCTATACAAAGAGTCCAAACATAAATGACTAAATTAAATTCGGAATTAAGTTCCAAATATGAAAAGCCTAAAATATGAAAGGTCAGAATTTAATTCACGGAATTAAGTTCCGGAATTAAAGTTCCGAATATAAAAAGACTTATTATTAAATAGCCGAAATAATAATAATTGTCTTCAAAATGTGCGGGTCCTTCTAGTTGGAAACACGGATGGCATCGCCATCCGGGGGCGTATCAACACACTCCGGACTCATTGAGAAGCAAGCTAGGGGCAAATGAGAGCACATGGGACCTTGTTGGTGGATACCTTGCACCAATTCGTGGCTTAATGATCCAAAGAAGGCGGAGGCACCAAAACCAAGGTCATTGGGACTTCCACGGACGTGGAATTGGGCCGTTGTTCTCTCTGCACAGCTGTGACAGTTGTCCCACGATCTCCATAACCGACCCTTGCCCTTGTTGGAGTATAAGAGGTGGTCCTGCAGGCTGTTGCAAGGAGGCTGGACACAAAATTCTCACCCACATTTTCTCATTTCACATCGTTGGATTGGGAGCTACTCTTGGAGGGAGAAAACGCTCTCATTTGGGGGAAGAAAAGAAGAACACACCAACTTAGAGTTTCATAGTTTTTAGAGTGATTTTGGAGTGAACTTGTTGGAAACGTTTACATAGTTTTGTAAGGAACGATTTGAACCTTCTTTTTAAGGGTTGTAAGTCTTTCTCAACATTTATTCAGCTTGTTTTCTTGTTGTACTTGTTCATCTCTCTTTCATTTCATTTTCTTTGTATGGAAGCCATGAATGTATGCTTGTTGAGTTTGATTGTTAAGATGCATGTTGTTGGCTAAATAGATGCGATTACAGGGTAAGGAAATGATGGTTATGGCTTGGACTAAGATAGGATAGACTTAAACGTACCATTGGATGGTTTATTTGCTCAAACATAGCTGATGTTGTAAACCACGGTCTGTTCCTTCATATCCACGGTCGTGGAATTGGATGAACTGCCCGTGATTTTGTCCGACTCGCTTGTATTGATAAATCTGAGTGATAGGATGTTAGATTGTTGAAATCTTAGTGTTTGTTGAGCTTAATCTATCCTAGGGTGACCTAGTGTTAGCAAACTAAGTGAAAGAAGAGACCTACCCGGTAATTCTTGACCTTAGGTACCAAGGATGATGAACTCTAGGTAGTAGTGAGCCTCACAAGCCGCTATTGGATTGAGTGTGCTAGGATTGCTGTTTAGGACTTGCCTTCCCGAGACTTACCCGGTAAGGAGATGTTAGCTCCCTAGATAAAAATCCGGTTTGTGTAGAATTCCCAACCTTAGGCTCTTTGAGACTTACCCGGTGATTTGGACCTTAGGAACGGACTAGTGGACCATGAGACCTACCCGGTGATTGATCCCTATTGAGAAACACCCTTTCCCAACATACCATAGTTAATCCAAGGAATGATTAGAAGCTTGAGTCCAATGCCATAACAGGAATTTCTAACCCCTAGAATCCGCTTTTCTCTCTTTGATCACATATCTCGTGTTTGTGTTGCTTGTTTGTGTTTCTAGCTTGATTTGTTAGTTTGTTTTAAAATCTTGCATCATTGGTGATCTTAGTGTGATCACCACAAAACCAATCCAAAAACATTGTGGTTTTCTTTTCTTTATTCCTTTCTCTTTTCTTAGCCTAGATTTACACTATCTTTAGTCACTATTTGATTCGATTCTCACCTTAGTCTTTGTGTTCGACCTCGGAATACTATTCTTACTACAAAACGACCCATACACTGTGGGTTTGCTAGGAATTAGGAAAAATATATCGAGTTATAAATATAAGATTTTGCGTAATACAATTCTTAGCGTAACAAGTTTTTGGCGTCGTTGCTTGGGCCTAGGTCTAGATTGAGTCATTTTTGTGATTGTTTATAGTGTAGGTCTTTCTTGTTGCTTTTGATATTGTTTGGTTTGTGTCTTAGCATTTTCAGGACATCTCTCATTCTTTAGGTGCATGTGAAAATCTCGTGGCAAGGATTTAGCTTCATTCGATCCCAAACCGGAGAAAACCCTTAAAGCTAGATCCAAGAGCTTTAAGAAGAAGAAAGAGATGGCCGCAAGAGATCTTCAAAATGAGTTGGATGAGGCTTTACAGCAAATTAGGTCAAGAGATGAACTCTTGGAGAATGAGAGGAGACTTGCCAATGAGAGGCAAGAAGCAACTAGGAGGGAGATTGAAGAGATTAGGCAAGCTCTTGTGCAAAGAGAGCTTAATCGTCAATAACCTCCACCTCCACCACAACCGCAGCCTGCGGTTAATATTCGGGTTATGCCCATTGCTATTGAGGAACCACAAACGTTAGGGCAACGTATGTATCCGGCTCATAGATTGCACCGTCCGGGTGTGAACTTAGGAGATCCCGCAGCCCATGATTACGAGCTCCGCCCGCAAGTTCTACAAATGATCCGGCATAATCAATTTGGAGGGATGGACGGAGAGTCTCCTCATCAACACTTGATGAACTATGAGATCTTGATGGAGACTCTAAGGCCGCCTAGATTGGAGAACAACAACCATAAGCTTAGGGCTTTTTCCTTCTCACTTAAGGATAAAGCCTTGGCTTGGTACCAATCCATTCCACTAGGACGTGTGAGTACTTGGAAAGAGTTGAGGATGATTGCAATGAAGAAATCAAGGCTGAATTTGAAGTGCACGAAGGTGTTCTGAAACATTGTAGGAATCACGGCCTGTCACCAAGAATCACGACCGTAACTCTACCCGTGGAACTCTCTGGAATGCTCAAAAGTGCCACCTTCTCAGATTCCACACCTGGGGTTTTGCCAACGATCGTGATTTTGCCCGTGGTTTCCCCAGAAAGTTCCTTAGTTGTTGATCAAGCTTCAAGGAGTCTTGGAGAGTCTTCCATAGCTTTGGAATCATCTCAACCTACATTGTATGGAGCGTCTCCAACCGATAAAGGTACTCCTAAACTTGAACTTAAAACCCTCCCCTCTCATTTAAAGTATGCTTTTCTTGGTGAAAATTCTACTTATCCGGTGATTATGAATGCATCTTTGAATGATGATGAGCTGAATAGATTGTTGCATGAGTTGAGATTGCATAGGAGAGCTATAGGCTATACCATTGATGAGTTAGTTGGCATTAAACCTTCCTTGTTCATGCATAAATTTTGACGGAAGATAATCATAAACCTTCAATTGAACCTCAAAGAAGACTAGGTAGTCAAGAAAGAGATCCTTAAATTGCTAGATGCGGGAATCATTTTCCCGATTTCGGATAGTAAATGGGTTAGACCCGTGCATGTGGTTCCTAAGAAGGGTGGGATGACCGTAGTGACTAATGAGAATAATGAACTAATCCCAACTAGGACGGTTATGGGGTGGAGAATGTGTACTGACTATAGGAAACTAAATGTGGCCTCTAGGAAAGATCACTTCCCTCTTCCTTTCATTGACCAAATGCTAGAGAGATTATCTCAACATTCACACTTTTGTTACTTAGATGGCTATAGTGGGTTTTTCCAAATCCCTATCTTTTCTGAATATATTGAAAATATCATGAAAGTGTTTATGGATGATTTCTCTGTTTATGGATCTTCATTTGATGATTATTTAGCTAACTTGTCTTTGGTGTTAAAGATATATGAGGAGACTAATCTTATCTTGAATTGGGAGAGATGCCAATTCATGGTAAGTGAAGGCATTGTGTTGGGAGACTTGGTGTCCAACCGAGGCATTGACGTTGACGGGGCTAAGATAGAGACAATAGAGAAGTTGCCACCACCTTCCTTGGTGAAGGGGTAAGAAGTTTCTTAGGGCATACCGGTTTTTACCGGATATTCATAAAAGATTTCTCTAAAATTTCTAAGCCTCTTACTAACCTACTAATGAAAGATGTTGAGTTTGTTTTCTCCAAGGATTGCCTTGAAGATTTTTGTAGGTTGAAGAATGCTTTGATCACCGCCCCTATCATGCAACCTCCGGATAGGAGCTTACCGTTTGAGATCATGTGTGACGCGAGTGATGTGGCCGTCGGGGCTGTTTTGGGACAAAGAAAAGATGGGCTTACACATGCCATCTATTATGCTAGCAAGACGCTAGATGATGCCCAACTCAATTATGCTACCACCGAGAAGGAGTTGCTAGCGGTTGTATATGCATTTGAGAAGTTCCGCTCGTATCTTGTTGGAGCGAAGGTCATTATGTATACGGATCATGCTGCGATCCGTTATCTCCTTACAAAGAAGGATGCCAAGCCTCGTTTGATTCGGTGGATCCTTCTTCTTCAAGAGTTTGATTTGGAAATCCGGGATAAGAAAGGGTCCGAAAATTCTGTGGCGGACCATCTTAGTAGGCTACCTCCATTGGAGATTGGAAGAGATGATATCCCGATTGATGACTCATTTCGGGATGAGTAATTGCAAATGATGGAGGAATGCTTGCTTCAAGTGTCTAGAAGAAGTTAGCCATGGTATACGGATATAGTGAGCTATCTCATTTGTGAAGAGGTGCAACCCGGTCTATCGTATGCCCAAAGGAAAAAGTTCTTCAAGGATGTGAAGCATTACTATTGGAGTGAACCGCTCTAGTTTAAGAGAGGGCCGGATTGGGTCTTTAGGAGATACATACCGGAGGATGAGGTGGACAGTGTGATCCGCCATTGTCATTCCTTGCCATGTGGAGACCATGCTAGCTCACACAAGATGTGTGCAAAGGTGTTGCAATCCGGTTTTTATTGGCCAAGTTTGTTCAAGGACGTGCAAAATTTTGTGGTAGCTTGTGATGCTTGCCAAAGGACGGGCAACATCTCAAGGAGGAATGAGATTCCCTTGAACAACATACAAGAGGTGGAGATATTTGATGTTTGGGGTGTGGACTTCATGGGGTCATTCCCCTCTTCATGTGGCAACCTCTACATCCTATTGGCGGTAGAATATGTGTCGAGATGGGTTGAAGCAATCGTCTCTCCCACAAATGATGCCAAGGTTGTGGTGTGGTTCTTCAACCGTGTGATCTTCCCTAGGTTTGGAATACCAAGGATGATCATAAGCGATGGAGGAAAGCACTTCACCAATAGGAACTTCGGGACACTTTTGGCTAAGTATGGGGTGACTCATAAGGTGGCAACACCTTACCATCCCCAAACTAGTGGCCAAGTGGAGATCTCCAACCGGGAGATAAAGGGGATACTTGAGAAGACGGTTTCTAGGACGACGAAATATTGGGCTGTGAAGCTTGATGATGCCCTGTGGGCTTATAGAACCGCTTTCAAGACACCAATTGGCACCACTCCCTACAAGCTAGTTCACGGAAAGTCTTGCCATCTTCCGGTGGAGATGGAGCATAGGGCGTATTCAGCCACCTTTGTAGATCCGGTCATTTTCATGCCTTGCTAGACATGAACGCTCTTGAGGAGATCCGGTTGGATACCTATGAAAATGACCGGATCTACAAAGAAAGGACCAAGCGTTGGCATGACAAGCGTCTCATCCCGAAGGTGTTGAGTGAAGGTGACTTAGTCCTTCTATTGAACTCAAGGCTGCGGCTCTTCCCCGGAAAGTTAAAGTCAAGATGGAGGGTCCTTATGTGGTGAAGAAGATCTTTCCCCATGGAGCGGTTGAGATAGGCGGGGAGCATTGTGGAGATTTTAAGGTGAATGGGCACCGTTTGAAGAAGTATATCCCGGGAGCTGCGGTGGATATGATTGCCCCACTTCACCTCGAGTGAAACGCTCCCGAATTTCGTCAAGCTAATGACCTTAAAGAAGCGCTTAATGGGAGGCAACCCATTGGTAGACATCTTTCCTTTTTCGTTTTTGGTTTGGTTTTCATTTTTCTAGTCTTTGTGTGTTTTTGTGTGCTAAAGTCTTGGTAACATGGAGGCCTTGCAAGGCATGAGTTGATGATGATGATCCCATATCAAATATGGGTGGAGCGGACATGGGACTTGGACGGCTAGCGGTGCTTAGCGCGGGTCCCGATGCCATAATGAACATCAAGAGCTCTCTACCATCGTTGATAGAATCATCCGCCATCACTCCACTTCAGTAAACCAAAATACCAAAGCAAACCAATTTTACATTGTGAGGACCCTCTTTCACTCTTCTTTACATGAATTGCACATTGGAGACATTGTGTTTCTAAGTATGGGGTGGGGTTTTCAAGATCACTTGCATGATTAGCATCTAGGATAGTTTAATATTGTTACATGTTTCATTATGTTTTTCATTGTGCATACATATTTCGAAAATTCCAAAAAAAATCAGAAAAATTAAAACATTTCAGTGCTTCTAAGCTTGGGAATGACCCTTATCATGAGATTATCTTGTGAATTGGCTATGGATGGCCTTGTTTGTTGAATGGATGTATGCATATGTGGACTTGAAGTACTTATCTTGAATCCTATGTATGGATTGTGATCATGATGTTTGCCTTGATTGCATTGAGGATTGATAGTCGAAATTACATACTAGTTCTTGCACATCATTTACGAGTGATTAAGGCAATTCATCTTTCTCTACTTCTCATCTTGATCATGTTGTTTGAGCACCTCAATTGATTTAAAATTTGACCTCTTTTGACCCATCCGGGAATAGAAGCATGCTAGTGTGTTGAGTGTGTGAAAAGCAATTGTGGGGTGAAGTTGTTGATGAAAGAATGTTGTGAATAAAGTGCTGAATTTGTTGTGAAAAGTGTAGAAAAATATAGGTTTGGGGACTTTGGTTTTGATGACGAGTAACTCGGCACCATTCACATAATCGGGTGTTTGTGCCTTTCTAAATTCGGATAAACCGAATGTTCTAACGAGCCTTGGTATGTTTGCCCGGTGTGAGGCACCTCGGAAAAATCCCGAGGACCGCTAACCACCAAGGTTTCGGCTTTTGTACACCAATGCCATTGTCTCAAAAATAAGTGAAAGAAAAAGAAAGTGAAAAAAGAAAAGAAAACAAAGAAAATATAGAGAAAAATATACACTTGTGGGAAAGTTGATCAAAATGAAATTGTGGAGTTAGGTCCTTTCCCGGATTAGCATCACATGACCTAAAAATTCCAACCTATTCACAACGCTTCTTGGCCTTTTCTTTCCTAAGTCCTTGTGACCTATTTGCAAGTGTGTAAGACTTAGTGATCTAGATTGGATATACTCATGATCATCTTGACTTCTTCATTTTCACCTTGCATGAATGCTTTTGATTTAATAATAATAGTCTTTACATGCCTTCATTCATTTGATACATGATTGCTTGTCCATTTGCCATGAAACATGACTATGAAGGTGATCCAATGTTAGAAGCACAATTCCAAATAGATTTTGTTGTTTTTCTGCATGCATAAATCATGTCATCTCTTAGTCTATAGTTGGGTCATGCTCGGGGACGAGAAAACCTTAAGTATGGGGTATTTATGAGAACACGATTTATGATGTAGATTTAGGCATCCATTTAGATAGTTTTTCCCGTTAATCATGCATGGTTTGACATTAGTTCGTGACGATTTGCACTTAATTCATGTATATTATCGAGATAGACGTCTACACGGACTTTTGCATGTTTTGTAGGTATTTTGGGAGCTTTTGGAGCTTAATCAATACATTCGAGGATCGTTCCTCGTGATGACACACTTCCGGACTCATTGAGAAGCAAGCTAGGGTCAAAGGAGAGAACATGGGACCTTGTTCGTGCATGCCTTGCACCAATTCGTGGCTTAATGATCCAAAGAAGGCTGAGGCACCAAAACCACGGTCACTAGGACTTCCACGGGCGTGAAAATGGGCCGTGGTTCTCTCTGCACAGCTGTGACAGCTGTCCCTCGATCTCCATAACCGACCCTTTCCCTTGATGGAGTATAAGAGGTGGTCGTGCAAGTTGTTTTAGGGAGGTTGGACACACAATTCTCTCCCACACTCTCTCATTTCACATCATTGGATTGAGAGCTACTCTCGGAGGGAGAAAACACTCTCATTTTGGGGAAGAAAAGAAGAACACACCAACTTAGAGTTTCATAGTTTTTAGAGTGATTTTGGAGTGAACTTGTTGGAAACGTTTACATAGTTTTGTAAGGAACGATTTGAACCTTCTTTTTAAGGGTTGTAAGTCTTTCTCAACATTTATTCAGCTTGTTTTCTTGTTGTACTTGTTCATCTCTCTTTCATTTCATTTTCTTGGTATGGAAGCCATGAATGTATGCTTGTTGAGTTTGATTGTTCAGATGCATGTTGTTGGCTAAATAGATACGATTCTAGGGTAAGGAAATGATGGTTATGGTTTGGACTATGATAGGATAGACTTAAACGTACCTTTGGATGGTTTATTTGCTCAAACATAGCTGCTGTTGTAAACCATGGTTTGTTCCTTCATATCCACGGTCGTGGAATTGGATGAACTGCCCGTGATTTTGTCTGACACACTAGTATTGATAAATCTGAGTGATAGGATGTTAGATTGTTGAAATCCTAGTGTTTGTTGAGCTTAATCTATCCTAGGGTGACCTAGTGTTAGCAAACTAAGTGAAAGAAGAGACCTACCCGGAAATTCTTGACCTTAGGTAACAAGGATGATGAACTCTAGGTAGTAGTGAGCCTCACAAGCCGCTATTGGATTAAGTGTGCTAGGATTGCTGTTTAGGACTTGCCTTCCCGAAACATACCCGGTAAGGAGAGGTTAGATCCTAGATAAAAATCCGGTTTGTGTAGAATTCCCAACCTTAGGCTCTTTGAGAGTTACCCGGTGATTAAGACCTTAGGAACGGACTAGTGGACCATGAGACCTACCCGGTGATTGATCCCAATTAAGAAACACCCTTTCCCAACATACCATAGTTAATCCAAGGAATGAATAGAAGCTTGAGTCCAATGCCATAACCGGAATTTTTAACCCCTAGAATCCGCTTTTCTCTCTGTGATCACATATCTCGTGTTTGTGTTGCTTGTTTGTGTTTCTAGCTTGATTTGTTAGTTTGTTTTAAAATCTTGCATCATTTGTGATCTTTGTGTGATCACCGCAAAACCAATCCAAAAACATTGTGATTTTCTTTTCTTAAATCCTTTCTTTTTTCTTAGCCTAGATTTACACTATCGTTAGTCACTATTTGATTCAATTCTCACCTTAGTCTTTGTGTTCGATATCGGAATACTATCCTTACTACAAAACGACCCAAACACTGTGGGTTCGCTAGGAGTTGGGAAAAATATATCGAGTTATATATTTAAGACTTTTGCGTGATACAATTCTTAGCGTAACATTGAGTGTGCTAGGATTGTAACTTATGACATGCCTTCCCGAGACTTACCCGGTAAAGAGAGGTTTGACTCTTAGATAGCAATCCGGTTTGTGTAGAATTCCCAACCTTGGGCTCCTACAGACTTACCCGGTAATAGGACCTTAGGTGCGGGATTAGTGAACCATGAGACCGACCCGGTGATTGATCCTATTTTAGAAACACCCTTTCCAAACATACCATAGCTAATCAAAGGATTGATTAGAAGCTTGAGTCCAATGGCATAACCGGAAGTCCTAACCCTTGGAATCCGCTTTTCTCTCTTTGATCACATCTCTTGTGTTTGTGTTGCTAGCTCTAGTTGTTAGTTTGATTTATCAAATTGCATGATTTGTGATCTTGTTTGATCACCACAAAAACCAAACCCAAAAATATCATGATTTTCATTTCTTTATGTCCTTCTCTTTTCTTAGACTAGATTTGCACTATCCATAATCACTTGCTTGATTTGATTTCACCTTAGTCTTTGTGTTCGACCTCAGAATACTATCCTTGCTACAAATTGACCCATACACTGTGGGTTCGCTAGGAGAGAGGAAATTATATCGAGCTATAAATTCAAGACTTTTGTGCTATACGTTTCTAGCATAACAAGTTTCTGGCGCCGTTGCCAGGGACTAGGTCTGGATTTAATCATTGCTAGTGATTGTTTATAGTGTAGGTCTTTCTTGTTGCTTTTGATCTTGTTTGGTTTGTGTATTTGAATTTTCAGGACATCTCTCACTCTTTAGGCGCATGCGAAGATCTCGTGGCAAGGATTTAGTTCCATTCGATCCCGAACCGGAGAAAACCCTTAAGACTAGATCCAAGAGCATTAAGAAGAAGAAGGAGATGGCCAGAAGAGATCTTCAAGCTGAGTTGAATGAGGCCTTAGAGCAACTTAGGCTAAGGGATGAAGCCTTGGAGAATGAGAGGAGACTTGCCAATGAGAGGCAAGAAGCAAGTAGGAGGGAAATTGAAGAGATTAGGCAAGCTGTTGTGCAAAGGGAGCTTAATCGTCAAAAACCTCCACCACCAACACCGCAGCCGGCGGTCCATGTTCGGGTCGAGCCGATCATCATTGAGGAGCCACAAATGCTAAGGCAACGTATGGATTCAGCCCAAAGAGTGCACCGTCCGGGTGTAAACTTAGGAGATCCCACAACCCATGACTATGAGCTCCGTCCTCAAGTGCTACAAATGATCCGGAACAATCAATTTGGAGGGATGGAAGGAGAGTCTCCTCATCAACACTTGATGAACTATGAGATCTTGATGGAGACTATAAGGCCGCATAGATTGGAGAACAACAACCACAAGCTTAGAGTTTTTTCCTTCTCACTTAAGGATAAGGCCTTGGCTTGGTACCAATCTATTCCACTAGGACGTGTGAGTACTTGGGAGGAGATGACAACCGAGTTCTTGATAAAGTTCTTCCCACCTTCCAAGACAACCGAGCTAAGAGGGAAGATCAATGCCTTCGTGATGAAGGATAAAGAGATCCTATTCAAATATTAGGAGAGGTTCAAAGACCTCCTCCTAGATTGTCCACACCATGGGATACCAAAGATAGAGCTATTGGAGATTTATTTCAAGGAGCTTGATGAGGATAGTCAATTCAAGCTCCAATCGCTTTCCGGAGGAACATTCATGGAGAAGAATGTGGATGAGGCTTGGAAGTTTGTAGAAAAGCAAGCCTTGGTGATAGAGAAGTACTCCCATAGGAAGAGTGATGGGAGGAAACCGAGAGTATATGATGTGAGTGAAGTCACCATGAGCAACTACAAACTCAATGCAATCAACAATGAGCTTAAGTCTTTGAGGGAGTTGTGTGCCACAACCTTAAAGAATCAAGCAAGCCCTCAAGTGCAAGTGCAAGCCAATTTGGCTTCCAAAGAGGAGGATGTTAACTACATGGGAAGGGGTAACTACAACAATTATCATGGCACTAGAAAATTCAACAACAACAGCCGGCAATACAACAATTACCGGCCTAATCACTACCATCCCGGGTTCTCCTATTCTAACCCGGATAGTGCCTTGAACCCTCCTGCTTCCACAACCGCAACACTACCACCTAAGGCCTAACAAGAGCCTCCACCCGGTTTTGCTCAACCTCCAAAAGATAGAACCGAAATTATGTTTGAACAACTGCTTGGACGGTTGAGTGGACTTGAGAGCAGGTGACATCCATTTCTAAAGCTTAAAACGTGCTAGAAGCACAAGTATTCCAAAAGGCGGGTCCGGGAAAGCTTCCCGGAAGAACCGAAGACAATCCAAGAGGCCAAGTGTTGGCCATTACCACAAGGAGTGGGCTGAGCATGAAAGACCCCTTACCTAAGGGGAATGACAAGGGAAATCAAGTAGTATGGGAAGAAGAACCATTGCAAGAAGGAGGCAAGAGCAAGGATGATGAGCCAACATATGTGGCACCTCCTCCATACAAGCCACCACTACCATTACCACAATCACGAGCAAAAGCTCGTTTGGACAAACACTTCGGTAAATCCCTTGAACTCATGTCTAAATTGCATATTAATATTCCGTTCATGGATGCTATTCTAGGTATGCCGGCCTATGTAAAGTTTTTGAAGGAGATACTCTCCAACAAGAGGAAGTTGGAGGAGTATGGAGAAGTGAGGATGACAAAGAGATATTCCGAGTTGATACAAACCATGATGGAGGAGATGCCTCCTAAACTAAGAGATCCGGGATTTTTTTGTGTGCCAATTGGAGTTGGAGAAGTCCAATATAAAGCCCTATGTGATCTTGCAGCCGGTGTAAGCATTATCCCGCTTGCACTTTGCAACAAGGTTGGGCTAGAGGAACCGAAGCCGGTCAAGATGACCCTCTACATGGTGAACCGTTCAATCACTCACCCCGTAGGGGTCCTAGAGGACATACCGGTTCAGCTTGGGAAGTTCTATGTGCCAATAGATTTCGTTGTTTTGGACATCCAGGCGGACTACCCGGTTCCTATCATTTTGGGAAGACCATTCTTAGCCACATCCGGATGTTTAGTGGATTGAAAAAATGGAATCCTCTCCTTCAACATAGGAAAAGAGAATATCAAGTTCAAGCTGTTTACAATGATGAAGGGGCCAGCCCTTGGTTTGATGTCTTCAACATTGTTGAGCAAGAGGAGTCTAGGGAAGTTGTGAGCTCAATCTTGATAAAGGATCCACTTGAGAAGGTACTTAGCTTGAGTATCATGGATGAAGGAGTTGAGGATGATTTCAATGAAGAAATCCAAGCTTTGGATGCATTAGAAAAGGAGACAAGTGCTGAAATTGAAGTGCACGAAGTAGTGCTGAATCACTGCAGGAACCACGGCCAGGGAGCAAGAACCACGCCCGTGGTTTTACCAGTGGAACTCTCTGTAATGTCCAGAAGTGCCAGCTCTTCCAATTCCACGCCCGTGGTTGTGCCAGAGGTCGTGGTTTCGCCCGTGGTTTCTCCAGAAAGTCCCTTAGTTGTTGATCAAGCTTCAAGGAGTCTTGGAGAGTTTTCCATGGTTTTGGAATCATCTCAACCTACATTGTATGGATCATCTCCAACCGATAATGGTCCTCCGAAACTTGATCTAAAGCCCCTCCCTTCTCATTTAATGTATGCTTTCCTTGGTTCAAATTCTACTTATCCCGTGATTGTGAATGTATCTTTGAATGATGATGAGCTTGATAGATTGTTGAATGAGTTGAAATTGCATAGGAAAGCTTTTGGATACACTATTGATGACTTAGTTGGCATTAAACCTTCCTTGTGCATGCATAAAATCTTAATGGAAGACAACCATAAACCTTCAATTTAACCTCAAAGAAGACTGTACCCTGTAATGAAAGAGGTAGTCACGAAAGAGATCCTTAAGTTGCTAGATGCGGGAATCATTTTCCCGATTTCGGATAGTAAATGGGTTAGTCCCATTCATGTTGTTCCTAAGAAGGGTGGTATGACCGTAGTAACTAATGAGAACAATGAACTAATCCCAACTAGGACGGTTACGGGGTGGAGAATGTGTATTGACTATAGGAAGCTTAACGTTGCCTCTAGGAAAGATCACTTCCCTCTTCCCTTTATTGACCAAATGCTAAAGAGGTTAGCTCAACATTCACATTTTTGTTACCTAGATGGCTATAGTGGATTTTTCGAAATCCCTAATCACCCGGATGACCAAGAGAAAACAACATGTACATGTCCTGTGGGAACATTTGCATATAGGAGAATGCCATTTGGGTTGTGTAATGCACCCGCCAACTTTCAAAGGTGTATGACGGCTATTTTTCTAAATATATTGAGAATATTATGGAAGTGTTTATGGATGATTTTTTGGTGTATGGATCTTTATTTGATGATTGCTTAGCTAACATGTCTTTGGTGTTGAAAAGATGTGAGAAAACTAACCTTGTGTTGAATTGGGAGAAATGCCACTTCATGGTGGATGAAGGCATAGTGTTGGGACACTTGGTTTCCCAACAAGGCATTGAGGTTGATAGAGCAAAGATAGAAACAATAGAGAAGTTGAGTTTCTTAGGGCAAGCCGGTTTTTACCGGAGTTTCTTAGGGCAAGCCGGTTTTTAGGGCAAGCCGGTTTTTTAGGGCAAGCCGGTTTTTAGGGCAAGCCGGTTTTGTAGGTTGAAGGATGCTTTGATCTCTGTGAAATGGGTAAGGAGTTTCTTAGGGCAAGCCGGTTTTTACCGGAGGTTTATAAAAGATTTCTCTAAAATTTCTAAGCCTTTCACTAACCTAATAATGAAGGAAGTTGAGTTTGTTTTCGCCAAAGATTGTCTTGAAGCATTTTGTAGGTTGAAGGATGCTTTGATCTCTGCCCCTATCATGCAACCACCGGATTGGAGCTTACCGTTTGAAATTATGTGTGATGCGAGTGATGTGGCCGTTGGGGCTGTTTTAGGACAAAAGAAAGATGGGCTTACACATGCCATCTACTATGCTAGCAAGACGCTAGATGATGCCCAACTTAACTATGCCACAACCGAGAAGGAATTGCTAGCAGTAGTATATGCCTTTGAGAAGTTCGGGTCATATCTTGTTGGAGCAAAGGTCATTGTGTACACGGATCATGTTGTGATCCGTTATCTCCTCACAAAGAAAGATGTCAAGCCTCGACTCATTCGGTGGATCCTTCTCCTCCAAGAGTTTGACTTGGAAATTCGGGACAAGAAGGGCTACGAAAATTCAATAGCGGAATATCTTAGTAGGCTACCACCATTGGAGATTGGAAGATATGACATCCCGATTGATTACTCATTCCGGGATGAGCAATTGCAAATGATGGAGGTGTGCTTACTTCAAGTGTCTAGAACGAGTGAGCCATGGCATGCTGATATAGTGAACTACCTTGTGTGTGAAGAGGTGCCACCCGGTTTGTCATATGCCCAAAGGAAAAAGTTCTTCAAAGATGTGAGGCATTACTATTGGAGCGAGACACTCTTGTTCAAGAGAGGACCGGATGGAGTCTTTAGGAGGTGCATTCCGGAGGATTAGGTGGAGAGTGTGATCCACCAATGTCAATCCTTGCCATGTGGTGGTCATGCTAGCTCACACAAGATGTGTGCAAAGGTATTGCAATCAAGTTTTTATTGCTCTAACTTGTTTAAGGATGTGTAGAATTTTGTGGTAGCTTGTGACGCTTGCCAAAGGACGGGCAACATCTCAAGAAGGAATGAGATGCCCTTGAACAACATACAAGAGGTTGAGTTATTTGATGTTTGGGGTGTGGACTTCATGGGGTCATAAATGATGCCAAAGTTGTGGTGCGGTTCTTCAACAGAGTCATATTCCCTAGATTTGGAACACCAAGAGTGATCATAAGTGATGGAGGGAAGCATTTCACCAATAGGAACTGTGGGACACTTTTGGCTAAGTAGGGGGTGACTCATAAGGTTGCCACACCTTACCATCCCCAAACTAGTGGCCAAGTGGAGATCTCCAACCGGGAGATAAAAGGAATACTTGAGAAGACGGTTTGTAGGACAAGAAAAGATTGTGATATGAAGCTTGATGATGCCGGTGAGAAGAGGTTGCTAGACGCTAGTTTATGGAAAGTCTTGCCACCTTCCGGTGAAGATGGAGCATAGGGCGTGTTGGGCCATAAGGTGGCTGAATTTTGACCTCAAGGAAGCCGGTGAGAAGAGGTTGCTAGACATTAATTCTCTTGAGGAGATCCGGTTGGATGCTTATGAAAATGCCCGGATTTACAAGGAAAGGACCAAGCGTGGCATGACAAACGTCTAATCCCATAGGAGTTGAGTGAAGGTGACTTAGTCCTTCTCTTCAATTCAAGGTTACGGCTCTTCCCAGGGAAGCTAAAGTCAAGATGGACGGGTCCTTATGTGGTGAGGAAGGTCTTCCCCCATGGAGCGGTTAAGATAGGTGGGGAGCATTGTGGAGATTTCAAGGTGAACGGGCACCGTTTGAAGAAGTACATCCTGGAAGCTCCGGTGGATATGATTGCCTCACTCTACCTTGAGTGAAACGCTCCCGAATTTGGTCAAGCTAATGACCTTAAAGAAGAGCTTGATGGGAGGAACCCCATTGGTACATGTCTTTCCCTTCTCGTTTTTGTTTTCATTTTCGTTGTTTGTTTTTGTTTTTGCTTTGGTGTGTTTGTCTTTGTTTTGGTGTGTTTGTGTGTCTTATATTTGTGTGCTAGAGTCTAGGTAGCATGGAAACCTTGCAAGGCATGAGGATGATGATGATCCCACATCAAACATGGGTGTAGCGGACGTGGGACTTGGACGTCTAGCGGTGCTTAGCGCGCGTCCCGATGCTATATTGAACATCAAGAGCTCTCTACCACCTTTGATCAATAATCCACCATCACTTCACATGAGTGAACCAAAATACCAAAACGAGCACTTTTAGATGGTGAGGACTCTCTTTCACTCTTCCTTACATGGTTTGCACATTGGGAACAATGTGTTCTTAAGTATGGGGTGGGGTTTTCATAATCATTTGCATGATTGCATCTAGGATAGTTTCATATTGTCACATGTTTCATTAGCTTTTGCATTGTACATATATACTTCGAAAATTCCAAAAAAATCAGAAAATTTTAAAAAATTTTAGTGCTTCTAAGTTTGGGTATGACCCTTATGATGAGATTGTTTTGTGAATTGGCTATGAATGGCCTTGTGTGTTGAATGGATGTATGCATATGTGGACTTGAAATACTTCTCTTGAATCCCGTGTATGAATTGTGATTATGATGTTTGCCTTGATTGATTAAGGATTGATGGTCGAAATTACATGCTAGTTCTTGCACATTATCTAGGAATGATTGAGGCAATTCATCTTTCTCTACTTCTCATCTTGATCATGTTGTTTGAGCACCTCAATTGACATGAATATTTGACATCTTTTGACCCATCCGGGAATAGGAGCATGCTAGTGTGTTGAGTGTGTAAAAAGCAAGTGTGGGGTGAAGTTGTTGATGAATGAATGTTGTGAATGAAGTGCTGAATTTGTTATGAAAAGTGTAGAAAAAAATATAGGTTTGGGGACTTTGGTTTTGATGACGAGTAACTCGGCACCATTCACATAATCGGGTGTTTGTGCCTTGCCAAAGTCGGATAAACCGTATGTCCTAACGAGCCTTGGTATGTGTGCCCGGTGTGAGGCACCTCGGAAAAATCCGAAGGTCCGCTAACCACAAAGGTTTCGGCTTTTGTACACCAATGCCATTGTCTAAAAAATAAGTGAATGAAAAAGAAATTGAAAAAGAAAAGAAAAGAAAGAAAAGATTGAGAAAAATATACACTTGTGCGAAGTTGATCAAAAATAAAATTGTGGAGTTAGTTCCTTTCCCGGATTAGCAACACATGACCTAGAAAAATTCCCACCTATTCACAATGTTTCTTGGCCTTTTCTTTCCTAAGTCCTTGTAACCTTTTTGTATATGTGTAAGACTTAGTGATCTAGATTGGATATACTCATGATCATCTTGACTTCTTCATTTTCACCTTTCATGCATGCTTTTGAGTTAAGTATAATTGTCTTTCCATGCCATCATTCATTTGATACATGATTGCTTGTCCATGCTATGAAACATTACTATGAAGGTGATCCAATTTTAGAAGCACAATTCCAAAAATATTTAATATTTTTTCTGCATTCATAAATCATGTCATCTCTTAGCCTATAGTTGGACCTTGCTCGGGGACGAGAAACTCTTATGTATGGGGTATTTTGATAACACGATTTATGACGTTATTTTAGGCATTTATTTCGATAGTTTTCCCGTTATTCATGCATGGTTTTCCAATAGTTCATGACGTTTACGCTTAATTCATGCATATTATCGAGATAGACGTCTACACGTACTCATGTCGGTTTTGTAGTTATTTTGGGGAACTTTTGGAGCTTAATCGATAAATTCGAGAATCAATCCTCGTGATGACACACTTCCTGACTCATTGAGAAGCAAGCTTGGAGTAAAAGAGAACACATATGACCTTGTTGGTGCATGCCTTGCACCAATTCATGGGTTGGCGATCAAAAGAGAGCTGTTTATGCAAAACCACGGCCCAGACCAAGAAACCACGCCCGTAATTTTGGCCGTGGTTTTCTCTCGACAGTTGTGACAGCTGTCCCACGATCTTCATGCCCGACTCTTTCCCTTGATCGAGAATATAAGTGGTCCTGCAGGCTGTTGCTAGAGGATTCTCTCCCACACTCTCTTACACACACCTAATTCCGTTGGAGGATACTCTTGGACAGGAAGAAAAACACTCTCATTTGTTGGAAGAAGAAGAAGAACAACATTTATCTTAGTGTTTTCATAGCTTTTGAGTGATTTTTGAGTGACCTTGGTTGAAGACATTTGCAAGGATTGGAAGGAACGTTTTGGACCTTCTTTTGAAGGGTTGTAAGTCTTGCTTAAACTTATATTCAACTGGGTTTTCATGTTTATACTTGTTTCTTTTCTCTTTCATTTTATTTTCTTGCTATGGAAGCCATGGATGGTTGTTTGTTGAGTTTGAATCTTAAAATGCATGTTGTTGGCTAAATAGTTGTAATTCAAGGGTGAGGGAATGATGGTTATGTCTTGGACTATGATAGAATAGACTTGAACGTGCCCTTGGATTATTTGCTTGCTCGAACCTAACCACTGTTGAGAACCACGGCCTGTTCATACCTTTCCACGGTCGTGGTTTTGGATGATCCACCCATGATTTTCTCTATTGTGCTTGTATCGATGAATCTGAATGTTAGGATATTAGATTGTTGAAATCCTAGTGTTTGTTAAGCTTAATCTAGCCTAGGGTAACCTAATGCTAGCAAACTAAGTGAGGGAAGAGACCTACCCAGTAATTCTTGACCTTAGATACCCAAGATGATGAACTCTAGGTAGTAGTGAGCCTCACAAGCCGCTATTGGACTGAGTGTGCTAGGATTGTTATTTAGGGCAGGCCTTCCCGAGACTTACCCGGTAAGAAGAGGTTTGACTCTTAGATAGCAATCCGGTTTGTGTAGATTTCCCAACCCTAGGCTCCTAGAGACTTACCCGGTAATAGGGCCTTAGGTGCGGGATTAGTGGACCATGAGACCTACCCGGTGATTGATCCCAGTTGAGAAACACCCTTTCCCAACATACCATAGCTAATCCAAGGATTGATTAGAAGCTTGAGTCCAAAGCCATAACCGGAAGTCCTAACCTGTAGAATCTGCTCTTCTCTCTTTGATCACATATCTTGTGTTTGTGTTGCTAGCTCTAGTTGTTAGTTTGATTTATAATATTGCATGATTTGTGATCTTGTTTGATCACCACAAAAACCAAACCCAAAAATATCATGATTTTCATTTCTTTATTTCCTTCTCTTTTCTTAGACTAGATTTGCACTATCCATAATCACTTGCTTGATTTGATTTCACCATAGTCTTTGTGTTCGACCTCGGAATACTATCCTTGCTACAAAACGACCCATACATTGTGGGTTCGCTAGGAGTTAGGAAATTATATCGAGCTATAAATTTAAGACTTTTGTGCTATACGTTTCTAGCGTAACAATAGGCTACGAGATGGCATGATTTATGAATGCGTAAAAACATAAAATCCTTTTGGGATTATGCTTCTAAAGATGGATCACCTTCATAGTCATGTTTCATGGAAATGAACAAGCAATCATGTATTAAATGAATGAAGGCACGGAAAGACAATCATACTTAAGTCGAAAGCATGCATGAAAGGTGAAAATAAAGAAGTCAAGATGATCATGAGAATATCCAATCTAGATCACTAAGCCATACACATAAGCAAATAGGTCTTAAGGACTTAGGAAAGAAGAAGCCAAGAAACGTGATGATAAGGTGGGTATTTTCTAGGGTCATGTTGTGCAAATCCGGGAAAGGAACTAAACAACCACAACTTCACATTTATACTTCATCCACTAAAGTGTATTTTTTTTCCTTCTTTTCTCTCTTTTCTTTTCTTTTTTTTTTATTTTTCATTTTCTTTCACTTGTTTTTGAGACAATGACATTGGTGTACAAAAGCCGAAACCTTGGTGATTAGCGGACGTCGGGATTTTTCCGAGGTGCCTCACACCGGGCACACATACCAAGACTCGTTAGGACATTCGGTTTATCTGACTTTGGCATGGCACAAACACCCGATTATATGAATGGTGCCGAGTTACTCGTCATCAAAACAAAAGTCCCCAAACCTATATTTTTTTCTACACTTTTCACAACACATTTTCATCAACTTCATTCACAACATTCATACACCAACTTCACCACCCCATACTTGCTTTTCACACACTCAACACACTAGCATGATCCTTGTTAAGCTAAGATTGTGTATAGCACGCAAAAGTCTTAAACTTATAACTCGATATATTTTTCCTAACTCCTAGCGAACCCACAGTGTATGGGTCGTTTTGTAGTAAGGATAGTATTCCGAGGTCGAACACAAAGACTAAGGTGAAATTGAATCAAATAGTGACTAAGGATAGTGTAAATCTAGGCTAAGAAAAGAGAAAAGAATAAAGAAAAGAAAATCACAATATTTTTGGATTGGTTTTGTGGTGATCTAGCAAGGATCACAATATCATGCAAGATTAACGAATCAAACGAACAACTAAGCTAGCAAAACAAACAAGCAAACAAACACGAGATATGTGATCAAAGAGAGAAAAGCGGATTCTAGGGGTTAGGAATTCCGGTTATGGCATTGGACTCAAGCTTCTAATCATTCCTTGGATCAACTATGGTATGTTGGGAAAGGGTGTTTCTCAAATGGAACCAATCACCGGGTAGGTCTCATGATCCACTAATCCCGCAACTAAGGTTCTATTACCGGGTAAGTCTCTATGAACCTAAGGTTGGGAAATCTACACAAACCGGATTGCTATCTAGGGATCTAACCAATCCTTACCGGGTAAGTCTCGGGAAGGCAAGTCCTAAACATCAATCCTAGCGTACTCAATCCAATAGCGGCTTATGAGGCTCACTACTACCTAGAGTTCATCATCTTTGGTACTTAACATCGGAAATCACCGGGTAGGTCTCTTTCCTCACATGGGTTGCTAGCATTAGGTCACCCTAGGCTAGATTAAGCTTAAAAAACACTAGGATTTCAACAATCTAACATCCTAACAGGCAGATTTATCAATTCAAGCGTAACAGAGGCAAACCACGGTCAGATCATAAGAACCACGGCTGTGGTTGCATAAGAACAAACCGTGATTTCTTACAGCACTTAAGTATGAGCAAACAAATCACCCAAAGATACATTTAAGAGTATTTTGTCATAGTCCAAGCCATAATCATCATTCCCTTACCCTAGAATCGCTTCTATTTAGCCAACAACATGCATCTTAACAATCAAATTCAACAAGCATACATCCATGGCTTCCATTGCAAGAACATGAAATAAAAGAGAGATAAGACAAGTAGAACAAGAAAACAAGCTGAATAAATGTTAAGAAGGACTTACAACTCTTCAAAAAAAGGTTCAATCCGTTCCTCACAATCTTTGCAAATGTTCTCAACAAAACTCACTCAAAATCAACTCAAAAACTAGCAAAACTCTAAGACTATTGTTGTTCTTCTTCTTCTTCTCTAAATGAGAGTGTCCTTGCTCCCTCCCAAAAGTATCCTCCAATGGAATGATTTTGAATGAGAGAATGTGGGAGAGGGTGTGTGTGGTGAGGTCCCCTTTCAGAATCAGCCTGCAATACTACTTATAGCCTCCACCAAGAGCAAGATTCGGTTATGGAGATCGTAGGAGAGCTGTACAGAGGGAATCACGGTCCAATTCCATGGCCGTGGAAGTTCCAGTGACCGTGGTTTTGGTGTTTCAGCCCTCTTTTGATCGTTGAGCCATGAGTTTGTGCAAGGCATGCACCAACATGGCCCTATGTGTTCTCCTTAGCTCCTAGCTTGCTTCTTAATGAGTCCGGAAATGTGTCATCGCGAGGAGTAATCCTCGAATGTATCGATTAAGCTCCAAAAGTTCCCCAAAATACTACAAAACCGACAATAGTGCGTGTAGACGTCTATCTCGACAATATGCATGAATTGATCGTAAACGTCATGAACTAATACCAAAATATGCATGAATAGCGGGAAAAACTATCTAAATGGATGCCTAAACTAACTTCATAAATCGTGTTATCAAAATACCCCATACTTAAGGTTTGCTCGTCCCCGAGCAAGATCCAACTATAGGCTAAGAGATGACATGATTTATAAATGCTGAAAAACAACAAAATCTTTTCTGGAATTGTGCTTCTAACATTGGATCGGCTTCATAGTCATGTTTCATGGCAATGGACAAGCAATCATGCATCAAATGACTGAAGTCTTGGAAAGAAAATTATACTTAACTCGAAAGCATGCATGAAAGGTAAAAATGAAGAAGTCAAGATGATCATAAGTATATCCAATCTAGATCACTAAGTCTTACACACATGCAAATAGGTCACAAGGACTTAGGAAAGAAGAAGCCAAGAAACGTTGTGAATAGGTGGGAATTTTTAGGACATGTGATGCTAATCCGGGAAAGGAACTAACTCCACAATTTCATTTTTGATCAACTTCACCACAAGTGTATATTTTTCTCCATCTTTTCTTTCTTTTCTTTTCTTTTTCATTTACTTATTTTTGAGACAATGGCATTGGTGTACAAAAGCCAAAACCTTGGTGATTAGCTGACCTCGGGATTTTTCCGAGGTGCCGCACCCCGGGCACACATACCAAGGCTCGTTAGGACATTCGGTTTATCCGACTTTGGCAAGGCACAAACACCCGATTATGTGAATGGTGCCGAGTTACTCGTCATCAAAACCAAAGTCCCCAAACCTATTTTTTTCCCTATACTTTTCACAACAAATTCAGCACTTCATTCACCATATTCATTCATCAACAACTTCACCCCACACTTGCTTTTCACCCACTCATCACACTAGCATGCTCCTATTCCCGGATGGGTCAAAAGAGGTCAAATTTTATATTAATTGAGGTGCTTAAACAGTCATGATCAAGATGAGAAGTAGAGAAAGATGAATTGCCTTAATCACTCCTAAATATTGTGTAAGAACTAGCATGTAATTTCGACCATCAATCCTCAATCCAATGAAAGCAAACATCATGATCACAATTCATACATGGCATTCAATGCATGCATCCATTCAACACACAAGGCCATCCATAGCCAATTCACAAGACAATCTCATCACAAGGGTCATACCCAAACTTAGAAGCACTAAATTTTTTGAAATTTTTTGATTTTTTTTTTGAAATTTTTGAAATATGTATGTACAATGCAAAACATAATGAAACATGTGACAATATTAAACTATCCTAGATGCTAATCATGCAACTGATCATGAAAACCCCACCCCGTACTTAGGAACACATTGTCCCCAATGTGCAATTCAAGTAAAGAAGAGTGAAAGAGGGTCCTCAGAATGTAAAAATGGTTTGCTTTGGTATTTGGGTTCACTCAAGAATATTGATGGCAGATGATCTATCAAAGATGGTAGAGAGCTCAAGGTGTTCGTTATGGCGTTGGGACCCGCGCTAAGCACCGCTATCTGTCCAAGTCCCACGTCCGCTCCACCCATATTTGATATGGGATCATCATCATCAACTCATGCCTTGCAAGGCCTCCATGTTACCAAGACTCTAGCACACAAACACAAAGCACACAAAAACACACAAAAACACACAAAAACAGAAAAATGAAAACAAAAACAAAAACCAAAAGGGAAAGATGGTATCAATGGGTTGCCTCCTATCAAGCGCTTCTTTAAGGTCATTGGCTTGACCAAATTCAAGAGTGTTTCACACAAGGTGAAGTGGGGCAATCATATCCACCGTAGCGCCCGGGATATACTTCTTCAAACGGTGCCCATTCACCTTAAAATCTCCACAATGCTCCCCACCTATCTCAACCGCTCCATGGGGAAAGATCTTCTTCACCACATAAGGACCCGTCCATCTTGACTTTAGCCTTCCGGGGAAGAGCCGCAGCCTTGAGTTGAAGAGAATGACCAAGTCTCCTTCACTCAACTCCTTCGGGATGAGATGCTTGTCATGCCAACGCTTAGTCCTTCTCTTGTAGATCCGGGCGTTTTCAAAGGCATCCAACCGGATCTCCTCAAGAGCATGTATGTCTAGCAATCTCTTCTTGCCGGCTTCCTTAAGGTCAAAATTCAGCCACCTTATGACCCAATACGTCCTATGCTCCATCTCCACCGGAAAGTGGCAAGACTTGCCATAAACTAGCTTGTAGGGAGTGGTGCCAATCGGTGTCTTGAAATGTTCTATATGCCCACAAAGCATCATCAAGCTTCATAGCCCAATCCTTTCTCGTCCTAGAAACCGTCTTCTCGAGTATCCCCTTTATCTCCAGGTTGGAGATCTCCACTTGACCACTAGTTTGGGGATGGTAAGTTGTTGCCACCTTATGAGTCACCCCATACTTAGCCAAAACTGTCCCAAAGTTCCTACTGGTGAAATGCTTCCCTCTCACTCTTGGTGTTCCAAATCTAGGGAAGATGACTCGGTTGAAGAACTGCACCACGACTTTGGCATCATTTGTGGGAGAGGCGATTGCTTCCACCCATCTCGACACATAGTGTACCGCCAAGAGAATGTAAAGGTTGTAACATGAAGAGGGGAATGACCCCATGAAGTCCACACCCCAAACATCAAATATCTCCACCTATTGTATGTTGTTCAAGGGCATCTCATTCCTCCTTGAGATGTTGCCCGTCCTTTGGGAAGCATCACAAGCTACCACAAAATTCTGCACGTCCTTGAACAAACTTTGCCAATAAAACCCGGATTGCAACACCTTTGCACACGTCTTGTGTGAGCAAGTGATGACATGAATCATGTACCATCATATTAATGCATATTGTAGAAGATTGTCTCAATTTACCCTACATTTAGAGAGATTTTGTGTACCTTTTATGTTCTATTCAATCATTTATCGGAAATAGAGGTCTACACGAGTTTTTGATGAATTATAGGTAAATGGAGTGGAATTGGAAGCAAAAATGGAGCAAGGAGCATCTAAGGATGTTAGGGAAGCTAAAGGAGTCTTAGAGGGGTCATAAAGAGCTAAGGAATTGCAAAGGAGAAGCATAGAAGACGAGCCAAGAGAAGAGCACTTTCTGTTGAGGAAAATCGTGCCAAGATACATATAAATCGGACGATTTTCTTCCCTAGAAATCGAACGGTTTTGTGTATAAATCGACTGGGTCGATTTCTTCTGTTTTTCGGCCAAATGAAAAGACGACACAAAGCCCAATTATTTTGGGCTAGAAGAGGGATTTTCCAAACAGCCCATTTGCAAGAAACTATAAAGGAGAACCCTACGAACGAAAACGAGGAGGCCGCAGCGGGAAATCTTTACACGTTTAAGAGAATTTAGAGATTCTTGGAGGAAGATTGAAGGACTCTTTGCCGGGAATCTAATCTTGATTCTAGTTTATGAGATTTCTTTGTCCATTGAAGTGATTGTTGTTTTTGAACACGAATCTGAGTTGCTTAAGAGATACATTGTTTTGTTTTGACGATCGTTTACAGATTTGAAGGTTATTGGAATTTTTTATTCAAGATTCGGTTTCTTTGCGATATTTCTCTCAATATTTAATTTGATTCGATTTTGAAAATGGTTTGCTAAAACCTTTGTGATTCTGGGGAGAATAGTTGATGATTAAGGCTTAGATGATGATAGACTGAACTCATTCAAACATTAGGACCCTGAGAGTTTAGATTTTAATTTTGCGACAACAGGAAAATCGGACTGTTCTTGAGTAAATCGGCCGATTTTCTTATGAACAGCCCGATTTATTCCTCTGACGAACCTTAATAGAATCAATCTTTAACCAAAACTAATCTTTGCCTAAATCCCAATCTTGATTAACCTTTTTACCCTTTAATTGAATGTATGAAGACACTTCAAACCTGATTCTACATTTAATAGATTAAGATTTCAAGATTTGGGTAATAAAGAGACTCAACATCCTTTATTAAGATTTTAATTGTGCTTGCTATTTTTTACTTTGGAGAGTCATATCCTGGAGTTTTAGATAGTTAGTTTGAACATATTTCTTGTCTTTAGATCTTTCAATATTGCAGCCTCAACAACCCTTATAGAGAGAACCTTTAGATTAGTCATATAGGTTTCGGAACTTCACCATACGAATCCTACCTTTGAACAATTGATCTAGGCAATATAAACTCTTTCCTATATCTATAGAAGTGTCTTAAATCGAAAGCCAAAATCGGATACTTGAATCCTTGGAATCATTTCCCCCTTATTTGATCACAAAAGCTTTTCACAATTTTTGCTAGATAATTGAAATCGGAATTATTCTCACCAAATCCCTGAGTTCGACTCTGGAATTCTTACCTTACTACAACTGATCCGTACACTGCGGGTTCACTTTGCTTTGAGTTCTAGATATAAATTTAAGACTTTGACGCACACACCTTTTGAGCGAACAAGTTTTTGGCGCCGTTGCCGGGGATTTGGTCTAGACGAAATTTGGTTTTCGGTTGTCTAGCTTGAGAGCTCTTGCTCTTGTGATTTGATTTGTCTACTTGAGTGATCTTTGCAGGTTCTTTAGGTATATTCGAAAGACTAGATCCACTAAAGATTTAGTTCCGTTCGATCACGAATTGGAGAGAACTTTGAGGAAAAAGTTGAAGGAAAAGAAAATGGCTGAAAACGACGAGAGAAACTACCAGGCTGAACTGAATGAAGCTCAACGCCAACTCCAGTTGAGTGAGAAAGCACGAAAAGATGCTGAAACGAGTCATCAATTTCAGATTGATGAACTAAGAGCTATGATGTTGGACATGAAGTTGGAATTGAACGAATCCAGGAAGAAGAAGAAAGCCAAGACGCCAACTAAATCCATTCGAAATGACTCATCCGATGATGAAGAGATAGATCCGGACATGCCGGAACTTGAGGAGATAGATCCACTACTTTGTCCTATTCGGAACACCCCAAAACCACGGGTTGTTCCTCGCCTTCCAACTAGGGACGTAAGAGCTGTCAATGACGGTGATAGACCCCGAACTTTGGGGCAACGGATGGACCCAATTCAGCAACCACGCCGCCTAGGTGTGGATTTCGGAGCTGAAGACATCCAAGAGTTTAGCTTCTCACCACAAGTCATCACCATGGTTCGCCAAAGTCAATATGGCGGAGCAAGTACTGAATCTCCACACCAACACTTGCAGAATTTTGAGATTCTCATGGAGACAATGAAGCCGAAGAAGGCTACTACAAGCAATTACAAGATCAAACCGTTCTTCTTTTCTTTGAAGGACAAAGCTCTAGCTTGGTACCAAACACTTCCAGCTGCAAAGCTAGCTACATGGGAGGAATTGTCTTCGGAATTTCTCACCAAATTCTTTCCGCCATCCAAAACGGCGGAATTGAGAGGTAAAATAAATGCTTTTTCTATGAAACCTAATGAAAGCTTGTTTCAATCTTGGGAAAGGTTTCAAGATCTCTTGTTGGATTGCCCACATCATGGCATTTCCAAGCTGGAATTATTGGAGATCTACTACAAAGGATTGGATGTGGAAACACAATTCAACCTCCAATCTCTCTCTTGTGGCACATTCATGGACATGAGAGAGGATGATGCTTGGGACTTCATTGAGAAGCAAGCCCAAGTGATTGAGAAGTATTCCCACCGGAAGGTGGACTCAATTAGCCGGAATCAAGGTGATTTGGGAGCCAAATTGAACCAAGCTGCTCAAACACAAATATTCTCCCTCAACAATGAGATCAAAGAGTTGAAGGAAGTGCTCAAAACGAGTCTTCAAAAGACTAAGGAGCAAGAAGCCAACTACATGGAGAGGGACAATAATCAAAGGAATGACAACCGGAATTCCAATTGGAACAACAACAACAATAACAACCGGAATTCCAATTGGAACAACAACAATAGGAACTCAAATAACAACAATTGGAGGTCAAATCAGCAAAATCCAGGTAATCCTTACTCTCATTCTGAGAAGGCTCTAACACCTCCATCTTCTTCTACTCCTTTAACAAGCCAGGGACAATCAAGCGGATCAAACAAACCCGATCCCATGCTAGAGACGATCCTAGGCAAGCTACAAGGGCTAGAGAGTTATATAACTTCGGTTGACAAAGCTCACAAAGCTTTAGAAAACCAAGTATTCAACAAGGCCGGAGAAGTTCCAAGAGATCAAGGGAAACTTTCCGGGAAGACGGAAGATAACCCAAAGGGAAGGGTTATGGCAATAACTACTAGGAGTGGCAAAACAACTACCGATCCTCAACCTAAAGTAGTCGACATCACCACCAAAGAAGGAGAGGCAAAAGAGAAGGATGAAGTCTATGTTCCTCCTCCCGCTTACAAACCACCTCTACCTTTCCCTCAATCTAGAGCGCATGCACGCCTAGATAAACATTTTGGTAAGTTTATTGAACTTATGAGTAAGCTGCATATTAATATACCTTTTATGGATGCAATTTTAGGTATGCCGGCTTACGGGAAATTCCTCAAGGAGATCCTTTCTAACAAAAGGAAATTGGAAGACATAGGAGAAGTCAAGATGAGTATGGAGTCATCCGAACTCATCAAGACTATGACGGAGAATATGTCACCCAAGCTTCGTGATCCAAGGTCCTTTTGCATACCCATCACTTTGGGAGAAGCTACCTATGATGCACTTTGTGACCTTGGAGCGAGTGTGAGTATCATAGCTCTTGCTCTATGCAAAGCAGTTGGTCTAGGAGAGCCTAGACCGGTGAAGATCACACTCTACATGGCTGATCGTTCCACCACTAAGCCGGTGGGGATATTAGAAGACATTCCGGTAAAGCTCGGTAAGTTTTACATCCCAATAGATTTTGTCGTTCTTGACATCCCTGCAGATTATCCGGTTCCCATCATTCTTGGGAGACCATTCCTTGCAACATCCGGATGCATGGTAGATTGCAAGAACGGCCAGCTGTCATTCCATATTGGTGAAGAAAAGATAGAATTCATACTCTCTTCCTTAATCAAGGAGCCAGCCTTGAAAGACGATGCTTTTGAAATTTTTGATGAAGAAGAATCTAGAGAGGTAGTAAGTTCAATCTTGATGAAAGACCCTCTTCAAAAGGTTATTAGTATGAGCATCATGGAGGAAGGAGTGGAACATGATTGCCATGAGGATGTGAAAGCATTAAATGATGTGGAGGAAGAGCAAGGAACAAGAATTGAAGAACTAGAATTAACTCCGGAAACTGTGAAGAAAATCGGTCTGCATGAAATAAATCGACCGATTTGTGAAAAGGCAATCCGATTTTTGTCAACAGAGAGAAAAATCGACCCGACTATACTAATTCGTCCGATTTGTGACGAGGCAACCCGATTTTTTTCGACAGAAAGAAAAATCGTACCTCAGATCGACCGATTTACTTCAGGGGAGGTCGATCTAGTGGGAAAATTTCTGGATTCTCCAAACGTCTCCGCAACTGCTCTCGAATCTAATGATGAAGTACCCTCACCTCTAGAGGCCTCTCCCACAACACTCGAAGGCCAAGATTCATCATCAATCAAGGTACCCCCATCATTAGAATGGAAGCCACTCCCCACGCACTTAAGGTACGCATTTCTTGGCACTAATTCCACATATCCGGTCATAGTCCATGCAAATTTGAATGATGCTGAATTAGAGAAACTTGTGCATGTTTTGAAGCAACATAGAAGAGCATTAGGCTATACTATTGATGATTTAGTAGGAATAAAGCCTTCTCTATGTATGCACAAAATTCTAATGGAAGAGGATTACAAACCTTCATGCCAACCTCAAAGACGGTTAAACCCGGCAATGAAAGAGGTCGTGAAGAAAGAAATCCTTAAGCTACTTGATGCAGGTATCATCTTCCCTATTTCCGACAGCAAATGGGTGATTCCAGTACAAGTAGTATCCAAGAAAGGAGGCATTACCGTTGTTGCCAACAAGAACAACGAACTTATCCCTACACGGACGGTTACAAGGTGGCGAATGTGCATCGACTACCGCAAACTGAACGTGGCCACAAGGAAGGACCACTTTCCCCTTCCTTTTACCGATCAAATGTTGGAAAGGTTAGCCCAACATTCTTACTTTTGTTATCTAGATGGATATAGCGGTTTCTTTCAGATTCCAATTCATCCGGATGATCAAGAGAAGACGACTTTTACGTGCCCGTGGGGTACGTTTTCTTATAGAAGAATGCCATTCGGACTATGCAACGCTCCAGCCACCTTTCAAAGGTGCATGATGGCAATCTTCTCCGAATACGTAGAGAATATCATGGAAGTCTTCATGGACGATTTTTCGGTATATGGTTCTTCCTTTGATAACTGTCTCTATAACCTTTCACTAGTTCTTAAGAGATGTGAGGACACTAACTTAGTCTTAAACTGGGAAAAGTGTCATTTCATGGTCACCGAAGGGATTGTGTTAGGTCATTTAGTATCACAAAGGGGAATAGAGGTTGATAGGGCAAAGATAGAAACCATTGAGAAGTTGCTTCCCCCCTCTTCGGTGAAAGGAATTAGAAGTTTCTTAGGGCATGCAGGCTTTTATAGGAGATTCATAAAGGATTTTTCTAAGATTTCAAAACCCTTAACTAATCTTTTGATGAAAGACGCAACTTTCGAATTTTCGAAAGATTGTTTAGATGCTTTTTGCAGGATCAAGGAAGCTTTGATTTCAGCACCAATCATTCAACCACCCGATTGGACTCTTCCTTTCGAGGTCATGTGCGACGCAAGCGACGTCTCTATAGGAGCCGTTCTTGGACAGAAGAAAGACGGTCGCACTCATGCCATCTACTATGCTAGCAAAACGCTAGATGAAGCTCAATATAATTATGCAACTACAGAAAAGGAACTTTTAGCCGTAGTAAACGCTTTTGAAAAATTTCGTTCCTATCTTGTAGGTGCGAAGGTGATAGTCTATACGGACCATTCCGCAATCCGATACCTATTCACGAAGAAGGATGCGAAGCCAAGGCTTCTAAGATGGATCTTACTCTTACAAGAGTTCGATTTAGAGATTCGAGATAAGAAAGGATCGGAAAACTCCGTTGCCGATCATCTTAGTCGTCTTCCACAACTGACCGGCGAGACGGATGAACTTCCCATAGACGACTCATTCCCTGACGAACAGCTACACGAGATTGAAGAGTGTCTTCAACACATCTCACAAGGTAATGATCCATGGTTCGCTGACATTGTGAATTACCTTGTTTGTCAGGAGATTCCACCCGGACTTTCATATGCTCAAAAGAAGAAATTCTTTAGTGACGTCCGGCAATTCTATTGGAACGAACCTCTTCTATTTAAAAGAGGTCCCGATGGCATTTACAGGAGATGTATCCCCGAAGATGAGGTGGATAGCGTCATCCGCCATTGCCATTCTCTACCATGTGGCGGACATGCTAGTTCCCACAAGACTTGTGCTAAGGTACTTCGTTCCGGCTTCTATTGGCCTACACTTTTCAAAGATGTGCAAAAGTTTATTGTTGCTTGTGATGCTTGTCAAAGGACAGGTAATATATCAAGAAGGAATGAGATGCCTCTCAACAACATACAAGAAGTAGAGATCTTTGATGTATGGGGCATCGATTTTATGGGACCTTTCCCATCTTCATGCGGTAACCAATATATACTTCTTGCCGTAGACTATATCTCAAGATGGGTAGAGGCAATCGCTTCTCCTACTAATGATGCAATGATAGTGGTGAAGTTCTTCAATAGAACGATCTTCCCAAGGTTCGGAACTCCCCGAACCATCATTAGTGACGGAGGAACGTATTTCACAGCCCGTCGATTTGAGACTCTATTGGCTAAGTATGGGGTGACCCATAAGATAGCTAAACCTTACCATCCGCAAACCAGCGGACAAGTCGAAATATCCAATAGAGAGATCAAGGGAATTTTAGAGAAAACCGTCTCTAAAACAAGAAAAGATTGGTCAATGAAGCTTGACGATGCACTATGGGCGTACAGGACGGCCTTCAAGACACCAATAGGTACGACTCCCTATAACCTTGTCCATGGTAAATCCTTTCATCTTCCTGTAGAGCTAGGGCATAAATCCTATTGGGCTATCAAGTGGCTCAATTTTGACATGAAAGAAGCCGGAGAGAAGCGGCTCTTAGACATCAATGAGCTAGATGAGATCCGGCTAAATGCGTATGAGAATGCAAAGATCTATAAGGAACGGACAAAGCGTTGGCATGATAAGCACATCATTCCAAAAGAATTGAAGGAGGGAGACCAAGTCCTTCTATTCAACTCAAGGCTTCGTCTATTTCCAGGTAATCTTAAATCCCGTTGGACAGGACCTTATGTAATTAAACGAGTTTTCCCCCATGGTGCAGTTGAAGTATGGGGTGAACAAAGCGGAAGTTTCAAGGTTAATGGCCAACGGTTGAAGAAATACACACCGGAAGCTCCGGTCGAGGAGATAGCTCCTATCCTCCTCCATTGAACACAAACCATACATCGTCTAGCTAAAGACGATAAATTAAGCGCTTCTTGGGAGGCAACCCATGATAGTATAGTTTTTCCTCCTTTCATCACTTAGTTAGAGTAGATTAGTTGTTTTGCTTCTTTGTTTTCGTTTTTTATTTGTTCCTCGATGCACTCTTGGTTTGTCGTGTCAATAATCGCAGGAAATTAGGTTCAAACTGAGAAATCCATGGAGAAAGGGAGCATAAATCGGTTAAATCTTCAAGATCCATGAAGAATAAGGAAGGAAATCGAGCTACACTAAGTTAATCGTCCGATTCAGGAGTAGAGCAAGTCGATTTTTGACAACAGGAAGAAAAATCGACCTGGTGATCGACCTGCCAAATAAAATCGTCCGATTTTCTATGTGTGCAAAGAAAAATCGAGTTACCCAAAGTAAATCGTCCGATTCAGAAGCAGAGCAAAGCGATTTTTGACAACAGGAAGAAAAATCGACCTGGAGATCGACCTGTCAAAGTAAATCGTCCGATTTTCTTTGAATCTAGAGAAAAATCGCCCGGACGATTAAATCGACCTTATAAATCGGCCGATTTTCTTCACAGTTTCTCGACCCTATATAAAGACTAAAACACTCGATCTTCCTCATTCCACAACCTACCACTCTCGATTTCCCCTTCTCAAGAACGCCGAAAATCGCCCACACCCTACAATCCTCATTCCTTAATCATTTTGAGTGATTCTTGGCTACAAACTGAAGCATTTTCAACAAGGAACAAGGATCTAGCAACAACAAGCACGGCAATCGACTCCTCCACAAGGAATTCAGGTTTTTCTTTCCAAAACCTAAGTTTTTAATTCGAAATTGAAGTTTGCTTAGGAAGTGTTTGTTTGCTGGAATTGATTGAGGAATCTGCTTAGGAATCATTATAGGAGACTGTATGTGGTGATTGCTTGAACAGAACTTTACAGAATTGTGAGAATCGTTGAAATCGATAGAAAAATCGACCCAGCCCAGAAAAATCGGACGATTTTTGTGAAGAACAGGCCGATTTTTTGACTCAGAATGGATCTTGTTAAGAGGATAACTAGAAACACGGGGAAGAAGAAGGGATCTTCTTCCAAAGCCCCTCCCCCACCTCCACCACCACCTCAAAACATCCCTAAGCTTCCCCCTCC